>JAEQBH010001886.1:672500-1308651 GCA_016808115.1 Tetrastigma voinierianum | reverse complement strand
ACTCCACAAAATTGGTGTCCCACGCGCAGTCCCTAGGAAGGTAGGATCAACTTTGCTTCGCCCGACGAGAACCGAAAGTCCGAAGTTTAAATCTAGAGAGAGCCAGACTTTCTCTCACTAAAACTTCATTCTCCCCTCACTGCACGCGCTTCCAAGAAAAGTGGAGAAGATGAAGCCTTTATCTTCTCATTTTATTCTTTTAATTCTTTTCAAATTCTTAATTCCCTTTGTGTCCCTTACTTGACTTTTAATTAAAGGTTTTTTGACACATGGTTTTATCTAAGCCATTTATCTCTATCATCTCAATTAATCATGCAACATGTGTCACATGTGACACAGTGACTTTATCACATCACATGTCTTCACAAGTTGTTCACGGATATCCGCTACACCCTGCACTGAATATTTGAGCCCTTGCTTATCTCGAATTCAACTAAATTGACGTGTGTAGCTAGATTTCGTGAGACGATTACAACGGTGAAGTCCGTTTTGTCATCCGAGATCTAGAAAAAAAATTTCGGATTTTAACCGAAATTACATTTTTACCCTTTTTCAGAAAATTAGATTTTCTCGAGGTTTCACACTCTTAGATATAAATTTTAAAAATGCTTAATTAGTCTTAGTTGTAGTAAAAATTTTAAAGTACAAATTCAAAATTAATAAAATATATAATCATAATCAACCATTTTAATCTTTCTAAGACAATAGACTTAATTTGGGTAAAATACAAAAATGACTTAAAGTCAATTGTCTTAAAGAGACATGATGAAAGTTAAGTTGGTAGAATTTGAAATTATGTTGAACACAAAATATATATTCAAAGTAAATTGCCCTGCTTGCAAGTTATGTTGATAGGTTTGGCATGGCAATAAATGATTAAGACTTGGAAACTTGAGAGACAAAATCTTGGGGAAGAATTTTACTTCCTATATATTTTATTTAAAAGATGAATAATAATGATGATATTACAAAAACTTATGATATTATAAATATAGTAGAAATTTTAAAAGCCTTGGTAATAATGTTTTTGGTTATTATTATAATTAAATAAAGTAGTAGTCCATTATACCTAACTCCATGTAGTAGAGCTACAATATTTCAAAAGACAAGGTATGAAAAGTGGAAGGTCCTGTTCGATTCTTAGTAAGAAAAATTACTACATTATAACTAAAGTGTTTAACCTCTAAAAAAATAAAGTTGTTATAATAATAGTAACAAGTAAAAAATTCTACTTTGAGATCTTTTATTTTCCTCTATGCTATTGACAATTGCAACCCCTATTTGTCATCAAGTACCTTTCATTACATGTGCCTCGTGGTTTTAGAAAAAGCAACTCCATGTATTCTTAAATTGACTCATTCTTTACTTTTACTCATTTTTTGTTATTTTATTTTTACTTTTCTTCTTTTATGTTAGATAGCAATTGATAAATTTTACTCATTTATCAAAAATATACAGCAAATCTTTATAGTTAGTTTAAATGAGGTGAAAATGATTTCTTTACATTATGTTAAAAGAAAAGCTAGTGACCAAAAAAGTGATAAGAATAAAAGAGGTGTTTGTGTTCATGAAATTTCAAATAAAAGATAACTAGGTGTAGCCCAAATTTTAGGTAATATTATAAAAAATTAGCTTTCTAATAATTTCTAATTTCAAAATTTAAATGGTTATTAAGTTTTTTTGTTAAATATAAATAATAATGTTATAAAAACTTTAACAAATTGGTGATTTTTGAAAAAAATTTAATTTTATTTTATTTAGTAAAATTTATATATTATAACTTTTATCATTTTTTTAATAAAATATATAATTTATCTATTTCTTATAAACTCATTGTTAACACAATTTATTATTATACCATTAGAAAACTTATTATTCATTTAAAATAATTTCTATAAAAGGTAAAAAATTACCAAAGAAGAGTGACACATGTACAAAGATGAATCCTAACTTGTAAAATAAATAAAAAAAAGAAGTAAACTTATAATATAAAATGTATATTCATTAATAATTTTTAAAAAGGGTTTTCAAACATTACGTTTTCACTTAAAGCTAAAAGAATGGTATTTTAATAAACTTGAAATAATAATAATATATAAGAATAGTAAAGATTCAAAGGTTAGGGTTTCTTTTTCTTTGGGTCCATGCTTGACTTGTTGGTGGGAATGATATATAAGTCAATGCTTGCAGGTTTGCTCAGAAATAAAAACTTAGAATTTGAAATTAATTCCACAATAAACTTGCTGGTTTGTGTTGGAAGATGAGTGGGAAGGCCCTTTCAACATTTGATTGCCTTTTCTCTACTTTTGATCTGTTTCATAGCCTGCTGACGGTGGGTGATCATGCTAAAGTTGGGCATAGAGAGGAGAGGGGAAGCTCTTTCTTCGCTCAAAGGAGGTGTTGTCTATGACTACCATGGAGTGCTTTCTTCATGGGGGAATGGAGAAGACAAGAAAGATTGCTGCAGATGGAGAGGAGTGGAGTGTAACAACCAGACGGGTCATGTCATCATGCTTGATCTTTTTATGACCGATCTTTACGGTAAGATAAGTACTTCATTGGGAGAGTTGGTAGCATTTGAAGCATTTCCAACCTCAGCTACAATGATTTCAAGAAGTGTAATTAATTATGTACAAGTATAACTTGTGAAATTTCATTAGTTTGTGTGAGAATATAATTCTCTCTTCAAGTCATTTCCCAATTCCATACAGAATTCTTCCCTCAACTCCTCGAAATCTTCCAACCTAAAACTTTGATCTCGGCCATCACGGCATATGATCACTGTGGAGAACCTTGACCAAGCCGCCTTCCTTCATATGTACTTGACTTGAGCTTGCTAATCTTAGTAAAGCAACTATCATCCTGCAAGCAATCAATAAAATGCCTTTTCTAACTCGAGCTACACTGAGCCATACCGCCTACCACACATTATCTATATCCCACAATAATCTTCTAAATCTCTTATTGTGCTTGATCTCCTGGGAATTGGTCTCACTTCTCTTTCAATATACCCACATGGTTGTTCAACTTATTCAATACCAAGAGCCTTGTTCATCTCGACTGCATAATCTCATCTAAATTGTCTAATTCTGAATGCTTTTGGAAACATGACTACTTCTTGTATATCTTGATCTCTCTCTGGGAAGATCTTACTTCTTCTTCAATATACCCATGGTTGTTTAACTTATTCAAAGATCACAGTCTTGTTCATCTCTGAATCTCCTCGTATAATCATCTAAATGGTTCAATTCCGAATGTTTTTGAAACATGACTACTCTGTATATCTTTGATCTCTCTGGAATGAACTTGAAGGTGAGATTCCCAAGACCTTCAATGTCAGCCTTGTTGATTTAGATCTATCTCAAAACCAAATTACATGGTTTAAACCGAATGCTTTTTTGCAAACATGGTTTCTCACCCTAACCTCTCTGAAAATCAACTTGCAGGTGAGATGCCAAAATCCTGAGATTTATGTACTTACTGAGATTAATATTGTCTTATAACAATCTCATAATTCCGACTACGAAAAAGATTTTCTAGCATGCTCTAACAACACATTGTAGGCTTTAGATTTATCTCATAATCGGCTCAAAGGAACATCATTTCCCAATCTTTTCCTGATTTTCACAATCGAGAGAGTTATTTCTTTAGATTCAATCAACTAAATGGAACTTTACTCCGAGTATTGGACAACTACATCAATTGGTAGTGTTGACATTCGCTCAAATTCATCGATTGTATGGTGCCCAGAATCACCTGGGTCTCTCTAAACCGATGATCTGACTTATCTTTCAACTCCTTTACATTCAACATAGCCTGACCAAGTTCCCTATTCCAAGCCATTGATATAAAGTTGGCCTCTTGCAAATTAGGCCTAAGTGATTTCATCAAGCCATTAATTCAAAAAAGTTTGATTTAAACTTGATATCTCTGGCTTGAATTTCGATGTTATTCCCACTGGCTTTGAATTCCATTGATATCGGGATGGTTACAAATGTTTCCAAATAATCATATCTCAGGTATTCTGCCTAATTTAACTTCATATCCACATAATTTGGCAATGGATATGAGTTCAAATTGCTTGGATGGTTCAATACCACAGTCTATTTTCAAAAATGCTATATGGTTGGATCTCTCCAAGAACACGTTTTCAGGCTCAATTTCTTTATCGTGCAAGATCACTAATCAATCTCGTTGGGGTTTGTCCTGATCTTGACCAAGTAATCGACATCGTGAAAACTACCTCAATGTTAGGATCAATGGAAAGATTTAATTGTTCTCAATTTGGAAAATAATAATTTTCCTGGGAATAAAACACTGGGCTTGTTACTAACAAATGCAAACATTGCATTTACGTAGTCAATAATTTAATGGAGCATTGTCATCCTTAAAGAATCGGCAGAGATTTGCATCTTGTAGATTTGGGAAAAAACAAATTATCAAGAAGAATACCCTCGTGGATAGGAGGAAGCCTTTCAGATTTGATTGTTCTCAATTTGAGATCTAATGAATTCAATGGTAGCATACCGTTAAATCATTGTCGACTAAAAAAAATTCAAATGTTGGACCTCTCTAGCAACAATCTATCAGAACGTATACTCAAAATGTTTAAAAATTTAATCGCTATGACTCCAAGGAAGTTCGATCACGCTTGGCTTACTTAAATTGCTTACTGGCCTCAACAACAAACTTATTTCTATGTTGATAATACACTGGTTCAATGGAAAGGAAAGGAATTAGAGTACAAAAATACTCTATGGCTCATCAAGAGCATTGATTTTTCAACAAACAAATTGATTGGAGAAATTCCCATTGAAGTAACTGATTTGGTAGAATTGGTGTCATTGAACTTATCAAGAAATAATTTGATTGACCAATCCCTTACACCCATTGGTCAATTAAAATCATTAGATTTTCTTGGATATGTTCCCAAAACCAAATTTTAGTGGTGGAATTCCAAGTAGTTCTTTGCTCAAATAGCCGGTCTAAGTGTTTGTGAATTATCAAATAACACCTTATCAGGTAAAATTCCATCCTGCACTCGCTACAAAGCTTTAATGCTTCAATATTACCGAGGGAAATTTGACTTTGTGGGCCACCTCTTTCGAAAAGATGTCCAGAAGATGAAGATAAATCTAGGGAATTCTCCTTCACTGGTCTTAGTAGCAAAAAAGATGACATTCAAGATGATGCAAATAATATATGGTTTTATGGAAATATTGTTCTTGGATTCATTATTAGATTTTGGGGAGTTTGTGGCACTTTGCTACTTAACGGTTCATGGAGATATGCCTATTTCAAGTTCTTGAACAAGATAAAAGACAGAATTTACGTGACAACAACAATAAATATGAATCGATCACGAAGGAGTTTCCAAAGTTAAATGGTAAGACTTGTCAAATTTTCCTTATCTCTCTCTTTCTTTTTTGCAAAAAATGTAACATCTTAGTAGTCGCTTATTATTGCTTCAATGTTTTATTAATTAACTTATTCTTCCACGATATATGGAGATAAAATAAGATTTTTCTAAATAGAAATATTATATTTTGTTTGATTAGAAGTTGAGATATACCAAATGTAATACAACTAATTGTATGTAAGATTGATGTTATGGCTTGAGAAATATTATAGCTGAGAAACAATAATTATGACTATTTTTTTTTCATCTTTCTTTGTTTACACTTCACTTTATTGAAGGTGAGTTAACTTGGTTTAATTATCTTTAAGAATAATATTTAAGGTTTAATTTAGGAAGTATACTAAATATTTTATATTAATCAAGAAAATAACTCGTTGTGTATTGAAAGGACTTTTTTTTCGGCCATATTGATGAATATTATGTCAATTGATCAAAGATCTCAAGGACGGTATAGGTAAATGTATGCTTCGAGTAATGGGTTTAATCGCATGCGCCTTGAATGTAAGATCTTTTTGTTATTGAATTTGTCATCTTATATATAACGAGGCATGTATTAAATTGCCTATTTGATACAAGGTGGCTTAGGGTTTGTTAGTGTTATGTTATGTTTTAGGTTTAAGACTTTTCAAACATATTATTTTCGCTACATCATATGTAAGGCTTCAGATTTGTCTACCCTAATTGATTAAGTAATTTTGTCGCTTTTATTCTCCCTTAGAATCAAATATATTAGAAAAGTATCAATACAAAAAATGATTTACCAGAAAATTATTTTCTCACAAATGTTATAATAGGCATTATAACGTAAGATACTGTATGGAAATGGTATACGGTAAGATTTAAAGAATGTACACACACTCCCATCTTTTCTCGTGTTGAAGCTTGAGCTATCAGAATCAGAGACATATAAAGTCAAGTGAATTGAACAAAATTTAAAAGGGTTTTATGTCCGTTGTGGAGCAAATCAGAGATTGTTGTAAAATGGCTTTGGGCCTTTCGGGACCGTATAAGTACAATATGGGTTTTATCTTAGAATCACTGGAGCAAACTTACATAATTAATAATTCGGCTCCTTAGAATTTGCAACTTCAACTCCATTAACAATCACTTGGTGAATATTTTTTCGAATTGAATCATATCTAAATGAGATCAACTAACATAGATAATAATCATGGCGAATCAAGTCAATTTTGTGATCTATGAGAGATCCACTACAATCAAGACCAAGTGGTTCAAACAATCATGCAAGTGGAACACTACCAAGAAATGCAACTAAATGTCAGGTGGGGCGGGACTTTTTATTATATATATCACTACATGTGTGCGCGTGAAGTGTCTAGGTTAGTTTTACTTTAATTGTTCTTTCTATTTTTCATAAGAAGTTTTATACTTCTATTCAATTTATCATTCAAATTGAGATGATTAGAGATCGGGTTTGATCATTGTAGGAATGTGACTGCTATCTTAAAGCAATTACTAACCATTCTTAAACACATATGTTATTAGCATAACAATAAGTGGACTTTATCTCATAACATTGCAGCGATGTGAGTCCATTTATGCTACCAATTTTTTATTTCTAATCTCACATAGATCTCAATTTGGAACCGTTATCATTCCATCAAGCAATATTATTTCATTCATCTTTGTATTGCGTAACTTCTGGGCCGGGTTGCACCTTATGGATTAATAGCGATTTATGCTTTTGAGTAAATTATATGTATGTAGTATGAAGTGGGATATGCTAATGCTAAAAGGCAGAAAGCACTGCTTTATCAAATGGGTGCCCAACATACGTACATGTTCTCATTTCAATCGGTGAGTCAAATCGCTGAGGTACTTCATAGGGTATTTGATAAAGGTTTCTTTAAGTTTAATTTTATGTAAAGGTTTCTCAGGAATGTGAGCCATGTGTTTTTCGGGTAAGCTTATTCATAACTTGAGGATTTTAGGGGATAAGGTGCATGAATGTCGAGGTTCAGCGAGGTTCATCTGGGCCTCTTGAACTTTTTGTCTCCGAGATACCCATGACGCTTACTTTCATAATCATCACGCCATCCCATAACAATGACGATTTAACGCACGCTTGTCCATCCGCGCCATTTTCTTACTAAAGAGCATGATTGAACTATGGAAATAAACGCCGTGCATTCCTCAGATTGGAAAAAAAGTTCAGTGGACAAAGTGGACATGCTCAACAATAAGGTGGGCATTTGTAAGCCTTATCCCATTGCCCTGTGGCAAGAAGGAGAATCACATATTATTGTGGAGAAGAGGTATTCAAACAGTAAGATTGAAGGAAAACTTATGCAAAGCTTGATGATGAAACTTATCAAGAAACCCTACTTTTGGAATGTATGTATCATTCTTATCTCATTAATTCTGATTGTAATGTTGTTTTAACCATCCTTAATTATATATGAAATAAAATTGAAACATTAAATATTATATATGGAAGAATCTCATGTGATCATGCTCTATCTTCATTCTTCTTTAAAATGAAATAGGCAATTTCCATGTTTGAGAGGTAAGATAGGTAATTCATTGCGTAGTTAAAAGACTTGAAGCATTTGAATCTCAGTTAGGAATTATTTCAAGGTAATTTAATCATATAAATACAGCGCCACATATGACCCTTTTAATTTCACAATATAATTATTTTGAAGGTAGTCCTATTTATTTTGCATTGTTTTGTCTTAGCACTTCACAATATAATTCTCTTTAATTTTACAGAAGTCTTTCCACTAACTTGAATCTTTTCCAACTCATGATCCCTTGATCTCAAATTTGGGAATTTTTTGATGGTAATTATATGCGAGGTACCTAAGTGAAAATTCACGCCTTGTCTCAACAGGATATTATTCTCAGTTTTCCCCAATTTTACATGAATTCTTCCCACCCAACTTGGAAATCTTTCCAACTTGCAATCCATTAATCTCAAATGCAAGCTTGTTTTCAAGGTAATTATGCATGTATACACTTATGAAATTCAATTCATGATCGCTTTGTGTCAAGAGAAGATAATTCTTATTTAATATCCTAATTTACAGGAGTTCTTCCCACTCAACTTGAAATCTTTCCGATCATAAATTCCTTGATCTCAAAGTTGGAAAATATTTATGTGACATGTGGAAACTTGCATTTTATAGGAATGCTGGTAATATAATCGTTTTGGATCTTTCTTCTTGTCCTAGAATGTTAGAAAATATCGTATTCAAAAAATCTTTGCAAGTGGTAATGATATATTTATGATCAAGAGAAAATATTGCATGGAAGAATTCATACATAATTAAAACAACTCGTATTTTTCATCAGGGCGCCTAAACCTTTGGAACTTTTGATTTGTAGGATGGACACGCCTTCCTCATCCAATGAGTTGAAGTTGCCGGAATTGAAGATGATGTTGCTTTCAAACAAGACAATTCGGGGATGAAATTATGGCCTTAGCAAAGGAAAAACAATAAGAGATGCACCCGTTAAAATCAACAAGTGACTCATGAATGTTGCTTTCTAAATTTCGATTGTCTTAAAATTCTATATAATCTTATTACTTTTATTGAATGTTTCTTTTAAAATGTTAGAAATATTAAGTTTCTTATTAATTGAATCATATTTATAAAATTGATGCATTTAAGGTCATATTTCACATCATCTCTGATGCAAACCTTGTCTCAGGCCCGGAGCCTAAGCCATAGGAGAGACTTGCGGCCTAATCGCACCTGCGCTTTAAAACTATAATAGTACCATCATCCGGTCAATGGTGGAATAAGCACTGTCACAATAATTGCATTGGAAAATAGGAAATCTTTATTATCCTGCTCTAAAGAATTATAACCACATAGGCATCAAGGATGATGAACCAAGACAAACTTGCCCCTAAATTTTGTAGGTTATGAATGCATTCGAAGAAAGCAATATTTTGTGTAAGGATCTAGACTCCAACTAATTCCATCATTCTCGATAAGTGATCTGCAGATTTGGTGGAAATGATATATGCAAAATAGATAATTTTATGGAGAATCTTTCAGTGCTCATGGCAATATTATGTAACATCCAGAAATATACCCTAGTCGTTTTCGACATCTTTAGGGTTTAATGAAAGATAAATATGAATTTTTGGGAAACAAAACAAGAAACCCGGAAATTAATATGAGAGCAAAGGGGGTAAATATGTAATTTACCTCTTGAGGACCTAGTGGTCATAAAAGGAAAGACTAGGTTTAATGTATGAAAATGCTTAAAATGAAATGCAAATAGAAGGAATTATGGGCTTAAAGATTAATTAGAGGGACTTAAACCAAACACATGGCCTTAACTCAAAAAACATGGATAGAGCAATTGGTCTCTATTTTGAGAGACCAAAACGTAGAGAAGAGGTGTGGGAAGTGAGAGTATGAGAAGAAGAAGAAGAGGGAAGAGGAAGATGGTGAAGAAGAGAAGTCAAGCAAAAGGTGGATTCTAGTAAGATTTGTATGGATCTTTTGGATTTCTTGTATGGAACTCTATGGAATTCCTAAGGTTTTGTATGGTTAATGGCTTGTCCTTTAAATCTAGGCCTTTGTTAGAATTTCATCCTAAATCTCCTGGATCTCTTGAAATTAGGCTGGTAAACCCTCATATGGAACAAGATGAGCATAGAATCCTCGCCTGGAAAGTTGATTCATGGTTAAATGGCAAGTAATTGAGTTTGGGTTTAGAACAAACCCTAACTAATCCTTGTGTTTGGGTGTGTAGCGGGCAGACCCATATTAGAATGGTTTTTTGGAGTAATTCATGAAAAGTTTTGAAGAAAGATAAGTAATGAAAGTATGATTTGAGAAAAGTAGAGATTACAAGATGAATTTGGAGCGGTTTTGATGTGTATACAGAGTATTGAGTTGATTTGGGTAGCAATATATGGAAAGCGGAGCAAAAACCCATTCCTCGGGTGGGGTTTTGTCGCACTTCGCACGATCAGAGCTGCACGGCATGTGTAGTGTTCTCGCTTTTCTCGTTTGACCAGTTGTCTGTGATTTTAGCCATAACTCGCTTCATTTACGATCCGATCTGTTGATTCAAGCTTGGATGGGTTAAACGACATCAAGGAGAACCAAACATCCTGAAATAGGTACCTCGACTCGATACTATGTGGCCCAAAATTCACCAAAGTGGGGCCATGTTCAAGCCAATTTCGTTTCGCTTGACCATAGAGTAGTCCCAGTTTTGTTTAGACATATCCTGGAGTTCAAGTGTCTGAATTTCTGGGTGATTCCAGCTGGAGGAGAACCTATAGCACCTAGCTTGGAAAGGAGAACAAATAACCGTTGTCAAAATGGATTCAAGACACTCGGGAAAATGGGTATTTAAACTCCGTCCTGAGTGTAAAATCCAGAATTGACTAGTTTGGCATGAAAATGCCATAACTTTAGCTTGATGATCCAATTGAATAGATTCCAATTTCTAAGTAAAATAGATTCATAGAGGACAAGAATACATGAGTCTGATGTGTTATCACATAGGCATCATATCATAAGTATATCAAATGCCATATGTATAGGTATGAGATAAGAAAAGTATGGGAAATGAAATATGTAAGATGTGTCTATGAAACATGAATATGATATGAACATGAAAACGAAAAGGAAAATATGAACATGAACATGAAATACAAAGGTAAAATGCCTTGATCATTTAACGTGATTAAAGAAAGGTTATGAGTTTTGAAAAGACATGATAGTGTATGACTACTCCAGACCTAAGAATGAATGAGTGGATGTTCTCGATTAGTGCTACAGATTCTACTTCAAGACTTCTAAGATTCCCGATTAGTGCTACTAAGCACTCCCGCCTCGCATTTCAGATTCTCGATTAGTGCTACGCTACTCCCGCTGCAAGATTTGTACTCCAGCTGTTATGGTGCTACATGATCTCAAGATTTTTATCGTACCTTTTCGTGGTACTTATTTGTGTCGCCCTACTCATTTCTTATGATTGATCCGTAGTCAAACAAGCTATATGATAAGATCGAATAAAGAATAAAGAGTAAAGAAATGAATATGGTAAGATTCCTTAAAGTACCTATGGGTACTTTTGTGCTAAGTAAATCCTCTAGTGATCCACGAGACTTTCGTATCGATAAGAAGTATAAGTTCCTCGAAAAATACATAAGTCCAATAGGTACGGTTCGTACTTTGTACAAGTATATCTGTGAAACAAGTATAAGATCCGCAGATAAGTATATGCTCAGAACACAAGTATAAGATCCGAAATACATGCATATGTCTATAATACAAGAATAAGATCCAAAATACAAGAATAAGTTCAGAATACGTTATAAGATCCGTAAGATAAGTATATGCTCGTAAGACAAGTATAAGATCCAAATACATGTATATGTCTGTGAATACAAGAATAAGATCCGAAATACAAGAATAAGTATAATTTCAGAGTACCTACTTCGTACTCTTTATAAGCCCTGATAAGGATAAAACTTAGTAGTACCTACGTATCCCCGTATGAGTAAAAAGTTAGTAGTACCTACGTACTTTTAATTAAATATATGTGATATACACAAGTATGTGTTCCCTGACATTTGAATAAGTAGTACTTACGAGTACTTCCGTATAAGAATAAGTTCCGCAATACTAGTATATGTTCTGTAATATCTCTGTAGTACCTACTTCGCACTCCGAGCATGTAACCCCAGAGCATAAGTATAAGCCCTATGGTATAAGTATGTTCAGAAAATCTAAGGCATCTCCTCGTATAGCATAAGTTCTGTGAATTCCTACGGGAGATCTGAGATAGATATAAGTACGAGTATGTGGATAAGTATCAGTCTGACAAAAGTTCAAGTCTATGTCCTTTGGGAGATCTGAATAATTATAAGTCCGAGACAAGTATTAGTATAAGTCCGATATATAAGTCCTTTGGGGAGACCTGAATAAGTATACATCTGATACAAGCATAAGTATGTGTCCTACGGGAGATTGGAATAAGAATAAGTCTGCCATAAGTGTAAGATCTGAGTAAGTATAAGTTTGTTATAAGTATAAGTTCAATACCATATACGAGATATCTGAAAAAGCATAAGTTTGTTACAAGGATAATTATATAAGGTAACGGTTATATGAATTCATGAAGATTATGATATTATCTGCATCAAGTATATGTTTATTATGATTCAAAGATAAATGCATGTGTATCTCGTGATGTGGTTATAAGATATGTTTCCCACTATGTAAAGCTTAGCACGGGTTTTTAATCGTTGTAGGCATTGCAGGGAAGACATCTGAAAACTTCCGTGATACACTGGCCAAAGATTACCTTAAAGAGGGGTTCACTATATGTAGGTTCCGCGCTCTGATTTGTAAATGTAAAAGTACAGTTTTGTATATGTAAATGGGACTCAGTATATGTGTATAGATTTTGATGGACACCACTCCGGTGGTAGTTTTATTTTGTATATGATATTTGATTCTCAAGAGTAAGTTCTAGCCTCGAGGAAAAAAAAAAAAACAGTAAAGAGTCCCAAGATATGATCTCGTCCATCCGGTTCTGATCCAATTAATCTGCCTGACCGGATTCGAAGTACACATTAAGGGTATGTTATGTTTTATTTGTGGGCTAATCTTGAGTGAGAATCTGTTCTTTTGCTGATAAAAGTGGGCTGAGTGCATAATGACCGTCCTGTTCTTTGTTTATTAGACCAAAGTGCTTACAGCTGTATAAATGACTTTATATATTCATGAACTCAAATTTAATGGTATTCTAGTAAAATGATCATTGATTTCCTTTTAGTAATTTTACTTTGTTAAACATAATGTCAGGCAATGCATATGCCTTTTTACCTATACTGAGTCTCTGCAATTTTAGTAATTTTGTTAGATATCTCTTGATGGAGCCTGCTGCTGTTCCTATATCCCACCTACATACTTTGCAATTGAGACTATCTACACCTGGAGCAGAATTTCCAGTTCTGCTCACCCTTGTGGGGGAGTATTGATAGGGGGTCTCACTTTTAACTCCTCTTCTGAGATCTTAAAGCAGCCTCTGAATAAGGCTCCAATGGCTTATGTTTGGCTCCTAGTAGGCCAGTGAAATTCTTAGTCTGCCTAAACTTTATAGAAAGATTATTGCTTGAAGCAGTTCTGGTGTTTCTCCTCTTCTTCTCTCTCTCTCTCTCTCTCTCTCTCTCTCACACACACACACACTTGAGGTTCCCTAGTTATCTGTTCAACAACGTGGGACCCAAACAGGGGTGGAACCCACATGCCAAATAGATGTGCACCCCTCTCAGTCAAAGCACATGTACATATACATTTTTATTATTTATGGTCTTTCAGATTCTTGTTGCTAATGTACCTTTTATCTGGTGATTTTATTCTGAAAGGCAAATACACATTGCTTCTTAGCTTGCTATGCCTTTTGTTCTTCTGAATGACCTTTAGGGTCTTTGAAGGTTGTAATTTATACTGTTTGCCTTTAATGTAGTTTCTCTTGAAAGTATTCGGGTCCTATGCTTGGAAAAGGAGGGTTGTGGGTAAGTGGATGACCAGTGTAAAATATAGCCACTTTATGAATAAGAAATCCTTAATAATTTGAGTTTAAGGCTTTGTTGAGTTAATCTAAAATCGGTAGAATGTAATTGCTATCTCTCTAAGAAGTTGGAATGTCAACGTAGGAAATGTTTTCATTATGAGGATCTGCATTGATTTCTTGTAAATTCTTTTGTTATTAGGTTTCTAGAAAATCAAGAAGTGGAGAAAAGAAGAAAACATTGAGTGACAAGAAGGAAAAAGAAGAACATGGAGACTATTCTGTGGATTCAGAATGAAATTGGTGTCTCCAGTTGTGGACAATCTGCAGATCTGAACATGTCACAGAAAGAAAGATTAGAAAATTCAATTCCTGATGGGAGACAAGAAGGCTTCATACAGATTGATGAGCCTGAAATACCTGTGCTTGGGTCAGGAAGCCTTGAAGGCAGTCTGCCACTTATGGATGTCCAAAAGGCCAAACATCCTACCAATGATTCTTCAGGTGATGAGCAAGCATCTGCGCTTTATGCTGATTTTAAGGTGTCTACCTTGTTTCTGCTTTTTCAAATAACCATGTTATACAAAATTTATGTTGGTTGCTTAAGATCTGTGATAATTTGGAGTTTCTCTCCAAATGCTATACCAGGTTAGCTCTAAAAAACATCTTATTTATGGCTAGTAAGCAGCAAACTGAAGAAAATGCACTTATTTATACATTTCTTATTTGATTATATTTGCAGTTATCACCTCACCATATTCCACAATATCCTTGGTTGAGAAGATGTCGCGTCCATGCAAAGATTATGGAAATATTGTTTGTTTCAAAATTTTGCTAGAAAATGCTAAGGAAATGAAAAGTCAGCCACTCTCTTTGTGGAAATTCTCTTTGAAAAGCCAGAGAAATGATTACATCACTTCACAATCTTTATTGCAAGAACTTGGAAGTTTGAATACAGAAAGTGGAAAATGGGGAAATATTTCAAGGCATATAATCCATGCAAACATAGGCCAAGGGATGGATGCACAGAAGTTTAGCGGATGCACTTGGGGAGGATGAAGCTGATGTTTTGATCTCTCATAAGTCTGTATATCAAAAGTAAGATGTGTTTGATGTTAATATTCATGTTATTATTGGTTCTTCTGCTCTAAAAAAATGTTATTATTGGTTCTTAAGTTTCATAGTTCATTTTTCCTTTATGAACTTTATAAACATGCACGGACTGTTTAATATATTCAATCATCTATAGGCAGCATGACCTTATTTAGATATTGGTGTTTCTTTTCATAAAGACGGAAAAAAGTATTTTATTTAAGTTTTGTGATATAATTGGAATAGTACAAAAAATACTGCCAGTGCTTAGTTATCAAGGAAATAACTTACAAGTTGCCATCCTTTTTTCTCTTGAGGACAGAAATGATGATAATTTTAGTGAGGTGGAGGAAGGCATCACTCCTATTCCAAGTTGTGAAATTGATGGGAAGAGAAATTCTGATAAGTATGATGTCTGACAGTAAAAAGTCTTGAAAACTACTTTTTTTCGTACATCCATTGTGTAGAAAGTCCTTGACTGATGCTTTCATGCTTGTGTGGGCAGGGCATCATTTAGAACAAGTGTTTGGAAAGAGTTTTCAAAAGAAAGAGGAAGACTTGTTCTCAGTGCTGAAGTGGACTAAAAATTAAGGATCTCTGAGAAGTAAGTACACTTGCATCCTACTGTTTTACTATCGATAAATATTGATGTGAAAGTAATCATACAAAATATACCAAACTTAAGGTCTGACAATCAAGTACTTCCAAGTCTGTTTTGCTTTTTCTAATTATGCAAGTTTTGCTTGAATGGTTTTATAAAATCAATTCTTATTTTATTCAGCAGTTTCTTAAATAGTTTGCATGGCATCCATTTTGACAAATACTGCTTCTTTAGATTCAAAGATGATAGACATTGTAGCATTCTCATTGCTGAAGCCCTTGATCCTGATCGTAAAAGCTCAGTCCAAGCTCCAAAGCTCAGCTGCTTATGTGTCTTCCAGAGCACTGTGTTCAAAATGTAATATCAAAAGTCAGATGCCTTTATTTGAGTTCACTGCAAACCAACCTTCTCAAACGCTTGCCAAAACAGAGAAAGTGCTCCTTCCAGCTAACTAAACCAGGAAATCTTTGTGAGTATTATTGGTACTGTGTAGCTTTTAACATTGTTTTTGTGTACTTGTTATGAGATCGATTTTTTGTGCACAACTGGGGTTTTAGCTCTTGCTTCGGTAGTTGTGAAATTGCAAACTGTGTTTGGAATAAAAAGCATATGCTTTTGCTTTTTCCTGAATGTGGAATCTTAGTTCAGCTATTTTCTGTTTCATTTTGTAAGTAAATTTGTGAATTATTGTTATTTTCTTAGGTACGCAAGAAAAAGAGTACGTGCCTTCAGAAAGACCAGGAGGAAACTATTAGAGCTTTATTTGAACAGTGAGTGCTTAATTAATTAATTTATTTATTTCCCCAGTGGCCTACACATGCCTTAAATTTTATTTCCTTCTGCATAATTGATGCTGACTAGCGTGCTTTTGAACAATTGGATGCTAGTGTCCCTTTTTCTTTTAAAATGAAATTGGATTTGTTTGCTTATAGCTTGAAAGGCTGCAAAAGGTAAAAACACATGATTGCAAGCTCCTCTGGCTGGTGATGATACGCCTACAGCTGCCCAAAGCTCTCTCGTAAACATGCATCTGAGAGATGAGGATCTTAATGACTCTGATATGGCAAAAAGTGCAGGATTCTAGATGGGATGAAACATTGCTGTCACTAATGAAAAGGATTTTCAATTTTTAGTTAATTATTTAAGATTTTGCTAATTAAAAGCTGTTTATATGCAATTCTTGTTCACATACTTGCATTTCTATGGTTGTACACTTGTTAAGTTCAGATTTCAGTATGAGAAAGCAATTCAAAGCAGAATTCTTTGATGATGAACTCATAAATTCATAGTAGTGGTTAGACTTAATCCAGGTGATATGTTTTTTTAATATATGTAACCAGTGGTCATTCACTATCACAGATTGGCAACAACATTGTCAACTTTCTTATTCTTCCGGCCAGTTCCTTGGCGCCAGAAAATCCCCATTCCATCAACTTTATGTTTGCACTTAACTGCTCTAGACACAGTTTCATCCCTTTGTGCTCGTGCTATGTATGGTTTCTGTTCCTAGGTTCTAATGAGTGTGCATTGATTGCTGCCTTTTTCTTTTCTTTACTATTTTTTTTGTTCTTCCCTCTAGTCCATCTTCTCCTATTCTGTTCTCCTTGCTTCTGAACTATTTTAATCTTGATTGCCCTTTATTCTTTTGTGTTTTCAGCACAATAAATGTAAAAACTGAAAATTTTAAATCTGGGAATTTTTTCAAAAGTAAGGGGGCAGACGGTACTACTAGAATGAACCGGAGAAAAGTTGGGATTTTTTCTTGATCTCGATGATGAAACGATTATACCGTTGGAATCGTCTCGCAAAATCTAGCTACCTAGTCAAATTTCGTTGATCTCAAGATAGCTCTGTGTCCCCACGTATTTCGAGACAACAAGTGTTGATGACACATGGCGAAGCCATAGGACGATACATGGCATGCCATGTCAACATGCATGGTACTCAGACTATATAAGGGGCTTCTTCACACATGGGCAGTTTAGACAAGCAAGGGTAAGAAGGAGGAGGAAGGAAAAGAGAAAGGGAAGAAAGGAAAGGAGAAAGGAGGAAAAGAAAAGAAAAGGAAAGAAGAAAGGGAGAAGATATAAAAAAGAAAGAGAGTGTTAAATATGGCTCATAAAGAGCTTAGCAGACTTGACTTAAAGAACCCTTAACGACTCAAGATAGGGCTTCCTCCTACTTTGCTTATTTTACTTAAGGGGCTATATAGTCATTTAACGGTTTCGCCTCTATTTCAGTGGTGAATTTAAGATGTGTGGTTTGTCAGGATTGCAGTGATGGTCAAAGACCGGTTTCATGAGGTTTTGGGACTATCCAAAACTGAACATTGTGTTCCGGAACAGCAAAAATCCCGAGCAAAATGGTAAACAGGGGTGTGCCCAAATTTCGTGACACCTCAGAATTCCGCCATCAATCGACCATTATAATCTCCTTCCTGGGTCCTTAACTCAGATTTGCATGTTCGGGATTCTGCGTAAAGCTCGTTGAATCTAGAATTTAATAGAATAAAGTACCAGCCAAAAACGTGGCTGAAATATTGGGCCTGGTCTAGACAGCTTGAGGAATGGTCCGCTTCCAGTTTCTAACTTCGCTTTTGAATCGGCTTGTAACTTAAACGCCTTGGGGTCGCTGTATGGCCTAAGCAGTGGAATTGTGTGTTTGATGTTTTGTGTGGTATTTACAAAAAATCGACTTCAGATTTATATTCATTTGATTTTGAGGCAAGCATGGCGGAATGCCAATGTGTGTTATTGGGTTGGCAAACTGAATAAATATGGCTAGATTATGTGAAATTATGTGATATATGTGGAATATTAACATGACTTACGATGTTGATGTTGAACTAAATATATGAAATGTTGTGTGCATTAGACATGAGTGTTCATAACACACACATAAAAATGTAGAATGTCCATGTAGAGGTCTTCATACATTAGCCATGGGTTTGAGTGCAAAGTGGCAATAAAATTGTACTTAATGTAAAAGTGTAAATTCATGTTATGGTAAAAAACATGGCACCACTATGCTAAATCGTGAGTCGGGAATGACAAAGTCTAATTATTCCATAGTGGTTAAAATGAAATGGGAAAACGAACAGTGTTGGTTTTAGCAAAGTGTGATGGACACCTGTATTTGTTCTTCCAAAACTGCTAGACAAAGAGATCCAATTCCAAGTGAGAAAGCCTCAAAAACGCTGAGGGTGTAGTGAGACCCTGGAAGGACCTCTAAATTTCATTACCCAAGACAGAAACATTAAATAAACATCACATGACTACAAATATAGGATGAGCCTGACCCACTCCTAAGATTGATTTCCATTGGTACTTGTACTCAGTGGTGTTTATGTTGACCCTGTAATGGGCATGTAGAGTGTCGTCTCATACATGCATGTAGTTTTTTTTCCAAGGATAGACAACATAAAGTAATGGATTGGTCATTTGGTTTGATTTGTGAAATGACTATTTGCATGGAGCACCCAGGTGGGGAGAGCCTCATGAGGATTTCCATCTCACCGGGAGCTAGCTCACCCACGTGGGACCCCTTCTACAAGACAGTACAGCAGATGATGCTCCTTAGAGGCCAGGATTAATATGAAGTGGCTTAATCGGCGGCTTGGCTCTGCTCTGTACATTAGAATTTAACTCAGTTTTAATATATGTGTTGTAATAAGAGTGATGTAATAATCCTGGATCTATAGAAATGTAATGGCCTTGTAACCCCACGAGTATAGATGATGGGCCCTATTGGGTCATTTTAATTCATATTGCTCATGATATATATTGTGTTTCCAAAGAGGTTGATATTTCAATAACGGACCCCAAGCCGGGGCGTCACAATAAATCCTCTGATGCCTTACATTTTGGCAAACGGCATGCGCCAATCGAATCGCAACCCAAAATTAATCCCTGGGTGGTACCTGTTAGATTCATCCTTTAGTCCATTCATAAATTCAAAATAGGGAATTTTAAGAATAAATTTCTGATAATAATTATCTAAGAGTTTCTAGGCAGTAGGATATATTTGAGCTTATTATCTCGATAGAGTTCAGTATTTGATAAAGGTCTTCTTAGGTTTGGCTATGTAATTATTTCTTCATTGTTGATAGATTTTCTACAGTGAATGAGCCATGTTTCTTTTATTTGGATGTTTATTCAAATTTCATGATTTCTTGTGGGCAAGAAGGATAATTACTTGACATCGTGAAGAGGCATTAGGAACAGTAAGATTCAAGGGGAAACCTTATGTAAAGCTCCCCATGATAAACCCTAAGCCTGTCTCCAAGTAACTCTTCTCTTCCTCCACAGCACAAGAACAAATAATAAAGTGTTTTTCTTTGTAATCTACAAATCTTTTTTTTCTTCTTTCTAAGATTGACATTCAATGGAAATTAAATTTTCGTACGTTGGATTGATGAAAAACCCGTCGATGATTTCGCATGAACTTTAGTTAGCTTAGAATTCATTACAACTAATGGTATCCCCTGCTTTCAATAGCTACAGCATGCAATCCTTAGTTATGCATTCCGGGGGTGCATTCATGGTATCAAAGACCACAAATAATACTTTAATCATGGCTATACATGTGCACTTTTTTTTTTCCTTATGGAAATATCATAGAGAGCCAGCTGATACTATTCCATCAATCTATTTACATATAGTTCGAGTCCCCAGACATTTGAGGTTTTTACATGACCATTAACTTCAGGCCTCAGGATTAGCTTGGCGCACGTGAAAGTTAGCCCGAAACCCATGTGGTTAATAAAAAAAAAAAATCTATTCACATACAGCCTCAATATCCTACAACACAATGTGCCCATCGGGGAAAAAATTTCACTATGTTTTTCCCCTTCTTTAGTCAGTTGCCCTACTTGAATGTACTATGTATTCATTCTTATCTCATTAATTCTTTATTAGAATGTTTGTCACAATATCTCTCTCGTATATCTTGGAACACAGAAGCGTAGGAGACCCCGAATTTGGATGAGAATCATACAAACACTTCAAATGAGGGATTACGACTGATTATCCCTTGATCATATAGTTGCAAAAGATACTGCGAAAGTATGGTATTATGCATCTTCCTCTTAATCTTGGTTATAAGGGATAGTTTGGATCTTCTTCTTGTCCCTAGAATTTTAGAAAAATATCATTAAAAAATCTGCAAGGAGGGTAGTGATATATTTACAAATGCAAGAAATATATTATACCTAAGAATTCATAGAGAAATTGAAACAACTTGTTTTTTTCTTTGTGGGGCCTAAACATAGACAATCTTATTTTAGGCTAGATAAACTTTAACTAACTTCTTATTAAACTCTTATCCTCCGACTTGACTATATCCAAAGTTTAAATACAAATAAAAATAATGACCTCACTAATTAAATGATCCTAAAAGCTAGCACATTATCTAATTAATAAAATAATATGTAATGGACTTAAAAAAAACTAACAATTTATCTTCCACTAACAACGTGGTCTCTCACCCACTTATTGACTAATTCTCTAATGCTGCACCTCCTCATTATCTCCTATCATTGCCCTCCTCTTAAGAGGAACCTTGTCCTCAAGGTTGAAGTTGAAGAACTTTTCTTAGTATTTTTTTTCCTCTTCTTTACATGCATACTTCAACCATTGCCACAATTCCTTGGTTTCAGCTTCTAGGTGAAAAGAATTTAAGGGAACCTTTTGAGAATTTGGGGTGACTTGATAGTTGAAAAATTGTTTGACTCTAGCGTACCAAACCTTTGGATCATCACTAGAGACTCGGGAAAATTCCAGTTTTACCAATTGAGAAGCAACCGTGCTTTATCTCTTCAAAATTATCGCGGACTTTCTCTCTAGCACTTCGACTATGACTTTGACAAGAGACAAGCACATGGTTATTGCTTATTTTGGCCCGCTTCTCGCTGAACAAATGTGAGCTTCAAAAGTCTTCTAATTGTTTCATCGATCTTGCAAGTTTTTATCTCCGCCACCCCACCTCCATTATGAGGAATCGACATTGGAGTTGCTTGAACTTAACTTCCAAATTTTCAATGCGCTTCTTGATTGTCGCCATTATCGCCGACTCTAATACTGCCGTGACGCCCCAAGTTCAGGGGTCCGTTGGATCTAATCTGGCCAACCCATGGAAGACCTCGTGACGCTCCAACCTAACACCGCCATCACCGCGGTCCCTTCCTCGAGACCCAAGATTTAACGAAAATCGTGTAGAGTCTCCTTTGTACGGGGAGCTCTACCCAAAATACAACTTGTGCAATTACATGGCAACATGGTCCAATATTATACAACGACCTCACCGGGTCCACATAAGAGTAAAAATGGCCACATATAGCTCATTTCTCCATACTCAAACATATAAGCATATGACTATAAAACCATAGTTCATAAGAGTTTAAATTACATCACTTTTATATGTAGCATATATCAAAATTAAGCATTCTAATACATGTTTTAAAAAAATATAAATCAAAACCACAATCCGCTTCAATATCGCCCCAGTGAGCGTCGCCTCCTCGAACATTCCTCGTGACTCGAGCGGGTCTCACGACCGTGAGCAATGCCCACAGCGCAATCCCTGGCTGGGCGCTATTCCCACCTGCGCACATGCAATGGCATCCACACGCTCAAGCAAAAACATGCATGTTCTACCGAATGTCTACATGTCATGGATGAGAAATGTGACTCACCCTATCCCATGTTCCAAGTCCTCACTGAATTTCACATGCATACATGCCATGTGAAACCATTTGTCATTGGTTTTTCACCCAATGACCTTTATCCAAAACAAAATATTTTGTTTTTAAATCAAATCCATCGACAACCTCCGATAACCGCTTTATTTAAAGCCAATGGATACCTCCGATAAACTGCTTTATTCAAAAACAAAAGATACTGATAACCGCTGAGCGAAACATCGGACAATCTCCGATAAACTGTTTTATTCAAAAACAGTGGACACTCTCCGATAGTCGTTTTATTCAAAAACATTGGATAATCTCCGATAAACTATTTTATTAAAAAACAGTGGACAGTCTCCGATAAACTGTTTTATTTCAAAAGCATTGGACAGTCTTCGATAACCGATTTACTCTTTAGGACATTGTCCCTAGACCGAGCCCACACCATCAACATCATACACAGTGTTGATTTACAACCATGAAGACTGTGGAGCTCTATTGGACGTCGTCCAACGTATTGAGTCCACCACCCGTTCACCAAGAATGGTGAATGAAAACAACCATGCACACCCACCCATTTTACGCGATGTCCCCGTGCATATGAAATGCAATGCAAATATGTCATTGCCTATTCATACCATGCTATATATATAATGAGTGTTATATGCACATATGCCTACTCATGCATATTAACCCATGAATCAATTGGACATTTACGTCATTGAACACATAAATTCCAATTTCAATCATACAATTCATGCCAACATACATAACACACATACATTGACAAATACAAGTCATCACCAATCTGTAATTACTACTTTATCCCAGTCTAATCAGGACACCATGTCCAATAACTAGCCTACAACCAAGTCATGCAATGGCCCCAACTTAATAAACTCATGCATTTCCCTTGCTTCCCATGGATAATTATCAATATGCATATAATTACCAAACAACATACATCAATTTCAATGTATTAGACCGCACATATCATCACAACTAAGCACTTGCACACTTCTCAGGCTACAATCAAATTTTCTAAAATATATGTAAGTACTAAATGTCATTCACATGAATATGGCCAGATTCTATAATTAAGGAGCTTTCCATAGAGTCTAAGAACACCAAATCTTGGAGTCCTAACGGTTGAGTTATGCAAGCTAAAGTCATGAAGAAAATCATCAACATCGCAAAGACCTCGTAGCACAGAGGCTACTCAGATTTCGTCATTTTCGGACATAATATGAGCCTCAAATTAAGCATTAAGCTATATATGGATGGATTTAGACTCAAAGGTCTTTCCATAGAGTCTCAAGAACGTGTGAGCTTGAGTTCGACGAAAGGTGGTCGTCCTCAAGACCTTAAGAAAACATCATCGCCAAATGTCGACCCTCGGCCTCTTGCTTTCTAACCAACACCCATGCACTATGAGTCAACTTCAGGATTATCACATCTCCTCCTTCGCTCAACCCACATCCTAAACCCAGAAGAAACCCCACCGTTTCGCTACACTATAGCAAAGGCAATCTCACCTCTCTCTCTCTCATATTCCTTTAGCTTTGGCACCACAATCTTCAAGACTTCGATGGTCATGGCTACACTACAACCATGCCTGCATCAAGTGTTCTTCACAAGGCACATTTCTCCTCCCCAAGCATTTCTTGAACACCTCTCAGTGCCTCTCTTCAATTTCCCCAATAGTACAAACCACCATAGGATCCGACTTACTCAAAAGCTTCTCGTAAAGACAGATTGTTAGGTTTAGTCACATGATCCAGCAGAGAAGAAAGAAAACACTCTTATTCCTTAGGCATGGTTAAGAGACATTTTTCACCGCTGACCCATACCCATCTAACCTTTCTTTCCCATACTCTCTCACACCTTTTTTCTGGACTCCGAGACTTTCACACCACATGCAAGCTTCAATTTACCTTGCGCATCACTTTGTCGGGTGCAAAATGAGATTCTCTGAACTCAAAGAAACACAATTCTAAAGTGAGACTAAAGAAGAGTTCTTTTTCAGAGAAATGCGTAGAGAGAAAACAACCATTACTCGGCTTTTCTCACAAACACCTTACGTGCAACAAGGCCTCACTCAATACAACACTCTGTATTCCCCTGTTCCTCTCCTCTCACATTTAAACGACCTTCCTCTCAATCGAAACCCAGTGCCGGTAAAAGAAACTAGAAACGTGAAGGGAAGAGCCAAGACTAAGAAGAATCTGAAGACCCCAAAGTGAATCGATTCCCATGATCTTCCCCTGCAAAGTGAAGAATCAAGATCGATCAAACACTTCTTGGCTGCCAAAGTTCAAGAAATAATTAAACGAATCCAACACACCAAAAGAAGTCACAGCAAAGACTCATATCTCATACCAAGAAATTTTCCAAAGAAACATTACCTTTGGATATTTTTCTTTTCCACCAAGGACTTTGATTTTGGGTATTCAACAACACCAAACCCAATCTGGAGGTCTTCTTATTGCCGAAATTATTTGATCTTCAATTTACTTAGCTTTCGCTAAAAAAAAATCCCAAAAAATAATAACGATAAGAGATCACCTTGTCACAAGGCTCAAGCCAAGTCTACATATCTTCTTGCTGCCGAGACAATATGGTTCTTCAAACCCAAGATGTCTCCACCAACCAAGGTAATCGCGTTGATCGATCCACGCCACCACACCACTTTGTTGGCGATCGCACTGCAAGCAGCCTCTAACCGATACAAGATTATCCATGATGCCAAAACGAAGAAGAAAAGGAGAGAATTCCAGAGATTTTATTCAACCAGAAAATAACATCTGCATACAAGAATAGACCATGCACCAAGGTAGGTTACGGGTCTCTCTCCATCTCTCATTCCCCTCTTCTCCCTCTCCTGTATTTTTTTTTATTTCATTTTATTTAATTTTTTTTTCCAACAGATATCTCCCCTTTCTCCCCAAAAACTCATTTTTTTTAACCTTTTGTCTGACTTAACTTAAGTTGATGAGTGGCACTTAAAGCGCCACGTGTCACACGATCTTCGCTCGGATCCGTTCCTACCCCGAAACAATTTATTTTCAGTTTCGGATCAAGTTCAATTTAATTTAAATGAACTTAACTTGAGTTTTTTCCTAACTCCCGAGATCTCGGTGAAAAATCTCGCCCCGAGAGTTACTAGACGCTCGCTACCTGAAATCGTGAAAAATCCGACCGTTCGAATTCAATGAAAATTTTCTCTCTGCAACTAGATTTCACGACGAATCCAATCTGGGTGAAGTCCATTCCATCATCCAGATCTATAAAATTTTCAAGCCTCCTAACCATTTCAAGAATTTTACTATTTTGTGCCATTTTTCGTAAAAAAATTAAATTTTTCCGGTTTTACACTCAATGATAGATAATCTATTTCAAAAGTTTAATAAACCTTAATATTATTTTCTTCAAAGTAGATAAAACCATAACTAACTTTTATTAAAAGTCCTCTTCTCTCCAATTTGATAACATTCAAAGTTTAAATACAAATAAAAATAATGACCCTAATTAATTAAATGATTCTAAAAAGTTAGCACATTATCTAATTAATAAAATAATAAAAATAAAATAATACGTAGTTGACTAAAAAAACTAACAATTTATCTTCCACTAACAACGTGGTCTCTCACACACTTATTGACTAATTCACTAATGTTGCACGTCCTCATTATCTCCTATCACTAAACCTTCGAAATTTGATTCTTAGGGATGCACGCATCCTATCCAATGAGTTGGAAGTTGTTGGAATTGAAGATGATGTTGCTTTCAAAAATGTCAGCTCTAATGACAATTCAGAAGATAAAATTATGGCCTTTAGCATTGAAAAACAGTTAGGAGATGCACCAACCAACAATGAAGATGTCTCCTCGAATCATCAACAAGTGACTGATGAATTGGTTGATTCAGGATGATGATATAAATTCTTCTAATGCATTATCAGTAAATTCTACGAGAAGATGGTTGAGGATGATAATTGATTTAGAGGAGGATGATGAGTAAGCATTATTATGATTGGTTAGACTCGTGCTTGTGTAAGTTCTTACTTTAGGTAGAGTTGTGTGAATCCATCAAATGATGTGAAATAATTTCTTGTAGAATTTTATCATGTCTTGTAAATTCGTTTTTGCCATCTATAAATGGGATCTATTCATTCCTAACTCAAGGTTCAGTAGACTAAAGATCATCTCAATGATTCTGCATTTTTCCCCTTGAAATTTGCATGGCAGGTGATTTGACATTTGGCAAATTTTCAAAATGGATGTAATTATTGCTACACTAATGGTAGTAACAATGATAACTTGTTCAAGATGTAAGTAACCTAACGCAATGCTCTTGGAGTTTAAAGTACTTTACTATGTCATATTTGGTTTACCTTTAATTTTTAATATATACCAGATGGGAATTAGTGTTATTCTAAGCAGCAAAATTTGGATTTTTTTATACTCGCAAATCTTCAATTTTTCCTTTGTATGTTTCCGAGAACTTCAACTTTATCCCTTCTTGGTATCACTAAAGTAAGTTTTTAAAAATTTATTTTAAATTTACTTTAAATTCTTATCTCTATGGTTAATTTCTATTTTTGCATATAAAAGAAACTCAAAAAGTCATAGTTAAATTCTTTCCTCTTTTGCTGCAAATTAGACATGTGATTTTAGACTTGAAACTTGCTGAAAAATTAAAATCATCAGGATTCTTTTATTTTTCTTTAATTTGTATAGAGAGATCTGATAGTTAAGGCTAAAATATTATAGTAATTTATCTTTTTCTTATATCAATCATAATAAATAATAAAATGTGTTTATACAAAAGTTCAAATTGTATTTAATTTATAGAATAGATCTTCATTGATAGAAATAGGTAAGGTTCAAAGTAATTTTCATAACTTGCATCATTGCATGCACCAATGTATATTTATGCAAGCTAAAAGCGACATCTCAAGATAGTTCAATATGTTGAATAACTTAACTCTAACAAACATTACATTAGAATTTTTTGGAGTAATTTTCTATAACTTGCATCATTGCATGCACCAATGTATATTTATGCAAGCTAAAAGCGACATCTCAAGATAGTTCAATATGTTGAATAACTTAACTCTAACAAACATTACATTAGAATTTTTTGGAGTCTATGTATATATATATATATATATATATATATATATATATATATATATATATATATATATATATATATATATATATATTATTTATGCGACTTACTTGACTCCATTAGATATTTATACAAGCTGAAAGAAAATTTCTAAATACACTATATATGAGTTCGGTATGATGGATGAGTAGACCCCAATAGTCATTGGGTAGCCAGAATTCCTTCAGCCTGGTATTATGTGCTGCTAATAGTATCTTTCTCAACATGGGTCCAATAACGTGGTGACTTGACCCTAAGAAACATTATATTTGTGAAAAACCGAAATAATGTAAACGATAGACTATCGTCACAGACGATAGTGGGTCTAAGAATTTTTCTGTGAATTTAATGATCTATGCGGCTCTACCATTGAATTCGCCCTCGCAAATCTTGGATATCGTCACAACTTCATTGAATTCCGAGACAATCGAAAGTTCACGTATTTCAAGGCGTTTGGACGAATTAGAGAGTGACACATGGCATGATAGGCGTGTGCCATGTGGCACTAGAGTGGGGGACACTAGGCACATAGGTGGGCCAAGTGTCATGCCCTCAAACCATGCATGACATGGGGGATGAGGTTGGGTTTCATTGAAAACACATAGCATTGGTTTCCATGTGTCATGTGTTTACTAAAGTGTCCTACACCTAACTCAAACCAAACTAATGGAAGTGGGGATGATCGCCTCGTGGGTAGAGAAGGAAGGAAGGAAAGAAAGAAAAGAAAGAAAGAAAGAAAAGAAGAAAAGAAGAAAGAAAGGAAGAAGAAAGGAAGAGGAAAGGAAGGAAAAGATGAGGAGTTGGTCTGCACTCCAACATGTAGGTTCTTCTCCTACTTGGGATTGTGACACCCCTATCCCGGTGGTACCATTGACAACCCGTCAACCTGCGGAAACCTGTGGATATCGGATGTCCCGATATCACACTCATTTGTCTCATATATTGAGACCTATTCCTTCATATTTAATTCCCAAATATACAAAAATATATGATAGGCTATTTAATCAACAATCCATTTACCGGTCCTTTTATACAACAAAAAGGTATACATGTTCTGCTCGAATATACTACATGATGCAAACAAACAAAACTTAAGCCTCATCCCATTTCATCCCACATGCGGTCCCATATGCGGTCGGCTGACTTGCACCGACCAGACTAAAGTGGGGTCCCACGATGGGGTGAGCAAAGCTCCGCAAGAGAGAAATGACTCCTATAAGGGCTACTTCCCATCTTAAGTGCATGCAATGGTCAGACAATGCAAAATACACATCCACCTAAATGTCTACATGAATGTCATATGTCATGCATGAAATGTCATCATGCCCATATCCCGAGTCACTCATCGACTCCCTCACACATGCATATGCCAAGTGTGAAACCGGCTATCTGGTATTACCAATGACCCATGTATCGAGCCCTCACCACCCATTACTCCAAATGCAAGTGCCAATGGGCAACTAATCCCGAGTCCTATCACACAACTCGAAGTTTATGTGATAACCGTGTGTCTTGTTTTGGGCAATAGAACTTTTTTGATCACACCGCTGGTCTCTTACACCCATATTCAGGCTTTCACCGAGGGTTAACACCCTTCTTGCTCCGACCCAACACACATTATTTTTATTTATTTATTTTATTTTTATAACCGCGGGAGATATATCTGATTGACGCCGCCGAAGTACGAGCCTACTACCCATCCATCATCACGATGATGGGTAACCACACCCATACACACACACCCAACATAATGCGATGTCCCTATGCATATGCAATGCTAATGCCACTCGCAGTTCTCATGTTACCCGTCAGATGATGCACACTACATAACATTCTAATTAATCAGACTATGCCATAAATTATGTAAAATATATATAATTCACATCCATTATGTTACTCATTTAAATACACATATATTAACATATTTGACACATATACAGCATGCTATTAAATTTTCAACCATAACACACAAAAAAAAACACTTCACATAAAATAACCATTCCCGACCATAATAAAAATCTGTACTTAGTCCAAATTTTAGTTCTATTTTAATCCATTAAAAATTTAGCCACAACTCGCTCGAAAACTGGCTCTTCAAAAAATACTTCACTATAAAAATCCATAACAGCCCTGCTCGCCCCTGACCGATCACCCATGGCTGGCTGGCAATTTCAACACCGAAATATATATTTTTTACCACTTTATCATTCTTACCGCCTGACAAGAGTCTCCTGACCAAAACTAATCTCTAAAACCCGCTATGCACCTGGCCCGAAAACTGCCACAACAAAGTAAACATGCATTTTCCAGCCATTAGCCTCGCACTAAAAATCAGTCTTGATAATCGACCTTCAAAACTCGGTCCCGAACTGTCCGAAAAATAGTCTCATGGCCGAAAACCCGCTCCCGTGATCTGCCTCTCTAACCCACACTACCATTTACGACCCTTAAATAAAAGGAACCCGAGAAACTCCTACCTTCTCGAGCCAAGCAATCGGATCCTTCTGCTTCAAATTACTCATAGCTCTAGTCGAGTGTAATTCTCAACTTTAATTCTAGTTATCGAACTCCCGGGCCGTCTGAATGAACATCATAAAAATTAGATGAATTAGTTTTTTGTTTTTGTTTTCTTTTCCTTCTTTCTTCCACGCCCGCTTGTTCCTCCTTTCTCTCTTCCTTTAATAATGTTTTTTTTCATTTTCCTTCCTTTTCTAAAGAACTCTTTTCTTTCTTTTTTTTGCAGGTCTTCCTTTCTATTTCTTTTCTCATCTCATTTCCTTTCATTTTCTTCCTTAACATTTTCTCTCCCATTTTGAATCATTATTGATGCGATGGGTCAAAGGAGGCAATTTCTCCCCATTTCTCAAGCCTCTCATGTGTGGCCATCAATTTTCCTTCTTTTCTTTTTTTTCCTTATTCCTTTATGACATCACACTCCCATGTGGCTCATTGTGAGCCATCCCTTCAAGAGCACCACATGGCTTTGCCAAGTGTCACTCTCTTGGGGTGCCTTGTGGCATCCCCTAATTACACCATGTGTCATCCGACACTCCATGCCTTGAAAAACATGAAATCCCGACTATCTCGGAATTCGACGAAATTCAACAGGGTAGCTAGATTTCGCGAGACGATTCCAACGGTGAAGTCCACTTCATCATCCGAGATCTAGAAAATTTCCAGGTTTTAGCCTGTACTATTTCGACAAAATTACCGTTTTGCCCATTTTCGTAAAAATGAAAATTTCGTTTTATGTGGATACCCTGTCTGGGGGCCATTCAATGGCATGGAGCTAGCCCCAACATGGGGGTCGGTTTCAAAATGCTTTGGGACAAACTGTGGTGTGTGTTCAGCACTTTTGATGCCCGAACTTTAGTTTTGGTTCAGTTTGAACTCCGCTGAGTACATGAATGGTATGGCCGATTTTTTGTGTCGTTGTTCTTGTTTTTAGAAAATCGGAAAATTTTCCAGCTTGTATGTGTTATATTCGCTTGAATAACATGCAAATTTTGGTGTGAAAAATACCATTTGCATGTCGTTTTCTAAATCGTAAATTTGGAAAAAAATTCCAGCTTTGTTTGTTCATTTTCCTTGTTTGATTACATGCGCTTTATGTGAAAAATGGTAGTAATGCATGTCGCTTTTTTTTCTAGGTAGAAAGTCGGAAAGAAAACTAATTTATATGTTTATCTTCTTGGTTGATAACATGTAAATTCCTGGTGGGAAACATTGTTATTAGTGCATGCGCTTTTCTCGAAATGAGATATGGAAAAACCCACTTTTGCATGATTAATTTTTGTTTGAATAACAATATGATTCGTGTGAAAATACTCATTTGCATGTCAAGTTTCTCGATTCAGAATCGAAAAATTCCACTTTGTATGTTCATATTCTTGTTTGATTACATGTAGCGCTTATGTGTGAAAAATGGTAGTAATGCATGCCGCTTTTTCTAGGTAGAAAGTCGAAAGGAAATCCGCTATGTTTACCTTCTTCGCTGATAAATATGTAAATTCCAGGGGGAAAATAAGGTTATTAGTGCATGCGCTTTCTCTCGAAATGAGATATGAAAAAAACCTGCTTTGTGAGGTGAAGAATGGCCAGAGTTTTATCTCTCAGATGTTGTAAAAAATCGGGTAAAAAGAGAACCGGGGCTTTTGGAAATTTGTAATTAAGAACAAATTGTAATTAAACTCCTCTTTGTATAAAATATACATTTTGGTGAGTTTTCCCATGTTCTTATGGCCTTTGTAGAAATAAGGCAGTTTTCCATTGGTTTTACAATAGGTAGAAAAAAAAAAGGGAAAAAAAAATCGACGGGCTTCATTTCCACTCGGGTCGCACGCGCAGGTGTCGCGACAAGGACCGGATGTCGCCGCATGGTGGGTGCTTCGCGCAGGCATAAGGTCGCCGCACTCAAGAAGAATCAGCGCCGACAAATAGCCAACGCCAGCAGTCGGTTTGGCGGTCGCGCAGTTAAGCGTCAACGCTTAATACGCTCGCGGCAACATGTCAAGCAGACAAAGTCTTCCTGCGGTCACGGCATGAGGATCGGGCCGCAGGGAGCGCTAGGGGTTGCAATAGCGGTCGTCACGACCGAAGTCCCTTTTGACACAGTCAGCACAGATAGTCGGTCGCGGTCAGCAGAATTCTCCGCCGACTCAGCCTCCATGGTTTCTTGTCGCGATGTATTTATCAATTTCATAGTTACACTGAATGCTGGGGTCGTACATGAATTTTCGCGTCGCCGGCTGCAGGTGTTCTGGGGCTGAGGGATGGAAAGGTCAGTCGCGTAATGCGGTCGGGCCGCAGTGGTGTCGCTAATTCGAATTTCGGGGTCATGATAGGCCGTACGGGGGCGCGGTCGCTGGCGTTAACGCCCGCGTCGCGTCTCGCGAACACCGCTAAGCAGGCGCCAAGACCGCACACGACTGACTTCTACAAAGGCACTATGTTATGCACCGCTGGGGTCACTGCTCATGGACATCGCTCGAATAACGTCTATGATAACTCACTAACACTGTTCATGGACACTGTTCCAAAAAAAAAAAAAGAGTACAAAAATGACCCCCAGGTTTTGGGGCGTCACAGGATCTTCTTGCATCTCATTCTAAAATGGCATCTCATTCTAAGATGGGCTTTGCCTAGAAATGGGTTAGATGGGATGAATGGTACCTTTTTTTAGTTTCTTCCCAATTTCTAGAGGATTAAGTGAAGGAGTCCCCTCTTTCTCCATATTTGTTGTGATAGTGATCGAGGTTCTCACTTCAAGCCAGGAGTGGAGAAAGAGCTATGTCATTTTTTAGGATAAGACCTAAGGTTAAGTGGGTGAGGGCAAGGGGTGGAGACTACACTTGCTGACACCCCGGTCTTTTGTGAGGTTCACTTAAATTATCTATTCATGTTGGTCGGGTGGAGACCCTTCTTATATGGTTCAAAGTTATTATCATGTTTTGGAAATCAATCTTGAGAAAGTGAATCGATCCCCATAAATGAGGTTACCATGTTAAGGATTTGATTGCAAGGTTAGGTTGTCATGTGGCGACTTTACACTCAAGGTGTAAAGGACTTTAAACTTTCATGTTAATCTTTATCCATCTATTTACCTTGTTTTGTTTATTATCCCTTAGTAAAATCAGTGAGGCTAAAACATATTCAGCTCTGGACTTTCAAGTAATGGAGAAAGTTTATTTATATATAATAATTTATTTTTATTATTTTTTTATGGCAAATTGAACAATATATTGACAAAAACAGCATAAGCCCCCGACAGTCGAAAACACCTGCGGTGTAAAATGTACGCCTATGTGCGCAAGTGCACGCGTCGCCCTGGCAATGAGAGCACCATATAATGGAGACATCCACAGGACGTGTATTGGATCATAAAGGTTCGCCTTATATAATATCTGGTGATGATTTTAGAAAGAAGGTGAATATGTGAAAAGTCGCATCGAAGTTTAGATTCAATGAATTATCGTAATATACAGGGTTATCTCCCCTCGCCACTTTTAATGGATTATTTCTTTTCAAGATATTATTCAATGTATTTGCCAATTTGTCAATGGCGAGGTGATCTTACTTACGATATCCTCTCTCGAGGTAAGAACCGGCCATCTCGTGAATAGAGTTGAGTATCTCTATCTCAACTCGCATTCGAGATGCTTAAACGTTTAACCCAAACGCCAACTGAATATCTCTATTTGCCGAATCGACCGAAAGCCGCTTCTACCCAGATCCCTCGACACCTTTACTGGTCTTTCGCTTCAGATATACAATGTCGCCGCACATCACCATATAATTAAACTGGCGATATGAGCGATAACAAATTGATAAAATAAATGTAACAAAATAAAGATCCAAACTTAACTATCAACACATGACGTGGTTCAACATAACCCTAGAAATAGATCTAGAACATACCGAATATATTATTAAAAATGTTTAGTATTAAAAAACATCATTCTAATATCCAAAATAAGAACAGCATGCACCCCTCGGCATCTTCTTCTCGGGTCCGGTGGTCACTCTACTGAATTCCGTGCTCGTCTCGTACGCCTCCCGATCCCCTATCACCCAAAATCGCTCAAAGCCGCTTCTTTCGCTCCAATGTACCTGCATCCAAACCAGACACCAAATCATGAGTCTAGCCACAAAAACTATAAAATTACTATAAAATAAACATGAAATGATAAAGACCGACACGAGTATAATATGAGTGTTTTAGGCACTCATCACACTTCAAACTTAGTTTCTCATGGTCCTCAAGCAAGAATCGACTCTAAACAGACACACACACGACATAATGCCACTAACACTAAGACAGTGTTGCACATGCTGAAAAATAGGGATCAATTCGACCGACCACACGTCACGTGTTGCCTCGGTTCACAAATGCATACAAATATTTGACTGAAAATTCGATTGAAATAGGCAGAAGTAATTCAAGGTATCAAATCCCATGATATTCAATAGCCTTTCCCAGCCCTGGTGCTTTATAATGAATTCACTCCAAGATATGCCTAGTTCCGACACCCACCACTTAAGCTCACATCACCTAGTCGAAGAAGCTTAACTAGAAAAGGATAGAAACTAATCTATTTATTCATGTCCAAATACCTAGAAACTTCCTAATGTACTAAATAAATGGAAGAAGACCTAACTGAGCCAAGAAGTTTTAGCCGAGTGTTCCCCTGTAGCGAGGATCCATCGTGACTCCCCACCCGCCTGGTTAAGGGCAACCAGCATTAAATTCCCTTCAACCACCTCGAACACTCAACCAAACTCGAAGGCCCTAGGGTTGCTGAATGATCCATCTTCAAGTCCCATGTACGGCAAAGGAAGTCAATGACCCTACTACCGTCATATTAGCTCTGATTGTGCCCTCGACCGTGCCCGGATTCGATTGGACTCGCTTACTCTGCGCAGATATCTATTTTTGTCATTTTTCCTTTCTTTCACTTTTTCTATTGTTTTTGTATTTTCTTTATTGGGGCTCGATGGCAATCCTCTTTGATCAAGTAACCCATCACTTGTTCGACCCCTGTGTTACCGAACTTGTAGTTGGTTTTGGTGACTCCATGCATACTCAAAGTCATTAGTGTGTGAGTGATGTGGTTCTCGGCGAACCGGCTCGACTACCCGATCGTTCACCAACCTTTCACCTATTCTACCTAATTATCGAAAGATCAGTCATTATATGCATTTGAACATCCATGTCAATAGTGAATTCAATCCAAAAATGTTCCTCGACTTTCAACATGGCACACATACACGCAATTACTACATATAAGAACGACCTAATACACACGCAAACAAACTAACACATGACTCATCAAAATAAAGGAAAGACATAAATCAACCAACCTAAACACAACTAATATGCGAACAAAAATAAAACACTACACACTACTAAAAACGTAAAAAAAAAAAACAAACCCACCACACCCCCCAACAAAATATCCGCGTCCCCACCGGCAAGAAATAAACAGGTGGCGGGACTCCCCGCATCATCGCGTGGCGCTGCGGATGAAAGCCGTGAGCCGGGCACCGTACTGCAAAGACCGCCGGGCCGGCCAAGAACGATGGCCTAATTCAAGCCAGACTGTCCGGCATATCAAGCACGTAGAGCCTCCATATTCCGGTGACGAGGACTCTATGTTCCCCGGGTCTCATCCCGCACGCGTTGAAGCTCGCTGGAGTGAGAGCACCGTCCTCGCGATCGTGAAGGATCGAGGAGTCACGAGGCCGCCGATGGTGGGCGGAGGTGGGTGGACGAGGATCGGCCAATGTCTCCTGGACGCTTCGTAGCCAACGAGCTCGATAATCATGCGCCATTCTCGCCCGAGGGCTCATGACCGAATCGGCAACCTCAGCCGCGGACACCGTGTGTGTCCTCGCCAATCGGGGCAAATGGCCTTTATGTGGTGGAGCCAGTTCATTAATAAGCCGAGGGGCACCCCGCCGCGACAAGCCAAAGATAAGCAGCGGTGCCCTTACCCGCATCCCCTGCTATGGAGGATGGCATCCTCGGCTAACCCCGCCTCTACATCAAAGGTATATTCGTAAGACGGCGACCAGCAGCCGTTCGCGGGCCATCACACACGCTCGTCAGCTCCGAATGAGACGACGCGGATGAAGCATGCCGTGACCTAGGATGAAGTGCCAAATGCTCGTCAAATCGACCGCACGCCGCATCTTCGATTTTCCATCACCCGACCATCGTCACCGCATAACCCCGGTAGTTCCGTGGTGCTCGCGGGAGCCTGGCCGAATGCCTCCGGGACATGCTCGAGACCGTAATAACCATTGACGACCGCACCGGCCCACCACGCCCGCACCTCGACTTTCTTCAAAACACGGGAGGCGAGATTACGCAGAATCCTCGCACCACACTCATCGCCATCGGACGAGGTGGTTGGCACAAAGCACGCCATCTTTAGCCGCAATGGTCTTCATGAAGAAATCATCGGGGTGGTGAAACCCTCGATAAATGACGCTTTGCAAATGGTGCCAAACCGATCGCGCACGCATCACAAAACCGCGATGATATCGTAGCGGCCTGTCCTCACCGCCCGATCCGCTGCTCAATTCTTGCCTCTCGCGACATTACCGCAGCCCGAATGTGGCGGTGATAGCACCACCGACCTAGACAAAAACACAAACACCCAGTAGGCACCACAAGAAATCGAAACTAACTAATTTCCCACCGACTCAAACACCCCAATAAACCTAGTGTGAACCGAATGGGCACCTCAATAAACCCCTTGCATCACTCGTGAAAGCAACAAAATTCTCAAGACCACACCAGTGCTAACCGAGCACGCTAGTAAAATGCCACAATGACTGGAACCAAATGGAGATGATGACTCAGAAGCACACAAACAGTGGTCGAGAACGCAGTATTCGGACCAAAGGTGAAAGAGGGCTCCCAGTCCGGTGAGGGCAAACAGAAAGCCAAGGTTCTCGTATAAAGTGTATGAAGAGCCAAAAATGACCCGCTTCGCTTAAAAATGGCAACGCCGCTGACAGTATGGCAACGCCGCTGACGTTACGTAGAGTACCGGGGCCAACCGCCAGCGGGACGCCGAGCATAATTCAAACGACGCCGCTGACGTCGGCAGTCGCGACAAAGACGTAGAGTGAAATTAACAACGTCGCGACGTCTAGACTTAACGTCGCGACGTGACAGAGAGTCATGAAAATCCACGCCGCGACGTGAGAAATCCACGTCGCGACGCGGACAGAGGATACAATTTGACGCCGCTGACGCAGTAAATCCGTCGCCGCGACGTGATTGCAGGGGTCGACCAACGCCGCTGGGACAGGTAACCACGCCGACGCGACGTAGAGGCTATGGATCGCAATAAATTTCCAGCAATATTGATGATCCGACGTGTTTCCACCGGCCGCATTCGCGGTTCCGAAATTAAACAAACAAGTAGAAACACCGATTACGGAGAAAGAAACCCTATATCAATAAAATAAACAATAGAAATCGGAACTAAGAAAAAGGAAAAGTTTAAGAAACACTTGCTCTCCCAAGAAGCCATGTTTAATGTCGCCACGACGACCAGTCGCAATGTGCCTGGGGAACCCTCAACTCATATGATTCTTACTACATCTCGCCGGGCCGGCCGCCAAAGGAATGATTTGCTTGTCTCAAGCAGAAACTCGCTCCATACGACTTTAACTATCGTTGGTTATCAGAACGCCTTCTCGTGATGTGTAATCTCTCGCCCCACCGCGTGAAAAGACCTACCACCGCGGAAAGGCCCGACTATCGAGACTTCACTCGAAAGCTTTAAAGTGAATCAACAAGAACTTGTTGTCCGATCAGAACTCCTTCTTCTTCTGATGTGTTTGTCATGCCAGCTTTAGTCTTTCCTTGGCAACGCGCGCTTTCAGCTTCAAGCCAATCTATCCAAAGTGGATCGAAGTTGGAGCACAAGCTACGCCAATGTATTATCCATGTTTAACTCGCCGAGCGCCTAATGTGTGCTCGATGCTCCACCTAATCGGAAGGATGACAGGCGCTTTACCATAAACGATCAATGGTGACATACCTAGCAGCTTTAAAATGCCGCACAGATGCCCGTGAGTGCATCGCCCATCTTTTAGACCAATCCTTCCCTTTGAAAGCTATTAATCGCCTTCTCGAGAATGTATTTGATTCTCGATTTGATACTGGCTGTCTGCTGATCATGGGTGGTATGCAAGCAGGGATGACGATGACGCACTCCATACTTTCGCAAACCTTAATAATTACCTTATTGCGTAAATGGTACCATTATCCGTGATCAAGGCTCGAGGAGTTCCTAAAACGTGAGAATATATCGCCGCTACAGAATCAGCCACAATCTCCGCATTATCGGGTGCAGGTGAATCGCTTCTACCCACTTTCTGGTGACATAATTACCCACAACAAATACAAGTTGTCGTATGATGCGTGAAATGGTCCCATGAAATCTATCCCCCCATAAATCAAAACAATTCTACTTCCAAAATAGATGCATGGGTGGCTCGCCCTTTCAGATGTCTCATTCGCCGACATTTGTCACAAGTGGAAACGAATCTGATGAGCATCTTTAAACAAGGAAGGCCAAAGAAACCCGATCAAGCACCTTAGTCGGCCGCTCTCAAGCCACCAAAGTGTCCACCACACTCCAGAGTGTGACAATGGTCTAGAATGTCGTGCATCACCTTCGGCACACATCTCCTTATCACCCGACGCGACAAGTCTCGTAAAGAATTGTCCCTCCAATAATATATTTCAAGTGCGAAAACCTCTTTTTCGGCCGATAGTTAAATTCCCAGGACTACTTTAGCCTCAAATAATTCACAAAATTCAACCATGAGCCGCCTTCATTCACACAACATTATCCGAAATTCATCACATCGGGAACATCATCCCTAGCCCCCTTCCAAATAAGAAAGATGGTCTGGCCATCAGGGTTTTCGTTTCTGCCTTTAATTTACATCGACTCTTGCAACAAAAGGACCCACCGACTATTAATCTGGGTTTTGCATCTTTCGGTCATCAAGTACTTAATGCGTAATGATCAAAGGTGCACCACTCTACCTTATCGCCAATCAAATACGCCCAAACTCGTCGTAAAGCAAACACAATGGCCAACAGCTTCTTCTCTCAGAAGCCGCATAATTCAGCCGAAAGCATCATTCAAGGTTCTACTAGCATAATAGACACCGAAGATTTTCTCGCTTTCGCCTTAACGCCTAATCGCTAAGCCGCCGGCGCCACACATGAGTTTAAGTGGAATGTGACCAATCCGGGTGCCACAACAATAGGACGAAACCAACTTATCCTTCAACGAGAATGCATGCAAATATCGAGAATCAAAGTCAAATGGGATCCTCGACTAGGAGGTTAGACAATGGTTTTTAACTGCGAAAATCCTGATGAACCGCCCATAAAATCCGGGGCCGCGGGCCTAGAAACTTCGAACTCCTTTACTCACCAGGTGGAGGCAACTTTCAATCATTTCCAATCTTCGCCCTATCTACCTCTATCCCTCTCACGAGATCCGATGTCCAAGGACAATACCCTCTCGTACTACGAAATGGCACTCTTCCCAATTGAGTACTAAGTCGTCTCTTCACATTCGCAAGCAGTACCTCTCAAGTTTTCTAAACAATCACAAATGAATTTCCCATTACCGAGAAATCGCCCATGAAGATTTCAATTGTTTTTCCACCATGTTCGAGAATATGGCCATCATACACGCTGAAAAGTACCCGGCATTGCACACCAAAGTAAGTATCCGCCGAATGCGACACCATACATTGTGTGAATGTCGTTTCTCCCGATCTTCGAGCTATGGAAATTTGGTCGTAACCGAATATCCATCCAAAGCAATAATATCTATAATCGCTAATCACTCGAAAGCATCCGACCAGAAACCAAGAATGGAAAGCTGATCTTCGAAAGGCCTTGTTCGCCCCGATAATCAATACAAATTCTCCACCCTGAACTGCTCTGGGGACTGTGAGTAAGATAAGTTGTTTTCGCCCCGATGACGCTTGTTCCTCCCTTTTTCTAAGACTACCCGAACCGGGCTTACCCATGCACCGGCCCGAAACGGATAAATCACCCCGCTGTCTACCATTTAGAACTTCTTTACGACGACCTCCTTCATCGCCTGATTTAACCCCTCCTCGAGCTTCCACCTGAAGGTTGCGCCATCTTCTAGTAAAATACGATGCATGCACATAGAAGGATCGAATCCCTTTCGAGATCGCCTGTAGACCATCCGAAAGTGCATGCTCAGGATCCTCGGCTGACTAATAACTTCTCTTCCTCTAGTACTAAAGATGCCGAAATGATCACCGGTAAAGCAGATCTCACCCCAAGGCATGCATACTCGCATGGCCAGTAGAGGTTTTGTTCCATCTTCAAGTTGCTCAATCGATGGGACTGCTTTAACTCCTTCACCCGTAGATTCAAGTATTTCTCCGCTTATCAGGTCCGAAAGAGTCCATCCATTTCATGATAGGCTCTTCAGCTTCTTCAATGCCCTCACTCATTCTCCACTCAGCTAATCTCCAAAGTAATGAGACCAATTTCTAAGTAGACACTATAGCTCTACTATTTCTCAAACCCATACAAGTATCACTTTCACAAGCTCCACCGTCAAACACATTGAACCTTACTTCATCTTCGCATTTGGTCAGCCCCTCTCTACATCAATCATTGCCCCGCCTGCCGAAACAATCACCAAGATTACTGAGATTTCTTTATCTTCTCCATATCTAAAACAATAAAACTTCATTGAAAATAAATTTGTCGACCTTACCAAGACATCTTCTATTATCCCTCTCGATGCTTCAAAGACTGCCTCGTTGAAGTGATCATCATGCTTCACTCCCAATCCCAAACGCTTGAAATGGATAGTGGCATAAGATTAATGCCGGCACCCAAATCACATGTGGTTTCAAAGATAACATTTCAATGGTGCAGGGATAGTGAAACGCCCGGGTCCTGAGCTTTCATAAGCTTCCTCCTAAGTATGGCACCGCATTCCGCCAGTTCATCGCTTCAAAATCGCCACCTTCTCTTCCGACAAAATGTCATAAATTTTACATACCGCATCTCGCCGTGGCATCGCAAAGGGATATTTATAAAATCTTTAATTTCCATGAATTTAGTGAATTGCTTATCCGCTTCTTGAGACGCCGCGGTAAGGAACCTGATATAAGCCGGGCTGTTTTAGAAATTTCGATGATCGCTTTCCGAGGTCGTTTTTTCTCGCATCATCTTTCGCTTCGCCGATCGACCTCTCGCCGCTAATCGTTTCTACGACCGGGGGTTAAACTATTTCCAATTTTTTCCTAAATTTCTCAAAGATAACCGCTTAACATGTTCATTCCCCATCTCTTCAGCTACCTCCTGAATTGCTTCGTAAGGACCCCTGCTGTCTTTCTCATTTAAGTTTACATCAGCCCATTTTGTGCCTCCAAACTTCTCAACTGTGCTGCTTGATTGTTCAACTAGGTTGCTTGCTGCTACATGTTTGCTTTAGTCTCTCATCCATGAAGGCAAGAGTGGAAGCAGATCTCATGTAAGAGCTTGTTCTAAATCCAACTTTTCTCTGAGGGTAGTTCACTAGTCCGGTCTGAGCAACGTGATTGTTCGATTATTCCGCCTATCCATATCCTGGATTGTTCTCGACTATTCGGTTCAATATTACGCCTACCTCGCCCCATTCCATTCTTGGCTAACCTGCTTTCCCACCCGCCCCGGCCGTGATTGACTCGACAACCTCGACACGACCGGGCTTCGCTTCATCAGATTTCCGATCGACACTCCGTGTCAAGCAGCGGTCCACCACAGACCACATAACCCCATGGTCAACCGATGGCGTCATGCCTGTCGCCTATTTAATCGCTTAGTCACTGCGCCACATGATTCACCGACAGTTGAGGACCTCATTATCTCGTGGCAACGACCGTGTTTACAGTGTAGCCTCTCTCTCAGCCATTGATTAGTGTTAGTCGCAGCATCTTCTAAGATTTCATAAGTCGGGTCCGCGGGTTTTCTTCATCGCCTCCTCCATCAAGCATCAATCTCATCGTTTCTAGGGCCAGATTTACCATTATAGAAGGTGTGGACTCGCATCCATCCGGTCACGGCGGGTGGGCACTTCCGACACCAGAAAATTCGCTCCCATGCCTCGCTGTGTTCTCCCCTAGTTGTCCAAAGTTGATCTCACAAGCTGTGCAATTTTCGAAGGTGGGAAGAACCAGCCGAAATTTCGCACTCAAATCATTCCATGTGTTGATCAACTGTACCGACCGTTAACCCGCGGCTTCGCCTCTACTTCCGCGCGAAGGAATAATCGCAACCTGGAGAGCTTCTTCGCAACCCCATTGTATTTGATAGTATCGCAAACTTCAAGGAAGTTGGTCAATGCATGTTCTGCTCTCGCCGCAGTCCATGGAACAAGATATTCGGGCATCTGCATCGTGACCGACTTCAATTCGAAATTGCTCGCTTGAACGGGTGGCTCACCCATAGCTGCCCACAACGCTTGGTGGTAAAACGAACTCATCTAGTAGCATGAAAGGATCATCCTCGTATAAACGGCCCGGGTGCTCGATCCCTTCCAGATTCCCCATTTCTACTGTGTCTCGCCGCTCAATGCCAAGATTTTGTTCTTTCTAAGGTTTTCCATGATTATCGGATTTCTAATCTCGTTTCATCGTTTCACGCTAAATTGCAAGTGTGGTCTTTCTCGCTCTGCAGATCACCAGGTGTTGGTTAGTTTTGATCTTACGTCGTATGTACTACTCAAACCTACACCGCACAACACACTAACCAACAAACCAAATTAATAAAGACTTGTAAAAATAAACACAAGTAAAGAAAATTCCAAAATAATATCTTAATTGGTTAATTCTCTCTATATCAATCTAAGCTCGTATCTTATAACGGCGCCAAAACTTGACAGGCCGAAAACATGGTGTGTAAAATGTACGCCTATGTGCGCAAGTGCACGCGTCGCCCCAAGTAATATAAGGTACTCGTGGTACCTGATATCATCCACAGGACAGTGTATTGACTACAAAGGTTCGTCTTTTTAGATAATATCTGAAGAGATGATTTTAGGAAAGAAGGTGAATATGTGAAAGTCGACTGAGTTTAGATTCTAATGAATTATTGGTATTGAAGGCTAGGGTCATATCTCCCCTCACACTTTAATGGATTACTCTTCAAGATATTATTATTCAATGTATTTTACACTATTAATGGCGAGGTGATCTTATCACGAGATATCCTCTCTCGAGGTAGCATCCGCCTATCTCGTGAATAGAGTTGAGCATATCTCTATCTCAACCCGCATTCCGAGATGCTTAAACGTTCTAACCCCAAATGCCACCTTCGTAGATCTGAGATGCCCTATTTACCGACCGCATCGAGCCGCCTCTACTCGTATCCTCGAATAACCTCATCTCTCGAATCTCTATCGCAAAGGTGATTATCATCGTCGTCGACATCACCATATAATTAAACCACGATATAGAGTAGAGTGCATCATTCTAATATCCAAAAAATAAGAAACAAGATAAATCTCGCACTTCTTCGGTCTCTGCGGTCATCAGCCTGAATTCCGTGCCTTCGTCGCACGCCCGATCCCTAATGGGTCTAAAAAATTGCTTTCAAAAGCTGCTCTTTTCGCTCCAATGTACCTGCATCCAAACCAGACACCAAATCAGGAGTCTAGCCACAAAAACTATAAAATTACTATAAAATAAACGTGAAAATGAAAGACCGACGCGAGTATAATATGAGTGTTTTAGGCACTCATCAGCCCCAGAGTATACAGAATGTATACAAAGAAAAGAGAGCAAAAAAGGCATAGGAGCAAATACCAACCAATTTAAAAACTTGAGCCTAAGAGTACTAGAGAATGCACATTAGTAAGTTTACAATAGATTACCCTCATAACAAGGCTTGCCCCAAGAAGGAGATGTGTGATGAAGGAATTTTTCACTATCTGTGAGAAAAATCACATATAAAAAATTGTCCAGATTATAAGATTGAAGAGTTGTACCCTTAATTATCATTTTGCATCATATGCAACTTTCTTCTTTTCCTAACAAGAGGCACTGAACTCTAAAATTTTCGTGCTTCTTCAAGTTCTTTTCAATGACTCTATGTTTCCTTCCATGGACCAATTATATCGAAGTCCAAAGTCTTCACTAATTCAGGCTTTCACATGAATTATACGATATAGAGTTAATGTAAATGACTTGGAAAATGTTGTGAGGATATCCCAAAAACTTATCTGTCTTTAAGCATGCTTTTTTTTAAATAGCGAAGAAAAAGTGCAATCTTCCTTCCGCTTAGAAGGTCATACCGGATTCATGGAAAGAATAATCGAACAAAGACAATATCTCTTCAGAATCCACTAATGGACAACAGAGATCAATTAAGATTGATGTATTGCTATTAAAGTCATAAAAATAAATATGATGCCAATGTCGCTAGAAAGACCCCACAACCGGATGTTGCTTTAAGTTTTCATGTTAAAGTTCTAGCCTTAATCAGCTTGATTAAGGAAACTGTTATTGTTCTTCATAGAATTGTAAGTGAGGGGAGCTTTGATTGTTCTCTTGGGTGACTGAGAGGGAGAGAAAACCTAAGAAATTGGAAGCTTGAATTCATAAGATTTAACTAGCTTGAATTCATATCGGTTAAAAAATTTCTACCATTCCTTGCCAAATAGTCCTAGTAAAAGTGAATTACTGATGCAACTTCCATCTAATCTAGTAATATTGCAACATAAAATAGAAAGAAGGTGATAAAGTATTAACTATATTCAAAATTATTAGTGCAGTAGATGATGAAACCTAAATTTCCCTAAAAAGAATATTTTAAGCTATATGAATAACAATCAAGATGTGGGACTCTTACTCTAACATCCAACTAATCTAGTAATATTTTTCTTTCTTTTGTTTTCTTTTTTAAAGGAGAGAGTTAATACAATGAATTAGAGTTAATTGTATTTACTCTAAATTTGAAATTGAGGACAATTCTTAAATGTCATCTTTTTTTTTTTAGAAGGTGATTGTTTTCTTTATGATAAAAGTCGATGTGATAAAGTCAGAGTAGCAACACGTTGTGAAATGATTCATTGGCTAAACAAGGTGATTGAATATAGCATCCATGAATGTAGTTTAAATGGTAAGGATAATGACCTCTCATATTATTTAATTCATTTGGGACCATTTTGTATAGGCAAATTATGTCTGTTTCAACTATTCCCGTGATATGTTATTACAAATTTAAATATATCGGCGACCAAATGATGTCTACTACGGGGAGAAAAGTCGTTATTGTGCCTTTGATGTACCCTATGACGCTTGAACAATTGATCGATATGATACTCAAGGACAACCACTGATAAACAAAAAGCAGCAAAATTGGTCCTCAATTGTAAGTATCTCTAAAAAGTGGAAATAGTTCCAACCTTTTCAACATGGGATGACAAGAGTGTGTACCAAATGTTAAAATTATAAGTTACCACAACTATCTGGCGAAATTGAATCGATATTGGTGTTTAATTCGAAGCCACAAATTAATCAATCAGGTGGGCCATATAGATTTATCGTTCACCTACAATTACAAGCCGCACTTGACTATGGTTGTGGGCTCAGTAGCGGTCCAAGAACTGACACCGGAGTATATGGAGATGATGAAGACCACGCTTATGAAGAAGCCACGATGAATCTGATGAAGATGTTGATGATGTAAATCTAATGGAGACGTGAACAAGTTCGTTGATGGACACGCATCCTCCTTCCATATTTTCAACCAAGTTTCGAGAATGAGTAGCGGATATGTCTCTCGCCTATACAAAGATTCGTGATGCATCAAATAACCCGATGTGTTGAGGAACCAAATGAGTCCTCGTTTCATTATCACTTACTTCAACAATCTCAATTTGAACATGTTGAAAACTAGTAATGCTATTTCAAGTTGTTTGACTCATGGGTGCAACATACTACCTGCTATTCGAAAGGGAGAATTTGTAGTTGGCCAAGTTTTTAATTCTAAATCTGATTTGCAAGTGGCTGTAAAGATTTACTCAATTAAAGCACACCAAGAGTTTGTCGTTGTTGCATCCTCAAAAAAATTGCTCGTTTTAAGATATAAGAAGGCCGAATAATGTCAATGTCTATGGAAGCTTCGTGCCATGTTTGTGAAAGATACTTGCTTATTTGTTATCAACAAATATAAAGGGCCGTGATATTTCAGGCCAACCCTCGCTTGAATCAGACCATCATCAATTGACTCAAACTATTGTTGCTCATATAAAGGCAATAATTAAGGCACAATCATCGATCACGCTATTCAAGCAAAGTGTGATGGAGAAATGGGATATGAAATATCATACAAAAAGGCATCGATGGAAAGCATAAAGCACTTAGACAGCTATTCGTGATCTTTTCTCGCCATATACGTAGTCGCCACATTTGTTCTCGCCATGTATAAGCAAATCCTGATGTTGTAATTTAGAAAACATGTGACATTAATATGCCAAACACTCTAGATATTCCAACGCGTGTTCGTCATTGAAGCCACCTATTGAAGGGTTCAATATTGTCGTCCCGTAATTTGATGGTACACATTTGTACGAGAAGTATACAAAGGCACGTTATTGATTTAAGCATGGTGCGATTTAAAATAATGGTCATTTCTACTGGCATTCGCTATTACGTAAGACCAGAATATTGATAGTTGGGATGGTTCTTGGCATGTATCGAAATGCAGTAACCTTAACGTATCTGGGATTTGTGTTATATCTGATAGACATTAAAGTATTATGGCAGCAATGACCGATCCTCATCTCGCTGGTCAGCACCATCCGCCTATCATAGAGGGCGCCATCTCTGCAAGCAATTTTATGACCCGCTCAAAGATAAACTCTTGAAGAATTTAGTGATGCGCATCGCCTTACGAGTACAAAACGCAAATTCAATAAGCATATGGCTACAATTGAGAATTAATTCTGAAGCACAACAATGGTTAGAGGCAATCCCTTTTCAGTTATGGGCACTTTCACATGATGGAGGTCGAAGATATGGGATAATGACAACCAACATGTCGGAGGTATTTAATAGTGTTCTTAAAGGAGCTTGTAGCTTACCATTCACTGCATTAGTTCAGTTAACCTTTTTTCCGCCTTAACAGTTACTTTGTTGCAAGAAGGGAACAAGGTGCTAATAGATTGGCATCTGATGAGCAGTTCACTCCATATAAGCCGATGCTCGATTCAAGGTCATGTTGTTAAGGCTAGTTCGATGGAAATTCTTTTCACAATCACATACAAGGCCGATTTCATGTCAAGTCAAGGAGTGGTCGAATGCATCGCCTCAACTTACATGACAAATGCACATGTGGAAAGACACTGATTTATGGATTTCCATGTAGCCATATCATAGCAGCATGTCAGCATCGATGTGTTGATTTTCGGTTATTTGTGCAAGGCTACTACACTACGAAGTCATACTATGATACATGGGCAAGCTTGTTTCATCCAATATTCAATGAAGATGAGTGGCCTCTTTATGATGGTCCTACGATTATACCTCCTGAGTCAATGAAACACATAAAGTGCTGACGTCCTAAATCAACCCTGCTGCATAATGAAATGGACGTTAGGAGGGGAAAATTACTATCACATGTGGGTTAGCAAACAATCTAGTCACAATTCCATGGCTCAGAAGAATAGAAATCAAGTTAGGTGATAGATGTGAAGTAACTCACTTTTTTTCATTTTTTCTTTTTTTCAAAGGGGCGGCAATCTTCTGGGAATCAGAGTCGCTTGTATAACACTTATGTATGAATGTGTATTTTTTGATTATGAAATACTATGGTAATCTTTATTTATAAATGAGACATCAATCATGTGTGTGTATTTTAATTCATTGCCACCGTAATTAGTATTTGCACAATTATGTTGATACTATTTCTCCAATGTGTTTTATTAATATTTATACTCGCCTTCCGTACATCCAAAATATAGATATGGCGTTCGTAGGGTTTCACATTTTTAATCTTCTCAGATCCATCCTGTTGCATTGCAAGACGTACATAGGTCGTAATTCTAGTAGATACAAGAGCGTGTATGTATTTTATTACTTATCAATAATATTTCTAGTCAGGACATGTAATTTATATATAATCAATTACAAATTTGTTTCTGCCGCTTAGTTTCGAAGTACTTTACCTCGATGAAGCCTTCATGCGTATGTGGAGAATGGATATACGCATTCGCCCATACGACCGCGCGGATTTTATGGTGTAGTACCGCCACACATCAGCGATCGATCGCCACGCCACCTCGCCGAGAGATGGCGACCCAAGACACACACATTTCATGTGCCCCGTCGAGAGATGATCACGCTATTGATGTTATATCATCCACCTCCGTGATCGATCGCACGTCAAAGAAATACCGGGACATGTGCCCAATGTGGTGTTGGGAGCTTCTGTCACCCCACCCTGGGCCGATGCTCTTAGTGGATCCGCTATTCCCATCCATGCTTGTGACCGCTATATCCAATCCCAAGACCCGATGCGATGAGGTCGCTGTGAAAGTGAGCGCGTGTTTTATCTACAGTGCCGATGGGATCCTTCACTTATGGACATGAAGCTATGCATGTTCATCCGTGCTTTCTCCCACTACATGAGATTCTGACACATAACGCGACTTATGTTGGCCGGTGATTAGTCGAGAGACCGAAGTCAGTCTTCGAGATACGTAGTTTCTTGGGATTGGTTGGGTACTATAGGAGATTCATTGAGGATTTCTCCCGATTAGTGGCACCTATGATGAGATTGACCCGGAAGGAGGTCAAGTTTGATTGGGATGACCGATACGAGGAGGCATTCCAGGAGTTGAAGAGGAGGCTTACTTCAGCTCCTATCCTGATAGTCCTAGAGAGGACAGGGTACAAGGTGTATCAGGATGCCTCAAGGTCTGATCGGACGTGTTTTCATGTAGTCCCGAGAGTGGTAGCTGGTTCCTCAGTTGAAGAATCATGAGTGTAATCATCCCACACATGACATGGAGTCGCAAATACAGTCTTCTGAAGATTTAGTGCCACTACTTATATATGAAGTAGCCGAGGTGTACTGCACTCATAAATCATATACTTACACTTGGACCTCAATATGAGGCAACATAGATGGATGGAGTTCCTAGAGATTATGACTTCACTATACACTACCATCCTGGTAAGGCAAATGTGGTGGCTAATGCACTCAGTCAAAAGTCACGCTGAGCATTAGCCAGTATAGCTTCTCGGGAGTGGCAGATGCTCGAGATTGTGGGACACAATATGCGACAAATGGAAAGTGCTCTGGTACGCTGGGGAGTTTAGTAGCCTACACCGCTTTATTGAGTAGAGTGATCGAGTCCCGTGGATAGACAAGATGTCCATCGTAACCGCCATAAGAAGGTAATGTGTGACGAGGGCTAGACCATCCACACGGATGGTAGTCTTCGTGATGTAGGATGGGTAGTGGTTCCCAATGATAGATTTGAGATAGAGATCCTCGTGTGATTTTCATCGCTTGATTGGCCATGCATCCGTGGCACGAAAACGTGGGATCTTCATCGCGCACTACCGGAGCTTCTTGGATGAAGAGACACGTAGGGGACTTTGTTCGACGATGTCTCATGTGTTGGGCCAGTTAAGGTCGAGCACCAAAGCCAAACAGTGGCTACTCAAATTTATCGAGGTGGCTCAATGAAGCGTGAGAGCATGTCACGATGGATTTTGTGACCCACTTGCCACGAACGCCGCGGAGGCATGACGCTGTGGGTGATAGTAGACCTACCACGGTCGACATTTCAAATTGCATGGATGACCTTCTACATTTGAGGAATTTCGCCGGTTGTATATTCGAGATCGTCCGGCTTATATGGAGTATCAAGATCTAGTGTCGATAGAGACCTGTTTTCGGACGCGACTTTTGGAAGAGTCAAAGGGCTGCGGCACACTACGACCATGAGTACAACTCTCCATCCACGCACATGGTCGCCGGGACCATACAAGGTGAGGAGGCGCCGTAAAGCATGGTCCCGGGATCATAAGGGTAGCTGAAAAGCATTTGCTCCTTTGTGTGGAATCTCGCAACAACAACAACTTATCGAGTATTCAGATGGCACCATATAAGGCATTATATGGGAGGCCATGCAAATCACCGATATGTTGGACCGAGGTGGGAGAGAGCTCCATCACTGGTCCTGATCTTATTAGAGACACCTCCGATAAGGTGAGTTTGGATACGACACTGCCTTCTCTTACGCCGTAGCCAGCAGAGAGCTATGCTAATGTACGACGTCGACCCTTAGAGTTCGAGGTTGGAGATCACTTCTTAAAGGTGATGCCTAAGAGAGGAGTGGTCAGGTTCGGCAAGCGCGGGAAACTATTGCCGAGGTTCATTGGACCCTTCGAGATACTTGAGAGGGTAGGCACTCGTGAAGGCACTGATTAGCTTTACCGCCTGAAGATGTTAAACCATGAGGTATCATGCCTCCATGCTCCGAGGTACACTCCAAATCCAGCTCACGTAGTGGATTAGGGAGAGATTAAGGTTGGACACAGATAAGGACCTTGAGGAGGACTATGCGCATTATGATAGTTGGGATCAAAGTTTACGACGCAAGACCGTGAGGCTAGTGAAAGTACTGTGGCAACACCGTGGAGTGGAGAAGGCAACGTGGGAGCGCGAGGACATGATGCGGGCCACTTATCCTTTATAGTTTAGGGATGAAGGTATGTGGTTTAGTCGTTTAATGCTTAAATGACTAGTTTACATGCATGGCATAGTGCACGTTGCATGTGCATGTGATTTGTTGTGATAGTACCAATATCCATTTAATTCTTTAAGGGGGAAGAATGTAGAAACTTTAAAATTATAATTTTCAAAATGGTAAATGGTAATCTTAGGCTCAAAATCTGGAATTTTTCTAGATCTCGGATAACAAACACTTCACCGCCAAAATCGCTCGCTAATCAGCACACGTTTAATTTTGTCAAATTTCGATAGTTCGAATTTCACGCTTTTTCAGACACGAAGATAGTAATGGGACACGTAGCACATTGCGCAAACTAAGGGGAGACAAGTGTCAGACCGTGAGCCCAGTCAAACATGAGCTAAGTGTGGCCATGGTGGACACATGGCATGATTCCTTTGGATGAAAATCCCAAAGTAGAGGGATAAGTGGATGAGGAAATACAAGCCAACCAATGGTGGCTTGACATGTGGCATCGAGCTCACCTTCTCAGAGGTGTCTCTAATCAGATCAGGACCAATGATGGAGCTCTCTCCCACCTCGGTCCAACATAACGGTGATCTACATGACCTCCCATACAATGCCTCATACGGTGCCATCTGTATGCTCGCCCGGTAACTCGCGACAGGCGACCACTGAGGGAAAATGCTCCTCCCATTTACCCTATAATCCAGACGCATGCTCGCAGCGATGTCCTCTCTAATACCGTGATAAATTCTTCTCGGGATCGACTCATCTCATTCCTCGAGGGTGGAACGCTAGCCTATGTCACCACGTGGCCCATAGCCTTTTGGAGTCCTTCCAAAAGGCACTGAACCCTGATTCTATCCAACACTATGGATACCGGTATCTATGTAGCCTGACAATCTCTCAATATACAACCGGCGTAATCTCTCCAAGGCGGCTGGGTCATCCGCAAGGGGCCAGAAAATGCCGATTTCTCGTGAGCCGGTCCACTATCACCCATACCGCATCATGCTTCTGCTGCTTCCGCGGGCAAGTGGGTCACAAAGTCCATCATGACGTGCTCCCACTTTCACTCGCCCACCTAATGGTTGAAGTAGCCCCGCTGGCTTCCGTGCTCATCCTTAACCCGCCGACACGTGAGACATCGGTTTAACAAAGTCTCCTACGTGTCTCTTCATCCCACTTCAATAGTACTGGCGACGAAGATCCTGGTACATCTTCGTGCCACCTGGATGCACGGCAAATCGAGAGCAGTGAAACTCCCTGAGAATCTCCTCTCTCAAATCGATCAACTGGGGAACCACTACCCGTCCCCTATATCGAAGACTACCATCTACGGAACGGCCCACCCTCACACCGTGACCGGATCGCACTCTGGCCCCCGATGGACACTATCACGCGTCCCGCCACTAGGACTCAATCACTCGCCACCGCAGACGGCGTGAGCCACTAAACTCCCTAATGTACCCCGAGTCTCGCCACCGTATCAGAGCCCAAACCGTCCCATTGGGCCTTCGAAAGATCCGCCACTCCCGAGCTATACTAGCCAACGCTCCTCGTGATTCCGAACGAGTGCATCAGCCACCACATTTGCCTTGGCCAGATGGTAATGCAGTTTGAAGTCATAATCTTTCTAGGAACCCATCCATCTGCTTGCTCATATCAGGTCCCGTCAAGTGTGAAAATATACTTCGGGACTCTTTATGGGTTCGAGTACACCTCGACTCTCGCCAGAGGCAGCGCGCCAAATCTTCAAGGCGAAGACTATGGCAAACAACTCCATGTCGTGCTGGGCAATTTCGCCGCATTCTTCAACTAACGAGAAACATAAGCTACTTACCCTCCCTGACCGCATCAAACACACATCCCAATCCGCCCGAGGCATCATAACACAATCGTGTACCCCGTCCGTAACTATCAAGATGGGTTAGCAAGTCTCCTTCAACTCTGGAATGCCTTCGCACGGCCATCCTTAATCAAACTCACTCTCCTTCCGGCCAACCTAGTCATGTGTCAAGTATTCGAGGAAATCCCTGAATCTCCTGCAATACCCAGCCAATCCCAAGAAACTACGATCTCGAAGACTGACTGGGCCTCTCCCAACTCATCACGCCCTCACCTTCCCTCCTGGCCTGATCGACACTTGATGCCGACACCACGTGTCCTAAATCTTACCCGCAGTTTCGTAACTTGCACTAATGAACTCGCGTGATACCGATGGTCTCTCAACAATCAGAAAACGTATCCTCGCGATACCATGCTCCCACTGACCGGGAGTAGATCAAGATGTCATCCAATTGAATACTAACACAATCATCTAGCCAGGGCTGGAATATCCTACGATGAGATCCACAATGCCGCTGCACATTCGCCAACCGAAGGGCATTATCAGAACTCCAAAGTGCCCATAACGCATTCTAAACGCCGCCTTAGATATCTCGTATCCCTAACCCTCGCCTGATGGTAACCGCGCGGCGGTCTATCTGAGTGTACTCGCGCTCCTCTCAACTGACAAATAAATCATCAACTTCTGCAATGGGTACCGATTCTGATCGAATCCTATTCAACTGCCGATAATCACGTGACAAATAAGGGTCTTGTCTTGGTTTCAAATAGAACCGGAGCGCCCCATGGTGAAGTGCTCTGCCTAATGAACCCTTGGCCCAATAGCCTCAGAATCGACTCGAGTTCCCGCAACCACTGTGCCATCCTATGAGTCATAGAGATGGGAAGTACCGTGGTGTAAACTCCATACCAAAGTCTACTACCCTCCGTGGGAGGTAGTCCAGTAACTCTTCGAAAACATCCACATACTCTCATACTACTGAGGTAGATTTAAGTCTGGTCTCACCTCGCCCTTCAGTAAGGCTCTTAGCCAACCCGCTAACTGCCCTCGACACTGACTCGTGATATCACTGGGGCAAAATATCATGCTCGTCCCTGAAGTACCACACACGAGTACCGTCCCGAGTGTGTAGGAGGTAACCCTTCACGCCACAATCGACAACGATCTGTGGTTATTAGCCAATCCATCCCTAGATGACATCGAACTTTTTTTGACATGTCCATGATCCCCGGGTCATCCAGGTGAGCAGAGTCCCCTGAGATCTCTAACTCGCAACCCGACTCCATCATCCTTATTCCTCGCCTCTAATCCCTAGAGAACTCACATACAACGTGTCTTCCAAGGTCTCAACCGTTTCTCCAACTCTCTCTATAATGGTCAGTCTCAACCATAATCCATATCCTGTAGCGAAGTCCTACACCCTGCCCGAATGGACAACCTCGCCCATTCTCAAATCTCTAACCCACATGTCCATGTCACATAATCATCAACAACCGGGCTAGCTCGTGAACCTAGTCACATAATCCATCATGTACTATCGCCCTACTTCAAATTTAGGAACCTTTGAGCTTCTCGCAGCCTCTCGGAAAGTACGTGCACTCCATGAACAGCTCTTGAAATTCTGCCCATGTCATCGCCTCTAGTCTCTAGAGGTCCTTGCCCATTTCCACTATATTTGGTTCATCTTCTTAGCCGAACGCACTAGTCTAATCCGAGTCACACGAGGTAATCTCCATAGCTCTAATACTTTCAACTGCACGTAACCAATGGTCTGGCCACTACCGAATCTCTCCCCTCGTGAATGCTCGGAGGATGATGCACCCCAAACTCCGGGAGGTTACCAGGATCTTCTTGTCTACCCGCTATACCAGCTCAGACGATAGCATTCGGCCAGAATACCTACACTATCAAAAAAAGTCTTTGGCTGATCAACACTCGATGGTGTCCGACTAGCACCGTGGACGCCCTATGTCCTCGCCCTCGCCTAGCCATTATCACCTTTCAATGGCACGCTCAATTTCACCAGATCCAAGGCATAAACACCGCCCGAGACACTCTTATACACATAAATCACAGAGTATGCATTGTCCTTGCAGTTACAGGTAATGCAAGGCAATCAATTTTGCATTTAAAACATTGTTTTCAACAAAATTTCATTTTCGAAAATTTTATTTTGAAAATTTTATCAAATTTTATTTGATTTTATTTGATTTTATTTAAATTTTAAATTTTTTTTTTTCGAAAAATTTTGCGATGAATAGTGTTCATGAACCGAGTTCATGAACAATGTCCAAAACTCGAATTCAGAAAAATACCGAGCCAACCTGCCGAATGTGCCGAGCACCGAGTGCACAACTCGCCAGCCACGCGCCTGTACCCCCGTGCCACGCCCCTCGTGCCTTCGCCAGGCGGGGCTTCGCTTCGCGCCAGCCATACTTCGCATTCGCCAGGCGCGCTGCCGCGCTTCTCCGCGCCTTATGCGCCACGCTGCAGCGCTCGCGCAAGGGCCGCGCTTCGCCGTGATAAGTGCAGCTCCCCGCTTGGCGCCGCCAAGGCGCCTGGGGCGCCCTGCGCCCACGTGTCGCGACATTGCGCCCGCCGTTTGCGACACAGCAGCCTGCCTTTGGCGCCACGATATTTCCGTGTTGTATTAGATACAACTCGGGGCCTCCCGTAACCCTTCCACTATAACATGCTGCGCAGACAGAATATTGACTGTTATCTAATAAACTCGTATTGCAATACAATTAACCCCCGCACTCCACTAGACAAATACACTTGAACCCTCTCGTGTTCTAAGTCACAATACAAAATATTTTATTGCAATACAAACAGCCCTCTAGCCTTGCATTCCCAATCACAATACAATACCAGACGTATACAATTCTCCCTTCTCACACATAATCTCAAGACTTCAATTCAATTTTTCTCTTCGTGACAAATTTTTTTTCGTTTTTCATTATAATTATTTTTTTTCATTTATTTCCAACAGTTGGAAATGTAAGACCCGAGAAATTCCAATTTCTATAATAAGGGCAAAATCGTAATTTCAATTACGATATTGTAATTTCGGTTAAAATCCCATCAATTCTCAGATCCTCTGATGATGAAACTGGACACACCGTTGAATCGTCCCTCGCAAAATCTAGTTAGCACGCAAATCTCGTGAATTTTCGAGATTACCTGAGCTGGCACGCGAGGCATCATATTTCTCGTGCCTGAGATCCATTTTCACGCGACGAAAGTCACATATAACATAAAATTATGTACCATAATGTGAGAGAAAGAAAACGGATTTAAAATCTGGACGCTACCGGTATAAGGCCGGTCATCACCCGCAGCGAGGGATCGTATGGGTCATTATGAAATTTGATTTTAAGTCACAAGCATTTATTAAAGCGTAAATAAAGGCCAATCTCTCTCACATTAAACCAAAGCAAAACGTGAAGGCGATTTGTGATCCAAGAGGCCTCCATTGCTGGCAGAAGCTTGCAGAGATGCCGCTTTCTCAAGATCCCTAGTTAATCTGACCGCTGGGCTTCAATGAGCAAAAAGGAAAACGCTCTACGCGAGCAGCTACGCGTGACCTGGATTTCCAGTTTTGACAAACTCAAGAGTGGCTTCTCCTACTTGTGTTTTATTCCCATTTTAAGTGTTTTTCATGTTCGGCTGCTTCGAGGCCTTAAACGTTGCTTGATCGGTCCCTGGGGACCGAATTGATTTAATTTTTTTAACCCAATATGAGACGGGCCGTGACGCCGTAAAATTAGTGGGTCAAGAGGTGGGAAATTTTTGGCATTAAAATGCATGCTTAATATGGAAAATGTCGAATGGTCGCTGATCTACCCAAACACGGGACCGAATTATGAAAAAATTCTTGGACATTGACAATTTGTGAAGTCCTCGTGAACCGATGTAATGTTAAGTTGAGTTTAATTATGTTGTGTTTATAAGATCAGAATGGGTAAGAAATCTTGCCCAAAAAGTGAAACCGAGAAAGCTGACAAGTGGGTTGCCCGCAATGCACCCCACTGCTGCTTCTCAGATCGCAAAATCGCCCGGTCGTAAATTAGGTGAAATTGGCCCATGTGTTTTGGTAAGAACTTGCATGAAATGAATGACTGAGTTGGTGTGGTGTAGAAATCAATATAGGTTAATTCTTAATGAGTATTATTTGAGGAGGTCACAATTATATGGAATATAATTGTGTGTATAGGCCATCGATATAAAAATTTGTGGATTTGCCCAATTATATGGAATATAATCAGGCATGTTACTCGAGATGAAATTTATGATTTGCTCAAGTGAGCTAATTGTGGGTGATGGTTGATATCATTGAATTACATGTGTGTAATTGTAGTTGATTGAAAATATGCATATTGGACATATTGTAAAATGATTTTGAAATGGCATATCTATTTTCATATGCACCGGGTAACCTAGAATTAGTGAGTGCATGACAAGGTATTTTTGTAAAACTGATATGGTTGCGTAAAGGAATTTCACAGATGATATTCCTAGAGAATCGGGTTGGGAGATGGCCAACAGATCATTTCTGATGAGGACCATGATCGTTTTTAAAGCTTTCACCAACCACTCCACTGAGTAGGTCCCATAATTTTTCGAATATTTCTAGAGTATATTTTCAAGAACAAAGTTTTGTTTTGAAATGATTATTTTCTCATACATGGCTTAAGCAAGTGTGAGTGAGCTCATGGCGACCGTGACACTGGGTGATCATGCAGACATTCAAGTAGATCACATTACTGAGTGTGGCTTACTTAGGAGCATCGGTGACCGCATTAGGTGGTGAGCAGCCCACTCTAGTGGCGCATTCTCCTACCGAGCTTTAGCTCACCTCAGCCATGGGACCCCCTTATTTCAGTACAAGTGAAATGGTACATAATTCATTTTGAAGAAGCCATTTGATTTTTTGATGGTTTTCGACATAACCCGTATTAGACTTGTAGATGTTAATATATGTTTGTGAGCAGTAAAGTGTAATCAACTATTGAATTGGCTGGGAGATACCTGGAGAATAGCTGTGATATCCGCTTTTATGAGTATACATAGCCTGCGGTCAGATTGATGTATTGCATATATCGGATCAAGCCAGACGTAAACGCAGCATTTACGTATTGTATCTGGGGTAGAGCCCCGCACAAAGAAGACTCCCACCCGATTTTCTGGGGTAAGTGGCGCTGCAACCCGACCACCACTTGTATTCCTACGGTCGACGGCAGTCAACTGACCCCGGTTTGGGGCGTCACAGAAAATCACTAAAATCACTAAAAATCAATTTTTTTTCCATTTTTAACACTCAAATAAATTTACAAAAATTTATTTTCTTCTATTTTTTCCTAGACATACAAATAAATTTCTAAAAATTTATTTTCTTCACTTTTCTTCGCTACACCATATAAAACCTTAGAAAATTATTTTCTATTCTATTTTTCCGCTTTACACTGTAAAATTTTCTCCACCTTATATATATATATATATATATATATATTTTAAGCATTTTCAACAACCAAATAAATTTCCAAAATTTATTTTTGTTTATATATATATATTTTTTCATTTAATTTCGAAAATGGTCCAAAATTTTCCCCAAAGCCTCCTTATACAACACTAACCCTATGTTCAACCTCAAATTACAAATTTGATTTCATTATCCAACAAACTCAAATAAATTTACAAAAATTTATTTCTTTTATGTTCTTCCTCCGGGCTTTTACCACTCGTAAAACTCCAAAATAGTTTCTAACACACCTATGTGTTAATCATACCACAAACCATCATAACATATCACAACCATGCTATAAAACATCATTCATATAACAGGCACAACTCATGTTATACACGTTAATCACACATCAAACAATTGGCGGCGCAAAGTGTTCCTATTCCCGTGATTTTCTAGGTAATCTCATAGCCAAACTCGACATCGAACCACACCTAGTGGCGATGTTCTTATCCGGCTATGGCCTAAGCCCAATTCCTCATTCTCTAGGTTTCCATATACCTATACTCCACATCAAACCACCTAGTGGTGATGGATACCCAAACCCGAGCTCCCTAGGTATTCGTATACCTAAGCTCTGATACCAAGCTGTGACGCCCCAAAATCCGAGGGTCCGTTGACTACCCGTCAACTCACTCTGACATTGAGTGATGCCCGGGTAACCTACTCGACATTCATTTAAAATCTAAAGGTAACTTCCTTTGTACTGGGAGCTCTACCACATATAACACCCGCATGAACTGCTCGCTGTACCAATATAATCACATGATACAAATATGGATAAAACTACTCAGCCCATACTAATATCCATAAAATATACCAACTATGAATCCAACTATATCCACAGTTACAAGAGTTCAAATATTTTTACTCTATACAACATATATTGAAATACTCCAAATTTAATACATGTAAACATCGGGAAGAACCTCAAAGCCACACTCGGCTTTCTAAATCTCGACCTCTGTGACGAGCCATCTCCTCGCACGCCTCCTCGCACCGTAGGAAATATCCTCGACAGGTGAAATTAATGCTCAAGAGGGGAATCGCCCCTTAAGCGGGCTACTTCCACCGGCAAGGTAATGTTCCAAAATAAACGCATTCAAGCAAATGCATGATCCTACTTGAATGTCTACATGACCAACTCGCATCCCGAAGTCCTCATCGACCCTCACACGCCTAAGCCTCAGATGAGAATATTATGTTTTATCGGGTGGACTACCCTCCGATGTTTTAAGCTGTGGACCATCTCCGATGTTATATTTAGTGGACTTACCTCCGATGTATATCAATTCGGGCCGTCTCCGATGATTGGATACTGCACGGGACTACTCCGACTTATATCAACTGGGCCGCCTCCACGATTGGATATTTTAAGTATGGACTACCCTCCGATCATTTCTAGTTTTAGACAACCCTCCGAACCATTTTCTAGACTGGCTCTATGCACTAACTCCTATAGTCCTAGATGTTCTAAAGGCATATGGAATGCATGTACGCAATTCCAATACGGGGGTTTCAATCACACGCAAATACGTAAAACACGACATATCCACATACATCCAATTACACAATCCAATTCATACATAAAAATTAGCCTACTCGGGCTAATGATCAACACGAGCAATTCAATTTGAATCACTCGTATCAAACACATTTTCACACAAAAATAGATTTTCTGTTTCAGATGATTTAGAACAAAGAAACCTAGGGTTTACTGCCCATCACTTTATCATTCATTGGTTCACTTTGTGAATCTACATTTCACTCCGCCATTTCCTTTATACAAACCACAATACAATCCATTTATATGAATCACACCCTTAGACACTCCAAACAAATTTCGACCATGGGCTTCTTCGCCACAATTAATAAATTAATCAATTCTGGCCCCAAGCTGACCAATCAAACAGCTACTCAAGGCCTCAAGAAATAAGCATTGTGTAAAACACTTAAATAAAACGTGAAACCCAAGTAGGGAGAAACTCCCTACCTCTGAGTTTGAGGAAACTCCCAACAACTGATACTCCACGTCGAAGCCCCTCTCCTCGCATAGAGCAATTTCTCCTCTTGCGGTCGAAGACTCCGCGACGATTGATTCGCTTGTAAATCTTAGAGAGAAGCCGCATACTTTCTGTAATCACCATTTTTGACTTACTGAAGCTTTCCTCCTCATTTCACGTTTTAGTTTTGGTTTAATGAAGACTACTACCGCTCCTTATTTCTGCCTTTTCTTCATTTAATCCATTTAATTGCTTAATTTCTTTCACCGCTTGACATTCCAAGACTATCTCGGTCATCCATTTTCATCATTTACCATATTACTGCACATGAGCGCTTGTTATATGTGACTTTGTCGATTTAAAATCGCTTTATCAAGACCGAAACGCAATGCCTTGAAAACGGCCAACCTCGACCGCTCCTGAATATTACAAAATTTTACAGGCTAACTAGATTTTTGAGACGATTCCAACGGTGAAATCCGGTTGTCATCTCGAAGATTCAGAGAATAAATTACGGATTTTTTTAGCCGAACACCTTATAATCGAATACGATGGTCTTTATTCCATAAATTGGAATTTCTGTCTTACAAATTTAATAATTATGTGGACACCCTATCCTCGGGTCCTACTGACAACTGGCCAACTCCGTAAAACCTCAGAAATATCGTGTCCCGATATCACACTAATTTCCTGCATATTTAATTCACAAATATACAAAAATGTATGCTATACATTATTTACATGTAAGAATTGGATATGTTATCCACAACATTTTAAACTAACTGAATAGGCCACAAACCAGCCTAAGTCATCACCGAGCTCCAAAACTAGTTTCCTCCCCCTACGCACCTGAAAATACCTTCACACTCCGGGGCAGCAATGCCCAAAAGAGAAAGTTTTCCTACAAGCTACTCCCCACCTAAAATGCATACGCAAATTCAAGATATAACATCAATCACATTTCATACAATTTATGCAACATTATATGAAATGTTCGTGTCATGCATGAGACGACTTCATGCTCACAACCCGAGTCACAACCTAAGTCCCAACTTCGATTCTCTAATACCCCACAATTGCCAAGTTGAAAACCAACCATTGGTATTTAACCCAATGACTTAAACCATGGACAACCTTCCAATTTTCATTTATCATTTCATGATTTTCTTTTTCTTTATGGGCCACGCACTCGTGTTTTCATCGCAGATCGCCGCACGCCTTTCCAACATTTTCGCGGAACTTACATCGTATCTACGTATAACCGCAATAATATTTTATTTTCTTTTCACCCTGAGATCTACTTAACCAAGCCCGCCCAAAACATGTAATTTATCATTTTGATCAATTTACACATCCATGAGTCTCAACCTTAGACTTTGTCCCATTTTTCGAGCACACAACCCATTCACCAACACCGGTGACCCGACTCGGCGATGCGATCACGCACATGGTAAACTACGACGCTAACGATTTTTCTTTATGTTACATGTATATATGAGTCATATATTTAAACATTAATACACCACGACAATTATAATTTTTACATATAATTTACGCCACGTAATCCATACACAGATCAAATAGCAAGATATACTAACATGACACTTTTCACACAACATGCTATTCATAGAAGTAATAACACACAAACGAGCCAAACTTCTGACCATGATAAAACGCGCGATCTTTCTAAGGCTCCACGTTGCAGCCTCGTCGCATGTATTTAACTTTGCCTCTTATCGACCTAAAACTTACGATCCAATTTCCCGTATATCTTAAAAGAAAAGCTTAAAAGAAAAAAATAAAATTTCTCTCTCTCTCTATCGCTTTCCCTCTCCCGTCTCTTTTTTACTTTTCTTTTTTATTTTCGTTTTATCTTTTATTTATTTATTTATTTATTTTCCTTATTTATTTATTTCTCTTTATTTTATTTTATTGTTTTATCTTTCCCATTATTTCTTCCACTTAACACTGGGCCAATACGCCATTCACACAAAGACACCATGTCATACCACGGTCACCCGACACCCGATATCTCTAAAACGAAAAATCTACTGCCTCTAATCCGCCTAAATTCGACCAGATAACTAGATTTCATGTAATTTAATTCAATCTACGAACTGCTTTGTCATTCGAGATCTAGAAAAATTTCGCTTTTTGATCAAATTAATGCTTTGATTCAAAATCTCGCATTTTGAAGTTTCACAAATTATGCATTTTTTACCCCTAAAATTTGCATGGGAGGTTATTTTTTATTTATGGAAAATGTCAAAATGGATACAATTATTACTACACCAATGGTAATAATGATGATAACTTGTTCAAGATGTAAATAACCTAAAGCAATAAAGCAATGCTCTTGAATTCATCATCAGATTTTGATAAGTCTGAAGTACTTGACTATGGCATATTTGTATAAATGTTTCTTATTTTGAGCTTACGGTATTTTTGTTTTTTCTTTTCTAATTATATTTGATTTACCTTTAACTTTTAATATACTGGAAGGGAATTAGTGTTATTCTAGTTCAAATTTTCCATACACCAAGCTAATTGAAGACCCTTTTTTGAAATCGAGGGACAATGCTGCTTTTGTATGCTGTCTCATAACAAACTTTTATTTTATTAGAATGCATATGTCTTGGTTTCAACGTAGGTATTTTAGAATTTATTTTAATTTTCTTTTAAATTTTATCCATTTGGTTAAACTCATTTAATGTAAAAAAGAACCATAAGGTCATTAATTAATTTTCCTCTTTTTTTGTGCAATTAGTCATATGGATTTTAGACTTTAAACTTGTTGAAAAATTAAAATCATTGATGGATCCTTTAATTTTCTCTTAATTGGCGGATTGACTTGTTAATTAAGGATAAACTAACCTAGCATTTTTGGTCATTTCTATATCAAGATATTGTACTTTTGAATACACTTAATTTTAAGATAATAAACTACTTATCAAATCGAACCGGCACTCCCTTCTTACGCCTTATACCTTATGTGCCTATACTTATTCTTTAAACGCAGCCGATCTACCACTCGAACTGGATATGATGGGCTATATCAAAATATCGTAATTAATGATTAAAAAATGTAAATAATACGTTATAAAAGGAATTATTGCAACTTTTAAATGTTATAAAAATGTTTATACACTAGGTAAATGACTGATAGAATTTCTATTAAGATGAATAAGTATATATATATACACACACTACATTTTTTTTTAATCACTTGGAAGGGGGCAACCCAATAGAACATTAGCCCTTACAAAGGATCCTCCTCGGCCATAGATCTCATATGACATCATGTTGTGACAAATTCCTGGGCCTCGGGGTGGTCCAACATTATATCACGACAAGATTTTCATGGGAATGTTTACTAAAAACCCAGAAATTTACGCTTCACTATAGATATGCCTTTAATTTACTGGGCCCACCTCCTAAAATGGGGATTTAAGCCTATCCTAAAATGTATTTCTAGTCGATGAAAGAAAAAAATGTGATTGTTTCAAAGTTCAATTATATTTTAAAGAATAAATCATTGATAAAAAATAGGTTAGGAATTTTTTGGTATATATAAATTCAAAGTAATCTTGCATCATTTACCCAATATTTATATATGTGGCTAAAAGAACATCTAGCATTTGTAGTCATCACTACAACGATTTAACTCTAGTTGGGTTTGAAACCCTTTCCGGCCCATTGGGCTGAGGACCAGTTCAAGGATGACTTAACAACGAAATCTAATGGCTGTCCGTAGTACCCAAACCAAAAAGAAAGAAAAAGGATGAGGTCCACAAATGTCGGGCTCTGGTAATGCTGCTTCAAAAGCCCATGGTCCACTTAATAGCTCCTTAAATGTACAGACACTGGGCCCTAATAAGGCCCACTTCCAGAAAGAAATTCATGGAAATCGTAATATTTGGACAAGGTCAAATTTTTGAAGATCTCTATCAAATTTCATTTTTCTTATTTAATAGAAATTTTTCTCTTAGAGAAAATAAAATAAAAATATAAAAAGCACTTGTAAGAAAACTATTGAATATAATTACATATTTATTTATTTAATTCTTCATTGGTTGGATAAATGAATTTTTTTCTTATTCTTCTTCTTACTAATACTATTATTATTATTATTATTATTTGACATGGAAGTGTAAGAAAACTATTGGATATAATTACATATTTATATGTTTAATTATTCATTGGTAGGATAAATGATTTTTTTTTCTTCTTCTTCTTGCTATTATTATTATTATTATTATTATTTGACTTGGAAGTGACATTATATATTTATTTATTTAATTATTCATTGGTTGGATAAATGAATGTTTTCTTATACTTCTTTTTCTTACTACTACTACTATTTTTATTATTATTATTTGACTTGGAAGTGGAAGTGACTTCTTCTTTTTACCACACTAATCTTCCTTTTTTTTTTTGATGGACCATAATATTTTTTTGCTTAATCATTTTTACAACATAAAGAAATTGCTTTTAATGATACCTTAAACCTCCTCCTCATTTCTAGCCTTAAACGTTGAATGTTCTAAACTACCAAGCCTAGCATATGGGATAATTAATCTTAAAATAAATCTTGTATGTTTATGAAAATTTAATCACACAATATTTAAATGGATATTGCAAATACTTTTTTTAATTAAACAATATAGTGTCCTAGCTAACTTCCTTATAACATGATAACAATATTAAATATTTAGATTTTTTTTTTTATACTACATTTGTTATAATAAAGTAAAATTAGATATGTAGAATTAAAAACTTCAAAAAAGGGTAATTATGAAAGCATTGATAAATCTTCAAGTCACTTTTTTTTATCACTTTGAAAAAAAAAATTCTACACTCAGAGCTTTCTGCAATTTTACCAAATTGAACATTACATTAGAAGGGTTCCTATTACTTTCTACGATTTTCAATCACTTATGCACATTAAATATTTGAATTTATGTTAAAAGATGTCTCTGAAAGTTTTCTAATTATAATGTCATCACCACAGAAAATTATAGAAAGTATTTTTTTTTTTAAGAAAATAGTCTATATAAATTTAATTTTATAAAATTATGAAAATATATATTGAAAGTTTTCATTGTGTAACTAATATCAAAATTTTAACAAACTTTTAATCTCACTTCGATTTTGTGAAACTATAGAAGGTTTTCATCATGTACCTTTTTTTTTTTCTTTTCTTATAAAACTTTTAAGAATCACTATCCCTCAGCTTAAGACTAAACAACAATTGAAAAAATAATCATCGTTACCAAAATTAATTTAATAAATTCAGCAGTTCAATCTTCATATAGCGCCAGTAATGTACAGCAGGAACACAATTAGAACTCCAAATTATGACAAAGACAACAGTATTAATCCTTCTATTTAAGAAAACAGCAATCTTACGACATGGCCATGTAACGTACAAATCAAAACCCTATAAATGAACCCTGAACAACAAAGAACAATATGACGGTCAATATTAACTCATAATCCATAATCAAACAAGAAACTGGCAGCTGATCTACGCAAACAATGGTCTCAACCGAAAAAATTAACGTTCAAAAATCAGAATTTGATTTCTCCAACACAGTACTTTAAGCTGAAACCCTAGAATTTTTTATCTCACCAAATACTCAACCATAATTAGTAAAACTAGATTCCTGAAAAGCTAAAGAGATATTAAGAGAAATAATGAGTACCCATTGGAGAAATTCATTGTAGATGATGGAATTTGAATCTGAGGAGCGCCATCAACAGACCTTCACTACAAGGTAATTGACGTTTTGTCAAACCTCCTTGAAAACCTAAGAACAATCTCAAATGTCTCTCTAACCCAAAAATAAACAGGAGAAAAGCAAGTGAAGGTTTGCTGGTGTGATACTTAAAAGAGTTAGAATATGCTGGAGCTCATGAGCAAATTATTTTAGTTCGACATGGCTATTAGGAAATCTTAGCTGCTGTGATAAAACTGTGTCAATCGCTGCACTGCTTTTGACATATACCTACGTGAGTTCGTTTCTACAATTTGATTAAATTGGAATCTTTATTTAATTTTTTAAATAATTATTTAATAATTAGATTTTTCAAGAATTTATCTACATATACCTATATATTAGTTTTAATATAATCAATATTTCCGTTTATAGAATATGGATTTTTATAAATAATAATAATTATAATATATGATTAATATATTAAACTTTGTTGTTTTAACTATTTTCTTTTTTAATTTTAAATGTATACTTAATATAATTTATATGATAATTTAATATTTAAAAATATTGTATGGAAAATTACGAAATGAATTGAATTAAATAATAAATTACGCTTTAATATTGAATATATTTTCATTTATCTTCATTAATCATATTTTTAAACATTTTACAATTTCATTTTTTTTGTATTTCTCCTATAAATTTTATTTAGTCATATGTTTTTTTGATTAAAATGAAGTTGTGTGATAGTTTTTATAAATTTAATTTAATTTAATAACAAAATTATTAGTATATTTTAAATAATTTTATTACTTAAACTAGTGTTAATAACAAATATTGTTATTTTAAAATAATTAACAAAATCATACACTTATTTCTTTCATAATATGATTATATCTTTACTAAGATGAATTTTCAAAACAAAAAATGATATTTTATTATTATACGGTTGAGATGTGGCTTTACTTTTTCTAATTATAAAAAAATTTTATTCAAATATAAATATATTTATTTGTTTTTTTTACAATTAAAAGACTTTCATACAATGCAAAGAAAACTTTCCTCGAACCTCCGTCTACTCTAACAATCATTTTCAAACTTAACACCTCTATCAATTAAGACAGTATATGAACTATTTTTAACATTCTAAAAATTTAATTAATAGATGACGACGACCAACCAAGACGTAGATATACATCTTTCTATCTGAAATACACGTTATTATCGTGATATAACTTATGATTTAAGATTACAGGTATACGAATTTCATTTAATACTTTAAAGTTGTATTTTCAAATATAAGATAAGTTTCGTTACTTTATTTGCTTTCAGATATTTTTTATTTTTATTCAAGAATTTATGAAAATTCAGAAATTAATTTTAAAACATTTTTTAAGTTGCTTCACTCATTTTACTCCGTTTCGCCTACAACTCGCATAAAAAGCAAATAAAGATAAGAAAAACAAATTAACATAAATCTATCAGACAAATTTCAAATTGCTTTGGCCCACTACCCGAAATTAATGCATTAATTGGCTACTCACTTTGAAAAAATAAGATCACTTGCATTCAATGAAAAGCGGTTTTTTCTTTTTATTTTAACATAAGATTAATTATATGGTTGTGTATTTTTTTGTATGCTATTGAGAATGTGTTTCATTTACATTTAGTTATTTTGATATTTTTTCATTTTAGTTATTATTACTTTTAGTATTTGGATCTTATTTTTCATATATTTTATTTTATTTAGTACTTTAATATTATTTATATTTGTAATTTATTTTTTGGGAATTTTTTCATAATAGCTTTAAAAATTATTTACATATTTTTATTTAAGAAGTTAAAATTTGATTTTCTTTTACTAGGTAATGATAAGAAATAAGACCCACTTGAAACATTAACATATTAAGGGTTTTTGTGCAACGAAATTTGTCACAAGAAGGAAAACGTATTTAAAAACATGTTCTTTCACATTTTCCGTTATATTAACATAGTGAGAATTTGACTTCATGTTTCAAGATTTGTTACATTAGGCCGATGATCCGACATGACTTATGCGGATGTACTACGACGCGATTGCATGTTTTGGCTAATGAATCTCGCCTTCTTCTTTCTATGAATTATAAATTGCATGGTGACTTGACGATCCAAGGTCCCAGGCCTTTGAAGACACTACTTTTGTAGAGCGTCAAGGGCTTTTGAGGCCGGCTCCTCATATAGCTTACATGAATTGTACGCATATAGCCTTTGAGAACCCTTTGTCCGTCACCCATGAAGCCGGATTCCCCTTTTATTTGTCTGGACAATTGTAGTTCTTTACATCCAGTTCTTTAAATAATGAACTTCCCGTCGTAACAGAATTTCCCTTCAAATTCTATTATTTAAATAACAAACTCATTCTTCTATTTTCATATTCATTTGTGTTTATATCAATGTTTTAAAAATCGGATCAATCACTTAACCGGAAAAGTTACTGCTCACTTGTTCAATGGTCACCTGATTATTTAATCATGCAGTTGAATCATTTATTATCAAAATATAATTTATAATTATAAAATATGTGGTCACATTTAAAAATTAAAAATAAACATATAATAAATTTTATATTTCATATAAATATGTTGATATTTTTAATTTTATTATATAAATATGATACATAAATATCAAAATATTTTAAAATTTTAATTATTATGTATGTATATAATTTATTGAAGTACTATATCTAATTTTATATTATTATTATTTTATTTTAATGATAATGGAGCAGGAGGTATATTCCTATTTTATTTGGGTTATACATCTAATTTATTTATTTATTGTGACGCCCTACCCTGGGGGTCATTTTTTTTTTTTCACGCCGCAAATTCTCAGATAAAACAACATTTTTATTACAAGAGACATGAAACCTTCGGTGAAACCTTACTTAACCGCATTTCTTATACAAAAATGAATTTAATTACAACTCGTTTCTTTACATGAACAACTGCTTTTCTTACCCAAATTTACAGGATACGAACAAAGCCAAATCTAGCATTTTCAACTAATTTCTTAGACCTCGCTTCCGTGTTCCTCCAAAGATTAAAAATATTTTTCATGACGGCATGGAAGAATGCCCAAGAGATAAAATCTCCTACGAGTAAGCATTCCCACCTGCTGCACACGTGCAATGCCATGTTCACAAATTTACACCCATTCAAGTAAAAATATGTAGATTTCTACATGAATGTCACCTACCGTGCCCCATGCCTCAAATCCTCTCCGACTCACTCATACATGCATTTTTCCATGTATGAAAACTATTTTCAAAACAAAAGATTTTTGTTTTAGTTCTCATGAAAGTTTTATCGACATACCCGATAATAACGCTGCACTCCTTCCGATATTTTTCATTGGACACAATTCGAAAATAATGGTGGATTAACCATCCGATATTTTCATTGGACATAATTTCGAAAAATACCAGGCAACCCTCCGATATTTTCACGTAATATCACTCGAAAATACTGTGGACAACACTTCGAAAAACTATAAACAACCCTCCGATATTTTCATTAGACACACTCCGAAAAAATTGTGGACAACCTTCCGATATTTTCATTGACACAATTCAAAATGACTGCGGGATAACACTTTAAAACACCGGACAACCCTTTGATATTTTCATTTGGACATACTCCGATAATACTGTGGACAACACTCCTAAAATATTGTGGACAACCCTCCGATATTTTTTCATTTGGACAGACTCTAATAAAATGTGGTAGACAACCTTCCGAGAAAAACCGCCTATTCAGCCATGTCGCAGATCTACACCCACATGCAATATGTCCCCATGCACGCAGATACAAAACTACCGCATGATATTTACTCATTGCATGCATGCATGTATCATTTTCACAAAATTGCACGTTATCCAGTCGAAAATAAGACAGCGCAACTGGCTTTTCCGCTCTTACTGTGAAACATCAAGATGCATCAAGTACCATTTCTCATACAAAAACAAGATGTTATCAATCAAGAATATAACACACGCAAATTGGAAATTTTTCCAGATTTCCAACTCAGGAAACAGTATGCATTACCAACACTGTTTTCACACCAAAAATTGCATGTTATCCAATGAAAAATTAGACATGCAAACTGGGTTTTCTTCCACTTCCTACTAAAATATCAAGATGCATTGCTACCATTTCTCATACAAACAAAGATGTTATCAATCAAGAATATAACACACGCGAACCGAAATTTTTCCAAGATTTCCAACTTAGGAAAACAAAAGATGCATTACCAACACTATTTCACACCAAAACCGTATGTAATCCAATGAAAATAAGACATGCAACCGGGCTTTCTAGTTTCTTACCAAAAATACACATGCATTGCTACCATTTCTCATACAAAACAAGCATGTTATCAATCAAGAAGGCAACACATGCAAATCGAAATTTTTCCGTATTTCAACTCGTGAACAATATGCATTACCAACACTGCTTTCACACAAAAAACTGCTTGTTATCCAATGAAAAGTAAGACATGCAAACTAGAATTTTTTCCAAATTTCCAACTCAGGAAACAATATGCATTACCAACACTGTTTTCACACCAAAAACTGCATGTTATCCAATGAAAATAAGACATGCAACCGGGTTTTCCGCTTTCCTTACTAAACATCAGCATGCATTGCTACCATTTCTCATACAAAACAACATGTTATCAATAAAAATATAACACATGCAACCGAAAATTTTTCAGCTTAAGCAAGAACAAGAGGCACACAAATCCAAAGATACTACACATAAACTTAGCAGTTCAACCCACCAAAATTACGCTTTTGGTATCCAAAAGTGCCTCGGGAACACCACGCCTTGTCCCAAACTGTTTTGAACCAGCCCCCATGTTGGGGCTAAGCTCCATGGCCATTGAGTGGCCCTTAGACAAGGATATCTCAAGTAGGAAAAGAACATACCTCTTGAAGTGTAGGCCAAATCCCTTCCTTTCCTCCTTTTTCTTTTCTTTCTTTCTTTCTTTCTTTCTTTCTTTCTCTTTCTCTCTCTTTCTTCCTCTTCCTCATTATGTTGAAATCAATATATTTTTCTCAAACCACTGAATTTGGTTTGAGTTAGGTGTAGGACACCTCACACAACCACCTTGACACATGGAAAAATCTATGCCATGTGTTCTCCATCCCATTTCCATCCACCCATTTCATGCATGGTTTGAGGGCATGACACTTGTCTACACTCATGTGCGTTGTCCTCCTCCCTAGTGCCACACATCACACCTTCATGCCAATTCACTCAATTATCATTCATCTGCTTCAACACGCGAAATTCCAACTATCTCGTAATCCAACGAACCCGACCGCTGCCAGCGCCAGATTTCACTTGGCATCTAACTCAACCCACGGGCTGGTCCCGCATCGGGTCATCCGAGATCTGCAGAACTGCGCTTATCGTCTGTACTACACGTATAATATCGTTTCGCATTATTTCGCTGATTTATTATTATCCATTATTATTTAAATATATATAAAATGTCCTTCATTCTCTATAAAAGTAAAATAGTCGGTATAACTAAACTAATTTTGAATAAAATTAATAAAAATTTAAAATAGAAAATCTGTCTTATCTGTTTTCTTTCGTTTTAGCTTTTAGAAGTTAAAATAAAGATAAATATTTATTAGTCAATATCCATTATTTATTTGTTCATGTTTGTTCTTTTTATATACCAATTAGTTTTAAAAATAAAGTTCCAAAAATTACTTCAATAAAGTATATAAATAAATCACTTTGCAAAGTTCCAGATATTTGTTTTTAGTAAATCTGTTGTTTGTTATTATTATTATATTATACTTTAAAGTTTCATATTTCATAAGAGAGCAAACGGTTTACTTCATAAAATAAAATAAAAAAAAAGGGAAGTGAAGCATGAAGTCAAAGGCCTCAACCTTGATTTTGAATATTCCAAACTAATAGAGTCCAATATTAGAATGATATAAAACTTAGAAAGCCTATAAAAAAATTCTTCCAATTGGGTTCAACGCTTTTGTGGGTCTGTGGCTGATGTAGCTTGTTAGGGTAATTGGGCCCACAAACTTTTCTTTCGAAAGAGAATTTTGTACCTTAGATAACAAGTGAGCCTTGAACCAGTCTGGTTCACTAAGAATCATCCGGTTCAGCCGATTTAATGGATCAACCATTAGTTTAGTCGGTTTGATGCTAAAGCGGTTCTCATCATTGAGTCGGATCGGAAAAGCGGTCGGTCGACAGTCCAATCGGTCGGACTGAGCGGTTCGATCTGGGTTTTAAAACATTGGCTTTTACTTTTCTCTCAAAAATGGCTGGTAGTGGTGTCTTACAAAAAGTTGGAGATAAGAAGATTAGAGGAGGAGATGATTGCCTTACTACAAGAGGGAGGTCAAGTGGTCAAAGAGAATAAGGTTGGAGGAGGAGATGATATCTCATTACAGGAGGGAGGTCAAGAGGTAAGAGGGTAGAAAGTTGGAGGAGGAGATGATGTCTCGCTATTAGAGGGAGGTCAAGAGGTAGGAGGGAAGATAGTTGGAGGAGAAGATGTCTCACACGAGGGAGGTCAAGAGACAGGAGGGAAGGAAGTTGAGCGATGATGTCTCAGCTCGTGGTCTCAATCTCTTGGCTTCAGGAGCAACTATGGTGGATGAACAGGGGTTGAAACCATATCCTCTCCTTGTTCTTGCCATGGCTGCTGAATATCTGAAGAATAAAGCTACTGTGGATATGGATTTTGAGGCTGGCTCCTCATATAACCTTATGAATTGTATGCACATCGCCTTTGAGGACCCTTTTCCCGTCACCCATGAAGCCGAATTCCTCCTTTATCCGTCTGGACAACTGTAGTTCTTTACATGTAGTTCTTTAAATAACGAACTCCCCGCCATAACAGAATTTCCCTCTAACTTATGTTCTTTAAATAACAAACCCATTCTTATGTTTCCAAATTCAGTTGTGCTTTTACTTTTCTCTCAAAAATGGCTGGTGGTGGTGTCTTACAAAAGTTTGGAGGGAAGAAGGTTGGAGGAGGAGATGATGCCTTACTATAAGAGGGAGGTCAAGATGTCAAAGGGAATAAGGTTGGAGAAGGAGATGCATAAAGTTGAAGGAGGAGATGATGTCTTGCTATAGAAGGGAGGTCAAGAGGCAGGCAGTTGAAGCATGAGCGAGACATGTCTCGCCACAAGGGAGGTCAAGAGATATGAGGAAAGGAAGTTGGAGGGGATGATGTCTCATTTCGTGGTCTCAATTTCTTGGCTTCACCAGCAGCTATGGTGGTTGAATATGTGAAGAATAGATGTTGTGGATATGGCTTTTGAGGCTAACTCCTCATATAGGCTTATGAATTGTACGCATATTGCCTTTGAGGACCCTTTGTCCGTCACCCATGAAGCTAGATTCCCCTTTATAGGTATGGACAACCATAGTTCTTTACATGCAATTCTTTAAATAAATAGCTCCCCGTCATAACAAAATTTCCCTCAACCTTCTATTCTTTAAATAACAAACTCATTCTTCTGTCTCCATATTCAGTTGTGCTTTACTTTTCTCTCAAAAATGGCTTGTGATGGTGTCTTGCAAAAAGTTAGAGGGAAGAAGGTTGGAGGAGGAGATGATGCCTTACTATAGTAGGGAGATCAAGAGGTCAAAGGGAATAAGGTTGTAGGATGTCTCACTACAGGAGGGAGGCCAGATGTAAGATGGTAGAAAGTTTGAGGAGGAGATGCTATTTTTCTACAAGAGGGAGTTCAAGAGGAAGAGGGGAAGAAAGTTAGAGGAGATGATGAATGCTACACGAGGGAGGTCAAGAGATAGGAGGGAAGGAAGTTGGAGGGGATGGTGTTCATTTCATGGTCTCAATCTCTTGGCTTCAGCCACAGCTATGGTGGCCGAATATGGGTTAAAACAAGACCCTTTCCTTGTTTTGGCCATGACAGTTGAATATGTGAGGAATAAAGATGTCGTGGATATGGCTTGCGGGATATTGGATATTCAGCATGGTCGTCATCTCATACATCCTTTTCAAGGTCGCGATTGATCATTCTCACGTTGCAAACGTTCAACGCGATTCAGAATCCTTGCATTTGTCTCGCCTGCTCCTCCTGCTGCCTCTCCATCTCCTGACTCCAATGAAGGAACTGATCTTCAGGTGTTTGATGCATAAGATTGTTCGACATTACAGCTGCTTCGGGTAGATCAGATGCAAAAGGGGGAGTCGAAAGAGTTAAAGATAATGGGGGGCTGCTAGAGAATTGTTGAAGCCAAGCCCTTGCAGCCCGTCGACAAGACTTTTTATTCGATTCTGCCGCACGACGCCAATTGCCAGACTTTGATCGCCGAAACTTTAACAAGTCAGAGGGCTCTGATAGTCGATTCCCAGCGAATCAAGAACGCACGCGAACCTCGATTATCTAATCCTTGCATCACACGCACAAACCCAAAAAGGCTTATCCGCGACTATGGGCCGACTACCTCCGACAAGCTAAAGAAAAGTACTGGTAGGAGAAAATAATGGACGTAGTTGGAATTGCCAATTTTCCTAGTGCTCCTTCTACTTATAAAGGTTAGGGTTCACAAAATCCCTTCCTTCCTTCTTGAGGTAGGATTTATCTCCTCCTAATTTAAGGAGGAAATATTTTTTCCTTATGAACGATCAGTTCTTCCTTATCGTGGATTATTTTTCTTTTATCTAGATTATCTTTCGGGGAGTAAGGGATTCGAGGTCGAAAATTCGTTGATAATATTGCTTTTACGGATTTTCCGCTTCTAGGCGCTTATTCGTAACAAACTTCCCATACGGGGTGGAATTCTCATATAGGGTAGAATGGGCCGACCCACGCCAATCCCACCTGACGCCCCTCAAGCAAGCCGTGAAGAGTTGACCGTTTCCTGCATCGCCTCTTGGGGATTCTTCCTCGTATGCAGAAATGCCCTCCTAGTCTTGGTAGGAGGCGAGGGACCAGCCGTTTTTATAACCTGTTGCTGCCTCGGAACATCGAAGAAATGGATCTTTAAAGATCGCACTCGCACTCGACCAACAGACACGTATCAAATTTTCTTGTAGTCCATATTTATATTAGCTAGAAGTATCTTATCAAGATAGATCCAATACAGTGAATAACTTAACTCCAAGTCTCCAATAGACAATATAATAATTTTTTTGTTCAAAATATAATGACTCTATAATGTCACCTAACCACCACCTTGACTCCAAATATAATCACTTTGTAATGTCACTTAACCACCGCCTAGACTCCAATAGACATTGCATTAAATTTTTTTGGAGTCTATATTTATGGTAGATAAAAGTATCTTTTCAAGATAGGTCCAATCCGGTTTATGTCTTGACTACAATAGACTATATATCACTTAACCACCACTTTGACTCCGATTGATATTTCATTAAATTTTTTTTTTGGGAATCCATATTTATGCTAGCTAAAAGTATCTTTTTAAAATGGTTCCTTTAAAATAATAATAATAAAAACAATAATAATAATAGTAATAATAATAATAATAATAATAGTAATAATAATAATAATAATAATAATAATAATAATAATAATAATAATAATAATAATAATAATAATAATAATAATAATAATGCTAATAATAATAGTTATAATAATAATAATAGTAATAGTAATAAATATTTCAATGGCAAACCCAGAAAATAAGTTGAGCTAAGGTTGTCTCTTATATCCGAAAAATACTAAGGAAAGAAAAAAAAAATAAGGAAAATGATTTTTTTTTCATGTTTAATTGTCTAATAAAAATTAGCTGTGTTTGGTTCTCAAAATACTAATGAAAGAAAAAAAAATGTTAAGGAAAATAATTTTCTTGTATTTGATTGTCTATTAAAAAATTCCAAGAAAATCAAATATAAATAAAGTTACTTAGAAATTTATAAGCATTTTAAAATTATTTAATCTTTATATTGATGAGTTTAAATAAATAAAATTGATTTTAAGGTAGCAATAAAATGATGCATAGAATTTAATTCTATGTTAATGTTCCTTCATTTATTTCTTCTATTTTTCTTTCCTTTGATTTTCCCTCAAATTTATTGGGAACCAAACATAGCCCTAAAGAAAATCAAATATAAATAAAATTACTTAAAAACTTACAAATTCTTAAATTATTTAATTGTTATATTAATGAGTTAAAATAATAAATTTTGTTTGAAGTAATAAATAAAAATAATATGTGAGATTTAACTCTATTTTTACTTTTCTTCATTTTTTTCCCTCCATATTTTCTTTCCCTTACATTTTCTTTAGCATTTTTTGGAAACCAAACATAGCATAAATTAATTTGAGGAGGGACAAATCAGAACACAAATTAAGTATAAATAGTTTAATATTGCTTGAATTAAAACATATGGCTAATATAAATAATTTTTTTCCAAAATTTGAGAGGTCATTTAGGCGCACCATGTTATTTCCACATTAAAATTAAGTGGGTGGCCCAGTATTTAGCAAATTACTCCAATATCTTTAAATCATATGAAGATATTTAATTGAGAAAGGTAAATTATAATAAATGTAATTTATTATAAGAACAGTTATTTATAATAAATATAATTTATTATAAGAACAGTTATTTGAATTACACGTTTAGAACGGTTTTTGAACGTGTATTTTGGCCTCCTCTTCTCCTATCAATAAGTTATAAACCCTTCACACTGGGTTGGCACTCTTCCATCAATTACAAAAACAATTATGTAAAATAAAGTTTGATAAGGAGAAGAAGAGATCAAGGATTTAAGATCTATAAACCTAAGGAAATCTCTCATGGTCGTGTTCTTCAAACGGTATGTAATCTATATGCGCTTTTTATTTTATTATTATTATTTTATCATAGATGAGTTTGAATTAAATGATCTAGAATATCAGGCGCTCAATGATCCTGAATATCACAGGTTGATTTCCGTATTAAATACCAACAAATGGCATCGTAGCCAAATTGAATTTAAATATTACAGAATCATTAAGTGATAAAGATTAAATTTTGAGATTTATCTTCGATTAATCTGCCTCACTAAATGAATAAAATTTTTTAATTAAACAAACAGCATCGCCTCAACGCGTGTGGCGAAGATTTTTTTATTTTCCTCGCAACGCCGATCGATCAATGTCTGTGAGGGCGCTGCTCGCATCAGTCCGATGGCCATTTTCAGCGCTCATTGCTAGCCGCTTTCAGCGTCGTACACCGCATTAGAAGCTTCAATAAAGGAGAAATATAGAATCACAACATTGGTTAGCCGATTGTCATTATCACTTATTTGAATATGAAACTGAAATTCTCTTTTAAGATGGCCATGTATCCTGTGATTTGAACCTTTGTGAAATTATCTGATGAATGCCGATTTCTTTTGATTTTATTATATTGATTATCAATCGATGATTATTAAAGATTTTTAACTCAAATAAGAATTAATTTCATCTTTGTGAAATTCTTATCCAAAATGACACTTATAAAGTAAGGTTAACTAATTTAGATAGTTGCCAAAGTAATCTTAAATTAGTGAGCCTTGTATTTATTGGAATTGCATAAAAGGATAAGTGGCATTTATAAAATTCTTAATAATTTTCTTTATAATTAGGAGAATCAGACTAACGAAAGGAGAGTCAATTTCTGCTAATTATTAATTAATATTTTTATTTTTGTGTTTGTAGAAGGTAAAATGGATGCGAGGTAGCAATATAAATGACACGAAAATAGTAAAGTGTTTTAAGCTCCCTCAAGTGAGCCATTGGATATGTTAAAATTCTGAGGAGAATTTATTGATATCAATAGTTCATTGCTATTTATTTTATACTTGAGGCCCATATTGAGCATTGTTCTATTTTGTACAATTCCCACTTCATTACACTCTTTGCATCACGGAATGACTATTTTTGATGGGTCCAGGCTTTGAATGGTATGAAAGGGTTCAATTCTCAGGCGTATTGGATCTTGACTGGCTTTAATAACGGATATAAACCTCGAAGCTACGGATGTAGTACTCAGGAGCCAGTGGAGCAAATCAAAAGCACAGGCAAGATCAACATACTCGATCTGATGTTTATAGAGAATGACTATTGCCAATAATATCAAGACCTCTCTCCCTCAAACTGAGTTTGCAAGATTTCTGTACGATGAGGCCTTCATGCTCATGATCCCTTGCGAGGCATTGATGGCTGAATTATTACCACCATGAAATATGATGGGAATTCGAGAAAGGTATTCCGACAACATATTTAAACATGACTGAAAAGGCTGCAAAGCTTAAGGCACTAGGCATGGGTATGGATGAGTCCTTCTTGAGTACGGTTGTCCTTAACTCCCACTTCCATCACGGTTGCTCCATTCAAAATCACTATAATACTAACGATGATCAGTGGAACTTGAATGAGAATCACCCGATATATATCCTGAGAGGAAGTGAGATTAAGACAAGAAGGACATAATCTTGCTCTTCTTTGCATGGCTTCATTGGAGTCATGAACGAAGGAATTTAAAAAGGAAAGAACTTTCCACCTAAGAAAAGTGGACACAGGGAAGGTAGCGAGTCATGATGGAAGAATTCTGAGTAAGTTGCTACTTTTGTAGCGAAAGGGCATGTGAAGAAGGACTATCAAGCGCAGTGAAGGATCCGACCGGATTAACCTCATGAACCCGGGGACCTCATAGCCGGTGGATGTGAAACTTTTCCTCAAAACGATCAAATCATAATCCATGGAATGAACCCTTTACAGTCTTAACATATCTTTAAGAAATAATGCGAGCGAGTGATAAATATTTTTTTCTTTTCTTTCTTTTCAAACACTTGGATTTTTCGAAAAAGTGTGAGTTTCCCTCTGTTTTTCGGTTTCACAATTTACAAAACACAACGAAAACATTTAAAAACACTTCCCTAATCTTTCAATCCTCAACTTCTCAACTTCAGTTTACCACAGGACTCCCACGTCTGACCCAATCAAACACAATATATACACATATACATTTATTCACTTCGTCATCATTCAAAACCTTCTTTAATTCCATGCACATTTTATCGATTTGGGCTTGGCTGGGACTTAAGCGTGCTCACATTACCTCGTCACGAGGATCAAAGCCCACGTAGTTCCTTTTCCAAAATATATACATATATACCTATATACATGACAAAATATTCAATATATACAATATAAATGTATATACAATGAAATCAGTTATGCGTCTCTCATTAGTGACTCTATTCACTTGCAGAAGTCTTCCTAAATGTGGCTTCTGCAAGTGCTGAAAATGTTTTTTGGCTGTCTGGAAAGAATGAGCTAAAGGAGCTCAGTGAGTGTACATTTTCATTAAGATAACATTTTCAGTATATATCAAAGTAATACATACTTATACAATTAAAAATCAATTTATGCCTTAAATTTTTTTTCTTTCTTTCTTTCTTTCTTTCTGTGGAACCCAGGGGATAAACACCGAGCAGGTTTAGAGATGCCGACGGTGAGGGACCAGTCTCATTTGTCATAACCACTACGCTGCGCGAGGCTTCGCAACTTTGCATGGAGTTCGATCATGCGCGCCTTATCACGCGTGTAAGGATATTCTCTAACGCTATTTACTCCTCGGTTGTAACCTATAACTACCCTCTAAATCACTTACCTGCGCTTAAGGTACCTCGGCGATCTCGGTCCTGCAGTCATATGGGGTTAAAGGTAACCATCGATCGCCTTCTTCCAAATACATTTATAAATCCATTTAAAACCTTTACTTTATCATTTATACTTTTATACATTCTTCTTTACACTTTTTAAACTTCCATAATGCCTTAACATATGCATACATATATAAACATTTACATTAAACTTTTCATTTTAACATTAAAAATCATTCCTCCCTTTCTTCAAAATACATTTATAAATCCATTTAAATCCTTTACTTTATCATTAAAACATATATATGCAAATATACATATGCATTCTTTACACATTTTAAACTTCCATAATGCCTTAACACATATGCATACATATATAAACATTTAATATAAATACATATATTAGGCAAAGTAAACATTTATACATTTACTACATTCTTATGGATATCCATATATAAACATTTATATTAATCTTTTCCTTTTTATATTAAATCATTTACCTTTAAAACTCGATTTTTTCAAAATATTAGTTTACACTCCGCGAGTTCTACTTGCTTTCGATCGCTTGCTTCGATCAAATTCCGTTTCCCCTCCGATAGTCTTTTCACTTTTTCAAAGAAAACCACAGCTAACCATTAACCATAACTTCCATTGTCCGCGTCTGCGTTCATTTTTAAGCTGACCATCACATTCACTTAAATCTCATTTAACCACACTTAAAAATACGTAACCAAGGAAATGACCAAATTACCCCTTTTCTTTACAAAATGACCTTAATGCCCTCAATTCAAATCCTTTTCTTGTTCCTCTATGAATCTACTTTACTTAGAAATTGGAATCATTCAATTGAGCTCATCAAATTCAAGTTATGGCATTTTCATGCCAAACTAGTCATTTCTGGAATTTTACACATGAGGACTGTTTGATATACCAATTTTCCCATGTCTTGACTCCATATTTGACACTGGTTCTTTATACTCTTTTGAAGCTAGGTGCTACAGGTTCTTCTCAATTGGAATCACCCAAATCAGACAGAAACTCACGTTAAAAATCCCGAAACAAGCCAAGACTAATCTATGTTCAGCGGGCAATTGGCTTGAACATGGCCCTACTTTGAGTGAATTTTTGGGCCACATAGAATCAGAATTCGACAATTCCTATTTCTGGATGTTTGGTTTTCCTTGAAGTCTAGTTTAATTAGCCACTTGAATCACTCAAATCGGATAAGAAAAGAGCAAGTTATGGCTAAAATACAAAAACTGGTTGAAATAAGCAGGCATTTCTGTAAAGAGGCAGTCCCTTGAATTTTTGTCCAGAATGTGTGTTTTCTTCACATTTTTCCATATGTTGATACCAAAATCCAGCTCAATACTCCATATACACTTCAAAACCATTTCCATTTCATCTTGACATCTCTTTTCTATCCAAATCCTCTTTCCACTACTTATCTTTCCTTAACCTTTCCATGAATTTCTCCCAATACCATTCCTAATATGGGTTATGACCCATACTCAGCAAATATGATGATTAGTTAGGGTTTGTTCTAAACCCTAACTCCAGTCCTCAATTACCCATGAATCAACTTAAAAGAGAGAGGATTCCATAACTATCATATTACCGTATGGGTTTTACCACCACATTTTCAATAAATCTTTGATTAGGATGAAATCTAACAAGCCCCTAGGCTTAGGGACAACTAATAACCATGCTATTGTGGTTCTTTAAGGAATTCATAAGTTCCCATATCTTTTGGAGCTTGGCTTCTCTTCTTCTTCTCTTCCTCTTCCTCTTCCTCTTCCTCTTCTTCTCTCTTTTCCTCTTCTCTTCTCTCCCTCTCTACGGTTCTCTCTATTTGGAGACCAAATTTGGTCTTCTCTTATCCATGTTTGTTAAGGCCATGTTTGGCCAAGTCAAAAACCCCTTTTTTTCTTTTAACTTTCTCATTTTGCATCTTGGTCCCCATTCTCTCTATTTCTGTTCGACTTTCTCTAATTGCCTTGAATCATAACTTCTTCTATTTACATTTCCTTTTTAAACATTTCATATAGTAACCCCTAGTCTTTCCTTTTATGACCACTAGGTCCCCAAGTGATAAATTACCTGTTACCCTTGGCTTTATTAATAATTAGGGTCTTCGTTTATTTCACGAAAATTCCTATTTAACTTTTAATATACCCTACACAAGTCAGCGCTGGGTATGTTCGGGGTGTTAACTCTCCCCTCCTTATAAGAATTTTGTCCTCGAAATTAAAACATTCATTGCACATCAAAGAGATAGAGGATAATGCCTCTTCATCACACTCCTCATGCTCCCGTAGTAACCCTCTGTAACATGACTCCTCAGACACCTTCATGTGGAATAGTCTTGTCGCCTTGAGAACTTGCTCCTCGACGGTTGAGGATCTACTGCTGGTTCTCTCGTCGATCATATTCTCTGTTTGCCACTAGTTGCTGCATTAATGCATGTGAAAGTGCGGTATATACTTGCGGAGCATAGAAACATAAAACATCGTGAATGCGATCGAGGTCGAATCATGACTCAGTCGATATACCCTCTCCAATCCTCTCAACAATCTGTGGCCCAATATATGTGGACTCACCTTTCCCGTTTCCCGAATCTTAGTACGCCTTCCATGGGAAATCCTCCAATACCATATCACACCTCGAACTCTAGGTCACTACGGCGATTGTCCGCATAACTTTTACGTCGGTCTTGTCGCGATTTTCGAGTCTATCCCTTATAACTTTGATCTTATCACAAGTCACTTGAACAATTTCGAGGACCTACTAATTTCCTTTCACCTACCTCGTCGACAGGTGGAGTTCGACATTTTCCGTCCATAAGAGCCTCATAAGGGCCGTACAATGCGAGTGCGATAAGCTGTTGTGTATGCAAACTCCATCGAGGGGGTAGATGGGTGTCCCAACTCCCTCTAAAACTCCATAACACATGCCTAAGCATATCCTCTAAGTCTGTATAGTCCTCTCGGATTGGCCATCAGATGTGGATGAAAAGCCGTCTTGAAATCAAGTCTAATTGCCAGGGCATTACGTAAACTAGGCGAAACCGTGAGGTAAACACAGGATCTGCCAATGCGAGCAATGTAAACTGGTGTACCATGCGAGTCGATAATCTCTCTAGCATTATAATTGGGCAAACATCGATGAATCACTATTCTGATAGGAGGAAATGGTGATTCGTCGATCTGTCACAATCACCCGTATCGTGTCGTGGCCACTCGTGACGTGAGTCACCACGAAATCCATCGTGATTCTCGTTTCAGAGGATGGTAGTATTAAAGAATCTGCGGAGGAAGCCGATGTTCGGCTTTCACTCTTGACATGAGACATCTGGACGAACTTTGCAATATCCCCTCTCAAACCCTTCCACGGTAGTGTTCCTTTAAGGTATGATACATCTTTGTGCTTCCGGATGCATAGCATAAAGCGAATGAATGGGCTTCCTCCATAATCTCTCTCCTCACATCACCACATCCGGTACACACAGCCTCTTGTCCCATGACCGCGGTGCCATCCTCTCTTAATGACCGTCCCCTCGTGCCCATGCTCTGCATACCTACGGCTTCACTATGCGCGGATCTGAATCACGAAGCTCTCTAATCACGTACATCAATACGGGACATACATGAAATGGTACCCAGTGCTCCCGAATACATCGTTCAGTTTCACCAAGGACTATAATTCTATGAGTCTAGGAAGATGCCACGACCTCAAATGCGATATGGAACTCATGGGTCTCCTACTAAGAGCATGCGCTACCACGTTCGCCTTTCCGGGATGATATTCAGTAGTGCGTTCATAATCTTGATCAGGTTCAATCCATCTCCTCTGTCATGTTCGGTTCATGCAACGTAGCAGTCACGCAGCTCTTATGATCTATAAAAAATCCTACAGGGCACTCCATATAGTAATGCCTCCATATCACCAAGGCAAATACTACGGTTGCTAGCTGGTCGTGTGTGAGATAGTGCGATTTCATGCTTAACTTCAATTGCCTAGAAGCATATGCAATCACCTTGTCATTCTACATTAATACACAGCAGACCCTACACAGAGGCATCACAATACCTTTGCCATCATCCTTTTTGATGGAAGTGTAAATCTTGGCGAGATCAATCTCCTTTTGTTCATGAAACTCTATTTGTGAAGCCTCGACCATAAAAGCAGTTCCTCTTTCCTCGTCAGTCTAGTCAAAAGTGCGGCTATCTTGAGAATCCCTCTTGAACTTCTGGTAATACCTTGCCAAACCCGAGAGAAACTCCTTATCTACGTAACACTCGTAGGAGGTTTCCAATTCAATATAACCTGACCTTCAACGGATCACTTTGAGACCCCCTCTTTGTGAAACTATGTGTCCCAAAGGCGACACTATCGAGCCAAGCCCGACCTGCAGGTTTGGCATATAGCAGGTGTTTCTGCAATGTTTGCGGGATTATCCTCAAGTGCTCTTGCATGTTCTTCTCCTTTACTTGAATAGATCGGTATGTGGTCAATAAACACGATAACTAAGTGATCTAAGTAGACTTACAATCACGTTCATGAGATCATAAAAGCCCAATTTGGGGCATTTGTAAGTCTAAATGGCATGACTAGAAACTCAAAATGCCCTTGCAGAGTGTTACGAATCTTTGTCTTAGGAACATCCTCATCATGAATTCTCAACTTATCCAATTCACTTCCAATTAAATCAAGGCTCATGACAATATCATTGCAAGCCTTACATCGAAACCATTAGCATCCTTAAAGTGAAAAACCCATAATGCCCTTCACCTTATAAAAATTACATTGTTACTAATCAATTCTTCTTCGTAAAACATTAATTCTAACACATTCCATTAGGCATTTTAATCCTTCCAATTGGGTAAAATAATGGAAACTCAACTTTTCCATACTTCTCCTAAGGTGGTCAAATCACACATGTCACATTCATAATTATTTCTTCAATTTCTTCCATTTTCTTTCAACAAATTTACATTTGATAATTCATCCAATATCATTGATTCATAAACTAAATCAAACCAATGCATTTCCAATTAAACCTTCCCTTTCTTGCCTAACCCTCTCATATCATTTTCTATTCAACTTTTTAATTCCATTAATTCATTAATTCCTTCAAGCATTCAAGTAATGTCATTAAATCAATTAAAACCAATCAAACAACATCACTTCCATTAACATTTCAGAGTTGACCTAAATTGACCAATCCTTATAATCTCATTCTTTCTTTTCAATTTCTTATAAAATCAACTTTAGAATCATGTCATTTAATAGCTAAAGCCTTAATATAACTCAATTGAAAGTTTAGATAAATAATCATAAAACCCTAATTGCTTACTGGAATCTCCTTGAACCCACGTTGACCCACTCTGTTTCACCAGCCGCGACATGCGCTGGATTTCAAACCCATGCTCCTCTCATCCCACTAGGCTACGGCCTCTGCTACTGGCCTGCGTAGTGTAAAAATTGTCGGCCTTCTATTAGCTGGTCCTAATCGTTGGACCGGGCCTATAGCAAGCCTCTTGGTCTTGAAACCGTCATCCTAATAAATGGAACATGTCGGCGAGCTCGAGCTTGCTCATAATCTGTCACGGAGAGTGTCCCCTGCTCCAGCCTAAAGAACTCCTCGGCCTTCGCATCTCGGTAACTGGCTGGAACAAACTTATCTGTAAACTCTTCCTTGAACTGTTCCCAGGACACTCCCTCTGGGCATCTCCTCTAAACTGCCCTCCACCACTCTAATGCTCTGTCCCGTAGGAGAAAGGCAGAAAAAGTGACCATCTGCTCATCATACCTTTTGCATCACACAGTAGACAGCTCTTTCCCTCTAACCATGAAGCCTTTAAGGGTCCTCCCCCAATCCACCATCATAGTTCCGTGCCCCCTAGCTTTACGCCTCTCTATTAGGCTATGGCTCTCGTTTGTCGTAATGCGATGGCTAAAAAGCTGAATCATCGCTCTAAAGGTATCTGTCCTCCACGACCTCGGGAGGAGGTGGCGTACGTACGTGGTGGCATAGAGATTAAGCTCTGTGCGTGGGTGGAGGAACATAAGCGGACTCATCAACATATTCCTCGGGTGGTGGTACTAATGCCTCGGGGCACCTCTCTCCGGTGGGGGTGGCTCGGCGAAGAAGCCGCATTTCTGTGAATTAAAATTTAATATGTCATGTAATGCATATATGGTTTTAAATCATAAATAATTTATGAAATTTTAAAAAATAAAACATTAAAACACTCAGCATATAGAAAATAAAAATTTTCAAATCTTTATAACATTTACAAAACCATGGCTCATTACCACGTTGAAGGATCCGACCGGATTAACCTCATGAGCAGGGGACCTCCCGACACTCAGTGGATATAGAAACTTTTCCTCGAGCAGTCAAATAAAATCCATAGGCCGAACCCCTTTACAATCCTTAACATATCTTTGCTGAAATAATGCGAGCGAAGTGATAAATATTTTTCTTTTCTTTCTTTTTCAAACACTTGGATTTTTTGAGAGAAAAATTGGCCAGGATTTCCTACGTTTTTTTCGACTTTCCCAATTTACAAAACTGCCAGAAACATTTTGAAAGCTTACTTCTAATCTTTCAAATCCTCAACTTCTGACTTCAGTTTAGGACCTCTCAATCCTGACAATCAAACACAATATATACACATACATTTTATTCACTTCAAATCATCAAAACATTCAAACTGCTTTAATTCCATGCACATTTTTGCTTGAAGATTTGGGCTTGACGAGGACCAAGCGAAGTAGCCCTCGTGCCTCGATCCGCCCGAGGATCAAAGCCCACGTAGTTCCTTTTCAAAATATATACATATATACCTATATACATGACAAAATATTCAATATATACAATATGCAAAATGTATATACAATGAAATCACAGTCGTCGTCTCCTCAATGGCTCGACTCAGCACCTGAGGAGGAATTACTCACAAGGCCTTTTGTCTCGAGGTCTGAAAATGTTTTTTGAAACATGAGCCAAAGGAGCCTAAAGAGTGTACATTACTAAGATAACATTTTCGCATATATCAAAGTAATACATACTTATACAATTAAAAATCAATTTATGCCTTAAATTTTTTTTTCTTCTTCTTTCTTTCTTTTCTAATGGAACCCAGGATAAACACACCACGCCTCCGGCACTGACAGGTGAGGGATGGGCCTCATTCCAATCATAACCACTACGTCGCGAGAAACTCACGCTTTGCATAGGTTCCGGGGCCATAGCACCTTATCACGTGTAAGGATATTACTCTAAACACCTATTTCCTCCTCGCTTAGTAACCTATAACTTTACCTCTAAATCCTTACACGCCTTAAGGTACTTTCGGCTTCGATATCGCCATAATACCATATGGGGTTAAGGTAACCATCGCAGAAATATTTCTTCCAAATACATTTATAAATCCATTTAAAACCTTTACTTTATCATTTATACATTTATGCATTCTTCTTTACACATTTTAAACTTCCATAATGCCTTAACATATGCATACATATAAACATTTACATTAAACTTTCATTTTAACATTAAAATCATTCACTCCTTTCTTCAAAATACATTTATAAATCCATTTAACTTTACTTCATCATAACACATATATATGCAAATATATGCATTCTTACACATTTTAAACTTTCCATAATGCCTTAACATATGCATACATATATAAACATTTAAATATAAATACATATATTTAGGCAAAAAGTAAACATTTATACATTTACTACATTCTCTTATGTGGATATCCATATATAAACATTTATATTAATCTTTTCCTTTTTCGCATTAAAATTACTTACCTTTAAAACTCAATTTTCAAAATATTAGTTTTACACTCACGCTCACCGCTCAATCCCGCTGGGCTTCTGCCAAATTCCCGCTTCCTCCGATAGTCCTTTCACTTTTTCAAGAAAAACCACAACTAACCACTAACCATAACTTCCATTTAATCCACCATACACATTCATTTTCACCCAACCACATCACATTCACTTAAATCTCATTTAACCACACTTAAAAATACGAACCAAGGAAATGACCAGTCATTCCTTTTCTTTACAAAAATGACCTTAATGCCCCCACCCAAATCCTTTCTTGTTCCTCTATGAATCTATTTCTTTACTTAGAAATTGGAATCATTCCAATTGACTCATCCAAATTCAAGTTATGGTATTTTCTCATGCCAAACTAGTCATTTTACACGATTTTACACATCTGGGACTGCTTTGACATACCCATTTTCCCATGCCTTGACTCCATATTTTTGGACACTGGTCTCTTTATACTCTTTAGCTAAGGTGCTACGGGTTCTTCTCCAATTGGAATCACTCAGTCGAGCACCGAAACTCACGTTATCTGAAACAACCAAGCACTCCATGTTCAAAAACCGAACCGTTAAATCGTCAACACTACTCTACTGTGCCAATTCGCCACATGTAATCGACCGACAATTCCTATTTCTGGATGTTTGGTTTTCCTTGAAGTCTAGTTTAATTAGCCACTTGAATCACTCAAATCGGATAAGAAAAGAGCAAGTTATGGCTAAAATACAAAAACTGGTTGAAATAGAAAACAGAGCATTTCCTGTACCGAGACAGTCCCTTGAATTTTTTTGTCCAGAATGTGTGTTTTTCTTCCATTTTTTCCATATGTTGATACCAAAATCAACTCAATACTCCATATACACTTCAAAACCATTTCATTTTCATCTTGACATCTCTTTTCTATCCAAATCCTCTTTCACTACTTATCTTCTTTCATAACCTTTCCATGAATTTCTCCCAATACTATTCTTAATGCGGGTTAAGACCCATACTCAACCTAAATATGATGATTAGTTAGGTTTGTTCTAAACCCTAACTCAATTACTCTCACCTACCCATGAACTAACTTAAAAGAGAGGATTCCATAACTATCATAAAATTCATATGGGTTTTACCACCCTATTTTCAATAAATCTTTGATTAGATGAAATCCTAACAAGCCCTAGGCCTGGGGGACAACTAATAACCATGTTATTGTGCTGGAAATTCATACAAGAATTCATAGTTCCATATCTTTTCGAGCTTGGCTTCTTCTTCTTCTCTTCTCCTCTCTTCCTCTTCCTCTTCCTCTCTTCTTCTTTCCTCTTCTCTTCTCTCCTCTCTACTGGTTTCTCTCTATTCGAGACCAAATTTGGTCTTCATCCATGTTTGTTAAGGCCATGTCACAAGTCAAAACCCCTTTTTTTCTTTTAACTTTCCTTGCATCTTGGTCCCCCCATTCTCCTATTTCTATTCCAACTTTCTCTAATTGCCTCAACTCAATCTCTTCTATTTACATTTCCTTTTAAACATTTCATATATTAACCCCTAGTCTTTCCCTTTATGACCACTAGGTCCCCCCCAAGTGGTAAATTACCTATCACCCTTGGCTTCTATTATTAATTCCGGTCTTTCGTTTTCTATTTCCCAAATTCCTATTTAGCTTTAACATACCCTACACAAGTCCTAAAACTGCTAGGTATATTTCATTGCTACAATCCTCCCTCCTTATGCTAATTTCCTTTGTCTCGAAATTAAACATTCGCACTGCATCAAAGAGACGGATAATGCCTCTTCATCCGCTCCTCATGCTCTACATGTACTCTTCCCTCACTGATGACCTCCTCCACAACAACACCTTCATCACGAATAGTCTTGTCGCAGTAATCCTGCTCGACCTGAGGATCTACACCGTTCCTTCGCACGCCATATTCTCCCGCTGCTTCCACCGGTTGCTCGTCAATACATGTGAAGTGGTCCGCATATACTCGCGAGCATAGAAACACGGAAAACATCGTGAATGCGATCGGCGGTCGATGGCAACCCAATCGATATGCCACCTCCAATCCTCCCAACAACTCGTATGGCCCAATATATCGTGGACTCACCTTTCCACGCTTCCCAAATCTTAGTACGCCTTCCACGGGGAAATCCTCAAAAATACCATATCCCCTACCTCGAACTCCCAGTCCCTACCGCGATCAGTCTCACGATAACTTTCTCGCTTGGCCTTGTGCAATTTTCGCCTTATCCCTTATAACTTTGATCTTATCATCACAAGTCACTTGAACAATTTCCGTGACCTTACTAATTTCCTTTCACCTACCTCGTCCCAACAAAATCGGAGTTCGACATTTCCGCTCCATAAAGAGTTTCTCCTTATAAGGGGCCATACCAATACTCTGGCCTGATAACTTATCAGACAGAACTCCATCAGGGTAGATGGGTGTCCCTAACTCCCTCTAAACCCATAACACATGCCCTAAGCATATCCCCTCTAAAGTCCCAGATAGTCCTCCCTCGGGACATTGGCCATCCGTCTCTGTGGATGAAAAGTCGCATCGAAATCAGCAAGTCTAGTACATGGGCATTCTCAGAACTAGCAAAAACCGTGAGGTAAACTCGATCTCCTGCCTGAACAATGTAAACCTGTGTACTCATGCACCGATAATCTCTAACGTATAATCACTAACTTATCCAATGAATCACTATTCCTCGATAGGGAGGAATGGCTGATTTCGCTACCGTCCACAATCACCCATATCGTATCGTGGCCACTCCGACAACGTGGAAGTCTTACCACAAAATCCATCGTGATTCTCTCCCATTTCCACTGAGGGATCGGAAGTGACTGTAAAAGTCCTGCAGGCTTCTGATGTTCGGCTTTCACCTGCTGACATGTGAGACATCTGGAGACGAACTTTGCAATATCCCTCTTCAAACCCTTCCACCAGTAGTGTTCCTTTAAGGTATGATACACTGCGGCTTCCTGATGATAAGATAAGCTGAGGAACGGGCTTCCCTCCATAATCTCTCTCCTCACATCGACCTACATCCCAGACACACAACCTCTGTCTCCATGACCACTCTGCACATCCCCTCTCTTAATGACAACCCCTCAAGCCGCCCATACTCTACTTCACCCCTCTCAATCTCACTATCTCGCGGATCCCCGAATCAAGCTCTCTAACTCGTCTATCAATACAGAGACATACGAGCTAGCTGTCAAAGGTTCCCGAACTGGCCGCCTGGGGCTTCACACCCAAGGACCTCAATTCTATGAGTCTAGGAAGATGCACGACCCTCAAATGCGATATGGAACTCATGGGTCTCCTACTAAGAGCATCTCGCTACTCACGTTTCGCTCTTCCAGATGATATTCAATGGTACATCTATAATCCTGGATCGCTCAATCCATCTCTCTCGCCTCATGTTCGCCTCTTCACAGAACAGACATCGTGTAAGCTCTTATGATCTATAAAAATCCTACAGGCACTCCATATAAGTAATGCCTCCATATCCGCTAGCGCAATACTACAACATAGCTCAAGGTCGTGTGATAATCGCTCATGCTTCTTCAATCGCCAGAAGCATATGCAATCACCTTGTCATTCTACACACACACACAACCCGCACTTACCTAGAGGCATCACAATACACTGCAGCTTCATCCCGCCCTCGATGGAAGTGTGGCACTGAGCCGAGATCAATCTCCTTTCGCTCATCAAACTCGCCGACAAGCCTCCCCGACCATAAACGCTCCTCTTCCTCGTCTACTAGTCAAAAGTGCGGCTATCTTCGAGAATCCTCAACGAACTTACGTAATACTTTGCCAAACCTTAAAACTCCTTATCTCGTAACACTCGTAGGAGGTTTCCAATTCAATATAGTCACCTTCCGCTTGATCCATCGAGACCCCCTTCCGCGTAAACTATGTGTCCCAAAAGGCGACACTATCGAGCCAAACCGACACTTAATAGCTCCAGATATAACCGATGCTCCCGCAATGCTTGCAGACTATCCCAAGGCCCTGATGTCTTCTCCATCAGCCAATGATTCGAGTATCGCCATAAATGCCACTCATATAACAACCGGACGGCGGCCCAAAATCCTGCTCATGAGATCCATAAAAGCTACTGGCATTTGTGGGGTCTAATACATGACTAGAAACTCAAAATGCCCGTACCGTGTTCAATGCCGCCTTCGTGGGAACATCCTCATCATGAATTCCTCAATCCTATCCAATTCACTTCCAATTAAATCAAGGCTCATGACAATATCATCAAGTAGTTTCCTTAAATCAAGCCATTAGCATCCTTAAAGTGAAAAACCCATAATGCCCTTCACCTTAGCAAAAATTACATTGATACCTTAATCAATTCTTCTTCGTAAAACATTAATTCTAACACATTCCATTAGGCATTTAATCCCTTCCAATTGAGTAAAATCAATGGAAACTCAACTTTTCCATACTTCTCCTAAGGTGGTCAAATCCTACATGTCACACATTCATAATTATTTCTTCACTTCTTCCATTCAACAAATTTATATTTGATAATTATCCAATGTCATTGATTCACTTAAACTAAATCAAACTAATGCATTTCCAATTAAAACCCTTTTCGCCTAACCCTCTCATCTCATTTTCATTCAACTTTAATTCCATTAATTCCATTAATTCCTTCTCAAGTATTCAAGTAATGTCATTAAATCAATTAAAACCAATCAAACAACATCACTTCCATTAACATTCAAGGTTGACCTAATTGACAATCCTTATAATCTCATTCTTTCTTTTCAATTTCTTAGCAAAATCAACCTAGAATCATGTCAATTTAATAGCTAAAGCCTTAATATAACTCAATTGAAAGTTTAGATAAATAATCCATAAAACCCTAATTGCTTACTGGAATCTCCTTGAACCCACGTTGACCCACTCTCAAGCTTCTCGTTCTCGACCAGGCGCAGCCCGGGATTTCAAACCCATGCCCTCACTCAGCCGCGGCCTCTTACCACCCGGCCCTACCGTGTGGGTCGCTTCGACGCTATCATGGTCCTAATCATTGACTAAGACCTATAGCAAACCTCTCGGGTCTTCGAAACTGGCCATCCCTAATAAATGGAACATGTCTCGACGGTTTAAAACGCCGCTATAATCCGTTTCACGGAGTTGTCCCCGCCTCTCCAAATCTCAAAGAACTCCTCACCCAGATTCCCAGAACCGGCCGGAACAAACTTATCCGTAAACTCTTCCTGAACTGCCTCCGTGACACTCCTCCGGGCATCTCCCTCTAAACCGCCTCCACCACTCTAATGCTCATTCCAGGAGAAAGGCGTAAAAGTGACCATCCGCCATCTCGTACATTCCCCGCACACCCGTGCACCCGCTCATTTCTCTAACCATGTCGAAGCCTTTTCCTGTCTCCCAATCCATCATAGTTCCGTTGCCCCCTAGCCGGCCCCTCTCTATTGAAGCTACCGCCCCTGGGCTGTCGAATGCGTTGGCTGGGTGCCGGAAATATCCGCTTCTAAAGGTATCCGTCTCCCACCCACCTCGGGAGGAGGTGGCGGCCCGTCTCTGTGGTGGCATGCGGTCACCTGCATCAGGCAGGAACATAAGGTACTCCATCAACATATTCCTGGTGGTGGTACTAATGCTCAGAGTTTCTCCCTATGGGGCTCATCGACGACGCATTTTCTGTGAATTCAAAAAATTTAATATGTCATGTAATGCATATATGGTTTTAAATCACATAAATAATTTATGAAATTTTAAAATAAAACATTAAAACACTCATATGAAAATAAAATTTTCAAATCTTTATAACATTTTACAAAACCATGGCTCGATATCACCACGTCGAAGGATCCCTTCGACCCGATTAACCTCATGAACCCGAGGGGGACTCCCGACACTCTAAAGGATATAGAAACTTTTCTATCAACCAAATAAAATCCATGGAGCTTAACCCTTTACAATCCTTAATATATCTTTAAAATAATGCGGAGCTAAGTGATAAATATTTTTTCTTTTCTTCTTTTTTCAAACACTGATTTTTCATGTAAAAATCGCCGTAGCTCTCTGGCTTTTCCGACCCTCTCCCAAATTTACAAAACCTCGCAAAACATTTAAAAACACTTCTAATCTTTCAATCCTCAATCCTCCTAACTTCCGCTTTAGGACTCCTCGTCCACAACCCAATCAAACACAATATATACACATATACATTTATTCACTTCAAATCATCAAAACATTCAAACCTTCTTTAATTCCATGCACATTTTTATCAGAAGATTTGGGCTTGAGCAGGACTTAAGCCGACCGCCTACGTACCTCGTCCACTGAGGATCAAAGCCCACGTAGTTCCTTTTCAAAATATATACATATATACCTATATACATGACAAAATATTCAATATATACAATATACAAAATGTATATACAATGAAATCACGCCGGCTGCCTCTCAATGGCTCGACTCACCGTACAGGAGGGTACTCACCGGCAAGACTGTCTCGGTCCCGAAAATGTTTTTGAAACATACTAAAAGAATGAGCTAAAGGAGCCCAATGAGTGTACATTTTCATTAAGATAACATTTTCAGTATATATCAAAGTAATACATACTTATACAATTAAAAATCAATTTATGCCTTAAATTTTTTTTCTTTCTTTCTTTCTTTCTTTCTAATGGAACCCAGGGGATAAACACACCATCGCTTCCGGGTACTCGACGGTGGTGGCAGCCTCATTCCAATCATAACCACTACGTCGCTGAGAAACTCACGCTTGCATAGGTTCCGCCTCATGCGCACCTTTATCACGTGTGCAAGACATACTCTAAAACACCTATTTCCCCTCCCCCGCTAGTAACCCATAACTTTGCCCCTCTAACCTACACGCCTAAGGCACCTCGCCGATATCGCCATAACAGTCATATGGGGTTAAGGTAACTATCAAGAAACATTTCTTCCAAATACATTTATAAATCCATTTAAAACCTTTTTTACTTTATCATTTATACATTTATGCATTCTTTCTTTACACATTTTTAAACTTCCATAATGCCTTAACATATGCATACATTATTTCATAAACATTTACATTAAACTTTCTATTTAACATTAAAATCATTCACTCCTTTCTTCAAATACATTTATAAATCCATTTTAAATCCTTTTTTACTTTATCATTAAACACATATATATATGCAAATATACATATGCATTCTTTTACACATTTTTTAAACTTCCATAATGCCTTAACATATGCATACATATATAAACATTTAATATAAATACATATTTAGGCAAAGTAAACATTTATACATTTACTACATTCTTATGGATATCCATATATAAACATTTATATTAATCTTTTCCTTTTCGCATTAAAATCATTTACCTTTAAAACTCAATTTTCTCAAAATATTAGCTTTACACTCACGCTCACCGCTCAATCCCGCTCGCCTCCCGCCAAATTCCCTGCTTTCCTCCGACAGTCCTTTTCACTCTTTCAAGAAACCACAACCAACCACAACCATAACTCATTTAATCCACCATACACATTCATTTTCACTCCAACCACATCACATTCACTTAAATCTCATTTAACCACACTTAAAAAATACGTAACCAAGGAATGACCAAATTACCACTTTTCTTTACAAAATGACCTTGTGCCCTCAATTCAAATCTTTTCTTGTTCTCTATGAATCTACTTTGCCTTAGAAATTGGAATCATTCCAATTGACTCATCAAATTCAAGTTATGGCATTTTCATTGCCAAACTGGTCATTAGATTTTTACACATCGGGTACATTTGACATACCCATTTTCCCATGTCTGACTCCATGTTGACCTTTGGTTCTTTATCTCTTTGAAGCTAAGGTGCTGCGGGTTCTTCTCAATTGGAATCCACGAATGAACGCAGGAAACTCCGCGTTCGTCCGGAACAACCGGGCTGAAAATCTATGTTCCGCTAGACGAGAAATTGGCTTGAACATGACCCTACTTTGAGTGAATTTTTGGGCCACATAGAATCAGAATTCGACAATTCCTATTTCTGGATGTTTGGTTTTCCTTGAAGTCTAGTTTAATTAGCCATGAATCATAATCGGATAAGAAATGAGCAAGTTATGGCCAGAATAAGAAAACTGGTCGAAATAGAAAACAGAGCATTTCCTGTACCGAGACAGTCCCTTGAATTTTTTTCCAGAATGTGTGTTTTTCTTCCATTTTTTCCATATGTTGATACCAAAATCAACTCAATACTCCATATACACTTCAAAACCATTTCATTTTCATCTTAGCATCTCTTTTCTATTCAAATCCTCTTTCACTGCTTATACCTTTCCATAACACTTTCATGAATTTCTCGATACCATTCTAATATAGGTTATGACCCATACTCGGCCCAAATATGATGATTAGTTAGGGTTTGTTTCTAAACCTAACTCAAATTCTCAATTTACCCATGAATCCAACTTAAAGGAGGATTCCATAACTATCATACCGTATGGAATTTACCGCTATTTACAATAAATCTTTGATTAGGATGAAATCCCCAACAAGCCTAGGTTTGGGGACATCAGCAACCATGCTATTGTATGTGGGAAATTCATACAAGAATTCATAGTTCCATATCTCTTTTGGAGCTTGGCTTCTCTTCTTCTTCTCTTCCTCTTCCTCTTCCCTCTTCCCTCTTCTACTACTGTACTTTCTCTTCTCTTCTCTCCCTCTCTCACGGTTCTCTGTTGGAGACCCAGATTTAGTCTTCTCTCTTATCCATGTTTTATTAAGGCCATGTTGGCCAAGTCAAAACCCCTTTATTTTCTTTTAAACTTTCTCCTTTTTGCATCTTGGTCCCCATTTCTCTCTCTATTTCTATTCCAACTTTCTCTAATTGCCTTGAATCCCTTCTTCTATTTACATTTCCTTTTAAACATTTCATATATTAACCCCTAGTCTTTCCCTTTTATGACCACTAGGTCCCGAGTAGTAAATTACCTATTACCATGGCTTTATTATTAATTAGGGTCTTCGTTTATTCTAAGTTCTATTTAGCTTTTAATATACCTACCGAGTCAGAAAGCGCTAGAGATATGTTTCGGGGTGTTCTGAAACTAGGCTTGGTTCGAAAAGAGAGGTATAAATCTTTCTTTTGTATGTTATGAATCCAATATTGCTGAAGTTCCTTCAAATACTTGGTGGATTGATTCTAGAGCCCTGACTCATGTGACTAATTTAATCTTGGAGATTCCTTCCAACCGAAACGAAAAGGGAAAGTGAAAGAAGTTCTCCCATATGAAGCTAGTCTCAAGGTTGGAGTGATAGCTGTTGGTACCATCGCTTACTATTAGAGACAGGTCATCGGATGGATCTTTTAAATACTTTTGATGTACCTTCTATCTCTTGGAATTTAGTTTCCTTGTCCAAATTAGATGCTATTGGATATTCTATTTTATTCATTTCTGGACAATTAAGTTTGATGTTAAAATTACATTCTGATTGGTTAAGTATTTTATGTGATGGTTTTTATATAAAATTTGACCAGATCATGAATTTGCACAAACTTTGATAACCACTGCATTTAAAACATGGCTTAGTGTGAAAATTCTTCAATCTTGTACACAGGAAAATTTAGGACACATCTACAGGAAAGAATTGAGATTAGTGAAGGAAGGAATTTTACAAAATCTTGACTTCTTGATTTTCATGTATGTGGATTGCATAAAGGGAAAGCAAACTAAACATACAAAGAAAGATTACTTTTAAAAAGTAATAGGCTCCTTGAGATAATTCATACAAATATTTGCTGGACCACTCTGTTCCATGATGTTTTTCTGGAAATATTTTATCACCTTTATAGATAGTCTATCCGTTATGGTTATATTTATCTAGCTGCATGAAAAGTCTGGGGTATTGACATCTTTGAGATGTTCTACCACTTGAGAGTCGAGACAATTAGATAAAAAGATTAAAATTGTGAGATCGGATCTGAAGCGGTGATATTACCGCCAAATATAGTGAATCGGGATAAAATCGTGCTTTTGCCAAATTCCTTGGCTTATGGCATTCGTGCCAGGTACACAGTATGGTTTCCACGTGAGAATGGTGTAATAGCACATTAATGGAAATGGTTAGGAGTGATGAGTTACTCTTGTACCTATTTCATTTGTGGGGTGAAGCCTTAAAAACCGCGTGTATATCTTGAGCAGGTTCCCTGTGACAATTCAAAACTCCTTTAAGGTTATGGGTGGTAAAAACCTAACTTGAGACATATACATATATGGGGTTGTCCAGCGGAGGCAAGAATTTATAACCCATTGAGAAAAAGCAGTTGAACGATATCTGATCTTTATTGGCTATAAGAAAAAAATTGAAAGTCTGATTTTATTGTCCTAACCACAGTGTGAGAATAGTTGAAACCGGTAATGCCAGATTCTTGGAGAATGGCGAAATTAGTGGGAGTAATGAACCAAGAAAGGTAGATGTTGAGAGAGATGAGAGTGGATATCCCACCACTTTTACCTCAAGAGTGTGTGTCCCTCGGCACATTCAGCAAGTTTGAGGAAGAATGAACAACATAATAGAGATGGTTCATTACCACCCAGAAAATATTGCCATTGAAAATGTTGTAGAGCCACCTAGCCAGCACCTTTGAGGAGATCTCAAGAAAGGGGTATATTCTGATTATGTGGTGTATTTACGAGGGATCTTATTTGTCTTAGGATAAGAAGGATCAGGTTTCATTTTTTACAAGCACCAGCGAAAGTGATTCTAGTAAATTGATGGGCTACTGAATGAAGGTTGAAATCTATGGCCCATGCGCGGTGTGGGATCTCATCGAATTGCCTAATAGTTGTAAACCATTCGGCTGTCGTGGGTCCTTTAAGACAAGCGAGCTAAAGAATGCTCCGAGATGATTTTAAGGCCGGACTTGTGGCGAAGGTTTCACTTTGAAAGGAAAGTATCGAGTCTGAATACCTTCTCTCGATTTCAAGAAGATCAGTGAATCATTATGACACTTAATAATGTTTGTGATTTAGAGATTTACATCAAATGTTCACAAAACACATTCTTAAATAGGGTGGATGAAGATATCAATCTACATGACATTGAAGGGTTGCAAAGAAAGGAAATGAACACCTAGTTTACAAATTAAAGGAAATCATTCTTTGGTCTTAAACAAGCTTCAAGACAATGGTATATTAAGTTTAATAATACCATTACATCTTCGGATTAAAGACATTGATGTGATCAATGTATATCTGAAAGTTAGTAGGAGCAAGTTTATATTTACGTCATATGCTGGATGATATTACCTTACTACTTGATGATCATAGTTTATTAAATTGAAACGGGAATATCCTCTTTAAAAACTTTCATATGGTTGATATGGGTGAGGCAAACTATGTTATTGGCATCGGGAATCTTTGAGGATCGATCTCGGAAGTGCTAAATTTATCTCGAAGGATATATTGATCGGGTTTTAGAGAGATTTAATATGCAGTCATGTTCATCGGGTATTGCACCTATATTGAAAGGTGACAAATTAAACAGAATAGTTTTGAGAGATAACATGGAAAGGGAGCAAATGAAGAAAATTCACTTATGCATCAAATTTGTGGGAGTTTTGATGCGCTGAGCATGTACTAGGCTGGATATCGACTTTGCTATAGGCATGTTAGAAGATACCAAAGTGATCCGAGTTCGAACAATTTGGAAAGTTGTAAATAAAGTGATGAGGTACTTACAAGGGACAAAAGTTATATGCTCACATATAAGATCCCGAACAATTAGAGATTGCTTAGGTTACTCGGTTCGATTATGGTGAGTTTATCTCGATGGCTTAAAGTCAGCCGAGATTTGTCTTTATGCTGAATGAGAGCGATCTCGTGGAAAAGAGTGAAAAACAATAAATTCTTTGCTTCATCCACGATGGAGGCCGAGTTTGTTAACTTGTTTGAAGCTTCAAGTCATGCTTTATAGTTCTTGCGAAATTTTGTCTCGAGGGCTTGAGTGTTATCGACTCTGTGCTAAACCTTTGAGAATATATTGTGATAACACCGCCAATTTGTTTTCTTCTCTAAAATGGCAAATTTTCTAGTGGATCGAAACACATGGTTAAAGTATTTAGTTTGTTAAAGAAGAGTCAGAAGCAAGTGTCAATTGAAAATATTGGGCCACACACTTGTAGTTGATCGTGTAACTAGATTACCTCGGCATATTTAGAACATGGTAGGGATGGGCCTTTTGAGTAATCCATAATATGTATGATAATATGAATGGTGGTTATGTAATTATTGACAAATTTGCGCATTAAAATTGTTTATGTTTATTCTTGTTTTCAATTATGGTCAATGCGTTTTGTTGTTTGATAAGCGGGGTGTCTGGCGAGGCCAATTACGAGGCTGTTGGCATTATGGACTGGAGTTAGTAAGGGTTGATGATGTGTGGTGCATGGGGAAGGAAACGACGGTATGGTGTGTGACCTCCATGACTCGCATTTATAATCTAAGGCGATTCGGTATTATAGTATATGATTTTGGGCTGTGTGGCTAGGATTTATTGAAATCGTGATCATAGTAATAAATTTATTCTCCGTGCTTATATTTTATATATTATAGTTTTCATAATCGGTTTAGTGGGCGAGTGGGAGAGAATATTATTTACATTAAAATTAAGTGGGTGGCCACTTAACCTAGTATTTAGCCAATTAAAAGAATATCGATATCTTTATAAAAGCTATTATGAAGATATTTACCCTTGATAAGGTGGGTAAATTATAATAAATATAATTTATTATAAGAAGAGTTATTTATAATAAATGTAATTTATTATAAGAGCAGTATTTATAATAAATGTAATTTATTATAAAACGATTATTTATAATAAATATAATTTATTATAAAGAATAGTTATTCAGTACGTTTAGAGCGGTTTTGAGCGTGTATTCTTAGCCTCTTCTCCTATCAATAAGTTATATACCAGAAACCCCTTCATGTGTGGTTAAGGCACTCTTCCATCCAATTCTGAAAACAGTGCATGTATCAAAGTTTGATAAGGAGAAGAAGAGATCAAGGATTTAAGATCTATAAACTGAAGGAAAATCTCTCATGGTTGCGTGTGTGAAACCCCGGAAAATCCAAATTTAAAAAAAAAGAGGGTAAAATAGTAATTTTGGTCAAAATCTAGAATTTTTCTAGATCTCGGATGACGATGCGGGACATACCGTTGAGTTCGTCTCGCGAAATCTAAGTACATAGTCGATTGGTCGAATTAGGGACGGTCGGGATTTGCAGTGTTGAGGGTGGACAAAATTAGCAGATGACAAGTGGCATAAGTCACACCACATGGATACATGCAGGTGACTACGTAATCTAGAAAGTGAGTCTTGCACAAGGGTAAATGTTAATTGAATGCTGAGTGTCTTGGATAGGCTTTGCATGAGGAATTTAGTGGGAAAGAAAGTGGGCATGAATGACATGGCATGCTTAGTGTCAAAGGAGCATGAGTTGTTTCACACTGAGAGTCTTCTCCACCTAAGGGAAATCTGTTCCGTGGAAGGGAAGAGAATAAAAAGGGAAAAGGAGGAAGATAATGTAAGACCCAAGAAATTCCAATATCCGGAAAAAGGGCAAAATCGTAATTTCGGTTACGTAATTGTAATTTTGGTTAAAAATTTGTAATCTATTCTCTAAATCTCAGATGATGAAACGGATTTCACCGTTGGAATCGTCTCGCGAAATCTAGCTAGCACGTAAAATTTCGTAAAATTCCGAGATAGTCGGAGTTGACACGTTTTTCGAACATCGCGGTTCGAATTCTTAGCAGTAAAAGCGGTACTAAATCGTGAAAGTCACATGCCTGCGTACTCATGTGCCGTAGTGGCATGAGTATAGAAGCGATAGAAAATGGATGGTCGGCGGTCTTAGAGTAATGGCAGAGAAAGAAGAGCATGTAAATTAGTTTAGAAATTGTTTAAATGAGGATAATGCCAAAAATGAATAGTGACCATCTCTAACCTCAAAAAGGGAGAAAAAAAAAACGTGAAAACCATAAAAATCGACAGTAGCCATTTTTTGAGATTTTCTTTAGAGAGAGAGGAACTTCTCTCTAAAATATCCTTGTCCATTGTGTGATCTTCGGGACAAGAAAGAAGGCACTCTACGCGGAGGGCTTCGTGTGAAATCTGGTTCAAGGAGTTTCCTCAAACTCCTTGAGGTAGGGGTTTCTCCCTACTTGGGTTTTATTCATTCTTTAAGTACTTTTTCAATGTTTGAGCTTAATGAGGTCGTGAGGGGCCGTTTGATCGGTCCCAAAACTTGGGACCGAATTGTTGGAAATTTTTTTAGAAATTTTTTACGATCGTATTTGTCGCGGGGTGATATAAGTGCTAAATTCATAAATTATGAAATGAATTGTATTGTAATGATATGCATAGGGTAGGAGATGGCGTAGAGCCGGAGTTCAGCCCAAGTGAGGCCCGATGATTTGTGAATTTCGGGAATAATGTAGGGGTTTCACTATTCCCAACGATGTTCTCAAAATATATTTTGTGTGAAAATGTGTTTGATCGGTGATTCAAGTTAAATTGCTCATGTTTGATCATTAGCCATTGAGCTAATTTTTTGTTGTATGAAATGAGTACATGACATGATTGTGTGAATTGAATTTTTGTAAATATATGCATGTTTATATATTTACTGTGAATTAAATTGTATTAGGTGGCATACATGCATTCCATATGCCAGGAACACCCCTAGGACTAGGAGTGAGTGCTTGAGATAGTCTAGAGAAGGAATGGTTGGGTTGTCTAAAAATGTTAATTATCGGAGGGTAGTCCAAATTAAAAATATCAATCGTCGGAGACGGCCCAATTGATATACATCGGAGGGTAGTCCACAAATAATATCAATCGTCGGAGTTGCCCAATTGATATACACACATCGGAGGGTTGTCCACAAACAAACAAAATAATAATTCTCATACAAGGCTTAGGCGAGTGTGAGGGAGTTGGTGAGGACTCGGGTACGAGATGATGAGTTAGACATTCAAGTAGGATCATGCATTTGCTTGAATGTGTGTTTATTTTGGAACATTGCACTACGCTTAGGTGGAGGAAGTAGCCAGCAGGCGATTCCACTATTAAGCATTAGCTCACCTGTCGGGATGCTATTTTGGTACGGGGAGCGTGCGAGGGGACGGCTCGTCCTAGAGATTGAGGGTTAGAAGAAAGCCGGGTTGTGGCTTGGTTTATGATGTATACATGTATTGAAACTTCTAATTTTAGTATATGTATTGTATAAGAGTAAAAATATTTGAACTCTTGTAACTATTGGCTATAGTTGGATTCATAGTTGGTATGTATGATGAGTATTGTTTATGGGCCCAAGTGGCCGTTTTACTCATGTTGGGATTATATTTACCTTTGTTTGGGACGGTATATCTTTAGTTTTGTATTTGGGTAGAGCTCCGTACAAAGGAGACTGCCGTTTGAAAAAATGTCGGGTAACGAGCATCACTTATGTCCTAGCGGGTTGGGTAGTTAAACGGACCCGGGTTTGGGGCGTCACAACTTAGTATCGAGCCTAGGTATCACGAATACCTAGGGGCACAAGTTTGGGTATCCATACTTTTTCGGTGGCCAGTACGATGTAACCAGGTTTTGCGTGTAGGATTACCCCTGGAAGGCCGCGGGAGAAAATTAGAACACTTTGCATGTGTTTTGATGGTGATCATGTGATTGTGTGATTGATGTTTATAACATGTGTGATCATGTGGTTGTTTGATGAATGGTGTGTATACCATGTTGTGTGTGTTGTGAGTGATTGGGTGCTTAGTGATTAGCACATAAATGTGTTAGAAAATGGTGGGTTCTGAGTGTGTAAGCTGGAAGAAGAAAAGAAATGGCGAATTTTAATAAATTTAATTAGTTTATTGGATAATGAAATCAAATTTTAATAAAATTGAGGTTGAACACTAGGGCTAGTGTTGGATCAGGAGGTTTTGAGAAAATTGTTGGACAACATGGTCCAGAATAAAAAGAAAAATCAATTTTATAAGTTTACTTGGTTTAGAGGTGAAGTAAATAATTTTCTAATGTTTACAAGTTGTAAAATTGAAGAAAATGGAATAGAATAAATTTTTAAAAATTTATTCGAGAGGTATCTTGGAAAGATAATAATGAGAAATATATATATATATATATATATATATATATATATATATATATATATATATATATATATATATATATATATATATATATATACTCTCTTTCTATATATATATATAGAGTATATTTTATTTTTCCGGTATTTGGAAGTAATAGAAAAAATAATAATAATAAGGAAAACGAAAAAAAAAAAATTTGGTGCGGACCACGAATGGGCTACTACCGTTGGAGCATAGAATTTTAGGCGTGCGGGGGGCGTCTTGTTGCTTGAGAAATTGTATTTGAGTATTGAAGTATTGAAATTTGAGTCTTGGAATGGCCTTCGTATGGGCTAAGTGTCGTGGTATTGGAGTGTATCGAATCATGAGTAATGATGTGTAGTCTGTGTGAATGTGATAAATCTTGAGACTCATGATATGCGTATCTTATTATGATCATCTGTGACTGGGTGTCTTCTTGAGTCAATGATTTGTGCCATAGTGCCTCGACTCATTTTGACCCGATTTCGACTCGGTACTATTCTTGGGTCCAATTTTTTGGGGAAAATTTTTTTCGAAAAAACAAATCCAAATCCGTGTTGTTATTGTTACGTTGTTACGTTGTTAGTTGTTTGTTGATTGTTCCGTTGCCGCGTTACGTTAGACGGTTTTGAAAGAATAAAATTTTCAAAAATGAAATTTTGTTGATGAAAATAATTTGTTTAAAATGAAATGATTGCCTTGCATTGCTTATAACTAGGGACTTGATATATATACACTGATTAATGTGTATGAAGAGTGTCTCGGGGCGGTGTTTATGCCTTGGAGATCCTGAATTGAAATTGAACGTGCCATTGAACTATGATGATGGCTAGACGAGGACGAGGACGTAGAGGGCGTCCACGGGGTACTGGTCAGGCACCATCAGTGTCGTCAGCCAGGAGACTTCTTGAAGTACATGGGGTATTCTGGCCGAATGCTGTCGCTGGTAGGTATAGCGGGTAGACGGGAAGATCCTAAGTAACCTCCGAGGAGGTTTAGGGCGCATCATCCTCAGGCATTCCGCGGGAGGAGAGCGCGGAGTAATTGTGAACCGGTTAAATGCGAAACGAGAAAGTGTTAGAGGCTATGGAGATTACCTCTTACACGACCCGGATTAGACTAGCTGCGTTCCAGCTAGAGGGTGAGTCCCAAGTATGGTGGAGATTGGGCAAGGATCTTTAGAGACTTAGAGGTTATGACATGGGCAAATTTTCAAGAGTTGTTCGTGGAGTGCGTGCTACCCAGAGGCTGCGAAGGCTCGGGGTTCCTATAAGTGACGGGCGATATTTGTGATGGATTATGTGGCTACGTTCTGAGCTAGCCCAGATTTGTTGATGATTACGTGGCCACGGACATGGCGGGTTAGGAGATTTAGAATGGGTGAAGTTGTCCATTCGGGCCAGATTGTAGGACTTCGCCTACAGGATATGGACTCCATGGTTGGGACAACCCTGACCATAGAGAGAGAGTTGGGCTCAGAGGTTGAGACCTTAGAGGAGCCTTTGTATGTGAGTTCTCCCCTAGGGATTAGGGCGAGAATAGGAATGATATGTCGAGGTTGCGAGTTGGAGATCTCAGGGACTCTACTCACAGTAGACCTGAGGATCATGGACATGTCAGAGTTCGATGTCATCACAGGGATGGATTGGTGGCCGGCTTACCCAGGTCGTTATCGATTGTGACGTAGGAGATTCACCTTTACACGCGGGATGGTACTCGTGTGGTGTTTCGAGGAGACAAACATGACATTTGCCCCCGGACGTTATGCGAGTCAGTGTCGGGGGCCAGTTGGCTTCGCGAGGCCTTACCACAGGAGGGACGAGGGAGACCCGGAGTTAGATCTCCACACTCCGAGTAGTGTGCGGTATGTGGATGTTTTCGGATGAATACGGACTACCTCCGTAGGGTAGTAGACTTGATGCTCGAGATTACGCTGGTACTTCGCGTCTCTATGACTCCGTAGGATGGCACGGAATGAGTTGGGGAACTCGGGAGTCCGGCCTCACAGAATACTTGGACAAGGGGTTCATTAGGCAAAGAACTTCACCATGAAATGACTACGATTACATTTGCGAAGAAGAAGAGACAGACCCTTATTTGTGCATTGATTAAAGGTTGAACCGGATTCACGATCAAGAATGGGGTACCCATTCTGCAGGGTTAATGATTTGTTTGTCGATTGGGGGGCGAGTCTACTCAAGATAGACCTTCGCGCGAGATTTACCATCAGGATTTGAGGTTAGGGCATCTGAGATATCCCTAAGGCAGCGTTTAGGGCGCGTTATGGGCACTGAGTTTACGGTGATCTTTGGATTGGCATGAATCTGTGGCGTTCATGGATCATGCGCCGGATATTCTGACCCTATTTAGATCGAGTTTATCGTAGTCTTCGTGGATGACATCTTGATCTACTCGGTCAGTGGGAGCATGAGTATCGCGAGGATCGTTTTCACAGTTGTTGAGAGACCATCGGTGTGCAGCTAAGTTCGATAAGTGCGAGTTTTGGCTTCTTGAGGTGAGATTTTGGGACAACGTGGTGTCGACATCGGGAGTGTCGGTCGACCCAGAAGAGGTCGAGGCGGTGATGAGTTAGGAGGCGAAGTCGAGTCTTCGAATCGTAGTTTCTTGGGATTGGTGGGTATTATAAGAGATTCATTGAGGATTTCTCACGATAGCGGCACTATGACTAGGTTGAGCCGGAAGGAGGTCGGGTTTGATTGGGATGGCCGTGCGGAGGCATTCCGGGGAGTTGAAGAGAGACTTGCGCCGGCTCCCATCTTGATAGTTCGGACGGGAGACGGGGGTGCACGATTGTATTGTGATGCCTCGAGGGCCGGATTGGGATGTGTTTTGATGCAGTCCGGGAGGGTAGTAGCTTATGGTTCTCGTTAGTTGAAGAATCACGAGCAGAATTACCCCACACACGACATGGAGTTGGCGGCCGTAGTCTTCGCCTTGAAGATTTGGCTCCACTACTTATACGGTGAGGAGTTCGAGGTGTACTCAGACCATAAAAGTCTGAAGTATATTTTCACGCTGTGGGACCTCAACATGAGGCAACACAGATGGATGGAGTTCTTAGAGGATTAGTTTCACTTTGCATTTGGGCGTTCTGCCCGGCATGTCGGTGTCCGCGATGTATTTCACGTCTCCATGCTTTCAGGAAGTATACTCCAGGATCCGGCTCATGTGGTGGATTGGGGGCGGTTGAGGTTGACAGTGGGACCTTTGAGGAGGGACCAGTGTGCATTTTGGATAGCAGTGATCGGGTTTGCGGCCTTGAGCCAGAGTGAGACTAGTGAGGGGGTACTATGGAGCCATGGAGTGGAGGTCCACGTGGGAGCGTGAGGACACGATGCGAGGCCACCTATCCCTTCTTGTTTAGGGATGAAGGTACGTAGTTTAGTGGTTCTTAACCCATTTATTCAGCTTGTTTACATGCATAGTATTGAAATTACGTTGCATATGCATGGTGGTGTAATTATCCACAATTTCGGGATGAAATTCCTTTGGGGAGGAGAATGTAAGACGCAGAAGTTCCAAATTCAGAAAAAGAAGCTGAAAATCCTGTAATTTAGGTTACAAAATTGTAATTTTAGTTTAAAAATAGTAATTTATTATCCCCAGATCTTTCGGATCATGCAAACCCAGTTTCAGATTGGAATCGTCTCACGAAATCTAGCTAGCCACGTAAAATTTACGTAAAATTCGAGATAGTCGGAGTTGACCGTTTTAAGGCGAAAAATCGCGGTTCGGTCTTGGCGAAAATGATTTTTCGATGCGACAAAGTCACATATAACGCGTACTCATATTGCCGTAAGTGGCATGAGTAGAGAAAGCGATGAAAATGGATGGCGAGGAGTAGTCTTAGAATGACAAAGCGGGAAAAGAAGGACATAATGATCATTTAGAAATTGTTTAAGTAAAGGATAATGCGAAAATGAATAGTGACCAATCTCTAACCTCAAAAGGAGAAAAAAAGTGAAACGGAGAAATCGACGGTCGCCATTTTTTTGAGATTTTCTTTAGAGAGAGGAAGGAACTTATCTCCTAAAATATCGCGCGATCAAATAGTCGCGATCTTCGGGATAAGAAGGAAGGCGCTCTCTGAGAACCCGCGTGGAGTCTGCCAGTTGGGGAGTTTCCTCAAACTCCTTGAGGTAGAGGTTTCTCCCTACTTCGGTTTTATTCCTTCTTTAAGTATTTTTAGATGTTTGAGCTTAATGAGGCGGGCGAGGAGCCGTTTGATCGAATCCCAAAACTTGGGGCCCCGGAGTGATAGAGAATTTTTTTAGAAATTTTACAGTCATGTGTCCGAGGACTGTTATGGGGTGCTAAATTCATAAATTATGAAATGAATTGTATTGTGATATGCATAGGGCCGGAAATAGCCGTGAGGCTCGAGTTCACTAAGTGAGCGATGATTTGTAATTCAGGGAATAATGTAGAGGTTTTCACTATTCCCGAAACAGTGTTCTCAAAATATATTTTTGTGTGAAAATGTGTTTGATCCAGTGATTCAAGTTAAATTTAGCTCAAGTGTTTGATCATTAGCCCAAGTGAGCTAATTTTGTTGTATGAAATGAGAATTTACATGACATGATTGTGTAGATTGAATTTTTGTAAATATATGCATGTTTATATATTTACATGGTCATTTCAGATTGGAATTGGCATACATGCATTCCATATACCTTTGGAACACCCTAGGACTATAGGAGTGAGTGCTTGAGATCCCCAGAAAATGGTTTGGAGGTTATGCAAAAATGTTAATTATCGGAAGTAGTCAAATTAAAAATATCAATCGTCGGAGACGGCACAATTGATATACATCGGAGGGTAGTCCACAAATAATATCAATCGTCGAAGTTGCCCAATTGATATACACGCACATCGGAGGGGTTGTCCGCAGGCAAACAAAATAATAATTCTCATACGGGGGCTTGGCGAGTGTGAGGAAATTGGTGAGGACTCGGAGTGCGGATGATGAGTTAGACGTTCAAGTAAGATGCGTGCATTTTTTCTTGAATGTGTGTTTTATTGGAACATTGCCGCACTTAGGTGGAGAAGTAGCCCACTTAGGGCGATTCCACTGCGAGCATTAGCTCGCCTGTCGAGGATAATATTTCACAGTGCTGAGGGGGCGTGTGAGGGGAGACGGCTAGTCCTAGAGACTGAGGTTTAGAAGAAAGTCGGGTTGGCCAAGCTTGGTTTATGATGTATGCATGTATTGAAACTTCTAATTTTAGTAGCCAATATATTGTATGAGTAAAAATATTTGAACTCTTGTAACTATTGGCTATAGTTGGATTCATAGTTGGTATGTATGATGAGTATTGTTTATGGGCCCAAGTGGCCGTTTTACTCATGTTGGGATTATATTACACTGTTTGGGACAGGTATATGCAGGTTTTGTATTTGGGTAGAGCTCCCCGTATAAAGGAGACTCTCCCCGTACATAAAACTTGTTAAGACCAAAGAACGTATACAAATTTATGACACTATTACCAAAGGACTATTGTCTAATCCCCGACAACGGCCACATAAAACTTGTTAAGACCAAAGAACGTATACAAATTTATGACACTATTACCAAATGACTATTGTCTAATCCCCGGCAATGGCGCCATAAAACTTGTTAAGACCAAAGAACGTATACAAATTTATGACCTTTATTACGAAGGACTATTGTCTAATCCTGACCTTGGCGCCAAAAACTTGTTAACTTTCTATTATATAAACCAAAAATCTCCTAGTGTAAATCATTTTTTTTTATTTTAGTTTTGGCCTAATATCCTGCAAGTGCACAGGTCGACAAGTAATAAAATGGATATAAGTCCAGATATCGATCCCGCAGAGATCTCGAATTCTAAATCAACTACGACTACTTTCAGAGCTCCATTACTATTTGGACTATAACATGACATTTATGATCCATCTTAGAAGCTGTAAAATATACAAATATTAGGAAAAGAATGAACAATCAAATAGCCGAAATCTAAAGAATAAAGAATAATGAATAGTGAAAATAAATGGGGCGAATAGTTATCTTTTAGGGACACATCAAGATCCCTTTGCTTGTGTGAAGTATCAATTCCTGTAGTGCTCTTGATAAATTGCTTGTGTATTTCAAGTTTTAAAATCTGTCCAAGGCGTTTAGCAGTACAGCTGGATCTCTCCACACTCCACAATTCATGATCTAATTTGCCTGATTCTTTCGAAGACAGGGAATTAGATGACTACTTTTAATAGGGATTTCCTTAATCTGGGTATTTTTCTTTTGCAATACTTCAGCCACCCGTTTATGAATTTGTAAACCTTAGCTCGAGTTATCGGTCAAACAAGGATATACAACTTCAGTTTACTCTTCCTCCCTAAATTAGAATAGATCACCCTCTCCTTGATTAGATCTCGGTAACAGGATTGGCTTCACTATTCGAGATTGAGGTGAACTCTGCTTATTTAAAATTGATAATTCATTATTTCGTTCTTGATTTCAAGTGAGAAGATGATTTATCTAAATGGCTTACAAGCTCATTAGATCTCTAATATGAGGCTAATATACCTTCAAAGGAAATGTTCATAACTCTCGGGAATGTCTTCTGTGTCACTTTCGAGAGGACCTCCTTGAAATCGAGCAATGAAGCAATCTTCGTCGAACAAGCGATGTTCGGTCAAACATTAAACCCATAACCAGAAGTAAATTCATAAACTGAATTTCACAAGCTGTTGGAAACAACTACAGGAAAGATAAATTATGACTATAACATTCACTTATTAATTTGGGTTTCACCGATTCTTGAATTACACACTCTGACATTCAACGATCATAGGAACAATTGCAAATTAGGCGGAAAAGAGTCGAATTCGAAATTTAATCGAACTTTAAACATTCAGTAGTAATTTGAAAGAATGGGAATTACGCATTCGGCTTCTACTCAAAAGCTGATAACATCAGGATCAGAGAAAATAAAACAAAAATAAAGAAAGATGAAAATAATCTAATCTATAACGACGGAAATAGAAAAAAGAAAAATAAAAGAAAAGAAAAGAAAAGAAAAATAAAATGAAGCCTTCGGCTACCCAGATTCTTCGTTCTGCTTCACCTCATGCCTCCGGCCTGCCTTTCTTCTTCTGGGTAGCTGCTTATTTATAGGGTTTCTCAGTTGGGCCCTAATTCCAATGCATTCTTTTGTGGATTTCCAAGTGGGTGGCAGTATTCTTCATTCGAATTAAAACCTCAAATCCTTGTCATGACATTAGTTAGTTTGGCACTTGTTCGCGGCATTTATCGATAAGTCGCAGCATTCCTTTCTTTCACAGGCATCTTATGTACGACATCAATCTCTTGTCGCGACATCAACTAATCTTTGCGACTTTGGGCGATGGTTCCGCGATGTCAGCGACATCGATCTCTTGCTCAGCGACAATAAGCATGCTTCTGCGGAGTTTCAAGCGATACCGTTCTGATGTCGCGACATCAATCTCTTGTCGTGACATCAGCTCATGTCTTTGCAGGTTTCAACTATTCTTTCTTGATGTCGCGACATCAATCTCTTGTAGTGACATCAGCTCATGTCTTTGCAGCTTTCAACTGATGGTTTCTGACGTCGCGACATCAATCTCTTGTCGCGACGTAATCAAATCCTGCGGCACAGGCGATGGTTCTTGATGTGACATCAATCTCTTATGCGACATCAACTCAAGGCGCAACTTTGAAGCGGTGTCTTCTTGTATCGCGACATCAATCCTTTGTCTCGACATCACTTTATGCTGCGAGGTTTCAGCTATTCGTTCCTGATGTAGCGACATCCGAAATCTTGTCGTGACATGACTCATGTCTTTGCGGCTTTCAAGCGTCGTTCTGCGTGTCGCGACATCGATCTCTTGTCGTGACATCAGCTCATGTCTTTGCAGCTTTCAACTGATGGTTTCTGACGTCGCGACATCGATCTCTTGTCGTGACATCAGCTCATGTCTTTGCAGCTTTCAACTGATGGTTTCTGACGTCGCGACATCGATCTCTTGTCGCGACATCAACGAGGCGCAACCTTCAGGCGAGCCGTCTTATGTCTGGAAGGCTTCGCGCGGTTGCTTTTGGTGTCGCCAACGCAATCTCTTATCGTGACATCAACTTAAGTCACAACAGTTTCATCTTTTCAAACCTGTCATAGCTTCGAGGCGCTTCTCTTGTCGCGACCTCCATCCCTTGTCGCGACATCAACCTTAAGTCTCTGGTTAATCCTCAGCTGCCGAACTTGTGATCCCTGTCGCGACCTGCATCAAATTTCCTTCAATTTTCTGATGTCGTGACCTGCATAATGAATTTATGCAACCCAAAACTGCAACATTAGTTAACCAGTTGCTTTCATTTATGCCCTGCCATTTTCTGCATTTTTACTCCACCAATTGCTGCATTTTTTCTCTTTCTTCTTTCTTTCACACTCCTACTAATAACAAATTGGTGAGTTTCTTCATATTTACTGCGTATTAATTATTCCTTTTCGGATAAAATCAAACAGGAAAATGGATAAAAATAGATGAGACTTTTAAGCTCATCAAGAACTGACATCCACTTGTATTCCGCTGTCGACGGCAGTCAACGGACTCCCAAGTTATAGGCGCTACGCTTAATGAAGGAGAAAAGAGAACCAGCTAGCCTCGATTTACGAACGCAGGAGTTAAAAGAGGAACTGATTCACGCCCAAGAGGTGTAGGGGTTCTCTCCTACTCCGCTAATCTTCATTTCGAGCCAAGTGACATGGCTATGAGGTGTAGCCTTGTGCACGGCCGGTTCAAAGAATAGTTTGACATAAACTATTGCTGTGGGGACCGGCTTCGGGTCCGTGTTTAGGTAGTTTTAACTACAATTCGAACCGATTTGGTCGACACGTGAATCGAGTATTGATGATCTTGTTGTGTGTTATTGCTTGTTTGAATAACATAGCAGACAGGTGAATATTGATGTTGATATACTCCATGCTTGATATATTAACATGATGCTTGAGATGAGGTACGAATATAACGGTGGTACGTAGTTTTCGCATGCATGTAACATGAGATATTATGCAATGACATTATCATCGCATGTGCACTGCACATCGCAGAACGGTGTGAGTGCATGAATAAATGGGTATTCCTGAGGGCTACAAGAATGCGATTCGAGGGTTGTCCAATAAATTATACTCCAGGTTTGTCCAATGAACTCTATCGGAGGGTTGTCTAATAAGGGTTCCCTGAGATGGTCCAGCTGGTTCGATATTCCTGGGAGGGGCGCTGTCCAAGAATACGATTCTGAGGGTTGTCCAACAAATTATAGACGGAGGCTCTTGTCAATGAACTCTACTCCGAGGGTCAGTCTGTCTCAGAGATGGTCCAATGGTTTGATACTCTGAGGTCCAATGGTCGATACTCTGAGGTGGTCCAGCAGGTCGATTACTCCTGAGGTGGTCCAATGGATTTAAAACAAAAGCTTTTGTTTGTAAATAGTTTTCATACAATGACACTAATGGTGAGGGAGCTTCAGCAAGAGGACTCAGAAATGTGGGCATGACATAGACATTCATATGTAGATATGCATATTTTTACGAATGTGTGAATGATTTCGTGGATTATATCATTACACCTTAGGTGGGGAGTAGCCCTTGTAGGAGACTTTTCATCAAGTATAGCTCACCTGTCGTGGGAAAATCATTTCAGGTACTGGAGGTACACCAAGAGAAGGCACTTCTTGAGGTCTCAGTTGAGAAGAAAGTCAAAGATGGCTTGTTGTGGGTTTTGTAAAGTCTCAAGCGTAAACCTATTTTAAGTATACTGGATCAAGTATCCAAATAGAATATATAGGAGATAAATTAGAATAAACCGCCATGTTTAATACACCTGCAAAGGTTTTCTTACTCGTTATTTCTAGTCGGAATTTAAGACTGATTTTTTCGTTGGGAAGCAAAGGAATTTGGCCCTGTGGCCGTCTGGTATATCGTAGCCTCGTCAATGAGCTTGATGTGGGCTTTCGAATCACTCAAATCGGACCTTTACAGCCCAAGTTATGACATTTTTACTTGGAAGGGTCTAAGAGGGAGATTGCAGGCTCGAGCTCGCTGAGTCCCTCAGGGATGAGCTGACCCTTGACTGGAGCTCTGGGATAAGCTAACCTCTGCAAGCCAAGCTCACTTGGGATGAGTTGTGTGTGGCCGAGCCTTACTAAGTGGCGAGAGCCGTGTGGGAGTAGCATTCTGTTTTGGAGCCTATGAGACGGCTAGTCTTTGAGACTGAATTTCGGTTAAGGAAAAGTGGAGAATTTGGACTAGCATCCTTGGAGGAAATTGTAACCCCATCAGTAAGCTTGATGTAGGCTTCAAATTACCAAATTGGACCTCTACAGCCTAAGTTATGGCCTTTTACTCGAAGGGTCTCGAGAGGATGAGTCGTGGACGAGCCCATCTAGCCGAACCAACCTCTTTCGGGGGGTCGAGCCGAGCCTCTTCGCATGAGCCGCATGAGCTGAATTCCTCTGTGCCAGAGCTGCATGGAGCCAAAGGAGTTGCACAGAGTTGACCTCTTGTGTTGAGCTCCATGAGCCTTCCTACATGAGCCGCATGAGCCTTCCCGCATGAGCCGACCTCTCACGAGCCGCATTTGTCGCATGAGACGACTACGAGCTCTTTCGCATGAGCCACGATCCGACCTCCCGCTGCGGCCGAGCTCTTCGCATGAGCCGCACGGCTGACTTCTGTGCTGAGCTGCCGAGCCTCCCGCATGAGCCGCATGAGTCACCACTTGTGCCGAGCTCTTCTCCTCGCATGAGCCGCAGGAGGTCGAGCCGACCTCCCGCGGGTCTCTCCCGCCGAGCTCGCAGGAACGAGCTCGGTTGCGGCCAACTTCTCGGACGATCATAACTTTCTTGCCCGAAGTCCGTTTCATGCATTCATAGACTCTACGGAAAGCCCTTGAGTCTAGAATCCATCTATATGGCTCAATATAACTGAAACTCATATTGTGTTCGAAAGATGAAAGACAGAGGTGCTCGCTGCTTCCGCACGCCGCCGTCGCCATATGAAGCGCCAACTTCGGATAATCATAACTTCCTCGTCCGAAGTCCGTTTCAGGTGTTCTTAGACTCTATGGAAAGCTCCTTGAGTCTAGAATCTGACCATATGCTTGTGAATGGCATTTAGTGCTCAAATATAGCCGAGCCGAATTTTCCGCCGAGCTGACATCCTTGGCCGAGCCGACCTCGTCTTAGGAATGAGCTTCTGGTAATGCCAACTACTGATAACCATAACTTCCTCAACCAAGTCCGTTTTTATGCCGCTTTTGACTCTATGGAAATCTCTCCGAGTCTGTGAATCTAACCATATGCCTGAGGATGGCACGGTGCTCACATAATTTCTGAAATTGATCATTGCACTAAGTGCACTAATTACTAGAATCTTGAATGATGAACCGTTATGTGTCATTGCTTAATAATTGAGTGGACACGTGAATAGCGCGGAATGAGGCTATTAAATAGCTTGTTGAAGGTTACCTGTGAACAAAAAAAAAAAAAAAAACCCCCGAAAATTTGGGGCGTCACAGCGTGTTCTTCAAACGGTATGTAATCTATATGTTTTTTATTTTATTATTATTATTTTATTATTAGAGATGATTTTGAATTCAATGATCTGGAATAATCGTGTGTTGATTGTATTAAATCTCAACACACCACTTCCCTCCAAGCCTTTGCTTGGTCGGGTTTTCCGAGAATAATAATACAAATACCATATGGAACCTCCGTTATTCATCATCGATTCGCTCGCGGAATAGCTAATTTCCTCGCTTTGAGTAATGTGTATGTAGTACGGCGGATATGTTACTAAAACAGAGCAATCTCTTTTTCTCGTGCCCAATGCATTTATTACATGTTCATTTTCAACTGTGAATCAAATTGCTCGAGGTACTTCATATGGTATTTGACAAAAGATCTCTTGAGTTTAATTACTTGTATGTAAAATATTTCTTCTCAATATTGATAGATTTTCTTAGATGAATGAGCCAGGTGTTTCCTTTTTGGGGTAAGCTTATTGATGAGCTTAAAAGTCATCTATTTTTAGTCCATTTTTCTGTTGATTTTAATGTAAAAAGGAATAATTAAGATGCAGAAATATGAAGAAACTCACCAAATTTGTTAATTGCAGGAAGTATAAAAGAAAGAAAATGCAAAGTGGAAAATGCAAGAATCGCGCAGTAAAAATGCAAAATAAAGCAGGCGTAAATGAAACCAACTCGCGAACTAATGTTGCAACTTTCGGGGGTTACACAATCCACCACGAGGTCGCACATCGTGAAAATTAGCTGGAAATTTGATGCAGGTCGCGACAGGGATCACAAGATAGGCAGCTGAGGATTGAGCGTAAATGTTAAGATGATATGTCGCGACAACATAGTAAAGTCGCGACAAAGGTCATGTCGCTGGCTGCGATAGAGGTCGCGACAAGAGAATCGACTCAAGCTATGCATATGCTCGGAAGGATGAGCCGAGTTAATCGAAGTTGTCGTCGCGACAGAGAATCGTCGCACACCGAAAGCAACAAGTGAGGCCCCAAAAGTTACTAGTCGGTGGTCGCGACGTGAGATCGAGGTCATACGAGACTTGTCATACGAAAGTCAGAAAAGAAATGAACCATTGGCCGTGGACGCAGATCGATGTCACATCGCAGAACCCGCTGAAACCTCCGCAGAGTCAGCCGGCGTCCCGACATGAGATCGGCGCCGGCTACCACGGCGACCAGCTTCAAAGCCGCAGACATGAAGTGATGTCACGACAAGATATCGATGTCGCGACATCAGAAACTAACGCTTGAGACCTCGCGGAGTCATGAGCCGATTTCGCTGACGCGATGGATGTCACGATAATGTGAACCATCGTCAAAACTCTCAAAGCCATAAGCCGATGTCGCGACAAGAGATTGATGTCGACATCAAGAGCAATCAATGGAAGCCAGAAGTTCTTGGGATCGGATGTCACGACAACAAGAGCAACCAGTTGAAAGATACAAGTGGCGACAAAATCAGCATGCAAAGGATCAATACGTCACGCATAATAGGCTGTTGTCGGGAAATAAGAAACCTACCAAATTCTATACATTTGCGAGTCACGCGTCACATGTGCGTAGATCGAAGGGTCGCGACACCCGAAGACAAGTTGAATGCTGCAGAAGACTTGAGCTGAGGTCGCGACAACATAACGATGTCGCGACATCAGGAGAGACCAATTGAAACCTGCGAAAGCATAGTCGAGGTCGCCGCGGAGATCGAGGTCACGACATCGAAATCACGCTGAAACCTACAAGGGCAAGAAGTGATGTCGCGACGTGAGATTGATGTCGCGACGTCAGGAACACCAATTGAAGGCTACAGAAGACTTAAGCTGATGTCGCGACATGAGATCGATGTCGCGACATGGATGATGTCGCGATGCGAGTCAAGTCGCGACCGAACACAATACGGGTCAACCCACTTGGAAATCCACAAAACCGCATTGGGATTAAACCGAGAAAACCCTATAAATACGCAGCCTACCCACCATAAAAGAAGCCAGCGCTAATACACTCATCAGGGTCTGCAGCCAGCGCTCATTTTCGGCTGCTTTTTCTTCTTTTCTTTTCTTTCTTCAACGCTGATAGTTGTGAGATTAGATTAGATTTATCGCTTTAGTTTTCTGCTTTATTTTCCCCTGAATTGGATGTTATGTTTCTCGAGCGTGTTTAATGCACTCCGCTCTTTTCACCACATCTGAATTCAAGTTCGTATACCTGGAATTCGACTTCCCAGCTTCATTTGCATTATTCTTATAATCGAGACTGTCTGGGTGTAATTCAAGAATTAAGGAATCCAATTCTTCCATTAAGTGAATGCTATAGTAAGAAATTATCTTTCCGTAGTCGTTTCCCAAAGCAGCCTTCGAATTTCGCTATGAATTTACTGTGTCAATACTGTTCGATTTGAATACGCTCTTATACCGCTATAAGATTTCATTCTATTGCTCATTTCAAGGGAGGCCCTCCGAAAGACACAGAAAATTTAAGAGTTATGAACAATTGCTTGAAGGTATAATAACTCAAGACTAGATTCAATGAGCTTTGCAAGTTTACTTCGATAAATCTCTTCTCACTCAAATCAAGCAAGAGTTGAATGAGTATCAATTTAAACAAGCGCAGAGTTCACCTCAATTCGACTAAAGTGAGGCCGATCCCGTGTTAGGGCCGAGTTCTAATCAAGGAGAGGATGATCTATTCTAATTTTATAAGTACATCCGAAGTTGTACATCCTTGCTTGACCGATAATCCTGGGAGCTATACACGATGTACCATAAAAATGGGTATGAAGTACGTAAAAATATCTGGGGAGAAGAAGTCCCTTTAAAAAAGTAGTTATCTCATCTCCGTCTTCTCGAAAGAATCAGAAAAAATTAGATAATGGAAATGTGGAGTGTGGAGAGATCCAAATGATCATTAACGCTGGACATTTTAAAATCCAAAGATTCACAATGACGCCTTAACTACGTGAACTGATACTCACAATAGCACATTAATACTGATGTGTCCTCCGAAAGATAATTATCTCGCTTCCATTTGTTTTCAGCAACTGATTCTTTATTCTTTATTCTTATATTCGGGCCATTTGATTGCTCATTTACTTTGCTCGTTAGTATAATTTTATCTTCTTAAATGATTCCAATATCATTTATAAATTCAAATATGAGCTCGAGAAATGTGTGGTAGTTGATCCGCACTTTCGAGATCTCCGTGGGATCGAGATTCGACTTAAATCCAATTTATTACTTGTCGACCTCGTGCACTTGTGTGTGATATTAGGCCAAACTAATATTGAAAATGATTTATTCTAGGAGGTGTTTTGGTTTAGTCAATGTTTTATACGCTACGGATTAGACACAATTTTAGTAATAACAGAATTGTATATGAGCCGTTTAGTCAACAAGTTTTATATGCCATGTTTCGATCGAAGAATTCAAGAATCAATACTGTGACGAAGAAGGAAATACTAATTTGAACATTTTAGTGAAAAGCAACAAAAATAGTTTTTCCAAAGAAGTGGTTATTTTAGCCACTAACTTAACAAACCATAATGGAAAATATTTGTCGACCAAACTAATCCTATTAATAAGTGTTTTTGATTTCAGTGGGACAAAATTTTAATAATGCATAGGAAACAGAACACCGATCCGATTCCACTGACACTGAATGCAGAGGATACCTGTAAGCTTGAGAAGACAAAGAAGGCGTAAAACCCAACCATGGAAGATGAAACAGGATCGATGAGTACATAATAGAGAAGTTAGAAGACCCTCCAATCACTGGAGCATAATGGAGGACTGAGACCAATTATACAAGATGAATACTCAAGAATAAGATGCTCGCATTGATGCTAATAATTTTGAACTGGTTCAAGATCGACATAATGGTCCAACAAAGACGCTTAATCGGGTCATCCCACCGAAGATCCAAACGAGCACCTGAAGATTCCTCTCAGATGGCTAATACAAAGGAAGTTGAACGGGGTGAGACTGTGTCATAAACCCGCACTCATTCCCCATTCTCTAAGAGATACAAGAGTTACATGGTATGAATCTTCTACCATATGGTTCTCGTTGATACTTGGGAGGAATTAGCAGAGGCCTACTTAGGTGCAGATTCTTCAAATTTCTCACTACGTAAAGAAGGAGGGAAATCATCAGAACCCAAAGAGGGGGCGATGAAAGCCTATATGTAGCTTCTGGGAAAGATTCAAACGCACAGAAGATGTCCACGCATGGGATAGATCCAAGCACCTCGGGATGGATACTGTATATCATGCCTTGAATGATATATCAAAAGGATCATTGATGCTTCATGTCGTGGAGCATTCAAACGAAAAAGTGTCAAGAGGCAAAAGAGCCAAGATCCATGAATGTAATATGAAAACTCCTTCCAGCCAAGAGGAAATGCCAGAGGAAAGGGGATCATGGAGATGAGCAAGATGACAGCCATGGAGGCCAAGTTGGATGCCATTATGCAATGTGATTGGACAAGCAAGAAAGAAAGACACACACTCGCTTCTCATGAAATAAGAGCAATTGAAAGAGAGTTATCAAGGGAAGTGCCGAGAGGTAACTCGAAGAACTTTATGATAAACAGAAGAGTTGGCTCAGCCTAAGCAGCCATATGAGCTACTATTTCAAACCCAATACTAACTCGTCAAAGACATTATCACCCAAAGACTAAGGAACCATGAATTTCTCTTACGTGGAGGGGCTTCACAAGGTCTACAGACATGTAACCTCTAATTCCAAGACAACAATCACCAAGGTTCCAAAGAAGAATAACAAGGAAATGAAATACGTAAATGAATATCGTGGTTAGAGGAGGGCCTAATTCAAGAATATGCCGCAGCCTTAGCAGATGCACAGAAGCCGCGAACCTCCATGGAACAAAGCTCAGAGTCGGGCAACTGCTACCACCTCAAATTTTTCAATACCACTAATGCATCCCCTCAAGAACTGAGACACAAGTAGGAAGTCGGCCCTAACCCCGCAGCCGCAGGAAGGATGCCCTCTCCCAAGTGACATTGCTGAAGAAAACCTAAAAGACTGTACATGGCCGTGCAAATTAGAGCCGGGAAGGAGTTAGGAAGAGATGAAAGAAAAAGATGACAAAGAACAAAGAAGTAAAGAAGACTGTAAAGGGAAGAGGAACTCGGAGAATGAAAAAGCAAAGAGTAGAAAGGAAGAACATCCACATTCAAGCCCTGGTACCCCATTTCCACAAAGACTCCGCAGGTCATGACGGAGGGAGCAAGCAGGTTTTTGGAAACCTTCCAGCCGAGATAAGTATGCCTTTATCGTTGGTAACTCAAATGCCACTCTATGCAAAAATTTCATGACATACCAGAGCAAGAAAAGAAAATAGTAGAGGAAGGAATATGAATCTCACCGGCTTACTCTGCAGCGGCAAGACCAAAGGAACTACCAAGAAGATGCATGACTCACAGGGAGTTTCACAATTTCCTGTATTGTCGAGGAATTGAATTCCGTGAGCCTCTCGTGACCTGAGCCGTATCAATTTGATGCCTCTTTCGTCGCAAGAAACTAAGCTCAGGAGCTTACTCCCCACTCATCAGCATTCTTCAAATGGCGTACGCATCGATGGTAAAACCCAAGGAGTCATCACATGTACCGGTCACCGCTGGGAAGTTTGTTTCTCACAAAGACTTACTCTATTCGACATGGAAGAAGATTCTCAAGTACCCCTACTATTAGGAAGACCATTCCTAGCTAATGAGTCACTCCGATTGACATGCAAAAGTGGGAGTTCTACACTGAGGGTTTGAGAAGAAGAAGCTGTTTTTAACTTGATAAAAGTATGAAAAATATGTGATGTGAGACAAGGAAAAAGGTAATGTAGCCGATTTGTCTATACCTCCAATCCCGATGTTAACAAGTATCGTCCAAACGTCTGTAACACTCCAGCTTATCAATGAAAAGATATGAATTCCGCATACCGAAGATGTCTATTCTGAATTTCCACACAAAGAATTTAATTTATGAAACTGTACGAGCTTCTGAAGCAAAACAACGATAATGGGAAAATATCAAAAGAGGAAATTCATCAAGAAACCAAAGATGTACATCAGTTTCGCAAGTTGCCATGTCATTTAAAGTATGCTTACTTAGAACTACCAAAAGAGCATTCATGATCATTTTGCAATTTACTCAAGATGATATGGAACAAAGATTGCTAAAAATATTAAGGAAGCATAAGGAATCGCTTAGCTTCGTCAATCAAGAGCCGGGCGGTATCACCATCAATTTGCACGCATATTTTGCTAAAGAGACTTCAAAACCATCTGTGGAACACCAGTGAGACCGAACTACGCTGATGGCTGAAGTGAGTCTAAAGAGTACTCAAATTGTCGAATGTCAGTTTTATCTATGCTATTTCGCATACTGTGCTTCCAAACATGTGGTTCAAAGAAAGTGGTCATCAGATCGTAAATGAAAAAAACAATTGACCTAACAAGAATGTTGATTCGATGGAGGGTATGTATCGACAGAAGCCGAACACCCACCAGAAAAGATCATTTCCCTCGCTCCTTCATCGATCGATCGACAAAATAGCGTGACACCTCACTTTTGTTTTTCTTTCGGATGGGTACTCGTGGATACAATCGGGACAGCATATTGCACCCGAGGATCAAGAGAAGACCATTCACATGCCCATGGTACCTTCATTCGTGGCGATGCCATTTAATGTATATCCCAAATGTATCTTAGATGTAAGACTCATATTCTGATTGGCTTAAGTGATGGAAATTTTCATGATGACTTTATCAGTGGTATGGATCTAAATGATCAATGCTTAAAATAATCCGAAACTTACTTCAAAGATTAAGACAAACAAATAGCGAATCGGGAAATGCCATTTTACTAAGGATGTACAGTATCGTTTCGCATAAATTCTCTGCCATCGACTAGAAGTCGATCATCATATCCATTATCAAACTTCAGACCACCACTGACAAAGAAAAGGAGCAAGAAGCTTCGGGGCATGCCGATTTACAGAGATTCATCAAAGACTTTCAAAATAAATGACCACTATGCAGACACGAAAAGATACAAGGTTCATTTTGATGACTTTAAAAGGATGCTTTTAACGAAATCAAGATCAAATCGCACAAGCACCATAATGACAGGCAACCCGTGATCGTGGATTTGAAATAATGTGTGATGCCATGATTTTGCTATGGGAGCTGTGTCAAGCAAAGAAAAGAGAAAGTATTCAGTAATATATAATATGCTAGTAAGACCTTCAATAGCCATAAGAGAACTACTCAACAACCTAAAGGAGATACAGCTATAGTATTTTGCTCGTGAAAAATTTAGGCAATACATTTTAGGATCCTGAAGTGGTAATTCACACTGATCATGCAAAAGAATCAAATACTTGATGTCGAAAAGGAAGCTTGCCAAGATTTGATAAGGCTGGTGCCAAGTATTGCAGGAGTTTGATTTGGGAAATCAAGGATAAAAAGTGGATGTGACAATGTATAGCCGATCACTGGTCAAGAGTAGAAAGAGCAAATGGCGAAGAAGAAAATGTGATAAGCACAGAGAACTTCCCAGACGGCAATCGCTTGCCTCTTCCAACTTCCATGGTATGTCGATATTGTGAATTATCCAAGCCAGGAGTAATGCCTCTTAATCTCGCCTACCAATGTAAGAGGAAACTCAGAATCGACAGCCAGATATTATATTCGGGATGACCTAATTATTATCTAAAAAGAAAGCTGACATGATAATAAGAAGATGTGTGCGAAAGGAACAAGGCAACATTTTAAATGAATGCCATGCATCACCATATGGGGGGCATTTTTCCGGAGAAAGAACAGCTCAAGATACTCCACCAGATTTTATCGCTCCACAATCTTCGAGACTGTAGCCGAGGGTTAAATTATGATGATGCCAAAGGATTTTGAAAATATCGCAGTTAGAATGAAATGCCCTAAAAGGCAGACATTATGGTGATACAACTTGGTAATGGGGAATAGATTTTATGGGACCCTTTCATCATCATTTGAAACCTATACATACCGCAGCGTAGATTACGCTTTCCAAATGGGTGGTAGGCAAGATCATTCCAAGGAATGATGCTAATACTGGCTGTGAGTTTTCGCAAAGAATATTTTCGGTGCGCATTCGTATCACCTAACTATCATTAGTGATTTGGGAACCCACTTTTGCAAACAAAATCTTTGCAACCTTATGAGCAGTGTATGGGATCAAGTACAATGAGTTTAGCTATCATCCCTACCAATGGGACAAGGTAAATTTCCAACAAGGAGATCAAAAGAATACTTGAAAAGACTGTGAGCTCAAGCAGGAAGGATTGGTCGCAAACTCACGATGCACTTTGCCACAGGATCGCATACAAAACCCCCATTGGAATGTCCCCATACGCAGTTGTTTTGGCAACCATGTCATCTACCTCTTGAATTAGAATACAAGGCAATGCGCAAGCCATAAAGAAGTTAAACTTCGATTTTAAGGTCAGAAGGAAAGAAAGATTACTCCAACCGGTCTCGAACTGAAGAATCGAGAAATGAAGCCTATGATAATGCTAGAATATACAAAGACAAGACAAAGAAATGGCATGATCGAGAATTTTGAGAAAATAGTTCGTAGAAGTGGGAACAGTTCATTGCTTAATTCTGGGGATCGAATTGTTTCCGTGGGAAATTAAAAATCCAATCGAGGGCCAGGCCACGCTGGTGTCAAGTACTACATTCGAGCAAGGACACCGAGGGACTGCCATCGCAAAGAATTCAAGGTCAATGGACAAAGGTTAAAACATTATCTAAACAGGGAAGAGGAAAATGAAGAACTTCCAACCGCTTTCCGAGGAAAAGCAGTTAAGTACCACAACAACAAGTCTAGCTAAGGACCTAAACTTAGTAAATAATGGAGGCAATCATAAGGATTTAATTTCAGTTTTAAGTTTTGAATTTTCTTTTAGTTGCTTAAATTAGGTCGATTTGTTTTTATAAGGATAGAATTAATTTTAGAAATCGATTGTAGTTTAATTAGATTTTTCTCGATATCGCAGCAGTTTCGCAAGGTTCATGACATGAATGGCAAGGCAATCACAGGAACATTTCCCAAAGAATCCTGCGTGAGAAGTCACAACATGAGGAAAAGGAGTAACTCTAACTCCTAACCCGATTCGTAGATATACTTGAATTGTTTGTTAAATCTTTTTGCCTGGAGATGCCGTATAATGTCTAAAAGGGTTAGGAGCACAAAAAAAAAAAAAAAAAGCGGTTCCCGAGAAGTCACTGAGTTAAAGGTCTAGGTCGCGACAGTAAAGGTTACAGTCGTGACATAAGTGATGTCGACAAAACATCGATGTCGTGACTGCTTTTGAAAAGGCAACCAGTGAGTATTGAAGGAAGAGTGCATATGTCACACACCACCGTGAAGTCGCGACAGAATTAAGTTTCAAAATGGAAAGATGTCGCAACGTCAAACAATTCCTAGAAATCTGCGGTTGTCGCTGATGATCCTAAGTATGTCGCGACATAAAAAGCCGATAAAAGCAACCGCTTCACTTTAAAAAGCCCTAAATTCAATGACCTCAAATAAAAGACGCCAAAATCAAGTCGCGACGTGTTTTTACCGAAGCATTAATTAGCCCACAAACATTGATTGAATTGCAACTGTTGGAAACTTTCTCATTCACTCCAACCCACATATTATTCCACCTCTTCTTCCTCCTTCCGACCTCAACCCCCGAAACCCTAAATTTTCCAAACCTTTCGAAAAAGCTTGTCTTCCGCTTCCAATGGCTGAAATTCAACCTAATCCCTAACCTAGACGAGATTATGAGGAACATGAACAACCTAAGAAGAAACTCGCCAAGAAGAATCCAAGTTAGATGAGATTCACAGTAAAGAATGTGCCAGAGAGGCACATTAGAAACACCTCAAGCTCCTAGAATCTCTCAAGAAAGAGCGTAAAAGGGAAGTAAAGATGAGAGTAGTTAAGAAGAAGTAGAAGATTTCACGACGGGGTTTTTCGCATTCCAAAGGGAAGAAATATTATGCTAACAAGGGGTTTGTCGTTGCAGAGGAGATTCAAAACCTACTACTCCTTCTACAGGAGATGATAGAGCGTAGAGAGGACGGGAGAGCCTCTCGCGCACACCAAAAATCAGTATACAAAGACCGGGTAAGAGAGTTTGGTCTAAATTTAGGAATGAAGGATGATGAGCCAAGTATGTTAGAGGAGTCCGGGTCAGATATGAAGCCAAGGCCATCAACGCCTATGGCATGTATAAAGGTATAAACATGGTTCCAAATTCAAGAAACTTGAAACCAGATTTTGAGAAGATTGCCAAGAAGCTCACTAACTAAGAAGGTGCAACTTAAACCAAGGAGAAGAATGCCAAGAACATTGGACAGGAAGTTTCATCAAGAGGCTAAGGTATGGTTTTATTTCCTCGGCTTCGTTTTCGTTCCAACAAACATGTGTGCAGACAAGGAGAGAACAAGAAGCTGTGTTGCTGTATGCCATCCTAAAGGGATACAAGATCAATATAGGAGTTGTCATAGAGAATTCCATCATGAGGTATGAAGAATTTGAAGAAAAAAAAAACTCTAGAGGAATCTAGTCTCACTTCTTATTTTTGTAATGAAAGAAAATAGGAAATAAATAGTTTACAGATTTGAGATAACTCTGGAAAGTGACAATATCAATGACAAAATTTCTTACAAGGAAAGTGAATTAAACCACCTAGCCCACCTTGGCCGGATTTGGGTAATCATATAGATGGTATATTGCATTGACCCAGAAAGTTAAAAGGAAGAGGAATGCTAAATATGGAGAGAAACATGCACAAGCACGAGGCGACGTGGCTGACAACACTCCCTCGTCGTATCAGAGATGCTCGATCATTCCAAGTTTTTCCGCCGATCTTCGTGGTTAACTCGAGGCAAGAGCTTTTGTGAGAATGTCACCGCTTGACGCTTGTCGGAGTGAAGTCGACTTTGAAAACCCTTCTTCGCTTTCCTCGATAAAGTGTCGATCTATCTCCACGTGCTTAGCTCGACCATGATGAACCTGGACTTAGCGCATAATCGATGGCGCTTTGGTTGTCGCAAAGATAACACTATGGGATGCTTTAATGGAACCCGTAATTCTTCTAACATCCTGTTCAACCAGATTCCCTCGCAGATACCTTGTGCCATAGCACTGAATTCTGCCTCAGCACTGCTATGGGCTACCATTGATTGTTTCATTTTCGCCATGTGCAACCAAATTCCCCAAACAAACGAACAATAAATTAAGTTGATCTCCCGATCACCACCGAACCCGCCTAATCCGTGATCCTCAAAAATCTCAATCTCTTCTTTGCTGTTCTTGGAAGAAAAGACCCTTCCCTGTCACTGCGTACCTCAATATTCTCGTCACCATCATGTGTTTTTCAGTCACTTATTCATGAACTGACTACCATACTAATGTGAGAAGCCATGTCCGCCTTGTATGAGAAAAGATAGATGAGTTTCCCCACAAGACGTTGATATCTCCTTTATCAACCGAGGCCTCCATCACTTTCTTCAAGTTTTACAAATAACTACAGTGTTTCTCGCCGGCCAGATCCTAAAGATCCTCGCTTCATTTAGTAAGTCCAACGTATTTATGCTTGTGAGACTGCTATACCTTTCTTTGACCTAGCACCCCATTCCGAGAAAGTGACTCGAGGTTTCCAAGGTCCCCGATCTCAAATTCCTTCACAAGAATTTTAAGTAGGTCAATTTTCTTCATGATTACTACCAAAATTATGTCGTCCACATATACAATGATAATGGCCATCTTCCCTTCGAAGTGTTTCACAACAATGTGTGATCGGATTGATACGGAACGAATCCGCACTTTTCACTACCTTAAAGAACTGCTCAAACCAGGCCTCTCCCGGGAGATTGCTTTTGCACTACGCAAGGATTTTCTGAAATCCTGAACCTTGCTGCTGAAATTGATGTAGTCTCAAGCCCAACAGAATGTTCCATGTAAACTTCTTCCTCTAAGTCACCATTGAGGAAGGCATTTTTCACATCGTTGGTGAAGCGAATCGAGATTAGCCGCCATGATAAAAGTACACGAATGTTGTCGAGCTTGGCAACTGAGCAAAAGTTTTCGATACCAATACCATATGATCGGGTGAACTTTGCGACCAACCGGAGCCTTATACCCGGCCCACATTACCATCTCATTTTGTACTTTATCGTGAAAATCCACTTACACTCCAATCGGTTTCTACCTCCTGAGGTCGGCAGAATTTCCCACGCACTACTCTTCGCGCCTCGAACTCTTCACGATCGCGGCCTTCCATTCAGTGATACATCAGTCCCCAACATCTATAATCTGTACTCGTGATGTTAGAAGTGAATGCACGAAACGTAGGTGATAGCTTATCATAAGAAATAAAATTTCCAATGGATGCCGAAAGATCTAACTCCTTTCCTCAAAGCTACAGTATATTAAGAATATCATTTTCTAACTTTGAATCAACAAGACTATCCGAGTTGTGAGCATTAAGCACCGAATTTCGCTGATTAGAACCCGCCAAATTTACGGGTTTGTCGAGAAAGTGCTCCTTCCTCCATTTCCTCGACGTGCTCATTATCCCACAAGTCAACAATGAACTCTGGGCCGATTACATGACTCTATAGAAACTCGATTTTGGGGGCGGTGATGGGTGACTCAATTAATGACCTGTCTAAAACTGATATTCCCGAGTTGAATTCTCCTCGAATATCACTGGGATAGTAAGGCCTCGGTTTCAAAAAATGTGACATCCATCAATTGTGTAATCTTTTCTCGTGGACCGAGAGTAACATCATACCCTTTTATTTGCATTACCTAAGAAAGATGCAATTTGAGTGACCTAGGATCAAGTTTACTCTATGTTGTTGATTGATAGTTTTAACAAAAACAGAACACCAAAATTTTTTGTGGGACGTATGGATATGAGACGAGCGTGTAGGAAAGGATTTAAGGAGTGTTTGACAAGGTGTTTGGAATTTTAGTACCCTAGACGGCATCCTATTGATGAGGTAGGTCGTAAGGACAAAATTTTCCCCCGTATCAATTTTGGTACATTCAGAGAGAACATTAGCTATCAGCCACCTCTAACAAATGCCTATTTTTCCTTCGCCTATTCCGCTGCTGTGGGGTATCAAATTACATGAACTTATGAATCCATCCCTTCTTTGCTAGATATTCTCCTAGAATGGAGTCAAGTAATCCCTAGCATTATCAGACTTTAGAATTTGTATTTTTGATTGGAATTGGGTCTGAATCATATTTTTGAAATTTTTTAAAATTTGACCTGTTTCGATTTTTCTTTCATGAGGAATACCCAGGTTAATCTGTAGTGTGATCATCTATGAATGAGACAAACCACCTAGTACCCTGCTACATTTTTTATTCTTGATCTGACCCCCGCATATCTATGAATCATCGAGAATGGACTAGACGCTTTATAGGGTTGAATGGGAAAACGAGACCGAACTCGCTTTCATAATTGATGTGATTAAGACTCAAAGGATTTTGGATTTTATTAAATAATGAAGGAAATAAATGCTTGAGATACATAACATTAGATATTCAAGCGATAAGGCTACAACATAATTGCACTATCGTTATTTTGACATGAGACCGAAAAAGAATTACCACCAATTACCATTCGAGGTTGTTCGTGGGATCGTGGTGCCCCATGATGTAGAGTCCGAGCATTCCTCAAGATTGCCAATCGCCTTCCCCGAATCCAACCTTAAATTCACAAAGGAGTGGATGAAAAAATTAGTAATACACCTCTTTCCTCGGGTGAGTTTACTAATTGATAATAGATTACGCCCGCTAGGAACAAGGAGAACTGAAATAGAGTAAGATCCTCGATAGCACAACCTAACCTCGCACTTCAAGAACCTTTGAAAGTGAACTATCCGCTATTCTGGATCGTTAAATTATTTGGACATGGGCTATATACAAAAATGTCGCGATCTCCCGGCCATATGATCAGATGCTCCCGAGTCCACGATCCAAGGTTTTATGTTTCTACCAACAATAAAGGCGCTAAAGAATTACTTTGTGAGCCAAGGTTCAACCAATGACTCCGACTGGAAGATGTGCCGCCAGGACTCGTATTGACATAAGAGGAGATAGTAGTTTCGGCATCTCCATTTGCTCCTTGTTGTGTGGTTAATAATTTGTATTATCGCTCATCTACAAATACATGATTACCTCAGCCCTTCTCAAGTGGTCGACGTGGCTTCCAATCACCGGTTTTCCATGAATCTTCCAACAAGTTTCTCTCGAGGACCTTGGCCGCAATGATCACACTGTCTTCTCCTTTGATTTTTCGATGGTTGTCAAAAGAGTGAATTTGGGTGTACTCATCGAAGAAGAGGAGGGATCGGGTTGGTAGCCATTCCAAACGCTGGACCGTATTTAGCATAAAATGAAGATGGAGAAGAAGAGACAGGATTAAACCCGTCTCGATACCACGTAAGAATTTGAAGGAAAACTCTTAGAGGAATCTAGTCTCACTTATTTTTGTAATGAAAGAAAATAGGAAATAAATAGTTTACGATTCGAGATACTCGAAAGTGACAATATCACCGGACAAAATTTCTCTTACAAGGAAAGTGAATTAAACCACCGGTCCACCTTGCTGGATTTGGGTAATCATATAGATGGTATATTGCATTAATTCAGGAAAGTTAAAAAAGGAAAAGAGGAATGCTAAATATGGAGAGAAACATGCACAAGCATGAGGCGACGTGGGCTTGATTTTCAACAAGGTATCATGAAGGGAACAAAAGAGGTCTTATTCTCACCCAAAGAACAATCACCGCTCTATGCTTGGGTCAGAAAGGAATTTGGGAATCAGAAGAAGAAATACCCAGAGCTTCACCACTCCTTCTGACAGGAGTTAGCAAAGGACCAAGAAACCAGAAGAAAAGGGGAGTACTGGTGAAGAACAGAGATTTAAGTCCAAGTCAAGAACTTAAAAGGACTCGAGGGTTGCCGATCAAGGAGCAGAGCACCTGTAAAACTCCACTCGACAACAATGATTATATGTTTGCACACTCGAAGGGGCAAGATGAAGGTAGCCCAATAGACTCTCCAACCCCTTTAGCGGCCATTCCTCCGTGGCAAAATGTAAACTTCCAACATGGAGAAAGCTCAAGGAGAGCACAAGAGAACAGTTCAATACCGGAAGCTCTCAATGCCATGCAGAAGAGAATAGATGAAAGAGAGAAGGAGTGGAAACTACAAAACAGGAATCTCGTGAGAAAGAGATTATGAAAAGAATTGAAAAGAAGAGACCAAAGAAAGGGGGAGGAAGAGTTAACAGAAAAGAAAAGGAGCACATGAAGTGAGCCACAACAATATAATGCAACAAGGTATAAGAGCCGAAACGTAAAAGAGGAACAGATGGGAAAATTTTTGAAGCAGCAAGGGGAGGAATTTAAGAAAGAAATGAAGAAAGAGGATCACACCGCTACGTAAACTCAAACTCACTATGAAGCCTTTTATAACAAATCCGCCAGCAGGATTCTCAACTCTTAAAACTGATAAAGAAAAGAGATACAGAACAGGAAGCCAAATTGGGGAGCAAATCAAAGATTCAAGTTTTTATACAAGTCTCAAAGGTAAAGATTTCAGAATAGATTGGATGATAGACAAGGCAAAAGATAATCCCACAGCAAAAAGAATGGCCGGGAAAACTTAGATCCGATTAATAACAATCTTGCCAAATTCCTGTAGGTTATGACCGAAATGGAGAATACAATGAATGGCTTGGGAAAGAGGTAGGATGAGTTGAACAAAAAGGTTGATCTCTCTAATGAGATTTTCATTGAAGAACAAATGGAGAAGGAAACCAAGAAGAGAAAGGAAAGAAGAGAAATGAAAATTCCTGAATTCCCAGCCCATTTAGGTACATTAGACCTAGATCCCCCCAACATCTTTGCTCCTGGCTATTTCAAAAGAAAAAAATAGACCTTCTCCCTGCCTAACTTTCATTACCATCCTTATCCCATACTGTGTATCCAACTGCTGCAATTGAATCAGTAATAAAATGAGAAATTTAAATTGAATTGCTGCTATGATATTTTGAATTTGTTTGATTCAATGTTGTGTTGTTTTGTGGTTGCATGATTAGAAATTAAAGTAGAAATTAGTTCCGTAATAAAACCGGCCGAAGTTACAATGACGTAATTGAATGAAGCAAATAGATTAGGAATGATCTCGAAATGTAGAATAGTGGCCAAATGAATACACTGATTGAAACACAAGGTGCAAAAGTTACTTAAGTCTAACCGATAAGTTCATAATTATGAAGGTAATACAATGTAAGGAACAAAAACATATTTTTTTGAGTTTGTGATATGAACACAAGTCAAGGAACCCGTTGAATATCAATTAATTTAAATATCACCAAACAAAATGAGTCAAGGTACTCCCTATGGTTAGTCACACCGCTCAAACCAAATTTAGAATTTGTTAGATTATCGGGTCGAGGCGAATCCTAGGAGGATACAAATGACAAAGAGACGACAGCCATTCGATAGTCTGAGCCATTTTAGCCATCCCTACTCATATGTCACGCATATACCTTAGTTCCGTAAATCGAGCCAACAAGCTTATTATTCAAAATAACTAATGGAAACCCCAACCCATTCTCGTAAATCAATCCTTCAAGAAAGAACCTATGATTACCCGTAGAATCAAGGAGGAAGAAAGAACTGAAGTTCGGGAGTATATGTTTCGAGGAACTCAAAAGGAATGAAAAGAAAAGGCAAAGAGCGTAAAATGCACAGAAAAGAACGCTGTGGATAAGTTTTATCTGTGGGCCTAACTCTCTCAACAATTAAGTTCTTAGGGGGGTGTTTCAACACCTAGTACCCTAATGCTATCCGGTATGGGAGCCACTAACCCAAAGTTCACTTAAGAGTGTTAGAAAGTCAAAAGTTAAAACATTGCACTATCCCCACCGGTGACAACAAAGAAATTTCCCCAAAGAGAAATACAAGTGAGAAATAAGGCATAATTTCGAATTGAAGAAATCAGCAGATTTCTCAAACATGAAGTTTAGGGAGTTTATTAGAGAAACTACAAGGAAGAAAGGCAAGAGGAGAGAAAGGGGTTCAGGTAATCTTAACCTAAAATTCCTTCCATCCTACCCATTACCCAGCCTAACCAAAAGATAGTTTCAAAAGACCTGACATCTGGCTACGAAATCACCTACATTAGTGGAGATCAATATGAAAAACAAACCTATGGAATTTGGAAATATAAAAGCAATCAAAAAACTGTGAAGGACTTTATGGAGTTAAATGACTCAGTATGAAAAAGAGAAAGGAAATTAATCTGTTATTCAACAGGATCCAATGATTATGTTGTTTGTAAAACAATTTCAATGTTTTTAGTTTGTATAAGATAAAGAGTAGAAACCAACCTCGAACCGTATCTGAAGTTGTGATGTACGTAAAATAATGCATACCTTGTATTTAATTAAATTGAATGCCACTTAACAAATCGTAAAAAATGTCCTTAAAAATTTTCTTTATTTTGTTTGAGGACAAACAATTCTTTCTTTTTCTGTTTCGAGGACAAGCAAAACTTTAAGTCTGGGGAGTTTATGAGCTTAAAAGTCATCTATTTTTATCCATTTTTCTGCTGATTTTAATGTAAAAAGGAATAATTAAGATGCGTAAATAAGGAAGAAACTCACCAAATTTGTTAATTGCGTGAAGATAAAAGAAAGAGAAATGCAAGGAAAATGCAAAGAATCATGTGGAGTAAAATGCGTAAAATAGCAGGCGTAAATGAAAGCAACCAAGCAACTATTGCCGGGTAGAATCTCGGGGGTTAAACAATCCAGCCACGAGGTCGCAACATCGTGAAAATTGGAAGGAAATTTGATGCAGTGTCGCGACAGTATCACAAGATAAAAATGAGGATTGAGCAGTAAAATATAAGAAGTGATGTCGCGACAGATAGTAAAGTCGCCGATAAAGGTTGATGTCGCGACAAGGGATAGAGGTCAGGCAAGAGAATCGACTCAAGCTATGACATGCTCGAAGGATGAGTTTCGAAGCACCCCAAGTTGTTGTCGTATTGCGAGGACTAAGTCGCGACACCGAAAGCAACAAGTGAGGCCTCCAAAGATAGTTCGGTGTCGCTGACGTAGAGATCGAGGTCGCGATACGAGACTTGCTCGCTTGAAAGTCAGAAGAAATGAACTGGTTGTCGCGACGCGAGATTGATGTCGCGACATCGTGAACCCGCTTGAAACCTCCGTAGACAAAGCCGATGTCCCGGAGATCGATGTCGCGACACTCACGGGCGACCAGTTCAAAGTCTGCAGAGACATGAAGTGATATCGCGACAAGATATCGATGTCGCGACATCAGGAACGAACAGTTGAGACCTGTGGAGTCATGAGCTGATTTCGCGACAAGGGATGGATGTCACGACAACAGGAACCATCAAGTGAAAACCTCAGAGCCATAAGCTGATGTCGCGACAAGAGATTGATGTCGCGACATCAAGAGCAATCAATGGAAGCTTGTAAGTTCTTAGACTGATGTCGCGACAACAAGAGCAACCAGTTGAAAGATACAAGTGGCGACAAAATTGAAGCATGCAGTGATCAGTTGATGTCACGACAATAGGTTGTTGTTGGCGTAAATAAGAAACTCGGGCTGAAATTTACAAGAATAGAGCCGGCGTCGCGACAAGAGACCGCGTCGCGACACCCAAGACGTTGAACGCCGCAGAAGACTCACGGCGGTCGCGACAACATAACGATGTCGCGACATCAGGAGAGACCAATTGAAACTCGCGAAGATGCTCGAGGTCGCGACGCGAGATCGAGGTCACGACATCAAATCATCGCTGAAACCTACAAGGGCAGCAGCGATGTCGCTGACGCGAGATTGATGTCGCTGACGTCAGAAATAATTCACCGCTGGGCTGGGCTGCAGACTTGTGCCGATGTCGCGACATGAGATCGATGTCGCTGGCTACGGATGATGTCGCGGCAAGGGAGTTAGTCGCGACTAACATTAACATGGGCCAACCACGGAAATCCACAAAACCGCATTGGGATTAGGCCCAACCGAGAAACCCTATAAATACAGCCTACCCAAATTTCATAAAAGTAGCTTCGCAAGCATAGCCGCACAGAGGTCCGGGTGACCGCTGCCCATTTTTATTTTTTCGTTTTTTCTTTCTTTCTTTTCTTTTCTTTTCTTCAATGTTGATAGTTAGAGATTAGATTAGATTTTATCGCTTTAGTTTTCGCTTTATTTTCTGGAATTGATGTTACAAGCCGAAGGTAGTTTCGAATGCGACTCGCTTCAAATTACTACTGAATCTTAGTTCGATAATTTCGAATTCAATTTCCTAGCTTCCATTTGCGCTATTCTTATGATCGAGGAATGTCATATGTAATTCAAGTAATTATGAATCCAAATCATTAAGGAATGCTATAGTCGAAATTATCTTTCCTCAGAATAAGCTTCTCAGCAAATTTTGAATTTCGCTTTATGAATTTACTGTGTTTGGTTTATCAAGCTGATTTGAATATCGCTTCTTATACCGTTATAAGATTTGTCTCATTGCTCGATTCAAGGAGGCCCTCGAGTGACACAGAAGGCAAATTCTCAAGAGTTATGAACAATTGCTTGAAGGTATATTAACTCGCGATCAGATTCTGACGAGCTTTGCAAGTTTATTTCTGATAAATCTCTTCTCACTTGAAATCAAGCAAGAGCTTGAACGAAGCATCAATTTAAATGCAGAGAGTTCACTCAATTCAATAGTGAGGCCGATCCCGTGTTAGCCGAGTTCTAATCAAGGAGAGGATGATCTATTCTAATTTTGAGGAAGAGCATCCCGAAGTTGTACATCCTTGTTTCGACCGATAACTCGGGGAGCTAAGGTTTACAAATTCATAAAATGGGTATGAAGTATTGCAAAAGAAAAATACCTTAGATTAAGGAAGTCCTTTAAAAGTAGTTATCTCATTCTCGTCAAAGAATCAGAAAAATTAGATAATGAAACGTGGAGTGTGGAGATCCACTTATCGCTAAACGCCTTGACAGATTTAAAATCAATATTCAAGAAGTTTTATCAATCTTAACTACAGGAATTGATACTTCACAATAGCATTAATACTTGATGTGTCCTCTGAAAGATAATTATTCAGTTTCCATTTGTTTTCTTAACCATTCTTTATTTTTACCCTTTATATTCACTTATTTGATTGCTCATTTACTTTACTCGTGTTAGTATAATTTCTAGCTTCTTAAGCTGGATTCCAATATCATTTTATAGTCCAAATAGTATGGAGCTTGAGTAGTCAGGGTAGTTGATCCGTAATTCTGAGATCTCCAGGATCGATATCTGACTTAAATCCAATTTATTACTTGTCGACCTGTGCACTTGCAGTATATTAGGCCAAAACCAATATTGAAAATGATTTATTCTAGGAGGTGTTTTGGTTTAGTCAACAAGTTTTATGGCGCCGTTGCCGGGGATTAGACAATAGTCCTTTGGTAATAACGTCGTAAATTTGTATATGTGTTTTGGTCTAGTCAACACTTATTCAACTTTATGATTTTTAGGGCTAAGGTGCATGAATGTCTCGAGGTTTGCACGTATGTTTCACTTTGCTCTTAAACTTTTTTTGGTTATAAGATACCCATGACTTTTACTTTTTACTTGTACTACCTATGGCCACGCGACATTTTTTAACGGGTAGGGCATGACTGAAGCAGAAAGAATGCAGTGATTCTGACCTGAAGTTTTTAAGCCGTTGTAGCTGACTTACGTGTAAAAATATGTGTGATTTCAGATGCCTTATCCCTTTATTCTTAGGGACAAGAAGAAGAATCACATATTATTATGAGAAAATGTATTAGGACAGAAGATTTGAAGAAAAACTTGTGCAAAGCTCGGATGATGAAACTTATTGTGAGAATCCCTTATTTTTGGAATGTATGTATCATTCTTATTTCATCAATTCTTGATTAGAATGTCGTTTTAAGCTAATATCTCTTAATTATATATGAATAAAAAAAAAACATTAAATATTCTAGGGAAGAATTCACGTTATCATGCTCGATATTCATTCTTCGTTAGATGAAATGGGCAATTTGCCATGTTTGAGTGGTAAGATAGGTACTTCTTTGGCAGAGTTGCAGGACTTGCAGCATTTGAATCTCAGCGGGAATTATTTTGAAGGTAATTAATCATATCCATACATACATATTATATAATATTAAATTCAATCAGTTTGTTTGTCTCAACAGAATCTCATAATATAATTCTCTCTTTAATTTTACAGGAAGTCTTTCCACTCAACTCCGAAATCTTTCCAACTTGTAATCCCTTGATTTCAGCTGGAATTTTTTTTATGAAAATTATATGCGTATATGTACCAAGTGAAAATTCATCTGTTTGTCTCACCTGTGATATACTCATATACCTTCATAATTTTACAGGGAATTCTTCCACCCAATTACGAAATCTTTCCAACTTGCAATCCATCAGATCTCAGTGGTAATAGTTTTGAAGGTAATTATGTGCATGTATACCTTATGAAATTCAATTCATGATCAGTTTGTGAGTACTCAGTAGAATATAATTCTCTATTTAATATCCTAATTTTACAGGAAATTCTTCCCACTCAACTTGGAAATCTTTCCAACTTGCAGTCCCTTGATCTCAGTGAAAATATTTATATGACATGGGGAAACCTTGATTTGCTTTTTTCGAAATATGACCACTTTGGCATATTTCAATCCGGCTTGAAAAACCAACTTGAATGTGAGATTCCGATGTCCGTGAGAAATTTATGTAATTTACGGATATTATACTTGTCTGACAACAACCTCACTGGACTGCTGGAAGAAGACTGGCCTCTCTAATAACAATATTTAAGTTTTGAGATTGTCCCCATAAAGTATTCTGGTCAAGATGGGTCCAATTAGAGCCGGTAAACAGGCTAATCTAACCAATTTAGGGCTAAATTATTCCGCAAGCATGCGCCAAAACAGGTCAGAATCTTAAAAGACGCTTAAAAAATTAATTTACTAAATTTATCATTCTTTTAATAAATAAATAATATATAAATATATAATAATAATTAATATATAAAATGATTGAGTTCAACAATATAATAATAGTAAACAAACTTAAATAAATAAATAATGTTATAACATCATATAATCAAAGTACCAAACTAGCTAAATTTAATAAGACAAAACAATAAAGAATGGAACTATAATACACATGAAAAAACAACTATAAAATATCAAACGAATTTCACGTTCAGAATCTTCATCCCCATCCTGTTATATCTTAACGCATAAATGTGATTCTACATTGAAATGATTGTACATTAAAAGATATATATCCCGACGCGGTCAGCTTATCATCATCTATTAATTAATTTAGAATGTTAACAGCATAAATTTCATTTATGGTTGGAATAAAAAAATATTTTTTCCAAAAATGCATCTCAACCGTATAATAATGAAATATCCTATTTGTTTGAAAATTCATCTTGCTGAAAGATATAATCATATTAGGAAATAAATTAGTATATAATTTTTGTTAATTATTTTAAAAATAACATTATTTTGTTATTAACAAAAGTTTAAGTAATAAAATTATTTAAAATATATTGATAATTTAGTTATTAAATTTAATTTAATTTATAAACTAGTATAACTTCATATTTATAAAAAAAAACATATATGATTACATAAAATTTAAAGGATGAATAAAAAATGAAATTGTAAATATTTAAAATAGGATTAATGAAATAAATAAAAATATATTTAATATTAAAACTGTAATTTATTTAATTCAAATGAATTCGTAAATTTTCATACAAAATTTTAAATATTAAATTATCATATAAATTATATTAAAAAGATATAATTAGAAATTGAAAATAAAATAGTTAAAACAACAAAGTTTAATATATTAATCATATATATATTATAATAATAATTATTTTAAAACCCTATATGCTATAAAAGAAATAGTCAAAATATCAAATTTTATAGATGAATTATTGAAAATCTAAATTATTAAGCTACTTACTAAAAAAAATTAAATAAAAATTTCGGATCAATCGAGCTAACTGAACCAAACCCACATGGGCCACTGACTAAAACAGGTCGGGCCAAATTGACCCGATTTTATTCGGATCTTATATTTTACAATCTAACTCTCAAAAATTCTAAGCTTGTGTACCCGATCGATCCACACCAACCCATATTATCTGGGCTTCCTCATTCAATATACTGATGACTCCAATAATATTTGCATTAATTGTTTTTGAGTTTCATGATTATGGTAGATAAGATAAAAGTATCTCTCTCGCGGGTCCGATCTTTCTCAAAAAAAAAAAAAGAAAAATATGGGTCCAATCCGTATGTGTCTTGGACTCCACAGACTATATATTAATTTTTTATTATTAGAATATAATGATCTGCATATAACTTAACTACCACTCTTATCAAAATGGGTCCCCTGTGACTTATTAATTTTTTAACCAGTACCACTTTAAATGAATATTACGTTTTGAAAGTTTTCTCCAATTTTCATTTATTTATAAATTGATTTAGTAAAATATTTTTGATATATTTTTTCTAATGAAAATAAAGCAAAATTTTAATGAAATATAATGTCTATATTTACTGAAATAATTATGTAATCAAAATATTTACTGAAATATAATGAAAATAAAAGTAAAATTTTAATGTCAATATTTTATAATTTTCATCATTTTTAGTAAAAAAGTATCAGTTGTGTTTTGCTATTAGCTCATTATTCATAAACGTATGATTATATTCCTTTAGAATTATTTTTTTTATAAATGATACAAAATAAAAAAATAAAGATGAAGAACACTGAGAATAGAATGATGAATCATAGGGCATGTCCAGTTTTTGAAAACTACTTTTTGTTCTGAAAAAACAAGAATAAGAAAAATATGAAGGACATGTTTGATTTTTTTTTTTTTTTTTTAGAAACACGGAAAACATAAAAATTCAAAGAATAAGAACAAATTTTAGAGAACACCAAAATAGTGTTCTATATGTTTTCAAAAATTGTTTTCAAAATTATTCTCAAAAATAGTTTTAAAAAACAACTAAGAACCAAGCAGGATCATAACTTGTAAAAAAAAAAGAAAGGAAACTCCTAATATAAAATGTGTTGTAAGAGAGGTATTTTACAATTAAAAGTGAAACAGGATGGTCATATTTATTAATTATTTTTTAAAAAGGGATTCCAAACACTACTTTTTTCTAATAATAACAATAATTATGTAAACAAAATATTTAATGAAATATAATGCAAACAAAAGTAAAAATTAGTATTTTATTAAACTTCAAACATAATATATACATTAGTAAAGATTCTAAGTTTCTAACATCAAGTATATTCTTTCGATTCAAAAAAAAGACATGAAGTATTTGTTTCATTTATAAAGAAAACATTAAGTATATGCTTTAAAAAACCGCAAATATAGAGCGCCAGCTGACTTTGATGATAAAAATATGATGAACGGAGCTCACCGAAACTCAGAAAATAATATATTTTCTTTTTCTTTCAAAACCATGCCAATGTTGCTGGAATGGTTTATAAAAGAATGTCTGGTTTGCTCAAAAATTCAAAAAAAAAAAAAAAAAACACCAGAACTTGAAAGTCCAGGGTAAACGCCCCGCGGCTGATGAATCCAGTTGGGGTTAATTGGGTTGATGAAAAATGTATAATTCTTCTTATTATTATTATTATTGAGCGACTTTTTTTTATGAGGATTAATGAATAAGTATCTTTAATTTTATTTTTAAAATTAATTATCGTGAATTGCATTGAGCTTATGACAAAAAGACCTCATTTGAAAACTTAATTAATTGACGTGGGGTAAAAATAGTGTTAAAGAAAAAGGTCTTGATTACGTTTGTTTCATATTTACATCATATCATGAACTTAATGATTATTATGATTTTATTTATTAATTAGTACTGTGTCTCTCTTTATATGCCTGTTAGGTTAATTCATGATTAAAAATTTAAACTCAAATTCAGAATTTTCAAAAAATCCAAAATTGTATTACAAATTTTCAATGACTGTAAGTAAGTGGTCTTGGGCTTTTGGGCTCAAAATGGTGCTTCAGTCCAGGTACATTCTAGTTCAAACGATGCGTTTTGGGAGGTTTGAGAAACCAGAACAATGGCGTCGACCTCCGCTAAGCTGCTCTCCCGCGGCAATGGCGACGTCGGAAGGCCATCGTAATGATTTGATTTGTCTTTTCTTTTTTGCTGTGTCCTGTGCCACAGTTGGTGGTAAAGTTGTGGATGATTTTGGAATGCTTTCTTCATGGGGGGGAATGGAGAAGACGAAAGGATTGTTGCACACTGAGGTGGAGGTGATTAAACAACACGGGGGTCAGTGTGGATCAGCTCCTGATCTTCATGGAAAGCCTTTAGCTGAAAAGGATGATCCCCAATTTTTGGGAGGTAAGATAGGCCCTTCATTGGCAGAGTTGCAGCATTTGAGGCATTTGAACCTCAGCTAGAATCATTTTCAAGGTACAATAATTAATTATATAGTTATGCCTGATGAAATTAAAGGTGATTATATACACTCAAGGACAATATTTTCGAAGGTAATTAATTATATGCACACATGCCTAGGGAATCAAACTCATCAGTTTGTCTAAGTAGAATATAATTCTTTCTTTAATTTTCTGATTGTTAAAGACATGATATTCATATTAAATTATAACCATTGCAGCCTTGGGTTATAAATTTCTGTCATACTAAGACGTGTTCTCATTTTACTTATGCCTGACTTTTAAGCCACATTTTCGTAATTTATTCCACATTTGAACATTTGAAAGTCTATCAAGACTCTATTCTATTGTTGACTCTTCCACATGCGCATGTTGTCGCATGCGAAGCATTGGAAAGACGACGTTTACATAAATCCAAATCCACAAGCCTCGAAATTTTGTAAGAATGGTCATTCGGAAAATTGATAATTTTCCATTTCCGCCCTTGAATTGGCCAATTCAGCCATTGCTCTTTCAAGGTTGGACCTTTCGCTAAAGGTTGAGGAAACATTTCATTTGTTTCCACAGAGGTATTTGGCTCTATGGTGAAACAGCTGCCAAAAGCAATGAAACTTTAAATTTTCAAACAAACCTATCAAAAATCGCTTTTGCGATCAACCGGGCCTCAAAACAAAGAGGGGATGCGATTTATAACTTTTATCGATGTAAAACCAATCCAAGAGTGATGCAAAGAATCCATCGAAACAAACCATGTCCGGTTTGGCTCCTAAGAAGCATCCACACGAAGAGGAACCGATAACCCTCAAGGCAATAGCCTGATGGTGCCTTGCAAGCAGCTAAGTCTAGATCTCAAGATGGCCAAACACTCGAGGATTTGACACTCAACCATGAAGAGTGGGGCTGTCTTTTTTCGAGAATGACTTCCTCTAACTCAAGAACACTCTTCAGAAAGGACAAGAATGACTTCTTCTCTGTATGTTAGGTTTCCATGTCTCTATTTATAAGAGAACCCTTGCTCTTGAAATGTCCAAAGTGACCATCTCTTTAAGAGATGATAGGCTACATGCCTCTCTATGCACTATGGCGTGTTCCCTCATGGCCCTTAAGCCCATGAACAAGTCATAACCTCTTTTATCTATAAGTGAGGGCTCTTGATCTCGGGATTCCACTAATCTCGTGACATTCCATTCCACATATTGATCTCCATCATATTTGGATCATATCCAAATCCATTTTATATCAGCCCCACACTTTTATAAGTGTCTGACCCATTAGGTTCCTGGTTATGTTGTCTACTTGATTCAACTATTGAATTAAGCAAGTCATGAGCAATGTCTAGCAACACATTACAACCCCCTATTGATCGAAGAGTCAGTGGTTTGGCTGTTAACCCTTCCATAGACAATTACTGTGTAATTCGTCCTTTCACCAATCTATAACTTACTCCTAAGCCTCGCAACATGGACAATGTAGTCCCACTAGACTATTACACATCTAGCCCAAGTGATATTAGACATTGTCCCCGAGCTCATTGGTCATTAGTTATACACTTGAAGACACTTTTCATGGCATTTCCACTCTTTCTAGAGATTCTCGAGTTATGATCCTGATAAGAGACCATATATATATTTTTCTTTTATTGGGAGTGGCGAATCCTTTGTTGGGTACTTAATTACCTTCGAACACCTCAAGATGTACCCGATCATCACCCTAAGAGCGACCTTTCAGAGGCAACAAGGAATGAAATCAAAATACAGAATCAACATCCAAGATATCCTTAAACACCTCAAGTGTAACACCCCAAATTATACTCCTAACATGACATAATTTAGTGGTATAAGGAAAGTCAAAATTTATTTTTCTAAATTCTATGCTATGAAAATGATATAACCATAATTATTTAAGAAGTCAAAAGGTTAAATGGTAAAATGTCACATTATGGACCTAAAGGTCATAACACAAGAAGATGATATGTTATTGCAGAAATTGATGTTGGATTTGCAAATGAAAGAAAGATAGCGACAAAAATGCAAGGGCTAAGAAATTAAGTCCAAAATGAGCTAAAGCCAAACATGGCCTTCTAAGAAAAGGAAATTTCATTTTTGCTGCTTAAAGTTAGGCATTTCAAAGTGAGGTGAAAAGGAGATCATTTGGCTTTTCAGGTAATCCATTGTTTTGGTCTCCATGGGTCTGGCTAAAGAGAAGAAAAGAAGAAAGTGTTAGGTGGAGTTTTTTTTTTTTTTGAGAAAAACAAGGTATGGAACTATAAGCATGGAACTTCCCATTTGTTGTTAGAAATTAACCTAATCCTCTCTTGTTTATGTTCAAGTTAGGAAACCTAACTCTCATTATAAAGGTGTTTTTGGTCAGTTTAAGCGCTTTTGTAGTTTTGTTTCAAAGTGGTTTTGATTTCGGGCTTGAAAGTGTCTATGAGAAAGGGCAAAAAGATCATTTCATTTAGTCTGACTCCCTTCACCTAGGTGAAGGTCTCGCCTAGCGGAGGTCTTCGCTCAGCGGAGGTCTCAGCGGAGGTTCTCGCCTAGGCGAGGTCTTCGCCATGAGGTCCTGCCTAGGCAACCCGAAGGCCCTAAAGTTCCGGGCCGCCTCGCTTAGGCGGAGACCGTCGCCCAGCGAACCTACCATCCTGCTTTTGTTTTCCTTCTTCCGTTAATTCTAGAGATCATCAATTGGATTAACAGAGATCCCTAAATACAATCGAAGGGTCCAGACATGTATTTGCGACTTGTGTCTTACCCCTTATTTGATAATGTGATTAATAATAATATAACAAGCTTAGTAATACATATAATTGTATGCCTGCCTAAGATCGAATAGTGAATGAATAGGTACCTCTGTTCAGTGCTACGACACTTATGTTACGTGGGCAGGCATGTCTCTGTTAAGTGCTTCGACACTCCTGCTAGTGCTATGACACTCCTGCTAGTGCTACAACACTTCTGTTACATGGGCAAACACGTTTATGTTTATACTTCGACACCTTTGTTCAAGATCAGACTGCATCTTCTACCTATCAGGCCGGTCCCTCTCATTCATTGTTACCGGCTCATGTAGGCAAATACTTATATGTCAGTATCCTAAATACATGGATTTATGAGATAATTATAAGGAAATTACAAGTAATCACTTTGTTTTAGTAAAATTCCACGGGTACCTTATGTTACAAGATTTATGTTAAGTACTCCTACGGAAGATTGAATATTGAAATATAAGAATTATGTTATATGTACATAGTAGTTGAGGACCACTGCATGTTGTCATATATGTTATATGTTTTTCCACTAAGCTATAAGCTTAACACGAGTGTTTCCATCCGTAGGTAATCAAAAGACATCCAGGCATACATTCTCGCCAGTAATAATAACATTGCAGTCCAATTATATGTAGTTTCTGATCCTGTTTTGAATGTAAACAACATTTTATAATAGCGACTTGTGGGCACAAGTAAATCGGGACTCGCGAATATATGTACAGAGTTATTTTAAACACCACTACGGTGGTGGGGATACAAGTTTGGAGTTATATCGAAATCGCCCACTAATGTCATAAAATTAGGTTAAGGAGTCCCATTCCATGTGGCGTTCCCCTTATCCCACTGCATGTGGGGATGGGAAAGGCATTACATCAAGTTTAAGGATATTTGCACCATTGCTGATGAGACAATCATTTATATAATAGATAATCCATATGATTATGTTACTGCCCGATCCCCACCACTCCTATAAATTGGCGGATCCGAACCGAGTTCTGGGGCGCGAGACTATGAGCACCGAGACTCTTATCGACCTATTCTTTCTCGTAGTTGATCACGCACTGCTGTTATACAAACAATTCTGTAATAACAAAAATCATTTACATTTACCAAAAGAACTACCAATCTAGAGGGTGTCCTCAACATCTATACACATATACTAAGTCTCACAGATTTCTATACAAACCCCTTATACGTATACATGTCTAATACAAACACGAGATCATGGAAGCAAATGAGTGAGCACCTGCCTGTCACTGTCACGATGCGGGATGTCCTATCCTCTATCCTTGTCTTCACTTTTGTACCTACAAGGATTGAACATATTGTGCTGCTTTACGCTTTAATGGGAATGATAAGCATGGACAACCACCAATGGTGATCACAATGTTTATACATATGCATTTATATATCTATACATTATTCTTTATAACTTTTATTACTATCACTTTACATTCCACTGTATGTTTAATCTTTTCCGTTACATGTTCTATGTCTTTTGGTATATTCTATCTATACTTTTACCGTATTCCCGTGCTTGGTCATCTTTGGCCATCTCTATTGTTCTTAAAGACTTATGCATTTCTATCATATATTCATATCATGTTCCATCTATTCATTTAGGTATGTCTATCATATATTCATATCATATATTTCTTATTCTAGTACTTATCATTTGATCTATTCTCTTTCTAATGGTTCATATTACATATCCTCTTATGTGCATGTCATCTTCGTATACATATATTACTTTCATGGTTATATACTATACCAATTATTATGTTCTATTTTCATGTACTGTTATCATGTATTGTTTTCACATACTGTTATCATGTATCGTGTTCATGTACTAATTTCATATACTGTATTCATGTACTGTTCATGCACTGTGTTCATGTACTCATTTCATATATTGTTTTCCTGTTTTACTTTTCATATTACTTTCTCTTTCATGCCTGTAAATACCAAAGAAGTGGGATAAAAAGGAAACAAGGGTCTATAAGTGTCTCAAGGCGCTCAGACTCACCGTGAAACAATGGTCTATAAGGCCCATATACTGGCCATCATCAGACACGAGACAATGACCATCTATAAGGGCCTCGATGGCGCCAGATCTCTTTTTGCCACCGTGATCCAAACAGATCTATCTCTATCCACCTAAACGGATCTATCTCATCGACCCAAACTGGGCCTGAGCATTCAGAATTGTATGTCATAAAGAATCGTGTCCCTTTATGGCATGCCAATCTATCCCTCTACTTGCTAGATAATAATAAAACAATCAATTTTATTACATTTTCATACATATCCATAAGCATGAATAACTATTGTTATCATGATCGCTATGCAATATACTATCATTACTTTAATCAGATTTGTTCTCATATCTCGTAGCCTACATTAAGGCCTCATATTTCTTCTTATCATACAGAACATATATTTTTCTCTCTCATGCATGCATTTACTCGTTCTTATATTCATATATGCCTATCATTTGTGTACCTATACTCATTCCTGTAACATTTTATATCTTGTTAACTTATATATTCATGTACTTATACATTTCTATACTTGTACGTTTTACTTATACTTTATCGTGACCGTCCTATCTCCCCGTAGGGAGTTCGAACATGCATCGTCTTCGATACCCTTAGGTAAATTCTTCATGTCCAAACTATTTACCTTTTTATCTTTTCTTATTCAGATACACATGTATAAACATTCGCTTGCTTGGACCGGAGATAAAGAATGAATGAGACTCGGTACAATATATACCTGAAGGTACAATACGGTATGGAATATAGACGTGGCTGCCCATGTAATAGAAGTGTTGAAATACTAGCAGGAGGGCCGAAACACTGGTCATGTATACGTGCCTGCCCACGTAATAGAAGCACCGTAGCACTAGCAGGAGTGCCGAAGCACTGATCATGTATACGTGCCTACCCATGTAATAGAAGCGTCGTAGCACTAGCAGGAGTGCCGAAGCACTGATCATATATGTCTTGGTCATTCATCCGGCTCTAAGCGCCATACAATTATATGTGTCTCTTGAGCTTTATCATTTTATTCTTTCTTTTCTTATCATGTATTCCAATTGACTTTACCCATGCGATTAGTACACTTGGTACAATAATCATATTTTCAGATGTGGATACTGAATGCCATTAAATATCATATGGTTAGATTCTAGACTGAATGATCTTTCCATAGAGTCCAAGAACACCCGAAACGGAGTTCGGACGAAGGAGTTATGACCTTCCGAAGTTGGAGGTCATATGTAGTCAAATCCTGAACTGGCCGAGCTGACCTGACCTGGATGAGATTGGTCTAACACCTTGGTCTGACACCTGCTATGCTCCACAGACATATGAATGGATTCTTGACTCAATGGGCTTTCCATAGAGTCCAAGAACACCTGAAACGGAGTTCGGACGAAGGAGTTATGACCTTCCGAAGTTGGAGGTCATACGTAGTCAAATCCTGAACTGGCCGAGCTGACCTGACTTGGCCGAACTTGGTCTAACACCTCGGTCTGACACCTGCTATCCTGATCAGGCATATGAATGGATTCTTGACTCAATGGGCTTTCCATAGAGTCCAAGAACACCCAAAACGGAGTTCGTATGTAGAAGTTATTACCTTCTGAAGTTGGAGGTCATACGTAGTCCAACCCAGACGAGCTGACCTGAACTAGCCGAGCTGACCTGACCTCGGTGAGCTCGGTCTAACACCTCGGTCTGGCACCTACTATCCTTTTCAGGCACATGAATGGATTCTTGACTCAATGGGCTTTCCATAGAGTCCAAGAACACCCGAAACGGAGTTCGGACGAAGAAGTTATAATCTTTCGAAGTTGGAGGTCATACGTAGTTAACCCAGCCGAGCTGTCTTGAACTGGCTTCAGCCCACCTGCATCTCTCATCATTTGTCTCAGCCTGCTCAGCCCCTAAAGAATGAATTTACAACCGACCTCTATGGGCTGACCTCACAAGCTGACCCCATGTACCGACAAATGCCAGGCTGACCTCTTATAGCCCGACCTCTACAAATTCGAACACCTCTATAGGTCGACCTCTACAAAACGGGACCTCTACAGTCGATTCCCATCATCGACCTCATGTACCGACTCTACTCAAGCTGACTTCTACCATTAGGAATGTTCAAAGTAAAAAGATCATAACTTGGTCTACAGAGGTCCGAATTGAGAAATTCAAAAGCCTAACATCAAGTTCATTGATGTGGCTACAATGTACCAGAAGGACTCACTGCCAAATTCCCTTTATTTCTTACCCCAAAACCCATTCTAAGGTCCAGCTAATGCATATGATCAAAAATAGGGAAATTTCCTTGGTTCAAAATGCAACCAGACCTTTCCCAAAACACATCTATAGGAGCCTTAGAGCTCTTCTCAACTCAACCCTAACAAGAAATGAGGTTGGGAGTTTCCAAACCCAAACCATACACAAGATAGAGGGTTCCAAACCATGTACCCATACTTTCTATACCCAAACTATACAACCCATACTATCGTACAAACATCGGGCATTTGATACTAATCCTAATGTCCCATACAAAACCACCAAATTCCATACACCCATATTTCCATACAAATATTCATAGTTCCATACCTGTGATCTTCTTTTTCCTTTCCTTCTTTATTCTTTTCTTTTCTCTTCTTCTTTTTCTTCTTCTTCCTTTCTCTTCTCTTCTCTCTTATCCGTTTTTCCTCTCCTCTTTAAGACCAAAAATGAGATATTTATTTTTGCCTTTATCCTTATTCATCTTACCTCTCTTTTATTTGTTCTTTTCTCTCTTTGGAGCATCCTGACTATCTAGTCAGCTGAGGAAATCTCTCACTCTTTCCTTCAAGCCACTTGTCTCTTCCACAATTTTCTTCCTTATTTCATTCTAATATCTTTCTTTCTTTTATTACTCTTTGGTCCTCCAACTCTATTACTCTTAATTTAACTTATGCATATTCCTACTTTGGCATATGAACTTATTAAATTATGACCCTTGGGTCATGAATTGGTAAATTATTAATTTACCCTTAACTTTTGTATTAATTCCAAGTTCTTGCTTATTTTCTTTTTATCTATATTTTATTCCGGAAAAATATACTTTTACTTTTATTATACTCTAAACATGTTCTAAAACCATTAGGGTATAATTTAGGGTGTTATAATTATCTCATAGCAGGTCTTCGATGTACTTAGCTACTCTTAGTAAGCATCCACATGTCAACTCTAATCAACCCATGATCACAGTTTATAAGATCCACTACTATATCTAATCAAGGAGTATGACATATGCTAGTCTATTCGGACCAACAATGTTCGGTCTTGTTGATTATATAATTAGGGATAATTTAGATACTAACATAATTGCACATAATAGGAATCCTATTATCATGATCTCATCATGATTTCCTTCATGCTATGTTATGTATTATAGATTTCATTAATTTAATTAAAGATCTAAATCAATTCAATGTATGAACATCAAATTAATGAAGAAGCCCTTTTATAAAGAAAAGCATACAATAAGTGCTAAAGGAGATTGCCTTTAGAGCACTTCTCTAACAAGGTATAGGTGATGTGGCCATCCCGTATCATATGTGTTCGGGCATGGATTAGCCACATCTTTTGAACTTTTCCTCAAAGGCATATTCGAGTTAAACTAGACAGCCACCCGCTGATGCGTGCTTCAAGGTTTGTTGCCTCATTTGTAGTTGTTGAGTTAGGAGTCAATTGAGTTTAACCCAATTAGATGAAAGCCTAAATTGTGAATCGAAACCCTACAAAGCAAAAACAAAAAAATCCCAAGTAAAATAGAAAAAGAAAATAAAACAAGACTTACTATATCCAAAGTATAGTCAAACTATTTCGAATCAATATTAATAGAAACACAATCCCAGGTAACGACACCAAAAACTTGATAGGCTACATGCATGTTATATAAAATCTGTGTGCCTATATAAAATCTATACATTCATGTCTTTGGCTACATCTAAATCCTAAGAAAACTAAGTAAAACATCTTCAAGGAAAATACAACTTTAAAAGAAAGGAAAACAAAAGGGGAGGAAGAGAATAAAAATATGAGTGAAGAAAGCCCGCTATAACTATTCCGTTATTTCCTTCTTCTTCCAAGCATTTGTTTTCTCTTTCAGAATTTTGTGTGCCCTAGGGTGTTTCCACCCAAAGAGGGACTTGTTCTCACCTACAAAGCTTGTTTCTAATGCCACAGGCAATCCTTTACAGCAATTCCTCCTCAAGTTTGGGCTCAAAATGGGTAAAAATACCAGCAAATCCGTGTGTTAGACCCAACATCCACGCTAGAGCGTGGTAAATCTCACGCTGCAGCTTGGGCACTATTCACAACATGCCCTTCTTTTCTTCTTTTGCTTCCTGATGTCATAACTTTCTCGTCCGAACTCCAAATTGAACAAACCTGATTTTCATTGAAGCTTAGAGAGTGTAAGGAATAACCAGATATGTCTAGAGAATACTTTAGAAGCCGATGGTAAGAATGAATAAAGTGTCAGTGGTCATATTTTAGCACTCTTCTTAATAGGCGAAGTGTGTTATATAATATAATTTTTACCTGTAATGCCAAGTGCACGCTTCACCTCAAGTAATATAATGAAAGTATGAGTATCATCTCATGAGGATTAGGTTACTAATTACCGACTCTAATCTAGCTTAGTCTCTATTTGGATGATGGAAAATCTGTAAAAGACTCAAATACACTAATCTAGCAAGCAAGAATGACTCAAGAAAGACCTTAAAAGCCTTAGGGCATAGATTTCGCCTAAACAATCCCATATGGACCTCCTAATTCAATCAATCAATGTTTATTTTCATATGAAGATGGAAATTTCACAAATGTACAAATCTCTTTCGAGCATCCGCGTACTACCCTTAGAAAATGTTATATTGCATAGCTGCCTCAAACCATCATAACTAAGGGTGCTATGAACCCTAGAAACCCAATACCACACGCAATATCATTTATATCTCTATCTTTGCGACAATTGAGTGATACATTTCATCCATGAAATTACTTACAGGAATCATCACTTCTCAGTCTCAAATCAAGCAAATATTGGCCAAATACCCACAAGCATTAAGAATAAATGAAATACTCAACGCATATGTGAAAATTATACATCAATCAATATAAATTAGGAGAAATCCATACATTTATGTCTTTAGCTACATCTAAACCCTAAGAAAATAAACTAAAACATCTCTAAGGAAAATACAACTATGAAAAGAAAGGAAAACAAAAGGGGAAGAAAAGGATAAACAAATCTGAGTGGTGGCCCCTTCTCTTCATGCTTCAAGCTCTAGGGTGTTTCCACCCATGGAGGGCTTCTATCCACCCAAAGAGCTCCCTTTCAAATGCCTTAAATTCATTCTTTTAAAGCCAAAACCAAGAGGAGAGATGAAGCTGCTTGACTTTTTGGGCCACGACATCAAGAAGTTATAGCGTGGTGGATCTGCATTGTGGCTTGGAGAAAAGGAGAGCTACTGGAAGAGAATCAGCCAAAACACATTGAAGCGTGAGCATCCATGCTGCACCGTGAGTGTGCTCATGCTACAACATTAGTGGACTCATGCTATAGCATGAAGCCACTCATGCCTTAGCGTGAGTTGTTCTCCAACTCACTAGTAGCTTCTTCTTCATTTCATCCTCACTTCTTCCTTCATAACTTCTTCATCCGTACTCTGAATCGCATAATCTTGGACTCTAGGAAAATTTCTTGGAGTCTAGAATGCGTCCACATAATTGAAGGAGCCATGGAGGTTATCATGCAAATGAAAAGATCGCATGTTTTCTACAGCTGCATGATGAGTTTGCTTCTTTTTTTTTTTTTTCATTTTTCGCTAATTTTCACTCCGCTCCGCCTAATAGTTGACCTAATCGTAAAATAGAACATTTAGAGAATTAGAGCACTTATTTATATCATAAAACTACTAAAAACTAAACATAACATGGAGATGAAATGAGTATGTAAGATACTCATCCTTACCCTTATTCCTTCTTCTAAAAGTCATAACTTGATCCTTTGAAGTTCAAATTGAGTGAATAAGGGCTCTTTGGAAAGCTTATAAAGTTTATAACTCATCCATAGAAGAAGAGGAGTCATTTTTTTTTTATCATTTTATAGCTAAAAACATTGAAATACAATAGGCATTGTTACATTTGCATGTTATACCAAGCGAGTTTGCTATTTTTAGACTTTTAACCCCGTTTTCTCTACGTTCCACTCTAAACATGCATTCAGTATATGATTGACTTAATCATAAAGATGAACATTGACATTAAACATTTGTTTATATAAAAAACAACACAAAGAAACACGAAAACATGGGGATAAAGGCTCAGTATAAAATATACTCTTGAGAGGGTGTTAAAGAGACATGATATTTATATTTAACCCAAATCCCTGACTTGAGTTTCGGGTTAGTTGTTTAACACCTGAATTTTGCAAGGAATTCTTCCCTCATCTCGGAAATCTTACCAACTTACAATCCCTTGATCTCATCCGGAATGATTTTGAAGGTAATTATACACATATTTACCTTGTGAAGATTTATTAGTTTGTCTCAGCAAAATTAGAATATAATTCTTTCTTTAAATTCCCATCTTCAATTCTTCCCACTCATCTCGGAAATCTTTCCAACTTCCAATCCCTTGATCTCAATTGGAATTATTTTGAAGGTAATCCCTTGATCTCAGTAGAATCAGAATATAATTCTCTCTTTAATTTGACAAAAAATTTTTTTTACAGGAAGTGCTCCTATTCAACTTGAAAATTTTTCCAACTTACAATCCATTGATCTTAGTTCAAATTACTTTGGAGGTAATTATATATATACATGAAGATTCATGTTGAATATAAGGCTTGTTCCGACTACCGATTTTGAAATTGATTTTTAATTCTTAAAAAATAAGGAAAACATGAGAACAGTTGATTTCCTATTTTTGTTCAAAGTACAAAATGGATAACACAGAAATTACTAAATTCAGAGAAAAATTAATACATCAAAATGATGTTCTTTGTGTTTTCAAAAACTACTCTCAACAACAGTTTTCAAAAAAGGAACCAAACAAGCCCTAATTCTCTCTTTAATTTCCCATTTTTTTTTATAAGAAGTCTTTCCACTCAGCGAAATGCCAACTTTGATCCCTTGATCCTCATATATACTTGGACATATGTGCACACCCCATACACCCCAGTGGCGGTGTCGCAGGCCACTATGAGCTCCATTGCCAGATTGCTTCCAACGACTAGAGAATCACACCTTGACGGCCCAGTGTTCATCTTGAAAACGGTATAAAATTTTCTTTTCTAAATTTGTGATTTTTATAAAATTTCTGCAGCATAACAACTACATACAGGACATATCCCAAAGCACAGTATATACGATTTACACTTTTAGAAACATGGCAACGACGGCACTTCTTCAAAAGGGCTCGGGCTCATCACATTTCTCAAAACAAAACACCTTGCGTGCATATGCTCATTATCAGAGATTCAAAGTATTTCCATAAGTTATTTAATACAACACTTATACTGAAGTCGAGAAGAATCATAATATGTCGGCGTCGGCATGCACATGCACGAAGATAGTTTTTAAAATAGGAAAATAATAGGCTAAAAGCGAGTTTCGGTGAGTGTATGCTTTATAAAATGGTTACTTTTTTCTGAAAAAATCTCAAACCTGTAAAACTATATTTTACAAGACATTTTCAAAACCTTGCTTTCTTATAAAAGTTTCTAAAACTTTTCAAGCGCTTGCTTGCTTTGCTTTAAAAGTTTAAAAAACTTTTCATAAGCATGAGGCTGGGCTTTGACAGCTTGCTTTAAAGTTTCTAAAACTTTTCATAAAAACACTTGCTTGCTTACGGTGGTTGATTTTAAAGCGGTAGAAATGTATAAATCAAGATCAACCAACTGGAGGAGACATTTCTTCTAGCTGTACCCTAATAAACATGGGATACGGGGGCTGCTGGTACGATGAAGGACGGTTTCATCACCTAGGTGGAAGGGCCTTGGCCTACATCACCTTTCGGTAAATATATGATTGGAAAAGACTTGGTCTCGTCACCCATAATCTAACTAGCAGCGTAATGCTGTTTATAAAACATAATTTTTAACCCCATGAAATATGGTTTAACATGCAAAACCATTGCTTGCTTGACCATGGTTTGTACTTTCACTTCATAACATACCAGTCAATAAAATGATTTATAAATAATACACTAGTATTTAAAAATAGAGTTAGAACACTCACCTTGTTTATAGACTTGTTGCAGACTTCACAACAAAAACAGCCCCCTGTATAGCGAATAATGAATATTAATGCTAGTATAGCGTAAAACTTAACGTACTTCACACGCAAGTCACTTTAGGGTCACACAACATTCATATAAAGCCAAATGAACAATTTACCCTTGAGCACTAAAAAGCCCCTAACAAAAAAAACCACTCATTTTGGCAAACCTTTTTCCAACAATACTCTCTGGACTTTGTGCGAGAATTATTCAAAACGTTCAAACATTGTGAAACTCTCAGATCAGTCTTTTATATATCCAATGACAGCATCTCTTTAAATTTTCAATTTAAAATTCCTTCTCTAGGCCCTCAACCACTACTTACAAGATTCTGACATTTTTTGCACTAGTGGATTTAGCTAACTAAATCTACCTACTGTTATCCTTGATTTCTGAGGTCTGCATATAGAATTGGAAATGGTTTCTTCACTCATTTTGATCTATGGTTCCTGAGTTTCTTCTCAATTGGAATCATCCAATTTGGATCACCAAAACTCAAGTTATTGTATTTTACATCTAGATTACTCAAATTGGCAGAACAGAATCTGCACATAGCTCCACTTTGAAAATTTTATGGGAACTTTGGGGTTACAATTTGTGTGCACTTCATTTAGCTAAATTATTCCCCTAGAAGTCTATTTTATCCAGAATTTTGAATCACTCAATTTGGATGAGTGAAACTCCACTTATGGCCAAAACACTACAACAATACCCAAAACAGAGCATAACCATTGAGCTACACGAGCTCACCTTTCAGTCCTCATTTGGGAGCCTTAGAGCTACAATTTGCTCTTGGTCCCTTCTGTAAATTTGTAGCCCTATCTCTTATGGTTCTTTACCAATTGGAATCAATTCATTTGGATGATTATAACTTAATGTATATCCAAAACAAAAACAGGGGTTTTACCAAAATTTTGACAGCATTTCCTTTAAAAACCCAACATTCTCCTTTTTACAGCAAATTTCCACTCAAAAACCAACATGGAATTTACCCAGGCAACTCCACCACCTTGTATTGGTGGTTTAGAACTTCTTATAACCAAACCCTAGGTAAAAATGCCAAGAATTCATACCAAGGTCCACAAATCCGTACCAAAATCCAAAATACACAAGATTCCATACAAAAACATACCTGAAATTCTCTTCTCCCTCTTCTTCTTCCTCTTCTTCCTCTCTTCTTCTCACCAAAAACGTGAAGCCCTAGTTTGAGAGACTAAAATGAGGGTTTTGTTTGTCTCATGCCCTTTTTATAATCTCATCTTTGCCTTAATTACAATTAGGTCCTCAATCACTTTAATATTTGAAATCCAACTTATGTTATTTCTACTTTGGCATACTCTCTTCTCATGCCCCTTATCCTTTATGTCCCATTTGAATCAATTACAACTTTACCCTTCTTCTAGTACGCGTTAAGATTAAATAAATTTATGATTCACAATTTCATCCTGAACAACAACTCGCAAAAATACTACAATGACACTTGGTGCACATATGTGCCCCTACGGTTACACGTACCGTACACCCTCTCGGGACGGGGCGTTACATATGACCTATGACTGGCTTTCTCAGCTTTCTTTGTTAAGGCATCTTGACTTGAGTTGGGTTAATCTTAGCAAAGTAATCCATTGGCCTCAAGCAATTAATAAAATACCTTCCCTAACTGAGTTACACTTGATGGGTACTCATCTTCCTCCGATTATTAATCCAACATTAATATCCAATATTTCCTACATTAATTCTTCCACTTCTTCACTTGATGTGCTTGATCTCTCTAGGAATGGTCTCACTTCTTCTTCAATATGCCCATGGTTTTTCAACTTCAATACCAATAGCAGCCTTGTTCATCTTGACCCCTCTAATAATCATCTAAATGGTTCAATTTCGGATGCTTTTGGAAACATGACTAGTCTAGCATATCTTGATCTCTCTTCCAATCAACTTGAAGGCGAGATTCCAAAATTCTTAAGAGGTTTATGTAATTTACAGACATTATACTTGTCTCATAACAATCTCATTGGATTCTTTGGGAAAGAAGACTTTACGGCATACTCACAGAAACACATTAGAGTTTTGGATCTTGGTTTTCAACAAACTAAAGCGGAATTTCACTGAAAGTATTGGACAACTGTCAACTTACAAGGGTTATTAAATTTCCTTCAAACTCATTGCAAGGTACCGTCTCAACAAATCACCTTTTTGGTCTCTCTCAACTATTGTTCTTGGACTTATCTTTCAACTCCCTTATTTTTGTTCTTATAAGCCTTGACCAAGTTCCCTTGTTTCAAGCCAAATAAATCTTGTTGGCCTTTTGCAAATTAGGCCCACCTTTTCCTAATTGGATTCAAACTCAAAAGAGTTTAAGGGTACTTGATATCTTTGCTTCTGGAATTTTAGGCGTCATTCCCAATTCTTTTTGGAATTCCACTCTAGATTTAGTTTGGTTAAACATTTCCAATAATAAATTCTTAGGAGCTTTGCTCAGTTTAACTACATACCCCTCTAATTTAGGAATGGCTATTAGTTCAAATTGTTTGGAAGGTTCAATACCATAATATCTTTTCAATGATGAATGATTGGATCTCTCCAAGAATATGTTTTCAGGCTCAATTTCTTGATCGTGCATGACTACTTATCGGTCTAGCTTGTATTACCTTGATCTCTCAAATAATCGTCTAACTGCCCAAATGTTTGGAGCAATGGAAAGATTTAATTATCCTTAATTTGGCAAATAATAATTTATGCAGGAAAATTAAAATTCCATTGACAGTACATCAAATGAAATCAATGCATTTACACAACAATAGTTTAACCAGAGTGTTGCCTTCATCCTTAAAGAATTGCAGAGATTTGCATCTTATAGATTTGGGAAAAAATAAGTTGTTCAGACAAATACCAACATGGATGGGAGGAGGCCTCCTAAGTTTGATTGTTGTAAATCTAAGATCCAATGGATTTAATGGAAAAATACCTTCAAGTTTGTGTCAGATGAAAAAACTTCAAGTGTTGGACCTCTCTAGAAACAACCTATATAGTACTATACCTAAATGTCTCAATAATTTAATTGCTAGCCTCAGAATGGGAGTTCCATCACTGCTTATCTGGATGGAACTATGTTCTCCAGTAAAATACCCTATAGTGATAGTACATGGGGTTCAATGGAAAGGAAAAGAAGCAGAGTACAAAGAAACTCTTGAACTTGTAAAGAGCATTGATTTTAGGACATAACAAAATAACAGGAGAAATTCTCTCCAGAAGTGATTGACTTTGTAGAATTGTTAGCCTTCCCCGAACTTATCAGAAAAATTTATTGTTGATTGTACCAATCCCTTAGACGATTGGTCATTGAAATTGTGGATTTTTCTTGATTTATCTCAAAACTAGCTTAATGGTAGAATTCCAAATAGTCTTGCTCAAATAGTTGGTCTAAGTGTTTTAGACTTATTTGTTGAAGTTTTGAAAATACGAAGAGAGAAATAAAAGGGTAAGGAAAGAGAAACAATGAAGGGAATTCTAAATTCAATTCTTTTGATCGAGAATTACATGAATTTAAATACAAAGATAGGAAACAAATAACTAAAATTAAGGTCCTAAATTAAGGGAAATCAAAATACTATAATCAATAACTTGAAATCAAGCCATAATTTAAAAAGGAAATCAAATACTAATCCCACAAATTGGGACTAATTTACAAAATCAACAACTAAATGAAAATGGCAAATCTGGACAATAGCCTAAACATTTAATTCTAACACTCCTCCTTGTTTAGGAGCTGCAAACACCAATTCTTGCCGACTTCTCCTTTGGGTTTTTCATTGAGTTAATCATGGTGATAAGAGTCTTATGTCATCGGCGATCCCCAGAAGCTTTGACCCTTTCCCCCATAAAGTTCCCTTTTCCTTACTTCTGATTTAGAAGTTGTCATTCTTCCATGAGATTCTCCAACCTTCTGAAGTGACTCTTATCGGTTAGACTCTATAATGGAGAAGCAACAAATGAAGACTCATTCTCGAATGCCTTCGATGAGGAAAGCTAAGTAGGAGTCATTTTTTCATTTTCTGGAGGCATAATTGCCTCCATTGATGGAAGGTCCTCACAAGGGGCATCACGACCTTCCTTGCTTTGATCCTTTTTATGGTATGATAGTTTCTTAGACTCCTCACAACCAATAGGGGAATCAAAAGGTTCTAACAAATTCATTGAAGAATTTGGTTGCCTTCCTCTTTTCTTAGTATTTTGTTCGATCTTAGACTCTTGTTCTGCCTTTTCAACGCTCAAACTATCCAAGTTCAGCTTTGAGAGTCGCGAGAATGCAAGTGCAACTCCTCCTCCAGTGGATTTAGAACAAAACTTTTCCCTTTTTATTAATAAATCACATGTAAAACTGAGAAAAAAATTTAATTTTTACGAAAAGGAGTAAAAAGCGATGAAATTCGATTTAGCCAAAGAAATTCTCTAGATCTCGGATGACAAAGCAGTTTCTCAGATTAAATTCGTCACAAATGAAATATAGTGACCCGGAAAAGTTTCGTCGAATTACGAGATAGTGAATATTTTCACAATTTACGGGTGATAAATTGATGACCCGGGGGCGAAGATTTTTATGAAATCTTGGAAGTCAGAAAAATGGCTTGAATTAAATTTCATTTAAAATAATTGAATTGAAAAGAAATAAAAATTTTCGGGAAAGAAACGGACCCGAATAAAGCAATATGAACCATGTAATAATATTAATAATAATAATAATAATAATAATAAGAATATAAATTATAATACTAATAAAAGGAAAAAAAATCATCAAAAAGGAAGAGGAGGCGGGTGCGAGGAGGTTTTTTTTGTACATTATTTTCTCTTGTTTCTTTCTTAGATTCTGAGAATTAGATGAGGTTTTAGAAGTAATTTGAAAACAAGAAGTTGATCTCTGTGGCTAGAGCTACGGCGTGGACACGAAAATCTTGGAGTTTCGTCAAACTCCACGAGGTAGGAATTTTCCTACTTGTGTTCTAGCCTAAAGGCTGTTAATAGTTTGGAATTGGCTTAGAGGCGGAGAAAAGAGCGTAAATTTTGGATCCTCGAATTTTGGGTGAGTTGTAGAATTTTAGGAATTTTGAAGGGACTATTTTTTAGACTGATCACAAAGAGTGAATTTGATTTATTGGGCTGATTTTAAAGGCTTGTTTTGAAGCGATCGCAGCGAAATTCGGGACTATTTTCGAGGCGGTCCCGAGGCGTATTCGAGGTTTAGTTTTGCTCCGGGATTTGATGTCTTCGGGTTTGTGGTGTGTTTTGGTATCCACAATATTCGGTGATGAACCGTGAAGGGACCAAGAGGTGCCCTGTTTTACATGGGTATGAGATTTGGGCCATTTTGTGTGTTATTACTAGAAAATGAATTGCTCGTGTTTGTTAATTAGCCCATGTGAGCTAATTTTGGTGTAATTGATTGTGAATTTGCATAACATGTTTTATATGATTTAATTATGTTAATATATATGCATGTGAATATATTAGCATGAATGTGTTGGAATTGACATCGCCAATTCCATATGCACTGGGGTAACCTAGAAATTAGGTGTGAGTGCATAGTTGAGATCGACACTGTGTTAGGTGTTCGATGGTGTGTCATGAGTACACGGTTGTGGATCAACACTGCGTATGGTGTTGATTAGTGGGCTTGATTAATAGGAGTGAGTCGCACGGGTTAAGGAAATGGAAATGACTCATTGCATTTCATATGCACTAGGGCACCCTAGAACAATAGGAGTGAGTGCATGGTGGATTTCTTGAGAGGAGAATCGTTTGGAGGGGTTGACCAACAATATTATTTATCGGAGTGTGTCCACTACAACATCGGAGGGTTGTCCATATAATATCAATCGTCGGAGTCTGCCCAATTGATATACATCGGAGGGTTGTCCACAAAATAGATTATCGGAGTTTGTCCACTATTTATATCGGAGGGTTGTCGCGGTTAAAACAAAATACCTTGTTTGAAATGGTTTCAATTAATAAGAACATGTTGAGATGGGTGTTAAGCCTGAGGTGTGGTGTGAGACGCAAATAACAGTTCACGTATGGGTGTAAGAGACTGCGGTATCATCCCCGAGAAAAGTTATGTTGCGAGAAGACACGGTCATGTTTATCACATAGACTTGGGTTATGTATTAGAGTGAGATCAACTTAAGAGTTTGTTGCCCATTGACACCTTGCATTGGGTAATGGGCCGTATGGAGAAACCGATATTTGGGTCATTAATACCGATGACGATTGTCCGCGATTGGCGTATGCATGTGAGGCGAGTGATGAGTGACTTCGAGATATATTACTGATAGCATGTGAGGTGATGGAAGCGACGAGCTTCGGTACATGGGCATGGTAGTCGAGTCTCATTTTCGCTGGCACATATAGGCATTCAAGTAGGCGTGTGTATGTTGCGCGGATGTGTGTTTGATTATGCGACCATTGCATGTGCATTTGGGTGGGAGTAGCCCTTGTAGGAGATTATCACTCTTGGGCTTTGCTCACCGATCGTGGTTGCTGGTACAGGTCAGGTGCGAACGGTGACCCGCGTCGGGACCGCACATATGAAGAAAGCCGGGATTGCGGCTTTATTATATATTTTGTAAATATATATGGGTTGTATTTATTTGTATAAGAGTGATGTAATTTAAACTCTTATGGACTATGGTTTTATACTAAGAGTGATGTGGTCGTTGGATGTGTTGGGACAGGTTATGTACTAAGGGTATAGCTCCCTGTACAAAGGAGACTCTGCCCGATTTTCGTGAGATGTGGTCACCCAGGCATTCCCATGAGTGTTTCAGCGGGTTGATGGGTAATTGACGGACCCTTGGGATTTGGGTGTCACACCTTTGTCATTGCATCTTGGTAAAAACAATAGACATTTAAACAACCGCCAGTATCGTTTCTCGATATTTATTACACTCATGGTTCTAATCTATATGGGCACATATGACACATCAGTGATTAACTTAGTACCATGACAAGTTGGGATAACAATTGTACCTTTTCCCTTGAAAGCAATATACTTACCATCACCCACTTAAACCATTGGTGAAGCGATTTCACACCATTTTTTGAAAGTACTCTTGTTGTGCGTCATGTGGTTTGAAGCGATCCTTTGTCGATAATTGACAATTTGTTGAACTCATCTTCGGTGAGCATGTAGCAACAAACAAGTAATCTTCTTCCTCTTGATATACTGCTTTTGCCTCTTCCTTATTTTATTGTCTTTTATTCTACAAATAATAAAACCGTGTCCCATTTGTTGACAATTGGAGCATTTATCTGGTCTTCTCCACTTGAAAGGTGGATGACCTTTCTTGTTACAATGCTAGCAAGGTGGATATGACTTCTTCTGCCCATCATTCTCTTTTCCAATTGCTGGTTCTACACTGGTGCTACTTTCTTTCTTCTTGATCTTCCACCGACTCTTGGTAGCTTCTTGATGTTTGATTGCTAGTGCTCCTTCTATTGTTGTGCCTTTTTTCACCAGTCTCCTTTGCTCTTGTGCTTGCAAAGCACTTAACAATTCTACAAGAGAAATTCTTAACAATTCCTTGGTATTTTCAAGAGGCGATGATGATTTATTCTATACCCTTTCGGGGAACAAGGTTTTCAAGCTCTTGAATATGTGGTCAGTTGAGAGTGTCCTCTATTTGCAAATTCAAAGAGAAGTTTTTTAAATTAATATTCTTTAGTGATTCGAGGCTCTCCATTCTTTGCGGTTCAGAATTCCTTAAATGAAGTTTAGATACATACCTTTGATTCTCTCATCGCCGGCATACTACTTTTTAAGGAAATCCCATATCTCCTTTGCTGACTTTAGAGACATGATTTGTGTGAAAATGGTGGGAGTGACTACTGCAAACAAACATGCTTTTTCCTTTGATTTTCTTGTACTACTGCAAACAGACATGCTTTTTCCTTTGATTTTCTTATCCTCCTTTCTTTATGTACCTTCACTGAGCCATGGGTGGGATTTAGGAAAGTGCGGGGACCGTAGTCTTCTTCCCATTGCTTCGAATATCATCTCTGCATTCTACCTTTGCCCACATTTGATAGTTTGTTCCATCAAATGCTGTAGGAGCTATTGTTGAAAAATTAGCTTCACCTTCCATGATTGAATTATAGGTCCCTCAAGAAAAAGGGCTCTGATACCAATTGTTAAAGTTTTGAAAATATGAAGAGAGAAATAAAAATTAAGAAAAGGAACAATGAAGAAGAGTGTAATTAAATTATTTTAATGGAAATTACATGAATTTAAACTCTAAATATAGGAGAAACAAATTACTAAAATTAGGAAAATCAAAATACTATAATCAATAACTTGAAATCCAAGCCATGATTTAGAAAGGAAATCAAATACTAATTACAAATTGGGACCAATTGGCAAAATCGGCAACTAAATGAAAATGGCAAATCAGACAATAACCTAAACATTTAATATTAACGTACTATACCCAAATAACAACATCAGGTAAAATTCCATGACAGCTCAATTACAAAGCTTTAATGCTTCCCATTTGAGGAAATCATTGACTTTGTAAGGCCACCTCTTTTGAAAGGTGTCAAAGAAGATGAAGGTGAATCTGGGGAATCCTCCTTCACTGGTTTTCGTAGTAAAAAACATGACCTCCAAGATGATGCAAATAATATATGGTTTTATGAAAATATTGTTCTTGGATTCATTATTGGATTTTGGGGAGTTTGTGGCACTTTACTACTTAACGGTTCGTGGAGAAATGCCTATTTCTGGTTCTTGAACAAGATGAAAGACCAATCATATGTGATAACAACAATAAATATGAACAGACTGTGAAGGAGTTTCCAAAGTTAAATGGTACGGAAGACCTATCAAATTCTCTCTTTGACTTTTTTGAATAAAATATATTACCTTAAGTAGACACTTTCGATTATTCTTTGAATTCTTTTCTTATTGATTAACACCTTCCACAATATACAGGAGATAAATAGATTTTTCAATGAAAATATTATTATTTTTATTAATACTTGGGTAACTACTAAGGAAGCCTAGAATATTTTAATGTGCCAAATGTAATAACACCCATTTTAAGCTCTCTCATCATACATAGATTATGTTATGGCTTGAGAATAATAGTTGAAAAACAACTATGACTATTTTTCTATCTTTCTTTTGTGTACAATTTTGCCTTTTTATTGTAGCTTAGTTAACTTGGTTTAATTATATTTGACAATATTGGTTTAATTATAGGAAGCATACTAATTATTGAAGTGATTTTTTTCAGTGATGAATAATACTTAGAATTTTGTCTGCGGAGCTTGAAGCAGGCAGCATCGCAAGGATTGGTAGGTGATGTAGGCTTGAGAGAGTAATGAGTTTAGTCATAATGGGACAGCTTGAATGTAAGATCTTTTGTGTTTATTAAATTTGTTATCTTATATATGCCCCGTTGCCATGTATTAAGTTCGTCTATTTGACAGTCAATGTGGTTTAGGTTTATTTATGTTATGCTTTAATTTAACTTTGAATATAGATTACTTTTTCTACATGTAAAGCTCATATTTTGGTTCTTCCTAATTGATTTAGTAATTTTTTATTGGTTTTTTATTCTTCTTTCATAAGATCAAATATATAAGAAAAGATATCTATAAAAATGAGGATTGCCAGAAAATTATTTTCTTTGCTTATAAACAAAATTTTTCTAGTGATGCTATGTCACAATATTATTAACAATAGAAGGCAGTGTGAAAAGGAAATGGTAAGACTAAGAACAAAAAACAAAACGCATTTTTTACGGTGCCTAAGCTTTAGCGTCAGCGTAATAAGAGAACACATAAATCTGGGCATAATATAAAAATTGAAAAGAGGGTTTTTGATGTCAATTGTGAAATAAGCTATGGAATTGTTGTAAAAGTGGCTTTGGCCTTCGAGCAGGTATAAATTACAACGTATAATTTATCTGACCAGTCTTACGACATCATGGAAATTCCAAGTTTGTTTATGAAGACCAGATCTAAATGTATTATTGTCTATAGTTGATTTCTTCTATGTAATACTATCTATAGGGCTTCTATTATAGTAAGTCTTTACAAAAAGGTATCGTTATATGTAGAGCAATTACAGCATAAATTATTATCGACTTCGAATTTGGTAACCCCGACTCCTGTAACAACTACTTATGGATCTTTTAGAAACACATCCATTATTTAGGTTGGGATTAAACTAATAAAAAATCATTGACACAAATAGTTTGCTGTGAAATCAAAGTAATTTTGTGATTCATGGAGATCCCAATCAGGAGCCGATTGTTCGTGATCATGCGAGAGTGGAACATTACTAAGAAGGTGCGACTTGGGGTTGAATCTTTGGTAAAGGGATTCTTTATTATTTATACTTGACTACATTTGTGTGCGAGGTGGAGTGTCTAAGGTGGGTTTATTTCTGGTGTTCTTTATATTTTCTAGAGTTCTATACTTCTTATACATTCTCACTTGTTGATCATTTAACTTATCATTAATATGCTTGAGATGATTAGATATTGAGGTTTGATCGGTTCAGGAATGTATTGGTTATCTTGAGACATCTTCTTTGATGAGGTAGGGAATCTGCATGCCAAACTTTGTTTAATCCTAGAAATGATTTTGGAGCGTTATTAGTCATCGATTCCATTCGGACAATATTTTTTATATCATCTTTGCTGTTTGTAGAGACTCTAGGCGGGTTGCACCTCAAGGATTAATAGTTAGTATGAAGTGGGATATGCTACTACTAAAAATAGAGGACTCTGTTTTGCTGGTGCCCAACATGAAAGGTATAGAACAGAGGTTCACTTCCAACTGTTAAAATATGTCTCAAATTCCTAAGTAGTATTTATTCTTTTTGTAAAGAATATTGTGTAGGATGATTCACAGTTGTTATATTATTGTAATATTATGTTTCCTTATAGAATAAGAAAAGTTGTTAGGAATATTCTAGGTCATGGAAAAAAGATATGAGAGAGATATGTATGAAAGACCTATTCGATGTGTTACAAGAAAATCTGCCGGGTTTGAGAGGCGAAATTTTATGAGATTATTTTCTCGGTGTTGTGAGCATTTTAGGGTTTTGTGATTTTGTGATTTTGTGATTTTTCCTAATAGTTGCAATATTTTGATACTCCAGAATAGTGAAAGATTTATCTTTCAAGAATAGTGAAAGATTTATCTCATCCATGGATATAGACATAATTGGCCAAGCCACTTAAAACCCTTGTGAACTATTATGTTAATTTCTTTATCTTTGTGTTCTTGAATTCATATTCTCAAAGCTTCTGCTTTTATTACACTAACTATGGGTTAAATTGCTTGTTATAATGGTATTAATCCCAATGTCTCTTCATACTTTTCATCCTTGCAAGATTTCATATGGGGATAAATCTTAGTGCCCCACTGTTGCAAACTTAGCTTGCTTAAAATGATGCATCACCACCAATGGATGCTACAATGACCTAACTCTTCTCAAATCTTGTTCAATTTAGGGTGTAATTGGGCGCACACGTAGAACTGTGTAGAAGCTAAGCCCTGATCTTGCTTCTTTGTTGGATCAACGTCCTAAAGAAAAGGCCTTGATAGGGTTGAGTTTAAGTTCTCCATATATAAACCTTCACATTTATCTCTCCGGGCGATGTGGAACACTACAATCCACCTCTCTTAGGTCGGTGTCCTTCACACACTTGGAGCTAAGAGATCGGGCTCGATACCAGAGATCGGGTGGGATTTAACTCGATGTTTACATGGCCCCGGTCTTGACACGACCATCTTTGTGCCTATACTGGTTTATGTTCCTTGGTTCTAATTAGTGCATTGATTGTTGCTTTTTTCTTTTCTTTTCTTTTCTATTTCTTTTTGTTCTCCCATCTAGTCCATCTTCTCATATTTTATTCTCCTTGCTTTTGAACTATTTTCTCTTGATTGCCCTTCATTCTTGTACCTTCAGGCACAATGAATATCCTGGATACCTAAAGAATTTGGGCAACATTAATATGCATCAATCGAACTGCATCCTCAAATTATCTCGGTGTTCATGTTAGGATTCATCTTTATAGTCCATTCGTAAATGCAAAATAGGGAATTAAGAATAAAATTGATAATAATTATCTAAGAGTTTCTAGGTTGAGTGATAAAGGAAAGGATATTTGATAGAGTTAAGGTATTTGATACAGGTTTCTTGAATTTAGGTACATGATGCAATCCTCTTAGTTTTGCATTTGGGTGCATTTCATTCTATCAAAGACCACAAATGATACGATCATGGCAACAAGCACTTTTTTTCCTTTTGGAAATAATTATGGGTTAGTACCATTCCATGACTATTGACATACGATTTAGTCCTTAGAGTATAAGAGGTTTCTGAGGGCCGTTAACGTTAGGGTTTTATCTCATTAATTCTTGGTTAGAATATTTGTCTTCCTTCAATATCTCTCTTAGTAAATCCCTTTGAACAACGTGAAAGCTAGGAGACCCCAATTTGGATGAGAAGCTCGCTTTGCTTCAAATGAGGGATCTAATTGATTATCCCTCGTGATATGGTTGCCAAAGATATCAAGAAAAGGTATGGTATTTACATATAGTTGGGATCTTACTTGTCCACCAGAATGTTTGAAAAAATATCATAAAAATTGTTTGGAAGTGGTAATGATATATTTTATACAAAAGAAATATTCCATGGATAATTGGAACATAGTGAGCGCTCTTTTTCTTTGTAAGGGCCTAAGCCTCCTAGAAAGCATTGATTCTTAGGGATGGACACATCCTTCTGATGAGTTGAAGCTGCTAGAGTGAAGTGGTATTTCTTTTTCAACGCTCTCAGCTCTAATGAAAATTTAGAAGATGAAATTAATTATAGCCTTTAGCAATGAAAAACATGTTGGGTTACGGGCAGAATATCCAATCTTGTTGGAACATAAATGCAGCGGAATTTATAATTTTTATCCCTTAACCCACCAAAGATCTGTACGTTTCATAAAAAGCGAAAGAAAGGGAAGGGTAAAGCAGAACTTACCTCTTGTAGATCGGTCGTCGAACCTTCAAAGTATGTGTCTTGGTTTATTCGAGGATCTTCAAAATTGCTACCTTTAAAAAGCGCCACCCTCTACAAGTATCACACACAGATCAAATAATAAGTTTCATAATCTTGTTGAATGCTGAGGATTCGGGTTCGTCTTCTCAAAACGAAATTAGGGTCTCTACTGTTTGGTTGTTCTTAGAGTAAAAACTGACCGCTCTGAAAAATATATGTCTCACATATATATATCTATATAAGTCTGCTGGGTTTGTCCAAAAACGAATTTTTATTATTATATATTTAAAACTACTTTTAAGTAACAATTTAAGTCAAACTCTTATCAGAACAAGGAAACAAATTTATATTATTACATATTTAAAAAGAAAACTCTTTTAAATAATAACAATTTAAATTCAAATCATTATTAGATAAAAACAAATTTATTTATATTATTATATATTTAAAACTCTTTTAAATAATAACAATTTAGAATTAAATCCTTATCGAGATAAGAAGCAATTTATATTATTATATATTTATATATTAAAACTCTTTTAAATAATAACAATTTAAATTCAAATAATATATAGAGATAAAAGCAATTTATATTATTATATATTTAAAACTCTTTTATTAAAACAAAACCCTTTATAGATTATTTCCTTATCGATAAGAAAATATAACTTAAATTAATTATTTGTTATAATTTAAATCATAATTTAAACTTTCGAAATTAAATTGAATTTAAGCTAACTGTAATTGTTATTTGTAATTTTAAAATAATCTCAACATTTTAAATTACTCACAGTGAAAAACCATAATGTCGTTATTATTTGTTCTTAATGTCAGACCTATGGGATTCGATTATTAAAGATAGGCACAAATCACATTTACGATCCTCTCTGAGTCATAAGTGGCTCTAGCAAGACATTATGACTACCCAAGTTAAATGAAAAGCTCATGATCGAGACAACCTTAATATAGCTAATGACATAATCTTTGTCTCATGATATCTTGATAGAATATAAGGCATGGACAAAGTGACCATATCGTTCTATCTTTGATTACTCAAAACCAAATTAGGCGACTAAACAAATGACATTGATCTCCATCAATTCATTTGAGCACGACTCATTCATTTCTCGGTCTCAATTGTCGAGGACCAGATATCTACTCTTATAATAAGAGGGACAAATTCATCTTAACGCTCATATCTCGCTCATAATTCTTATTATGTTCAAGTATAACTTTATAGTCATCAGATTAAAGACAACGTTTGATTATATCAAAACACAATATTCCTTATGTTGAGAACTATAGCGATCTCAGGTCAAAAGGATTTAATGACCTAACTATAGAGATTAACCTTGACTTTGATCCATGTATTAATCTCGAGAGCGGGTATGTCGATATTTGTTCTCAACAAATAGATATAAATTTGATTTGTATCTCACATACACATATTCATTCCATGAATATCATCAAACTTTATACTAATCCTAATTCATTGTTATTCCCATAACAATAGCAGATTAGGGACATTTAGAATAATTAATAATATTATTCAAGGACATTATATATAATAAACATCACGAAATCATCATAACTAATAAATTCTCATAAATGGTCAAAATACCATGTCCGTCTGATAGGTCTAGAGCCACGTACAACAATCTCCCCACTTTAGCTGGGCCCATTCATCAGTGTATCTAATACCTATGAACCTAGCATGGCGATCATGTTGCCTTGGTAGAGGCTTAGTGATGGATCAGCTGACATTATCATCTGTTGGAACTGCGCATATCTTAACGTCACCTCTCTCGTGATTTCTAGAATGAGATGATAACCCTAAGAATGTGTTTGGATCGATGTGATCTAGGTTCCTTTGCTTGTACAATAGCACCATTATTGTCACAATAAACATCAACGAGTTTATGTGCTAGGAACCTTCAAGATCGGTAATGAACTTCTTGATCAATGGGTTCGCTCTTTGCATCGGATCTTTGCTGTAAATTAAACCGGTTGGCCAAGAATCAGCTTATGATGCTTTGCTTTGAACTTTTCAGCTAAGCGCACCACCATTTAAAAACAAAACACATATCCCATTGCGATCCAGAAATCATCTTTGTCGGATTAGGCTTGCATCTGTGTAACCATTCTGACGGATCATCTTCGATGCGCCATACACCAAGAACATATCTTTGAGACCTTCACCGGATACTTAGAATGTTCTTGGCGGTGTCAGTGACTCTCACCGGGATCGGCCAGGTAATACACTGCGTTATGTAAAGGCGCAAGATACATACGGTCTAGTGCACAGCATGGCATGATAGATCTATTCTTGGCGTAGGAATCTTACTCATCCGTTCGCTCATCTTTAGTGTTAGGACCGAGATTTGCTAAAGTAATACCATGAGACATGAGCGAAGTATCCTCTTGGAATCTTGCATGCGGGCCGTTTCGATGCTTTGTCTATGTAAGCACTTTGACAGACCAATCCCGACCGCTCTTAGTCCCATCTCTATAGATCTTTATCCACTAGGATATAAGCGACCGCCTAAGTCTTTCATTGGCTTACTTCTAACCAAGACTTGACATTCTGTGAGTAGGGATATCATTCCCAATGAGTAAAATGTCATCAACAACAAGACCAAAAATACAATTCTTGTCCCATTAATTTTCTTATAAACCTGAGCTCGTCTTCGATTTTGAAAAATCCGAGCCCTTTGTTGATTCATCAAAGCAATTCAAACTCAGAGGCTGCTTCAAACCATAAATGGATCTTTGAAGCTTGCATACTTCTGAAATTCTTAGGTTGCAAAACCTCGGGTTGTGTCTGTGTACACATCCTGATAAGTTTCATTAAGAAAGCGCCGGTTTTAACATCCATTTGCCAAATCTTATAATCATGATATCGGCCGATGACAATAAGAATACGATAGACTTAAGCATAGCTACCGGATGAAAAGTTTCATCATAGATACATGCCATGAGTTTGTTTGAAACCTTTGCAACTAGCCTTGCTTTATGGTATGCACTTTGCCATCCATGTCGAGTTTTCTTTTTAAAAATCATTTTACATGATGGTCTTTGCATGGTGGGTGATCAAGGTCCATACTGATTATCATACATGGATTGAATTTAGTCTTCATGGCCTCTAACCATTTCTCTGATCTACGGATCCAACATAGCCTCTTGATAGGTAGTGGGTTCATTTGATCCTGTGATACATCATGGATTTATCAGTCGAAATCCGCCATCTACAGACTCATAATGGTATCCTCTCCAGATACGTAAATTTTGTGCTATAGGAGTGTGTCAACAATAGTTTGTTGACTATGGTATCCTGAGAGCGGGTTCAATGTTATCTTGTGGTTCTCGAACTTCTTCCGAGTTGTACCTTACTCCCCCTTTGGTTCCTTTAGAAATAAATTCCCTTTCTAGAAAGACACCATTAGAGCAACAAACACTTTGTTCTTTATGGGATTGTAAAGTAGTATCCTTAGTCTCTTTAGAGATTCCCACAAAAGACATTTATCAGACTTATGACTCCAGTTTATTTGAAACTTGACGTTTTTTTACATAAGCCTCTGACCCAAAATCTTAGAAAAGAATAACTGAACCTTTTACCATTCCACATCTCATTTGGTGTCTTTTCAACCGCTTTAGATGGAACTCGATTTAGTGTGAACGCAGTTGTTTCAAGTGCATAACCACAAAAGGTAAATGGAAGATCTGTTAGACTCATCATAGATCGAACCATATCTAATAAAGTTCGATTCCTCCTCTCAGACACACCATTCCATTGTGAGAATTGTTCCGGGGAGTTAATTGAAATGATTCCACAAGTTCTAAGATGAATTAAATAAATTCTTGGCTCAAATATTAGCCACCTCGATCCATGATCAGTGCCTTGATTATCTTATAAGTTGGTTTGTCACTTCATTTTGAAAAGATTAGTTATTTCAAATGATTGATTTATGTCTCTAAATCAGTAGACATAATATATCTGCTGAAGTCATCGATGAAATGTAATGAAGTACTTGTAACCTCTCTAGCATCTGAACTTAATGGTCCACATACATACGTATGTATGAGATCTAATAATTCAGTGGCCCTTTCCTTTGTGTCAATAAAGGGATCCTTTGTCATCTTACCCGATAGACAAGATTCACATTAACATCATATGATTGAAAATCAAATGAATTCAAAAGTCGACTTGATGAGTTTTGAGATGTAATTCTCATTTATAGCCCCAGCGACAATCTCGAGATAGGTTGAATTTAAATCATTTGGACTTAAATTTCTTAGTAGTTATGTTATAGACATGAGAATTGTTGGATTTTGAAGGGTTCATAACACAAAGACCATCTTGTAAATAGGCGTTTGCATAGAACAATATTTATGAAAATACGTTAATTATTATTCTTAATAATAAAGAAAAACCATCATTATCAAACAAGAAAGCGAAATAATATTCTACTGTGCTTAGGAACATAATAACAATTGTCAAACTAGCAAAGAAGCCTTTAGACAAATCAAGTTCATAACTTCCTGCGGCCCAAGCCAGTGGCTTTGCTCATTATTTGCTCGTGAATCCAGCACGCCCTTGATTGTCTAGTCGCTGGGCCAGGCACATTTGTACAAATCTTGAGATCCACATCTAGTATCTAATGCCGGGAACTGAGAAGGAAAAATTAATCGTATAACATAAATACTGAGAACTAGTCTCGCGGTCTTGCTGCTTCTTCTTCAGATCCTCTAAATACAGCTTGCGGTTTCTCTTTGATGACCCGGGTTCATTGCAAAAAAAACACCCTCCTTTGGGGCTTTTAGCCTTGGGTTCAGGTTTGGGTTTGGGTTGAGCACTGGACTTTCCTTTGCCCTTGCCCTTGCCCTTGCCCTTGCCCTTGTTCTTGAAGCCCTTTCCCTTTTAAACCATCAGAACATGGCCAGGCTTGGATTTAATATTCTGCTCAGCGGTTTTAAGCATTGTATGCAGCTCAGAGATAGATTTGTCCATTTCATTCATGTTATAGTTCATGACAAAGCGGCTACTAACTTCTTTCCCGAGGAAGTGAATTCAGGATCAAATTAGTTGCCAACTCTTGGCTCGATGGAAATCGAAGCCTATCGAGGTTCTAAATACTTTTTCATTTTAGAACATGAGCAACCTTGAAGAACCCTCAACCCATCTTTGCAAGAATCGATTGCCTTGGTAGTCCTCGTACCTTTTCTTGCCTTGCTTGTTCAGCTGGAACATTTCCTTAGATTGAAGATCATATCATAAGCTTCCATATTTTCCGGATCCTTTTGAAGTTGAGGAACTCGTAGTAGCTAGCATCAAGCATCTGACATCAATAGAGTCATTATGATGCTTCATAAGCCATTCTTTTCAACTCTAGGAACATTTTAAGCTGGTTCTATACAGGGAGGGTTCATCCGAGGACATAAAACTTCCTTTCTTGTTTGAGAACAATTCTCAGAATTTGAAATGATCAAGAAGTTAGTCCCATTAGTTTATCCTTCTCAAGGATTGATCGCGTGAAACCAATTAGAATTGTTGTTGTTATTGTTTGGCCATCTACAATGAATGTGAAAGTTCGATAAGTATTTTGATTATGAAAGATTCTCACTAAATTAACAACCTGAGAATAATCATATTAATCTAGTGGTAAGATCCATATTTTACTCAACTTTAAGTCAACTTTGGCATGACACTTAAGAATTAAGTTATTTAGGTAGGTAACTCCTGCCAATTACACATCTCATGCAACTCTTAGATATTTATGGGGTTTTGACATCATATGTCCTAGGCATGTTTAAATCCCATCTAATGCTGTAGACTAGCTTAGTTTTGATAACTCTTCAAGAGTTAAGCCATTTTAAACATATGGGTAGCACCATTACTCATCTTGTCTCACTAATGTAACCTCATGTACTTACACTTTGGTAGAACCCGTTAAGGTGATAAAAGGTTTGACAAGTGTTTAAATATGGATGGCATGTTAACTTTAAATTTTTATGTAGAGGATCTTGATTGATTTTAATTTTCAGTGAATAGATCTCATCATACATCTAGTATCACATACTCATGTAACATCATACATAGCATCTCATACATGCATATAATAAACGTGTCACAGTATGGCCTTAATCTAGATTGATCTCCATAAGCCAATATGAAGATCCATGATCATTCTAGAGTAGTAATAAAAGCGACTCCATGATGTCGATTTGACCCTGACTTCTTAGCATAGACACTGGCTCTCCTCCATCGTCATGGTTGGATTCTTGACTTCAAATGGCTTGCATTGTCTCTTATTTTATTACAACAATTAAATAAATACTACTAATAAAATAAAATTACAACAAATCAAAAGCGGCATGCAAGCGGAAGTATTTAATAATTACAATACGCGAAACAATATGTACTTTTGATCACATTGGTAAAAAAGGCCATCTTTTGTGCACCATGTGAAGCAACACAACATGCAAAAATATATCATATTATCATACCGCACATAAACAATTTGCATTAAAATAGAAATTATAATGAGGCGTGTGTTTAAAACCAATTAAATTCATAAGGCGCTATGCGGAGAGCATTCACGGAGTTCGCTGGCGGTTGGCGGGCGGGGTGGCGCCCTCGCGGAATCGGGCGGCGCCGAAATTTTTTTTCTTTGGAAACGTAGGTTTTGTCTCAAAAATTAGAGAGATTTTTATTGATCTCATCAATAAATTTTGAATAAATAGAAAGCCATCAAATCACATTAAACGACATATTATGTAATCTCATTACACATGGGGCTTATTTTGTACCACCATAAACAATCATTGTTATTGAGTGATATAAGAGAGTGATCCATGTAATGTCGATTAAGACAAAGCCAGAATCATATAACATCTTTATTAAACGCGCAATGGCAATGTATTCAGTTCTTAATTATATTAACGAATCCTTTTTAGGTTCAGTTCAGTCAATTAATACCTTAAAAAAACCTATTAACTATATGGATTCAAACCATAATATCACATATATTCAAAACGCCAAATCATGCGAGAATCATATACATCATATCACGATCAAACATGGCATTGCTGATTTTATATGAAAACCTGATACAGCTCTGATACCACACATTTGGGTTACGACAGAATATCAATGTTTGGAACATAATGCGTGGAATTTATAATTTTATCCTTAACCCACCAAGGATCACATACGTTTCATAAAAACCGAGAAGGAAGCAGTGCAAACTTACCTCTTTGTAGATCGATTCGTGAGCCTTCTAAGTGCAGCGTCTTGGTTTATTCGGATCTTGAGTCTTCCTTTACTGAAAGTTACCTCTACAAGTATCCACACACGAACAAATGAGCGATCTTGTTGAATACTAGTTCGAGGTTAGATATTCTCCAAAAGCAGAAAATTAGGGTCTCTGTTTGGTTGTTCTTAGTAAAAAACGACCTTAAAAATATATGTCACATATATATCTATATAGAATGCCTTTGGGTTTTTTGTCAAAAACAATTTTTATTATTATATATTTAGAAACTCTTGCTAATAATATAAATTTAAATTCAATCCTTATCGAATGGAAAGCGAATTTATATTATTACATATTTTAAAACTCTTAAATAATAACAATTTAAATTCAAATCCTTATTAGATAAGGAAACAAATTTATTTATATTTATATATTTAAAAACTCTTTAAATAATAACAATTTAAAAATTCAAATCCTTATCGGACAAGGAAGCAAATTTATATTATTATATATTTAAAACTCTTTTATTAAAAAAAAAAACCCTTTACAGTTATTTCATATCAATAAGAAAATATAACAAATTAATTATTTGTTATAATTTAAATCACCAATTTAAACTTTCTCAAAATTAAATTCGAATTTAAAATAACAACGGGTATTATTTGTAATTTAAAATAAACTCATCATTTTAAATTACTCTGATGAAACCATAACCGTTATTATTTGTTCTTATTGGAAACACTATCGTTGATTAACATTGGCGATGCAGAGCCTAAATCATTATCTGGTGCTCAGTAGCGCCTCATGAGAGACATTATGACTACCCAGAAGTTAAATGAAAAGCTCATGATGGGAACAACGCCAGCCATAGCTATGACATAATCTTTTGTCTCATGATATCTTGATAGAATATAAGGCATGAATGAAGTCTAACCTTATAGTTCTATCTTTGATTACTCGAAACCCCAGTGAATGACTAAACAAATGACATTGATCTCCATCAATTAATTTGAGCACGACCTGCATTTCTCAGTCTCAATTATCGAAAGGGACCAGAGATATCTCTCTTATAATAAGAGGACAAATTCACATCTTAATCAGATTCGTATCTATAACCATAATTCTTATTATGTTTCAGAAGTATAGCAACTATAGTCATCCAGATTAAAGACAGCGTTTGATTATATCAAACACAATATTCCTTATGTTGAGAACTATAAGCGATCAGGTCAAAGTTTAATGACACAACTATTGAGATTAACTTATGACTTTGATCATGTAATCTCGAGACGGGTCTGTCCAATATTTGTTCTCAACAAATAGATATAAATTTGATTTGTATCTCATACACATATTCATCCCATGAATATCAATCAAACTTTATACTAATTTTAATTCATTGTTATTCCCATAACAATAACCGATTAGGGACATTTAGAATAATTAATAATATTATTCAAGGGCATTATATATAATAAACATGCAAATCATCATAATAATAAATTCTCATAAATAGTCAAAATACCATGTCCATACAATAGGCCTAGAGCACTATTACTAACAAAACAGTTAGGAGATGCACCTGCCAACAATAGAGATATCTCACCGCATCATCAACAAGTGAGTGATGACTTGGCTAATTCAGGTGATGATGATATAGCTTCTAGCGCATTATCAATAGATTCTACAAGAACAAGAAAGTTGAGGATTGATGAGTATCTTAAATACTCGGCTATCCTCACGTTCCAACTTAAGTTTAGTAGTTTTATGAGATAAATAAGTGTCATAATGCTCTCTTTTCTCAATTTTGTGATTAGGCTAACTATTGAGCGGAAATGAGCGAAATTGAAGAAAATTCAGCAAAGTCATCATGCAGCTGCAATAAACATGTGATCTTTTCATTTGCATGATGTCTTCCCATGGCTGTCTCATTGGTATCAACGCATTCTAGACTTCAAGATCTTTCTGTAGACACCTAGATTGCTCAATTTGGAGTCTAGATGAAGAAGTTACGACCTCGAGAAGTTGGGAAGTAAAAGAAATAGCAACCGGTTGACCAGTTTCTCAGAAAATCATCAAAAAGATAGTGAAATTCACTCTGCAACATAGAATTCTCATGCTAAAGCATGATTCCACTCACACTGAAGCATGATTCCACTCACTTTGAGGCATGAGTGCCTTCATGCATGCTGCAGCGTGAGCGTTCATGCTGCGAAAGTTTAACTGAAACCCAACTCATGTGTGTACATTTTATGTACCCGCAACGTCTGATTTGTCGCAGCCTACAAGCGTGGATGTTGAAGACTCTCTTGGTTTTGACCTTTAAATATAACGAAATTATGGCTTTTGAGGGGAGAGTTCATGGAGGCAAAGAAGGGGGCTTTCTTTGCTACATAAGGGAAGACCCTTTGGGTGGAAACACCTAAAGGCAAATCTCTCTTAGGGGAAATTGATTCTTGGCCTTTTCTTACTCTTCTCCTCTTTTCTTACTTTTCTTCATTCTCTTTGGTTGTATTTCTCCCCTCCATGAGCTAATCTCATTTTCTAGGGTTTTTGATGTAGTTTGATAATGAACTATGGTGTTGTGCTTTAATTTGTAAATCTTTGAACCTTGAATCTCATTATATTAAATGTTCCATTCTAGTCTTCATGCTTGTTGATGATTGATCTCCATTAACATGATTTGTGACCTAATTTGAGACTGATAACTGATAATTGATAATTAGGTTAGGCAATGAATAGAATGTCATGTTTCACCATAGAATAGAGATATTTATGGGTTACATGTGGCTTTATGGACTCAAATACTTAATGCGCCCTTGGTTATGATGGTTTGAGGTAAGTCTGTTTAACCTTTTCAGAAGGTATATTGTTATTACTTGAGAAAGAATAGTGTGCTTATGTGAAATCTGTCATTAATATATGTTTTTGGCATCATTGAGACCATTTTGAATCTTACAATGGGAATTTGTTAGATGAAATCAAAACCCTTGGCTTTATTGTAATTATATTTTCACTTTGCATATTGAGACCTTCGTTTAGGATTTCAACCGAATTAGTTTGTTTTCCTTTTTAACTCTCCTTATCTTCTATCATCCAAATAAAGCTAGGATTGCAATTCAAGTACTTAATAACCCAATCCCCGTGGGAACGATATACTTACTTTCTGTATATTGCCGAGGCTATGCGTGCACTTGCGCCAAATGGGCGTATACATTTCATATACTTTGTTGAGCCTATCAAGGATGATAATTGATTTTGGAAATGATGATGAGTAACATTATATTATGATTGGTTAGACTTGTGCCTATGTAAGTTCTTACATTAGAATTGTGTGAATTCATCAAATGATGTGAATAGATGTGAACTTTCTTGTAGAATTGCACCATGTATCTTCTTTAAATTCATTTTTGCCATCTACAAATTGGATATATTCTCATCTCAAGACTGTGACCAAGATGTCAAACTTTTGGCAAAATGTCAAAATGGATGTAATTATTGCTACACTAATGTATGATGAATGCTATATGGACAATTTTATCAAACATGTATATCACCAATGCATCCTGGGCAATTATATCAAACATGCATATAATTTCCCTACATCAATTCATTCATGACAATATATCACACAAGCATATATCAACATCACATACAAATCATTACTGTGGTCAGTAATAGGCGCCCTCCTCTAGGCTAATTAGACATAACGTGTCCCTGAAATAACACGAAATATGCCCTGTAATAGCCATGTCTATATATTCATACATTCAATATATTCCAATACACATATCAACATTTCATCAAACAAGCATGTCATGCCATGCAATTAGTACACTTGGTGTTATGATCAAAATTTCATCAATGATGTGAGCACCAAATGAAAATCAATGGCATATGGCTAGATTCTAGACTCAAAGAGCTTTTCATAGAGTCTAAAATAGAATCGGGTTTGATGAAAGATATGGTCGTCCAGGGATTGGAGTGCACAGGAGCACACTATTGCTCCAATCCCCCTTGTGCGTGCTGGGTTGTCTGAGCATTTGGCAGCTCTCCTGAATGAAAATTTTCACGAGTGCTCCGTAAGCAGCCCCTTCGTCGGCTACAAACCGGAGTCTCATGCCATTAACATGGCACAGCACGGCTCAAAATCGGCCCAAAACAATAGCCCAAAGACTGAAATAAACAAGGTAGAATCCACACCTCTTGAAGCATAACTCTCGTCGAATCTCGAACTTTACTCAGTCAGCGAGTTATTGTCGGGCATGATGAATTGAGGAAAAGCCGTGCGGCCTCCTTCCTCTTTCTCTCTTTCTTTTCTCCTTTCCCTTTCTCTCCTTTCCTCCCTTTCTCTTTTCCTTTCTTGCTCCACCCTCCTTCTATGAACACATCCCATTTATAGGCATGTCCATTGACATACATGTGGACACATGGCTTGCCATATGTCACACATGCATTTGCCTTTGCATGCCACGTGTCACACATGCATTTAACCTTGCAATGCCTTGTGACACATGGCTTGCCATGTGTCACTCGACACTCGTTGCCTCAAAAAACGTAAAATTCTGAATGTCTTGGAATTCAACTAAATTCGCATGGATAACTAGATTTCGCGAGATGAAGTCAACGGTGAGGTTCGTTTTGTATCCAAGATCTAGAAAAATTCCAAGTTTTCAAACTGTATCGTAACGACAAGTTCACCATGTTTGCCCTATTTTTTTTTTGAAAAGTTCAAATTTACCTGGGTTTTACATTCTTCCCTCCTTAAAAGAACTGATCTGAAATTCACAGCCACCTGCTCTATAGAATTCATATGCTGATCATTCCTTGTAAGGACGAGCAAACGTACCTTCATCCCTCAAAATAGGAAGGATAAGTAGCATCGTGTCATAGAGTCCCATGTTAGCTCCTCCACTCCCTCGGTCTTTGTCACATCACCTTATAAACCTCACCTTCTTCGTGTAAAACCTGATCTCGGTTATCCATAATGCGCATAGGTCCTCCTTAAGGTCCGATACATCGACAATGAGCTCTTGATCCTTTACATGAGGTTAGATACGAAGTGTACTTAGACATGGAACATGGAATCTGGCATGAACACCCAGATAAACAGCGGTAACACCAAGCAGTGCCATGGCTGCCCGCCTCTCGAGTACCTTGAAGGGTCAGTATACCTCGCGGTAAACTCCTAGTTTATCGGGTGTGTGACTCCCCTCTTAGGCATCACCTTCAAGAAGACATGATCACCTACCTCAAACTCTATAGGTCGCCACCGTCTGTCAACGTAGCTCTTCTTCGAGGTGTCCTTTACCAAATTCGAACCTATAGCGAATCTCTCTCCCACCTCCATCCAACAGACCGGAGATCAAAATGACCACCCATATAGTGCCTCATAGGGTGCCATCTTTATACTCGCCTGATAACTGTTATTATAGGAAAACTTCACTAAGGGTAAATGCTTTTCCTAGCTACCCTTGATATCCAGGACACATGCGTGTAGCATGTCCTCTAATGTTTGGATGGTCCTCTCTGATTGACCGTCCATTTGGGGATGAAAAGATGGTGCTAATGCAATTGTGTCCCCCTGAAGCTGCTAAACTCTCCAAATGGTACATGGCTTTGGGATCTCGGTCGATATGATAGGAACTGAGCCCACTCCCCGATAGCCGGACGATCATATATATAATCTGTATAATGCCTCAGTGAAGGTCATCCGCTGGCGAGAGAACAATGCGGAGCTTTGGCCAGGCGGTCGATCACCCGCAGCGTCAGTACCTCTGATAACCATGGCAGAGTGAGTCATAAAATCCGCCGTGACGTGATCCGCCCCACTCTGCCTGTATTGGGGTAACTACTGTCGGCCTGCGGTTTCAACTTTTACTCTTGACCGTGAGACAGGCAGGCAAAATCCCCCGACTTCTGCCCCATTCCACTCTAGTATCCCACGAAATGAAGATCATGATACATCTTCGTGCCACACAGGTTATCTGACAAAGCAGGCTTGATACTGGAACTCCACAGGATCTCCTCTTTCAAATCATGACACGGGAACCATAGCCTACCCTGACCAGAAGACCATCTTGTATGAATGGTCAGGCCCTTCGTCACTGTACTTTGTCGTGCCGGTCCTTGATGGGTGATCTTTATGTCTACCCTAGCGCACAATCACTCTGCTTTCGGTAGGGAAGCGTAGCCCGCAGTCCCAAAGTCCCTTCGGCAATCAATATCTGTGATCTAGGCTTGTCCCCCACCGAGTCTCGATCATCTGCCCGGCTCCCAGGAAAGCTGCGGTAGCGAGCTCTTTGTGACTTCAGTGAAGCGCCTCCAGCCACCACATTTGCCTTACAGGGGTGGTAGTGCAAAGTGAAATCGTAATTCTCTAGGTACTCCATCCATCTACGTTGCCTCATGTTAAGGTCCCGCTGTATAAAGATGTACTTCAGACTTTTATGGTCCGAAAATACCTCAAACTGCTCACCGTACAAATAGTGGCGCCATATCTTCAAGGCAAAGACAATGGCCTCCAACTTTATATCGTGTGTAGGGTAACTCTGCTTGTGGTTCTTTAACTACCGAGAACCATAAGCCACAACCCTTCTAGACTGCATTAGAACACATCCCAGTCCGTCTTTGGAGGCATCATAATACATTGTGTACCCCTATCCCCTGTTTGGGACTATCAGAATAGGAGCAAGTAGGCCTCGTTGGTTCCTAAGAATGCCTTCTCGCAGCCAAGTCTAATTCCATCAAACTTGACCTCATATAGCGTCAACCTGCGTCGCCAGGTACGCTAGTCGAAGAAGTCACGAATAAATCTCTGTAGTACCATGCCCATCCCGAAACTACGTATCTCGGCCCGACCTTGGCTCTCTGACTCATAGCACTTTCACCTTCTTCCGGGTCAAATGAAATTACACTGGCCGGAAGTATCACGTGCCACCAAGAACCTTACTTGATGCGGAGGCTACGCGCAGTAAATTTGGCGGATCATGCTCCTCTCGAACTTGTAGTATACGAATATCGGTCTCTGAAGACCTGTGAAACCGATCTAAATAAGGTTGGAATACCACATGCGAGATCGTGAACCTTTCTTTGGGCATTCATCAGCCCGAAATAGCATCACTATGAACTTCCGAAATGCCCATATCGCGTTCTAAGTCTGAGATGTGCCTCTAACTCAGCTGACAATGTGCTTGGTGAGGAGATCATCTTCAGTAGACAGGTGCCCTCTTAGTTGATCCAAATAAATCATCATCCTCATGAAGGGTACACAGTATTGATGAATTTTCTATTCGTTGCCGATAATCTATCTGGCCGAAGGGTGTTATCATAACTGCTTGAAACAGAGGCAGAGCTCCCGAAGGTGAAGTGCTACGATCTCTAACCGGAAACCCACAATCCATGATTCTTGCAATTGGACTTTGAGTTCTTACTGGCTTCGGCAGGCGCGTTCTATCTTAGTCCTTAGAAATGGCGTCATACCAGATATAACTCAATCGTGAGTCTACATCTATACAGAAGAAGGTAATCCCGATGGTTAATTGAAAAACATCACCGTACTCCTGAAACCACTTGGGTGCAGACTCAATCCTATCTCACCTGATCGCCAGTAAGGCACAGTCGATGACTTGTCGATTGCTCGTGCCACTGAAGTGCGTCACCACGACTGAAGTAAAGCATCATTCTTATCCCCCTGAAACATAACACGGATACCATCATGTGTGTAGGTAGTAACTCTCCTACGATCACAATCGATGGCGACCGCGATGGGTGTCATTGATCCATCCGAGGATTCATCAAACTCCCGACATGTCGTAACGCGAAGGTCCACCAGTGATACTCCTGAGATCTCTAACTCACAACCATAACATATAAGATCAACCCTCACCCTAGTTCCTAGGGAAGAACTCGTATGCAATGACTTTTCTAAGGTTTCAACCTCTAGCCAAATGACTACACCTGACACACGGCTTGAAAATCATGTAGCACATTTAGGCACAAAACATGAAATGCAAATAATGAATCTGATGAATTACAGACCCATCCCATCAAGCCACAGTACTCGTATACCTATGCTCACGATACCAGGCGCGACGCCCTAAAACTAGAGGTCAGTTGATTGACCATCAGCACAGTAGAATACGTGGTGTCGCGTATCTACGATACCACCTTGTCGGTGTCTCATTCATAGAAACTCATTTGCTGGTAAAATATTCATAGGACCCTTTCAACCATACTCAAAATATTACCCAAGACTATGTCACAATAGTCCTTAAGAGTTTATTACAACGCTCTAATACAAAATCATATTAAAGTATTTTGTTCTGTATATTTTACCAAAATGAATATCAAGATACATGTCAGCCTTCTTCCTGGTCTGACCTCGGATGACCATTTGTCGCGGCGTCTGTCTTACATGAAATGTTTTCTGTAAAGGGTGAGGCCACGCCCGGTAAAGATAACTCCTACGAGCTACTCCGCTAAGTGCACCTGTGGTCTCACACTCACCATGATCATTCCGTATCAAAAATGTAATTTCTCTGCATGGAATCACATCTCATGAATGAGATGTGACTCGATGTGCTATATACGCAGTCCTCACTAGGCTCTCACCTGATACGACGAATGTGTGATAAACTCAGTGATGTTATAATGATCATTTTCCCAAAGCAAAATTCTTTTGTTTATAAATAGCTTCCACGAGAGGATATTAACATCAATGATCTTTTTATTAACAGACATGTGTGTCTTTTATGGGTGAGCGGAATTTTGGGGTCCCACAGGCCATGCGCCTTCCTACACTGGGCTTTCAGTTGGACATATGTATAACAACGGGTCTTTCACCCAGGGGTATCTATCCCTGCTTGTTACTACCGACCTTAAGTTTCTCCGCCTGTTATACAACACTGATGTGACTCTATTAGTTTCATCTCTGCTTTATGCAAGGCCCACCATTGAAACACAGAGTGAGGTGTTTGATCATAACCATGCGCTCACACCCATTCAATGCGATGTCCTCGTGCATATGCAATGTATGCACCATTGCCTATTTGTACCATGTCACATATATGATAAATGCTATATGAACAATTTTATCAAGCATGCATATCACCAATGCATGAAACCAATTATCGAACATACATATAATTTCCTGCATTCGATTCATTCATGTCAATATATCACACAAGCATATATCAACATCACATACAAATCATTACTTAGTCAATGACCAAAACCTTTATCCTCTAGGCTAAATTACGACATAGCATGTCCCTGAATAACTCTGATAACATGTCTTTATCTTAATGGCCACATGTCTACACATCTGATTCATATGTCGATATATTAGCCACATATCAACTTACTATCAAACAAGCATGTCATGCCATGCAATTAGTACCTTGGTGTTGTAGTCAAAGGAATTTCAGCAATGATGTGAGCGCAAATGCCATCCCACTAGCATATGGCTAGATTTTAGACTCAAAGCGATTTTCATAGAGTCTAAGAACACAATAATAAGAGTTCGAACAAGAAAGATATGGTGTCCAGAAGTTGGGTACATAGGGCCTGTGCGGCAATCCATAATGAAGTTAACAGAAGTTGTAGAGACATTTGGCAACTCCCGTAAGTACAAATTTTCAACCCAAATTGGCTGAAAGCAGCCACTGGCCATTACAAACGGTCCTTAGTTAACATGGCGCAAACCACCGGTTCCAAAATCAGCCCCGAAACAATGACGAAGCTAGAAATAAACCAAGGTAGGAGAATCCCTACACTCTTGGAAAGCGTGCCTCGTCGAATCTTCGGACTTTACTCCTTGGTCCAACGAGAGTTCAGTAGTCGAGCCTTGATGAGCTTGGGGAAAAATATAGTCCTCCTTCCTCTTTCTCTCTTTCTTTTCCATTTCCTTTTTTTTTTCTTTTTTCCTTTCCCTTTCTCTCATTTCCTCTCTCTCTTTTCCTTTCCTACTCCTCCCTCCTTCTATGAATACATCCCATTTATAGGCATGTCCATTGGCATGCATGTGGACACATGGCAAGCCATGTGTCACACCTGCATTTGGCCTTGCCATGACTTGTGACACATGGCTTTCCATGTGTCACTCACATGGCTTTCCATGTGTCACCCGACACTCGTTGCCTCGAAGTGTGGTCTTTCTTGGTAATCTGGAGATTCAGCGAGGTCGTGTGGGTAACTAGATTTGAGATGAAGTCGGCAGTGAGAGCGTTCGGTCCCGAGATAAGAAAAATTCCATGTTTCCAGCACATATCGATATCGACAAAGTTCACTTTAGTGTTTATACATTTTTTTTAGTTTTAAGCCCGAAATACTTTGTTGAAAAAAATTATAAAAATTAGTTTGGAACCCAAACCTAATGTTAAAATAGTCAGTTTGGAACACAGAGGGGATTACAAGGTGGTAAATGCCATTACTCATGAATGACAGCCAAGATGGACTTGTAATAATTCGATTGACATTAATAATTCCCCTACGAGTCCCTTATTGTGTGTTTTTAACATTGAAACTTAATTTAAAATGTTACTATTTAATAAATTACATGAACTAATGGATTCGAATATATATTTTATATTATCATTAGAACCTTATGTCGACCTGAAAGTTATTTATTTATTTGAAATAACTAAAATATGTCTTTAAAATTTTCATAACAAGCTTCAGCTCCAGAGGTAGCCACCTGAAATTCTATGGAATATTCAATGCATAAACCAAATCATATAAATATATAAAAAAAATTGTATACAAATATCAATATATAAAAATATCAATATATATCAATGAGTCCTGAATTAAATGTATATTTCTTTTAGGACTGACGCCCTAGAATACCGACTAGTTGATCTATAGGGTCCCTTGCGTCTGACGCGGTGATGAACTTTGATGGGTAGGGCGTGAATGAAGTGCTACGACATATACGTGGAGCACGAGGGTTGCTTACAGAGTGCACTGACTCGATACAAAGGTCGATGATGGTGTGCTAGATGGGAGGAAATATAGGGGATGATGGGGTGGGATGATAAGGTGATATCACGCCATGGAGAAATTTGGATCACGCGCCATAGGATATGGTAAAGATGCCTCGTCTGGGGTATGGAAGATGATGCTGTAAGAATCTGTGGGGAATAAAATCTCAGTGATGGGTAAAGTATGGAAATTATCGAAGTGAGCAATGTTGGCTCGGGTGTACCACAACCTCCCTCGCCATCTCGACCATGACCTACTTTACCGTCGTCTGACCTGTGGAGTCGACTCTCCCTCTTTCCCTACACCTCCAGATAGTTTGCATCACGTGCGGAAGTGGATGACACGGAGGTCTAATGGATGAATCATTATGATGTAGATGCCTCCTGATTGTACTAAACAATCGTGCTCTTCTCTAATGTCAGTGTAACGATCTAACAATATGATGTAAAGTCATTACCAATGGTGGTAGTAGTGCGAGTGACTAGCTATGTCAACCATAGCGAGAGATCTAAATGAACCATATGAAAATTATAAATACATAATCTATTTATTCAAATTTGGAAAACACTTTAGAAACACAGGACTCTAACTTACCAAAACCTAAGTAGTACTGGCCATAGTATGGAACCTCATATCATCCCTGTGGAGTGGTGGTGTCATAAAACGTCGTGTAATACGACCATACCATGACATATATGGATCATGGAAGTCCATAATACCCACCATAGGGGGTGTAGTGATGATCTTGCCCACTTGCGTATCCCATAAGGCAATGTATGGAGCATGATACGTCGCCCAATATCTCTGGTGTCGTCCACGTGCATTTACTCTATGTATTTGTTCTTTCGTAAGTGAAGATGGAGTATCTCATGAGGTGTATGTAGAAGCTTTGGCAAGACTCGCTGCGGGCGTGCCACTCAGCAGTCTGAAACCTGCTCTCTTCAGGTGACATCGTGCGCAGATCTCTTGATAAGCTAAGCGGATATTTGGTAGTCAGCCAACTCTCGACGTATGGCTGCCATAGACCCTCTAATTACACTTGACGTCAAAACTTATGTGAATATGAATGAAATTACTATAGAACCATATACTTTTACATATATCATTACCTGATCAAGAATTTGTGCATCCTTATCTCGATATAGGAGGTACACAGGATGGGTTATACTGTGTCAGGTACTCTCCACCTACACCTGATGGGGGGGGCGGCTCGCTCTCTGGCTGGCCGACTGGTAATCCATCGTCGGCTTGACCTGTTGGGTCTCCATCGACGATATAGACATCATCATCATGTAAGGCATGAGCGACGGGTGGTGCCCAGTATCTTTGTTGATCATGAATCGGGTCGCCCCCACGTGAAGTCTCTCTAAGACCATAATTTGAATATAAAATAAGCAATGGCAACCTAATGATGTATTTACGTATATGAATGTGTATGTAATAAAAAATATATATTACATACTTGTATCAGAATAATAAAACCCTGTCATCCATGATCCATTATTTCTGGCATAACTTCGCGATATGTAATCTTTGTCTGCACCACTTGACCATAAGTCGCGGTATGTGTCCAAATCTTGTAGTAGTGGGAGAAAGCACGGATGAACATGCCTTTCTTTGTCCGCGGAAACAAGAAGGATCCCGTCGAAGCCACTAAAGATGAAACCACGAGCACTCCATTATAAAGTGACCTTATGCGCATCGGAGTCTTTGGGGGTGGATGGCGGTCACATAACCCTTGGGATGGGATAAGCGAATCCTTTGAGAGAATCAATGGAATTGGATGTGACCATTTCCATGGCTTCTGCCTCAGTGTACACATGTCCGATAATTTCTTGAGGGTCAGTCGATCACGAGCCAGGATAGTAGCAGCATCCACATGGCATGATCGCCATCTCTCCGACGAGCACATCAAACGTGTATGTCTTTGGCCGCCATCTCTCGATGAGACAAGTGATAAGTGGCCAATCGATCATGATGTGGCCCAAGCGGTATATACCATAAAATCCCGGGCGGATCACGTATGGACGAATGCGTATATCCATCCTCCACATACGCATGAAGGCTTTCATCTGCTGTCGAGGGTAAAGTATTTCCTGAAACTAGAAGCAACAAAGAAACCAAATTTATAATTGATTATATATAAATTACATGTTACAATTGGAAATATTAATTGATAAGTAATAAATACATACATCTACTATGTATACACTAAAGTTCGGCACGTAATCTGTCTTGCAATATCAAGATAGATGGATCAAGGATCACATCATGAAATACTATAAATACCTTAATATCTATAGCAATGAGGATAACACGAGAGAAGTGTATAATTATTATTAAAACTTACATTAGAGAAATAGTATCAACATAATTAATCTGAAGTACTAATTAAATTGTGATGAATTAAAAGACACATACATGATTGATGTCTAATTTATTAAATAAGATTACCTGAAGTATTTCATAATCCAAGAAATACACATTCATACATAAGTGTTATACAAAAACTACCAATTCCCCAGACAATTGCCTGAAAAAAGAAAAAAGTGAGTTACTTCATTTATGTGATAGACTTGATTTCTACTCTTCTGGGCCGCCCGATTGTGACTACAGGTTATTTGCACAACCCACATGTGATAGTAGTTTTCCCTCACTGCGTCCATTTCATTATCTGGCCAGGGTTGATTAGGATGTCCATTGCCTATCGTTCATTGACTTTCGGGAGGTATAATTGTAGGTTCATCGTAAGAAGGCCACCATCTTCATTGAATCTTGGATGAAACAGCTTGCCCGTATATGAATCATTGTAATGATTAGTAGCCCAGACAAATAATAGAAAATCAACACATCGATGCTGACAAAAAATGTTGGTTGTCATTATCCCATATCTTCTACCTCCATCATGTGAAAGTGACCATAACTGCAAAGGGATTGCCTCTAACCATTGTTATGCTTCAAAATTAATTCTCCAAATTGTAGCCATATGCTTATTGAATTTGCGTTCGGTACTTGCTAAAGATGCTTTGCATAGCAACTTCTTCATGAGTTTATCTTTGAACCAGGTCATAAAATTACTTTTAAGATGACGCATGCAAATCCTATGATAGGCAGATGGTGCAGCCTAACAAAGATGAGAATCGCTCATTGTTGCCATAATACCTGGATGTCTTTCAGATATAACACAAATCCCTATCCGTTGAGTTACTCTATTTCTGATACATGCCAAGAACCATCCTCATCTATCAATATTCTCACCTTCTGTAATAACAAATTCCAATAGAAACAACTGATTATTTTCGTCACACCCCATAGTAATCAATAACATGCCTTTATACTTTCCATACAAATGTGTACCATCAATACTCAATACGGGACGACAATGTTCAAACCCTACAATAGATGGCTTGAATGACCAGAACACGCGTTGGAATATCTTAGTCTTTGGCATATGTGTAGATATTTTCCTAATTACAACACATCCGAGGATTTAGCATATGGCGAACAAACGTGCGACTACGTATATGGCCCGAGAAAGTCACGAATAGCGTCTAAGTACTTTATGCTTTCCACCGAACCTTTTGTATGATATTCATATCCCCATTTCTCCATCACACTTGCTTGAATAGTAGTACGTGGTCAATGTAGTTATGCCTTAATTATTGCCTTTATATGGCTTGACCAAGTTTGAGTCGATTGATGATGGATCCCGGTTCAAACGAGGATTGACACAAATATCGCGACCCTTTATATTTGTTGACAACAAATAAGAAAGTATCTTTCCACAACCATGGCCTGAAGCTTCCATAGACGACATTGACATTCTTGACCTTCTTACATCTTAAAACGAGCAATTTTTTGAGGATCACGACAATGACAAACTCTTAGTGTGCTTTAGTGAGTAAATACTTTGCAGCCTCTTGCAAATTAGATTTAGAATTAAAAACTTGGCCAGCTACAAATTCTCCTCATAGCAGGTAGTATGTTGCTACCCGTGGAGTCAAATACTTGAAATAACATTACCTAGTTTTCAACATGTTCAAATTGAAGTGTGCAGTGAGTAGTGATATTGAGCAGGGGATTATTTCGTAAGTTCCTCAACATCTGGTTGTCGATACATCATAAAGATCTTTGCATGAATGAAGACATATATCCTTTGCTCATTCTCCAAGCTTGGTTGAAAATCTAGAAGGATGATACATGTCCATCAATTTGGAACATCCAGCACATCTCCATTAGATTCATCATCAACATCTTCATCAGTTCATCATTAGCTTCTTCATAAGCACAGTCTTCATCATTTCCATATACTTCAGTATCCGATCTTGGACGCTACTAGGCGCAACCATAGTCAAGTGCATAACACCCATTAAAATTGTATCGCGAACCAATAAATCTATATAGCCACCTGAGATTGATTCACCCAGCGGCTTCGAGCGACTTCAATATACAATTCAATTTCCTGAAGTACTGGTTGTGTTAACCATGTTGGCGATTCTGATCATTCACTGTCATCATGTGGAAAAGGTTGGAACTATTTCCCTTTTGAGAGATACTTAAAATTGAGATAATTTAAGCCTTTGTTTGTATTAGTTTGTCCTTGAGTATATCATATCCTCAATTGTTGAAAACGTGCATTCAACCGGTACATCCAGGCACAATAACGACTTTGTTATCTTTGGTTATCTCATTTTGATCCATCAAAATATGTTTCCATTGTAATAACATATCTGAGAATAGATGAAACATACATAATTGACCTATACAAAATGGCCCCAAATGAATTAAACAATATGAGAGGTCATTATCCTTACCATTTAAACTACATTCACGGATGCTACATTCAATCACCTTGTTTAGCCAATGAATTGTTTCACAACGTAGTGCTACCACCAACTTTATCACATCAACTTTATCATATGCCATTCTTGTTATGACACATAAATCATGTGGGATTAGTATGTATTTTTGTCCAAGGATGTGAGGGTGGGGCGATGGGAAGGGTGAGGTGGAGGGGATATGGAGGGTCGTTTAGGTTTTTCAAAAAATTTATAGCATTTTTTTGTTAATTTTGTTGGTTTTGGGCTTAATTGAGATGCTTTCATAGCCTTTTTGTAAAATATGAGGCCTAACTAACCTTGAAACATAATTCCCTAAATTAATCGTAATCATGCTTTACCATTTAGGAACATTTCTTTACAGGAAGCGAGGTTCAAAGAATATCTGACTTTGGAGAAGAAGTTTATAGAATTGGGTATAGCGGATGATAATTTATTAATGTATCATGATCTTTTGAGTGCGAAACATGCATGCACACACACCGCTAGTGGTGCTCAAGCCAATACTAATATTATTCAATCCAAATCAGGAACAACTACATATAGCGTTATAGTGGTACTAAGACACATACTAATAATTATCAAATCTAATTAGAAACCATGACTTTCAATAATATAAAATAATAGTTCCATAGATTTGTGATGTGTTGATGTTGATACTAAAATCATTGTTTAGGTCATAGACAAATTGTTTGGACTTGAGAATTTCGATTAATCGCCCTTTAATGGATAGATTCTGAGATTTTAAGCCATAAAGATTAGTTCACTGATGCACTTGACAAGTGACAACCATCTATTTAAGAAACTCGAAATCTCATTTTGTGAACAATATTTGTCTCTAATGAAAAGAAAAAAAAACACACACATGACAAACATGTAACAAAGTTCACACACACACACACACAAGTAAGTCAGTTCAATACCCAAAACCCTTCTTCAGGACAAATGACATTTCATCAGAACCCCACTTGATTGTCTACATTTTTCATCTGCCTTATGCTTGGCTTTACATTTGTTCTGATAGTTCATGACTAGGAAGGCACTTCACAAGTTCATAAGACCAAGGCTCTTACCCATGGTTTACAGGTGCAAATAGTGTGAACACTTTAAATGGCAGACTAGCAATAATTAGGTAAGAAGCAGACAAGTAGGAAAAGTGCAAGAAGTAGATGATTAAATGCAAGCCATGTGTTGCTTAAACATATCATAGGATGCCTTAGGAAAAAGCTACTACTTGAGCTAAGAACTAGAATGAGAAAGAAAAGAAAATAGTATATCACGAAGTGTAAATAACAAAAATATAGGAAATATGTTTATGAAGGGTGCATACGCCTTAGCTATTGGTTGATAGTGGGTTTACTAGAAAAATATAAATTCCAACCCAATAGCAAGTGTTAACATTTCATAGTTGTGCATGGTTAATTTTCGTTTATTAAGTCACTATAAATGCCAAGTCAGAAGGACTAAGTATAATCTAGGCTATAATCAACAACAATTGAAGGACCCCCATCTTGAGCAATGGACAGGATATAACCATTTAGTTTCCACATATATATTTTTTTATCAGTAAAAAGCAGTCAATTGACTAAAAAGGTATACAGGGAAGCACCCAGAGTCATCCCCTTTCCACTGTGAAGCACCTAGAGTCATCCACTTTCCACCATCTTATCCTTTACCATACGGATAATAGATTTGCTGCATGTTAAACCAATAAAGACCTGAATTGCATCCATCTCCTAGTCATTGAAAGGCCTAAAAAACTTAGGGTCCCAAGCACCCAATTCTCCTTAACCCATTCACAAATCCTCAGCCTTAGCCCCTTTTGTGCTAGCAATGTTACATTGATCAGGAAGCCTTCGCATAGAGGCGATTCCCTGCACCAAATTTGATTTTTTTTTTTCCATCCTCCAACTAAAAAACACAGCCTTTCTTCAACTGGATTGATTCTTTGGCAATCATTTTCCATGGGGCTACACCATAGCTACCTTTAGGCACAGGAGTGAATCCATCCCTACCCATACTTTGCACTAATACACAATCTCCATAATGCTTTTCCATTGCAAACCTCCAGCCCATTAATTCATGCCATCCATTAATTCAACCAAATTATCGTGTATCTTCCACAATATCATCTATTCTATGGAATTCACTCATTTTACACCAAAGAAGACCTATAAATAAAGTAGAAAAGGTTATAAGTATTTAGGTATTGAGGAAAGGTGGAAACACTTTCTCAATATTAGCTAAACAAAATGTTATTTGAATAGCCGACCGCGACCAACCGGCTAAAAAATAAGATAATATGACAGTGAAGGAATTGTGTCCGACCGCCGCTCTAAACTACCGAAAAATAAGATTTTCCATTTCACAACGACAATTCGTAGCTGAGATAACTCAAAGAACACGCAAATCCAAGGATTGTTTGTTAAAAATTACAGGATTGTTTTGTTCAAAAAACACACCACACTAACAAAATTATCACCCAAGGACTTTTCACCAAATTATCAACAAGACAAACCAACCAAACCACCAATCTAAGAAATTTTGAAAAAAAAAAAACAATCCTATGTTGGATATTAACCTGCTGCAGTCAGGGATGAAAATATCCGATATATCCGTCAATATATCTCCAATATATCCGATATCGGTGATGTTCGACGCGATATTGGCGATGACCGATATATCGCTGATATATCGGTTTTGGACCGATATATCGTGGAAATATCAGGTCTGTGGCACACACGCGCGTTAGTTTAATTTTTCGGTAAAATATCCGAAATATATCAGGATATATCGGAGATATATCGGGATATATCGGAGATATATTTAAATGACCAGATTTGAAATCCTGACTTAATCCAACGGTTATGGATTGATCACAACAGTTTAATTTCCGATATATCGATATTCATGTAAAAATATCCACCGATATATCTCCAATATATCCGATATATCCGTAAAATCTAAGTACCGATATATCCGTCGAAACCAATATTTTCATCCTTGGCTGCAGTGTCGAATAGAGTACCACGAGAAGAAAGAATAGAGCAAAAATCTGGATCAAATCAAGCCCTAGTCGGTCGATGTTGAGGATGAAGAACATAACGGGTGAAGTCGAAGACTTATCTGCTGCGGTGTCGAATAGAGTACCAGAAGAAGAAAGAATGCAGTAAAAATCTTGATCCAAATCACGCCCTAGTTGGTCGATACCGAGGATACTACCGAAAATGGGGGATGGGGAGGAAGAAGACGGGACAAAAATAAAGACCAAATGTCGCCCAAGATGTCGCAATTGAAGAAATTTAAAAATCAAATGTCGCTATCCAAGACAGCAGCAATTGAATCAAATTCAAATCCGCAGCTCGTGATTGCGGCATTTGAACTTTTGAAGGAAAAAACGTTGTCAAGAACAATGGAATTTGCCACCATAAATCCTACATGGCCCAGACACACTAGTTTGGGCATTAGTTTGGCTGAAAAACTAAATTTGTCATTTTTTTTCCCCACAAACACTATTTTGGTCTAAAACTCTATTTTTGTGGAAAAGTTCAAATTTACCCGGGTTTTACACATCTTGTACCTCATTGTTCTGTACATTACAAAAGGTGAAAACTAACCCTTTACTTCTCTTTCCTTCCTCACCTTGTTTCTAGTTTCTGGGTTGTTTTCTTTTTCCGAATTTTTTTATGGGTCTAAAGTTTTTGCAAGTTTTGGTGTGTTGAGTTTGCTCAAGTTGTTGTCGATGATTTAGTTGCTTGAGATTTTGTTGAGTTTTAAGGTTTGAATTTGTACGAAATTTGTTGGTTTTTTCTTTTTGATTTTGTTTTCTGAGTGTATTGGGTTCTTGAGGTTTTCTATGTTCTTCGATTTGTCTCAGAAAATGGGGAGCCCTAAACCTAACAATGGCGAGAGGGTGCCCTGCAATTTTTGCGATGAGAAATGATAATTTGTAGAATTATGTTTTTGGCTTTCTATTTGGTTAGAGAGAAACAAAAGGAAAAAATTTTTTACAGATTAGAGCAAATCAAATAAGTTGCAAATCGGTAAGGATGAGGGCATTTTTATCAAAACAATGTTTTAGTTTAATGCATCACGTGCATAACCACCACATTAGCTAAAAATGCACGTGAGGGGTGCCATGTCAACAACGTTAACGTTATGTTTGCCTATATGTGAATTTCGTTTACAGTAGGGGTATAAGTGTGTTACGGTAGAAACGTCATAGGCATGATTGGACCATAAAAAACGTTAAAGGCCATATTGGAGATAAGACCAAACGTTAGGGGCATTTGTACACCTTTTCCTTACAAATTCATATTGATTTTAGACAAGTTGTATCAACTATTCAATATATATTTATGCAAACTAAAAGCAACATCTCTAGATGGGATTGTCTAATACAATGGACGACATGATTTTTGAAAGGAATAAATTTGTCTATTAAAGAAGGTGTTCTACCAGTTGGTGCAACAAGTTATGGACCATGTTATGTAACATGATGCACCATATCATGGATCATCTATGGAGACTGTAATTTTGACAAAACTAAAGGCACGAAAATAAATCATCATATATGCATAGACATAAGAAATTGGTCACACGGTTTGGCCAAGTCTACATCCACGGGGCTGAGCCTAGATGCAAAGGATTACAATATTTCTCAATCAGGTTATATTTGGTCTTACATGAGACAAAGCTCCCAATTTCCCCAACGCCTTCTTTCACCTAATTATCTCACAATGAAACATAGAATTAGATCCCTTCATTCCCCCAACAATTCTAGACTCATATAAGCCCAAAAACGTCATTAAGAGAGTTGAGCAATACTTGCAATAGGTATTCGACCCCCCACAACCACCTTATTCTTCTATATCTTTCTTGTGCTCTTTGCTTCAAAACCGAGTCCTCTATTTAATATCCTCTAGGGGATCATTAGTCAATATTTTGGATCTTCATGCTTCATAATCTATCCCAACATGCCAGTTGTAAGATCTTGATTTCCTTATATATTCACCATAATGGAATATTGTTCACCCATTGAAATCTCACCAAATATGATCTAATCTTCCAGATTTGATTTGCTCAATATCATCCTCTAGTCTTCCTTATTCGTCTAAGAGAATATTATCTCCCGATCTTTAGAATATTCACTTCATAATTGGATTTGGCTGAATATGTAGCGTCCCCCATGTCGGGGTGCTCTAATACCACTTAACTTGTAACTATATTTTACTTTTTACCATACCATTAACTTGTTCATTCATATACTGTTAAATATTTATCTTGAAATATATTCTGTAGCAGCGGATTACAAAATATATTCAAAACTCCATAAATGAGTGTTCAACATATACAAATTTTTACATTGCTTACAAAAGCAAAACATATACAAAAAAATAGACCAAAGGTCTTCTACCGGCACCTAGTACGGTCGGGGCCTTGTCATAATGTGGAGGTCCGCTTCTGTTCCTGCTTCTCCTGTACCTATATGGATGAAACACCCGTGCTAAGCTTATAGCTTAGTGGGAAATAATACATATGGACGACCTCTAATAAGGGTCATCACACTTTAGACAATTACATATAACTTTAACATTCATTTACATATACACATGCTTAATTATGTTTTGAATATATCATTTATAGATATGCTTCTACATATACCATACTTATTCATCTTATCATGTTTCATTCCATATCATCTTTCATTTACATCTTTGCTTCTTGTACTTATCACTGTATACGTATCATCACATAGCAATGCTATGCTTCTCATATCATGTCATGTCATTTGCATATTCTGTCATTTATCCATGTTTCATGCCTCGCAAATACCTTTGTGAAGTAGATACAAAGAAACTATAAGGACCCGGGTTGTGCTTATAATCATTGTACGAGACAATGAATTATAAGGACTCGAAGGTGTTATTATCATTGTACGAGACAATGACCATCTATAAGGGCCCGAAGGCGCTGTAATGACCCAAACGGGGCCAACTGATCAGTAATGATGTAGTCTTTTCTCCTTAATAGGCATGCCCATCTATCCCTCTACTAGGTTTTAAGCAGACAATCTGTTTCTTTTATTTCATTTACAATATATATCCCATATCCCCGAATAACTGTTGTTTTCCGGTAATCATATGCGATATTTTCTTATCATTTCCACATGCATCTTTATTCTTGTATTATTTAGACATTTATACGTTTTTCTATATGCATTCATTACACATTTATCTTTTCATTCCTTAACCAAGGAATAACACTACATTAAACACATTAGCAAATGAGGGCAAAGAACAATGTTTGCCCAACGACCGGATTTCGCCGAGGTGGCGAGGTACAAAACATTTTTCATATAATTTTTATACTTGTACGAACCCTTTCATTCACTTATTAGGATTCTCATTAATCCAATGGACGATTGTTGGGACTTAACACAGCAACAAAACAAAGATGTGCACGCCTAGGCGGAGAGGTTCGCCTAGGCAGAGCATTGCTAAGCCTAGGCGAACCAGAAAATGCCAAAAACCATGTCTCGGGTCCGCCTAGACGAAGGAGCCTCCGCCTAGGCATGGACTCCTACGCCTAGGTGTAGGGGTGTCGAACAGAACAAAAATGGCTTGTTTTGGCCATTTTCACCGGAGTTTCTGTCCAAACAAAAAACCAACTCAACCCAAAACTCAAAATAAACCATAACACCCATCTCATACCAATCAACAACATTTCTAGTAGGATTTTTTATACTAATATCCATAAAAATTCATACTAGTATTCCATACAAAGTTCCAAACACATAGTTTCCATACAATTTCCATACCTTGGCTTTCTTTCTCCTTTTCTTCTTCCTTCTTCCTTCTTTCTCCTTCTCTTCTTCTCTTTTTCAAATGGTTTGCCCAAACACTTAAAACCAAAAATGAGATATTTTTGGTGTGACACTCCAATTCCCGGGGATCTTTTTTTTTTTTTTTTACTACTGATCAACTCTGTCGAGACAGAGAATTCTCTATCGCAATAGAGAATTCTCTATCGTAACAGAGCCTCTCTATCGAGACAGAACCCTGTCGCACTGGCTTATGCGCATTCTTTCGTGCACGCTGGTGCACACCCATTGCGTTGTCCTATCGCGACACAATTTCTGTGTCGAGATTCAAGGCCTTCCGGCATTGGCCACACCCTGACACGACATAAGCCACGATCGCGACATAGGGTCAAAGGGACTTTGTCGAGATAAGGAAAACCTCTATCACGACCCGAGTCACCTAGTCCCAGCCCTAAACCTTGTCAAGACACCAAAGTCTCCTGGCGTGACACTGTGGCCAAGCACCTCAGAGCGAATAGCTTTCCGCCCTCACATGCTTCTTGAGGACACGCCTCAAGACGTATCTCGGGCCAGCAAGACATGCACAAGCGCATGTTGTGCGCAGACCGTCGCTAAGGCGTCAGTGACTCCCATCGTAGCGCCGGTGTGCGCCGGCCAGGCGCCCACCCCGTCGCGACATGGAAAACCCCATCGCGAGAATGTGCCAGGTCCAACAACCCCTGCCTTCTGACGCATTTTCTGTCGTGACAAGGGCCTCAAAATGGGTAGTAGCCCATTCTGGCCTCCTACACTTCCAGTTCCCCTTTTTCTTCTCTTTTTCCTTTCCTTTCCAAAGCACCTCAAATTCAACGTAAATTAGTCTTTTTATTACAAAGACTCCCGGAAGCCCGGAAAACTTGCCATAAAATATATAAATCGTACAAAACGAGTTTAATTACAACTCTATGTTCCTTACACTATACAAAATCTGGGTTTTTCTACCTAGATTTTCACAAAATACAAAACAAAGCCAAATCGGCCTTTCCTCCTCCACTAAGGTCTCGGATGAGCTTTGTCTGTGTACCTCCAGCACCTAAAATTATTTTCCCACGACGGGATAAGCAATGCCTAGTAGTTGAATTTTCCTACTAGGGCTACTCCCCACCTAGTGCTCATGCAGTGGCAATCACACACACATTCAAGTAAAATTATGCACATTCCTACTCGAATGTCTAAATGTCATGCCCCATGCCTCGAGTCCTCACCGACTCCCTCACACATGCATTTGCCATGTAAGAAAAATTATTCCTAAAACAAAAGATTTTTGTTTTTGAAAGTTCATTGGACAATCTCCGATTTTAAAATTTATAGGTAAACCCTCCAATATAATTTAGTGGTCATACTCTGATAAATAGTTTTGTGGACAACCCTCCAATATAATTTAGTGGACATACTCCAATAAATATTTAGCGGATCTTCCTTCGGTATAATATAGTGGGACATACTCTAGATAAATGTTGTGGACAACCCTCCCAGGTGCTGTTTAGTGGACATACTCCGATAAATATTTGTGTGGACTACCCTCTGATGAGCTTAAAAGTCATCTCTTTTTAGTCCATTTTTCTGTTTGATTTTCAGTTAAAATTGAATAATTAATATCACAATTATGAAGAAACTCACCAATTTGTTATTAGCGGTAGAATAGAAGAAAGAAGAAAAAGCGGTAGAAAAATCTGAGAAATAAATTGGAATAAAAGTGCGATCAATTGTGAAGCGAATGAAAGAATGGTGATCGTTGATGCGGGTTGTAGGTCTGCCTGATCCGGTCCCGAAGTCGTGACATCAGGAAAGTGAAGGGAATTTGATGCAGGTCGCGACAGGGATCGCAGCATAGGCAGCTGAGGAAAGAGCAGAAATTAAAGAGTTATGACGCGACAGAAACTATCTAGTCGCGACATCAAGAACAATGGTTATTCTGAGGGCGAGAGACTTAATCTTGGAAGTCGTGACATGAAGGAGGAGATCAGGCGAGGAAGCCGAGAACTATGAGGTTGATGTCACGACATCAGGGGACACCCTTTCAAGGAAACAGTACCAGGAGCTGATGTCGCGACAAGATATTGATGTCGCGACATCATGACAACCAGTGGAAGGGTACGAGAGGGCTTGAGCCCGTATGCGACAACATCTGATGTCGACATCGGGAATTCTTTCATTGAAGGCGCAAGGACTAGAATGGATGTTGCGCGAGGCCATGTTAATCGCGGCATCGCCGTGATCAAGCCCGAAACACGCAAAAGCATAGCGTGGTGTCGGTAATGACATGAGCGACCGGTTCATAGGATACAAAACTTTACTAAGTCGATGTCGCGACATGAGTTCGATGTCGCGGCCAAGAGAAGCTGGTCATGGCTTGGAGCGATAACTTGGGCTGGCTACTCTGAAATCCAGCGAGTTATATTGGGATTAGGGCCATTTGGAAAACCTATAAATCTTATGACTGCGAGGAGAGAGTCAAGCAAAATTCGGAGCGCATCAAAGGAAGTGGGTGCTAGGCTTCACTTTATTTTATTTTCTTTTCTTTTCTTTCTTTTTCTTTTCTTTTGCTTTCTTTATTTTAGATGGATGTTTGTCTCGTATTTTTTTCGTTTTAATATTCTTTTGGATCTGAATGTTATCGTTTTGCTGAAGCTGAATACAGAATCCAATTTCTTTTCAAATTACTACGGAATGCATGAAGTTCGAGACAAATTTAAGGATTCGATCATTTCGGTTTCGAATTGCGATTATTCTTTTGATCGGAAGGATCTTGTCTCGTGTAATTCGATAGTGGGAACCCGGCTTCCATTTGAGTAGCGTTGTAGTCGAATTGATCTTTCTGGTAATTTGCAGCATCTTGTTCCTTTCGGTTTGCAATTTACGCAGTTATGGGTTTTATTGATTTTGGATCTGAATATCGAGTTTACTATACGAGTTAAAATTGCGTCATTCTCACGATTTCAAGGAGGTCCTCACGAGTGACACGGGGGAAGACAATCTGGGAGTAATGTACACATTTCTTTGAAGTATGTAACCTGCTATTAGGGATCCTTTGAGCTTTGTAAGTTCACTTAGATAAATCCTCTTCTCACTTGAAGTCAGAGCGAGTTGACTGGCTATCTTAAAGCAAAAGCGAAATTTCACCTCGGTCGGATAGTGAGGGCTGATCAGAGTGGCGAGATCTAATCAAGGAAAGGTTGATCTATTTTAATTTCGAGGAAGAGTAATTTGGGAAGTTGTATATCGCCTTGGCCAAATAACTTGGGAGCTAAGGTTATCTGATCCATAAAATGGGTATGAAGTATTCGTGAAGAAAAATACCGGCAAGGAAGTTCTTGTTAAAAGTAGTTGTCGTTCCTGTAATTCGAAGAATCGGGAAGAAGGAGATAACGAAATGTAGGCGTGGAGATCAGTACACTAAATGCCTTAGACCCAGGATTTTGAAACTTGAGATGTCGAAATTTATTCGAGTATGAATTACGAGATTGATCGTTCCTTTATAGTATTTCTCTTGATGTGTCTTCCTATGATAAATTGTTAGGTATTCATTTCTTTTGTAGGAATTTATTTTCCTTCATTTGTTTTGATTTCAGTCTATTTGAATGTTCATTTCTCTTGAACTAGTTAATTTCCATTTCATCTTTGGACTTCCCATAATCAATTTATAGTCGAATAGTATTAATTTTCGAGTAGTCGAGGGTAGTTGATGAAAAATTCTTGGATCTCTGTGAGATCGATGCATCTACGGACTTATGTCCATTTATTACTATCGACGCAATACTTATGGAATTAGGACGAAACCAATAAATTAAATCGTTCGAACTCTAAGAGATTTTGGTTATATGATAGTATGATGTCGACAAGTTGATGTAACCTTGTTGCACAGGATTGAATTAATAGCCCTTTGGTAATAGTGTCATAAATTTGTATATGTATTTTGGTCACAACAAGTTTTATGGCGATTTTGCCGGGGATTAGATAATAGTCCTTGGTAATAACGTCATAAATTTGTATATGTCTTTTGGTCTCAACAAGTTTTATGGCGCCGTTGCCGGGGATTAGTTTATAGTCCTTTGGTAATAGTGTCATAAATTTGTATATGTATTTTGGTCACAACAAGTTTTATGGCGATTTTGCCGGGGATTAGATAATAGTCCTTGGTAATAACGTCGCCGTTGATATATGTCTTTTGGTCTCAACAAGTTTTATGGCGCCGTTGCCGGGGATTAGATAATAGTCCTTGGTAATAAAGTCATAAATTTGTATATGTCTTTTGGTCTCAACAAGTTTTATGGCGCCATTGCCGGGGATCGAAAGGTTTTAGTAATCAATATTCAGACAAAAGAAGTAAATACTAATTTGGACATTTTTAAAAGAAAAGAACAAAATAACGTTCACGGCGGTGACTCTTTTAGCCACTAACCTTTAACAAACCAAAGTGAAAATATTTGTTGACGGACTAATCATTAATGTTAGTATGTTTTGTTTCGGGAACAAAGTTTAATGCATAGGAAACGAGAATACGGATACAGTTCAGCGATCTGAAATTAGAGAAAACACTTGAAGCTTGGGAAGATAAAGAGGCGAAACTCCACCATGGCGGATGAAAGGCAGACGGAATGGCGGGCATAGAGAAGCGGTCGAAGACCTCCAATCCACGGTCCTGATGGAAGACTTACGGAGACCCGATTATTCGGGATGAATACTGCAACGTCAGACGACTGCGATTGAGGCGATAATTTTGAGCTGAAGCCCGGCACTAATCCTGATGGTTGACATCGAGTTTCATTGGCCATCCCAGGGATGACGAACATCTGGGAAGATTTCTGGATGGCTAATCTGATAAAGTTAAATGGGGTTAGACCGAAGTCATTAAGCGCATCTGTTCCCATTCTCTACAGGGATCAGTGGCTACGTAGTGCAGTCTTTTACCATATGGGTGTGTGAGTTAGGAGGGTTTAGTGAGGCCTACTTATGTAGATTCTTTCCACTTGAATCCTTGACCTCAGAGAGGGAAGGAGAGATCATAGTATTCCAACGGGGAGAAGATGAAAGCCTGCGTGGCTTGGGAAGATTCAAGCGATTCTTTGAAAAGATGTCAAATGCATAGGATAGACTTGAAGACTCGAATGGACGTGTATATCATGCCTTAAATGATATATATGAAAAGGAATCATTGATGCTTCATCTTTGCTGAGCATTCAAGCGTAAAAGTCTTTGAGGAGGCGAGGATGATGAGGGACTGGCCCAGTGCGATATGAAACTCCTTTTGAGTTTTCAAGAGAACAACAGAGGAAGGGATTAAGGCCCGAAGCGAGATGGCGGCCATGGAGGCCAAGTTGGGGCGCCATTATGCATCGAATGGTTAGCAAAGAAGAAGAGACCCTTACCTTGCCGAGATAGGGCTTGATGTGAAATTATTGAAATGCGAGGGAGCCGACGGATGAACAATTTTTATGATCTTTGGAGAGGTTAAGTATTTGGGTGAGCCAAGAAACTACCATTTCAAACCCAATACTAACCTACCAACATTATCATCGGGATTGAGGAACCATAGAAAACTTCTCGCTATGGTGGAGAGGCCCGAGGCCCAAAGAGCGGCTGAGACCCCCCCGCAGGGTTGCTCCAGCTGACTACAGTTTCGACGACAGGAAATGAACACAGGAACGAATACCAAGGTCAGAGGAGGGCCCTATCTTTTGAAGAACAGATGCTGCAGTTCATGGGGGATAATAAGAAGTTGTTGAACCCTCTCGCCCAGGCTGAAGATTCAGAGTCAGGGCAAGCTGCTACCAATTTTCAAGTTTTCGAGAACCTGCTACCAATCTTTGCACCTTAAAAACACGGAGACTCAAGTAGAGCGGGTGCCTAACCTGTGACAGGAAGAAGATGCCTTCCCAGTGACACGAGAAAAATCCCAATTTGCATGGGCGTGTAGGCGAGAGTGGGAAGGAGTTAGAGATGATGAAAGAAAAAATGGCGACAACGAGGAAAAGACGGCGAGGAAAGAAGGCGGAGAAAGAAGGAAAGAGTGGGCCAGGAGGACATCGAGGCTCTAGACCCTGCGGTGCCTTTCTGTGTATGAAATAAAATAGAAGAGCAATTTGCTAAGTTTTTGAAAACCTTCCGGAAGAAATTTAGAATCGGTATACCCTTTCTTGAAGTGGCGGCTTCCGGATGCCACTCACGCCAAAATTCCTTAAAGACATTACAGCGAAGAAAGATCGTAGAAGGATTGTGAATCTCTTGCTACTTGCGGTGCCTTAATGAAAAAGAATTGCGAGAAAAAGATGAAAGATCAGGGGAGTTTTACAGTTCCTTGCATAGCATGAAGGAGTTGAAATCGGAAAGCTCTGCGTGACTCGGGAGCTAGTATCGACCAGTGCCTCTTTACATTTGCCAAACAATTAAGTTTAGGGGAGTTACTTCCTACCACCATTACTCTTGAGTAAGCGAGACGGATCGATGGTAAAACCGGAAGGAGTCTTGGAAGATGTGCTGGTCACTTTGTTGGGAAATTTGTGTTTCAAGTGGATTTCATCATTCTAGACATGGAGGAAGACTCACAAGTACCCCTTCTGTTGGGAAGACCATTCTTAGCTCTTGGGTACGCTCACGATCGATATACGAGTTCTCACCTTGAGGTTGGAGAAGAAGGCTGCTTTGCTTTCAACTTGATCCGGGGCATGTGAGAATATAGGCGTAGACGGAGAAAATTTCAATGTAGTTGATGAAGTACATAACCTCATTTTTGATGTTCAAAATGATTGTAATGATCAAATTTTTATCAATGAAAAGAGATGAATTTCCGGTATATCGAAGATGATTACTCACGATTATTCATCTGGCGGTTTCATTCTATAGAAATTTATGATGAGCATGGCGCCGAAGAGAGATGAACAAGAGGAAGTAATGAAAAGAGGAAATTGTGAAACCGGTGAAGAAGGGCTTGTGTTGAAAGAGCGCCAAGTCATTTAGTATGTTTACTTAGAACCACCCCCCGGAAAACCGGTGATTATCTACGCTGGGCGAGTGATGAGGAGAACGACAATTCTGCGGATCTTGAAGAAACATAAGAGTCTAGCTTGGTCCATTGAAGGGTGAAGGGTATCGATCCATTACATTTGCGTCACGTAAATTCTCTTTGGAAGAAACTTGAGGCCCATTTGTAGAACATCGAAAGGCGAGATCAGTAATGAAGGAGTAGTCGAAAGAGGTACTCAAATTGCTAAATCTTTGGTTTCATCTATGCAATCTCGAGATAGTCCTTGGGTGAGTCCGGTCATGTGGATTCAAAGAAGGGTTAAGTTCTTGTGATCCCTTGATAGGGAAAAATGAATTGATTCAGCGAAACGGAGTGACGGGATGGAGGGTATGTAGTGATTCTGGAAGTTGAATGCGGCAACCGGAAAAAGATCATTTCCACGCGCTTTCATTGATCAGATGTTGGACGAGGTTAAGCGGGACACCCTCACTTTTGTTTTGGATGGGTACTCGAGGATACAATCAGATCGCGGTGCGGGGATCGAAGACCGTTCACATGCCCCTATGGTACCTTTGCCTTGGAAGGATGCCATTTGGGGGCATGTAATCTCGGCTACATTCCAGGAGGTGTATGATGTCTATATTCTCGGTTGGTTGGAAGAAGTGATGGAAATTTTCATGGATGACTTCACGTATGGATCGACTTTGATCAATGTTTAAACAATGCAGGCTTGATGCTTCAAAGATGCAGACAAGCAGTTAGCATTGAATTGGGAAAAATGCCATTTTATGGTGACGGAAGGTATTGTTCTTGGGCATAAAATTTCTGCCACAGGACTAGAAGTAGACCAATCCAAGGTATCCATTATCAAAACTCTTGCACAACCTACCACAGTAAAAGGAGTAAGAAGCTTCTTAGGGCATGCTGGATTTTACAGGAGATTCATCAAAGACTTTTCAAAAATAGCGGACCAGCATGCGGTCTTGGAAAGATCACGAGGTTCAATTTTGATGACTCCTGCAAGGATGCTTTTGAAGAAATAGATTGAGTGACACATATAATGGTTGCACGAATGGATGAGTTGAAATAATGTGTGATGCTAGTGATTTTGCCATGGGAGGTGTGTTGGGGCAAAGAAAAGAAGAAGAATATTCGGGGCAGCTATCTTGTACTAGTAAAACCTTCAATGAAGCTATGAGAGAACTACTCAACAGAAAAGGGAGATGCTAGCTATAGTATTTGCTTGTGAAAATTTAGGCAATACATTTTAGGATCCCATGTGGTGATTCACACTGATCATCGGCAATCAAATACTTGATGTCGAGGGAAGCTAAGCGAGATTGATAAGGTACGGTCTTCTTTGTTGCAAGAGTTTGATTTGGAAATCAAGGATAAAAGGGATGTGACAATATGATCATTGATCACTTGTCAAGTAGAAAGAAGCACGAAGAGGAGGGAAGGTAATGCTTGAAATTTCGGATAAGCAAGTGTTTTAGGTTTCTGTCTGACTTCCATGGTATCATAGGCATTGTGAACTATTTAGCTTGTGGAGTAGTTCAGCCAGATTCACTTCCCAACGGAAGAGGCTCGGGCGACGGCGAATTATTATATTTGGGATGATCCACTTTTTTTATTTTAAAAGAGTCTTTGATATGATAATAATAAGAAAATGTGTGTGGAAAATGAACAAGGAAAAATTACGGATGAATGCATCACCTTATGGGGGCACTTTCGGGAGAAGAACGACTCATAAAATACTCGTCTAGTTTTATTATTACCTTTTGAGATTGTGCAGATAGGTCAAGTTATGTGATGCGGAAGATTGGGAAATATCCAATGACGAAATAGAAATGCCCCCAAGTATTATGGTGGTCTGATTATTTGATGTATGAGATAGTTTTATGGGATAATTCTATATCATTGAAATCTGTACATGCTGCTTGATTGATTACGTTCCAAATGGGTGAAACGCTTGTTCTAGAAATGATGCTAATACAATTATGAGCTTCTTGCAAAAGAATATTTTGAAGCTGATTTGGAACACGGGACTATCATCATTGATAGAAGCCATTTTGCAAACAAGATATTGCAAAACTCATGGCGAGTATGGGATCAAACATGTAATGAGTCTAAGCGTATCATCCCGGACAATGGACAGCGAAATTTCCAACGGGGAGATTAAAGAATACTTGAAAGCGGTGAGTCGAGCGGGAAGGATTGGTCTTCCAGACTTGATGATGCCTTTGTGGGCTTAATTTGCCTCCTGAAGACTCCCATTGGAATGTCCCCATACGAGTGTATTCGGAAAACCATGTCACCTACCTCTGGAATTAGAATACAAGGCAATGTGGGCCCATCTCGAGTTGAACCGATTTAGCGCAAAGGAAGAGGGTGCTACAAGCATGCAGATTGGAAGAGCGAAGTAAACTATGATAATCTTGCCATCTCTGAGGATAAGACAAAGTAAGCATGATCAAAGGATCCTAAGGAAGGAGTTCAAAGCGGGGAAAAGTTCTCTTGTTTAATTCTAGGCGAAGTTGTTTCGGGGAAGTTAAAATCGAATGGGGTGGACCATACCACGGTGGTGTCAATGATACATTTGGAGCGGTGACATTAAAGCGAATCTTGGAAAATTCAGGAAGTAAATGGACAAAGACTAAAGCACTATTTAAGCGAGAGAGGAAGGAATGAAAGAGCTTGGCGGGATCTCTAAAAGAAGAAGGAACACAACTGACAAGTCCGGCTAAGGACTCGGCGAGCAGGCGATGGGAGGCGACCCATAGGAAATCTGAATTTCTAATTTTCTATATGAATTTTAGTTAGAATTAGTGTTGATTTATTAGCAGTGTCTGAGGACTTTGTTTTAGTTTGATGTAATCAGTGCATCGATGTGCAGTTGCGTGAGCAAAGTACAGGAAGGAGGGAAGAGCAATTCTTTGGATAACTTCAACAATTCACATGGAGGAATACGGGAAAAGGGAAGCATTTTTTCTCCTATATAAATTACGTAGAAAGTGAATTTAGTACATGTATGAATTCTTTGTGTAGAGTGATTCATTTGATGTTAGAAGAGTTTAGAGTATCTAAGGAATGAAAGACTCTAAGACATTGAGTTTTAAGGCTGAAGTCGCGACAAGAGAACTTCCTCCAAGAGGAAGTTGTCGCGACATCATAACACATAGAGGATATATAGCACTCCACAGCGAGGATGGCTTGTCCCAATGAGGTTGAGAAGGTCGCGAAAAATTAACTTGATGTCGCGACAAATTAGGAAATGTTGCCAGCTGGAAATTTTCAAGTGTTGCCCTAATGACAACATCTTGTTTTAAGGTGGCATTAAAGTCGCGACATGTGGAAATAAATGAAATAATCATTAGGATAAACTTTGATTGAATTGCAGCGGTTGGAGTACTTTTTCCCAAATTTTCCTCTCCATTCCCGAACGGGTCATTCTCTCTCCCTCGATTTTAAACCCACGAAACCCTAGGTCCCAAAATCTTCAAATCTTCCTTCTTCTCAAATGGCCAAACCATCAAGCCTCAACCACACAACGAGAAGAATTCCTTGGAAACGTGCGTCGAAGAGAATCGCGGGAAGAACAAAATGAAAGAGCGCTGCCGAAGCATCGGAGGACCCAGCAGTTCTGAGAAAGCCTTTGAGGCAGAAAAAATGCATGAGAAGAGAAAATCGAAGATTTACATGTCGGAGAAGCCTACTCAAGCTGGGAGAAACACTATCTTTTGAAGGAGTTTGTAGCAGAAGAGCGATTTAAAACCTATCGCCCGCTGGAAATGATAAAAGAAAAGAGGTTGAAACCTCTGCCTTTATCAAGAAGCGAAATTGTCAGCCAGTGTGGGAGTTCTACTCAAATTTGGTAGGGAGAAAGGACAATGTGTATACGTCAGGAGGTGTGGGTGCCATATGTGGAGCCACGGGCCATTCTTGATTTATGAAATGGCGGGACCTGAGCATGGGTGAAATTAGCTCTAGAAAGCCCAGATTTGAAGAAGATTGCGGAAAAACTCATGACGGGAGAACAATGGAGAAGGAGGACCAAAACCACAGGCAGGGGGAAGCCCTCGAGGAGATTTGGGTATGGTTCTTTCCTGGCCTGCATTTTGGTTTCAAACCAGGACACACAGGCACGAGTGAGGGACGGGAGGCGAGTCATGCTATACGCTGTGCAGAGGGATATAAGATCAATATAGGGACAATAGAAAATTCGATAATGAGGTACCACAGAGGAAACAAAGGAGTGATCCTCACCCGACAACGATTACAATCTTGGCTTGTTTGGCAGGTGAGAGGGGGTTGGGACGGAAGAAGAAGTTCGGCGATCCTGCTCTTATTGTGAGTGAGTAAAGGACCGAAACCCCGAGGAAAGAGAAAAGGGTCTTGATTAAAACGGGAGAAGTTCCAAGCGCAAGAAGAAGAAGTGAACACGAAGCTCCTCAGGATGTTAATAATTTCCCATTTGCAGACACTGCAGAGCAGGATGAAAGAAGCCCGGTAAATTTCTCTTCCCCTTTAGCTAGTTCTCCTCCCGTACGGTAGAACATTGAAAAGGGAGAAAGTTCTAGGGGAACCACAAAGAGACAGGCAATCATGGAAATGCTTCTCTCCATGCAAAGAAACGAGATGGGGCAAGGAAAGTGGAGGTTACAGCAAGGTTCGAGGGAGGAGTCTTATGAAAAGAACTAAAAGAAGAGATCGAGAATGGGAAGAACTGAGAGAAGAGAAGAAGGTTTGAAGATGAGTGCAAGGGAGCAGGAATGGGAAGCAATTTGAAAATGAAGGAAGAGCAGGATGGAAGGTACTCCGGCAAGGAAAACTTCGGAAAGGGAAATGGAAACAAGGGATAAAGATGCATTTAAAGAAATTTGAAGTTCGGTCAGGGCATTCTCTGACAATCAAGTTAACGAGACAATGACTCTTGGGAATCTGAAGAAAGGGATGCCAAACGGGAAGACGAGACAAAGGAGAACATCAATGGATTTAAATTTCTTTGTATCTGGTGAAAGATTTTGGGGGCCAAAGATGGAAGGGAGAGACAGGTGTTAGATGGAAGCGATGCATTCGGGGAGGAAGATGTGGCTAGAGAATGCGGACTTGTTCAGCAACTGTCAAAATTCTTGGAAGTCATAGCGAAATGGGAGAAAAACATGAACACACTTGGAATGAGACGGGATGGCCCGAACAAAAGGTGGATCTCTCAAATGAATTGGCACGGGAAGCGAGGTGGAAACAAAGAGGCGAGGACGGAGGAGAATAGAAGTAAAGATTCGAGTGACTACAGGTGGACACTCTTGACCTGGATCCCCCAGACATCTATACTCGCAAACAAAAAAGAAAAAAATAGACCTATCCATTCAAGTTTCAATCACTCCTTTCTATCTTTGTAGTTCTAAGCTTGGGTTCTGCAAATTGAATCGAAATAAAATAGAAACTTGAATTGAATTTTTATGTATAGTCTTCTATTTGAATTTGTTGGTTCAATATTGTGTTGCTGGAAGATGCATGATTAAGACATTAAAGTAGAAATTAGTTCCAGAATAAAAACTGCTGAGATGGAATGAGCTGAATTGAATGAAGCATTTAGATTAGGAATGAGCTGAAATGCAGAATAAGGACAAAATGAATACAGTTTAATTGAAACCTGAGGTGCAAAAAATTACTTATATCTAGCGACAATCAAGATTGAGGAAAGTAATACAAAGAGGGAACAAAACATATTTGAGTTTGTGGTATGAACAATGATCAAGGAACTGTTGAATATCAATTAATTTAAATACTCCACGAACAAAAATGAGTCAAGGTACTCTATGGTTAGTCACAATTCATTTCAAACCAAATTCTAAATTTATTAGATTATTGGTTGGCGAAATCCTAGGTAATCGGTGACGAGATGTCTGAGGCCATTCTTGGATAGTTTAGGCCATTTAGCCCATCCCCTACTTATATCTTGATCATGTACCTTAGTTCAAATTGAACCAACAAGCTTATTTTTCAAAAAATAGCCAATGCATTGACCCATTCTAAGTAATCCTCCGATTAAGAACACATGATTACCCGGGGAATCAAGGAGGAAGTAAGAAATGAAGTTTAGGGAATTATATATTTTTCGAGGAACTCAAAAGGGAATGAAAAGAAAAGAAAACAAAAAAAACTGAGAAAATGCAATAGAAAGAACGCTTATAGGGATAAGTTTATCTTGTGGCCTAACTCTCTTGAACAATTAAGTTCTTAGGGGTGTTTTGACACACAGTACCACTAATGCCATACAGTATAGGAGCTACTAACCCCAAAGTTCGCTAAGAGTGTTAGAAAGCCCTAAAAAAGTTAAAACATTGCACTATCATTAAATGGTGACAAACAAAGGAAAAATTCCCAGTGAAATTACAAGAGTGAAAAATAGGGGCATACGGGTTAGATTGAAGAGATCGAAGAGATGTCCCGAACATGAAGCTTAGGGAGTTTATTAGAGAAACTATAAGAAGAAAGGCGGAAAGAGAGGAGAGAAAAGATTAGGGGTAATCTGCTAAATTCCTTCCATCACTTACCCATTACCCAAGCCCTAACAATATAAGCCCAAAAGACTGATTGATCTTGAAGAGCTGAAATCACTACATTAGTGGAGATCGATATGAAAAACAAACTTATGGAATTTGGAAATATGAAACAATCAAAGCGGTGAAGGACTTTAGGGAGTTAATTGACTCGGTATGAAATGAGAAGGAAAATAATCTATTATTCAACGGGATCTAATGATTATGTTGTTTGTAAACAACTTCATGATTTAGTTTTATATGCATGAAAGTAGAAACTAACCTTGGTTTGGACTTGAAGCTAGATATCTGAGAAAAGGATGCATACATTGTATTTCAATTAAATTGAATACCACTGCATAACAAAACAGAAAAAAAAAAAAAAAAACCAGAAAAATGTCCTTTTTGTTTGAGGACAAACAATTATTTCTTTTTCTTTGCTTGAGGACGAAGCCAAAATTTTAAGTTTGGGAGTTTGATAGGCTTAAAAGTCATCTCTTTTTAGTCATTTTTACATTTGATTCGTTAAAATTGAATAGTGTATAGAGTATGAAGAAACTCACCAATTTGTTATTAGCAGGTAGAATAGAAGAAAGAAGAAAAAGCAGTAGAAAAATGCAGAAATAAGTGGAATAAAAGTGCCGAGTCGGTGGCGGAGCGAAATGAAAGCGTGAGTCATTGATGCGAGTTGTGGGTCACCTGGAGTCCGGGTTCGAGAGTCGTGACATCGGGAAAGTGAAGAGATTTGGTCACCGGTCGCGACGGGGGGTCCCGCGACATAGGCGGCGAGAAAGAGCGAAATTAAAGAGTTATGGCCTTGTGAAACTATCTAGTCGCGACACCGAGAACTTGGCCCGGTTATTCTGAGGCGGAGACCCAATTAAGTCGTGACATCAAGGAGATGACTGAAGCGAGCTATGAGGTTGATGTCACGACGCCAAGTGCGATTCGAGAAGCGATACGAGGAGCTGATATGCGACGAGAGATATTGATATCGGCGACATCACTTCGGCGGCAATGGAAGGAGTGCGGGGAGACGGGCGTTATGGCGACAACATCACGATGTCGCGACGCCGAAGGGCTAACCATTGAAAGGCGCAAAGGACTAGAATGGATGTCGCGGCGAGGCCATGATGTCGCGACATGTAGTGATCAAGCGAAGTACGCAAAGCATGGCGTGGTGTCGTGACAACATGAGCGACCCCGGTTCATAGGATGCGAGAACTTTAAGTCAATGTCGCGACATGAGTTCGATGTCGCGACAAGGCGAGTCGCAGCTGGAAATGATAACTTAGGGCCTAGCTACTCTGAAATCCACGGGTTATGTGGGATCGGGCCCAGGCGGAAACCACATAAATGCGCGGCTACCCCGGAGAGTCGAGACGAGTCGGAGGCGCGTCAGGAGATCTGGGTAGCCTAGGCTTCACTTTTATTTTCTTTTCTTTTCTTTTCTTTCTTTTCTTTTCTTTTCTTTTCTTTATTTTAGAGCAGATGTTTGTCTCGTATTTTTTTTCGTTTTAATATTCTTTTGGATCCCCAGATATTATCGTTTCTTTGAAGCTGAATCCCCAAATTCAATTTCTTTTCAAATTACTACGGAATGCATCGAAGTTGAGACAAATTTAAAGTTCGATCATTTCGTTTAGTGCGATTATTCTTTTGATCGGAAGGATCTTTGTCTCGTGTAATTCGAGTAATTAGGAATAGACTAAATTTGGTAAACGTTGTAAGTCGAGAATTGATCTTTCTGTAGTAATTTACGACATCTTGTTCATTTCGAGTTTCACAATTTACACTTGATTATGGGTTTATTGATTTGGATCTGAATATCAGTGTACTATACCCGTTAAGAAGTGCGTCATTACTGCGATTTCAAGGAGTCCTGCGGTGACACGGGAAGACAATCACAGGAGTAATGTACATTTCTTTAGAAGAGTACTCTTCTTTCTTATTAGGGATCCTTTGAGCTTTGTAAGTTCACTTAGATAAATCCTCTTCGTAGAAGTCAAGAGCAGGTTGAGCGACTTATCTATTTAAACAAGCGGAGATTTCACCTCAATTCGGATAGTGAGGCCAATCAGTGTTAATTTGAGGATCTAATCGAGGAAGGTTGATCTATTTTAATTTGAGGAAGAGTAATTTGGAAGTTGTATATCCTTGCTTGGCCAGATAGCAGGAGCTAAGGTATGGAGTCCATAAAATGGGTATGAAGTATTGCAAAGAAAAATACAGCTTAGGGAAGTTCTTGTTAAAAGTAGTTATCTGCGTTCCCTGTGGTCGAGAGAATCGGAAGAAGGAGATAACAAAATGTGAAGCGTGGAGAGATCAATTTGCACTAAAATGTATGAAGGATTTGAAACTTGAGATAATCGAGAAATTTGTCGAGTATGAATTCTGAGATTGATCGTTCACACTATATTGTTTCTCTTGATGTGTCTTCCTATGATAGCTGATATTCATTTCTTTTTGTGAATTTATTTTCCTTCATTTTGTTTGATTTGATCTATTTGAATGTTCATTTCTCTTGAACTAGATAATTTGACTTTCATCTTTGGACACCCATATCAATTTATGGTCCAAATAGTATTAATTTTCGAGTAGTCAGGGTAGTTGATGAAAAATTCTTGAGATCTCTGTGGGATCGATATCTGGACTTATGTCCATTTTATTACTTGTCGACCTGTGCACTTGCAGAATTACAGACCAAAACCAATAAATTAAATCGTTCGACTCTAAGAGATTTTTGGTTATGATAGTATGATGTCCTTGAGTTGATGGCTACTGTTATGGATTAGTTAATAGTCCTTTGGTAATAGTGTCATAACTTTGTATATGTATTTGGTCACAACAAGTTTTATGGCGATTTTTCATGGGAGTTAGATAATAGTCCTTGGTAATAACGTCATAAATTTTAATATATCTTTGGTCTCGACAAGTTTTATGGCATAGTTCTTGAGGATTAGTTAATGATCTTTGGTAATAGTGTCATAAATTTGTATATGTATTTTAGTCACAACAAGTTTTATAGGCGATTTTCTTAGAGTTAGATAATAGTCTTTGGTAATACTTGTCGTAAATTTGTATATGTCTTTTGGTCTCGACAACAAGTTTTTATAAGGCGCGGATTCTGATTAGATAATAGTCCTTAGTATAGCGGTATAAATTTAATATATATGTCTTTTGGTCTCAACACCCTCCGGTATAATATAGTGGACATACTCCGATAAATATTTGTGGACAACCCTCCGATTGAATTTCTCCCAAAAATCATGTCATGCGCTCCACTGTGCTGCGATTATTAAGATGCGTATGAAGTGCGAAATGTCGTTTTAAATGCCGATTCGTGGTAATATATCGTATACGCATATAATAACACTGGTTACACCTGATGACATGTTATTCATATTAGCAATAACACACAAACAACACATGTGGACCAATAACGGTCAAGGAAAAATCCACGATCCGATCCCGAATCTTTGGGGTGAAATGCCTGCAGATTCAGGCCCTGACTATCTCGGCCATTTGAATGACTCTTAGACAGAATCAAACCAAGTAGGAGAAAACCCTACATCTTGGAGTTTGTCAAAACTCCCGAGATTTGTTCTACACTTGAAACTCTTGCGACGGAAGAACTTTCCTTGCCTCAGACGGGGAGCAATTACGATCGTCGGAAAAACTAGAGAGAAGGTGGAGCTTCTCTCTCTACCTTTTTCTTTCTCACTCTCTTTCTTCTCCCTCTTTCCTCCTCTCCCATCACACCGGTTTGGTCCAAGATGGGTCAAGTGTGATGTCCTCCTTGCCACATGTCCTCACAGTAGACATCTTGGATTACCCACATCTCTCCTTATCCAAACTTTTGGATTTTCCTTCTTTTAGCTTATGACACATGGCCATCACTTAGGCTTTGGTTTGACTAACTCTCCTTCTTACATGTGGCTCTATGTGAGCCACCCCACACGTGCCAAGTGTCTCGTGTGACTCTTGATGCCTCGAAAAATGTGAAATTCCGTCTGTCTCGGAATTCAACGAAATTCGATGAGGTAGCTAGATCTCGTGAGACGATTTCAACAGTGAAGTCCATTTCGTCATTCGAGATCTAGAAAAATTACCGAAATTACCGTCTTACCATTTTCTCAGGTTTTACATTTGGTCCAAGATAAGGCCATGTTTGGCCTTGTCACATTTGCTAATTTTTCCTTCTGCACATTTGGTCCCTTCATTTTCATTCTTTTTGCCCTTCTAACTTATCTTATTTCTATGTTAGCCTATAATTTTCTTAAATTATGACCCTTGGATCTTGGATTGGTAAATTACGAATTTACCCTTAACTCTTGTATAAATTCCGGATTTTTTCTTATTTTATTTTTAACATTATTTTATTCCGAAAAATATACATTTACTTTTATTATACCCAAAACTTGTTATAAAACTGTTACAGTATAATTTGGGGTGTTACAGAATATGGTAAGTTGCATCACACAGGTTGATCTACCAACTTGTGCGAAAATAGTTGTGAAATCGAATTTTGTTGTTGGAAAACATGTCATTTATTTTTGTTTAAGATTATAACAAGTAATATCTCCAATAATTTTAATCAACATTGCTTTATTTTTTGGAGTCTATATTTATGCTAACTGGAAGTATCTTCTCTAAATGGGTAAAGCACATGTGACAGATTATAATGGACAATCATTCATTTTTGAGATCCATGCTTTTTCTTTCTTTAAATCTTTCTCTAGTTATTATAATGTGCTAATATTGTCAACCGACTCTATATATTTTGGGTTCATAGCTATTAGTTAAAAATCTTCTCGTCTGATCCAATCTATCATTTCTATAGTCAATAACCGTCGTTTCTGTGGCACAAAACTATCTTCACCCGACAATCGGAGATTCTAAGGAAGGATAAAAGCGGTAATTCGGTAGAAAATCCAAGAATTTTCTAGATCTCGGATAGTGCGGACTTCACCGTTGGAATCGTCTCACGAGGGAATTTATTACTACGTCGAATTCTAAGGCGGTCGAATTTCGTATTTTTCGAGACACTTAGGAGAGTGCGGGCGCACGTTTGGGTGTGGGGCGCCATGTGTCAAGTGTTGGATGAGTCAAACAAATGTTTTGAGTCTGGAACAATAGGAGACATGTGTGCGTGGGATTGGATGGAAATCCAAAGTAGATGGATAAAGGGGTAAGCTAAGAGCTGACATGTGGCAAGAAGAGGACAAGTCCTCTTGACCCCATCTTGACCCGAGCGAGTTGGGGAGTAAAGAGGAGGAGACAGTCGAGAAGGGAGAAGAGAGAGTTTTAGAGAGAGGTCGACTTCTCTCTAAATTCCGTGATCGCCGTCAAACTCCGGCGAGGTAAGAAGCAAAGTTTGTCCCCACTACAAGACCTACACGTGGGTACCGGCATTGTGGAGTTTCGACAAACTCCGGGAGGTAGGGGTCTTCTCCTACTTGGTTTATTTTCGGCTTAAGAGTCATTTAAAATGGTTTGGATGGTGTGAGGTAAGTATTTGGCCGTTTGGTCGGTCCAAACTGTGACTAAATCACTGGAACTTTTTAGGACCCATTTTGGGCGGAGTCTGGACTAATTTCAGGCTGAAAATGGTCCTTGTGTGCTTAATTTGTGTGTTGTTGCTTAATGTTTGAATAACATACAAGAATTGTGTGTAAATATAACCATACGTAGTTGTTTATGTTCTCCCCTACATGTGTAGTTTTATAAATATTCATGTGACATAAAATAAATGCATTGGCATCATGCATTTGTATGCACAAGAACATCGCATGACATTGGGTGTGAGTGCATGGTTTGGGTCGATTCTAGATTTAGTGTTGACCATGGTAAATCGGCACCGTGTTTGGTGTTCGATAAATTGTCGTGGGGACATGGTAAGATCGACATTGGTTGGTGTCGATGTGGTGAAATTTCAAGTAGCATGGGACATAAATCCAGTGAGCGTATGATTTTAAAGTAATTGGAAAATGTCCAATGTAAAGATAAAAGTTTTATTAGGAATTGTCCAATGTTTGAAGTGTCAGTGCTGGAAGGATCATCCGGTGCTCGAGGGCGTCAGTGCTCGGGCGTCCAGTGTTCGGAGGGTGTCCAGTGTTCGGAGGATGTCTAGATTCGGAGTTTTCCCATGGTCGGAGTGTGTCCTAGGGTTTCGGAGGATGTCCAAAGGATTTTAAATGCAAAACAAATATTTTGTTTTGAAAATAAATTCTAATACATGACAAGTTACGTGTGTGAGGGAGTCGGTGAGGACTTGGGGCATTGACGGGGCATGTAGACATTCGAGTAGGATCATGCATTTGCTTGAATGTGTTTGGTTGCCATTACATGTGCACTTAGGTGAGGAGTAACCCATGTAGAGGAATTCAACCACTGGGCATTGCTCATGTAAAACCCCAACCTGATTGAATGTTATAATAGTAGTTTTGAGCGATTAGAGGTCAATGAAACGAGGTAGATTAAATTTAGAATGCTCAGGACGTCATTTGGACATGAAGTGGAATTTCGAAAATTGTAGCCAGAATGCCCTAAGGAATAATGATTTCTGCTTATTATATCCGAATGGAGAGGTTTGCAAAAGGAATTTGTAAGAAATTTCGAGTTCCTATGACTTTTAATGGCTTGTCTTCAGAAAGAATAGGAGATTTAAGTGAATAGTGATTTCCGGACTAAAATTCGGAGCCTGTGCTGAAATTTTTCGGAAATTGGGCCGAAAATACGAAAATGTCAGAATATATCATAGACCATATTTGAAATAAAGTGAAGCAGTCCGTTTGGATAGTTTCCGGTGATCAGAGCGTGGTCGGGTAATGTCTGTTGTGTCGGATTCTGGAGTTTTAATGATTTTAAATGGATTTCGGTGATTTCGAGCTGAATTCCTTTGTGAAGAGACTAGTTAGAATGTTTTTATGTTCAAATTTAAATATAGACGACCATAGATATTTTTTTGACATATAATCGATATAAAAGCAGTAAAAGAAACGGAGATAAAATGTTTATAATGGAGATATTTAATTGTACTATGTCAAATCTTTCTTAATGGCTAAGTTATGATTTAAATAATGGAGTAAATGACTTGGTCTCATAAATGGACTATCGAGCTTGGATTAAGGGTAATTCACTTTACAATAACCAATTGAATTCACGGCTTAAGGAGTAATTTTGGAAAGTTAGATTTAAAAAGCAAAATTTAGGATTTAAGTCTCGAATAGAGAGATCACGTATGAGAAGGAGAGAAAGGAGAAAGAAAAGAAAGGGGAGAAAGGAGAAGAGAGGAAGAGAAAGGGAGAAATCCAAATTAAGGGAGGTGAGTTTTCTTTGTTTTTCAAGCTTTAGTGATCTTAATTGGTAATCAAGGAAGGCCAAGAAACTCAAGAAACAAGTAAGTTTTCATAGTGGGAAAGTTAGGGTTTGATATTTTCCATGTTTAATGTCTTAAATTCTGGTATGGATGTTAAATTGATGGTATTTAAGGTTTAATGGTGCTGAATTTAATATCAATTGAGCGTGGTTTTAAGGTTAGGGTTTTGACAAAATCGAGTGAGTGAGGTTAGGGTTTGATAGTGAATTGTGTGTTATGTTGGAAATGGGTATAATGCTTCAGATTTAAGTGTTTAGAGTGAAAGAAAAAATGTGGAAGAGTAAACACATTTTATCAATTTTGGGCAGCAAATTCGGTATAGAAATGTCCTGTTTTCTGTTTTGACCAGTTTTGGTATTTTGGCCATAACTTGCCCAATTTGATCTGATTTTGAGTGATTTAAGTGGCTACAAATAGACTTGAAGGAGAACAAAACTTAAGAAGATATCACTAAATTCTGATCATAAGTGTCCTAAATATTCACTCAAAGTAGGACCATGTGCAACAAATTCATATTCAGCTAACATAGATTAGCCCTATATTCGACGTGAAGTGAGTTTCTGGTGCTCCGAATTGGGTATCTGACTATAATTAGAACCCTTTTAGCACCTTAGCTTAAATGAGTATAAGGACATAGTGTCAAAATATGAAGTCAAGACCTCGGAAAATGAGTACTAAACTGTCACTAGAAAAATTCCAGAAATGATCACGCAGTTGGCATGAAATGCCATAACTTATTTGATGATCCGATTGATTATCTCATAATTCTAAGTAAAATAGATTCCTAGAGGAATAAGAATATAGGAATGAGTGCTTATGTGTGATTTCAATGCGGGAAATTATGGTTAATGTGTAATGCATTTTCGGAAAAGGTGAAAGGACTATCGGATTCGTGAACGTGAACTCAATCTGAAGCAATGGATTGAAAAGAACGCGTGATGTAAAATTGATGTTTTGCAAATTGAGTTTTAAAAGTGAATGATTTTGATGTTAAAATGAAAAGTTTAATGTAAATGTTTATATCGCTTAAATGAAAAGTTTTGATGTAAAATGAAAAATTTAATGTACATGTTTAGTCTTGCATCAATATATATATATTTATATTAAATTATATATGTATGCATATGTTAAGGCATTATGAAAGCTTTAAAACGTGTGCAAAGAATGCATATGTATATTTGCATATATATAAGGAGTTTCATGATAAAGCAAAGGATTTAAATGGATTTATAAATGTATTTTGATAAATGTTTTAACGATGGTTACCCTAAATCTTCATATATGATCAAGTAGGATCGACATTCGCCGAGGTACCTAAGCTGTGTAAGGATTTAGAGGGTAAAGTTATAGGTTACTAACTGAGGGAGGGAAATCAGTGCCTGTATAATATCCTTACACGTGATAAGGTGTTATGATCGAACCCTGTATGCAAAGCGTGAGTTTTCTCCGCAGATAGTGGGTTATGGATCGAATGTGACTGCCCTCACCGTCATATCTTAAATCGTTTGTGTTTATTTCCTCGTTCCATCAGAAGGAAAGAAAGAAGAAAGAAAGTTTAAGGCATAAATGGATTTTAATTGTATAAATATGTATTAAAGGAAAGAAATAAAGTTTAAGTGCAAATGTTTCGAAAAGCATAAATAGATTTTAAAATGTGTATATTTATTGAAAGTTTAAGGCAAGCAAATGTTTCAGCATAAATTGGATTTTAATGGTATGTTACTATTGAAAGAAAGCTTAAGGCATAAATGTTTAAGGTATAAATGGATTTAGTCGAGTAAGTATGTATTATTTTGGTATATACCGAAAATGTTATTTTACGAAGGGGCTCTTAGCTCATTCTTTCATGTTTTCAAAACATTTTAGACCTCGAGACAAAACTGGCTGTGAGGACCCTCAGGCAGCGGAGTCGAGCCATTGATGAGACGACGACTGATTTCATTGTATATATAATTTTGCATATTGTTTTATGCTTGAATATTTTGTTATGTATATATGTATATGTATAAAGTCAAAAGAACTACGCGGCTTTTGATCCTCAAGTGGATGAGGTATTTAGGCGGCTCACTAAGTCCTGGGCTCAAGCCCAAATGCTTTGACAAAAATGTGCATGGAATTTAAGAGGGTTTGAATGTTTTGATTACTTCCGAAGCAAATGAAATGTATACATGCAAGACAAAGCTGATTGGGCTGTGGACAAAGTCCAACATGGAAGTATAAAATTGAAGTTTATAAGGGGGCTTTTAAATGCTTTTAATACTGTAATTCTGGGAAAGTCCGAAAAACAGAGGAAACTCTGGCCAATTTTTCTGAAAAATCCAAGTGTTTGAAAAACAAAAGAAAAGAAAAAAATTTATCACTTCGCTTCCGCATTATTTTCTAAAGCGATATGTTATGATTGAAAAGGTTCGCCCACGATACCGATCATGTTTTAAGGAAAGTTTCTATATCCATTATGTTTTGAGGTCCCCCGGTCCATGAGGTTAACTGGTCGGATCCTTCACAACGTGGTATCGCAGCCACGGCTTAAAATGTTATAAAGATTTGAAAATTTTATTTCATATGATTGTTTTAATGTTTTATTTTAAAATTTTTATACTATTTATGTGATTTAAAATCATATATGCATTACATGACATAGTAAAATTTTAAATTATTAAAATGCGTCTGCCGAGGCCGACTTCGCTACCAGAGAGCCCCTCTCGAGGCATTAGTACCACCACCCGAGTCACCGGTGGCTTGGCTTATAGAAATATTACTAGATTCGAGCTGGAAGGTTCAGACAAAAGGGAGTCTCGGACTTTAACACTCTGAAAGATTACATCTGGAGAATAGGAGAATAGTGTGAGTGAAAATATCATAAAAGTTGGAAAAGAAATTGTAGGCATGTGTAGAAGAGTCCCACTCATCATCAACACCTTAGAGTAATGATGCCAATCACAAATCACTTGTCCAATGAGTCTATTCTCGTTGGAATTGAAAATCATACTACTCAACATAGAAAATGATAATGTTCTACTCAAGCTTAAACGGATGAGCAATTAGAGGACATGGGAGATCGATATTTCGAGGAATCAAAGGTCGGATGATTAAGCTGAGAAAAAAAAAAAGAGATGAAGAAGACTATTTCCTAATGATAGATTAACATATAAATGCACAAAGAGATCTTTATACATAATCGTGCACAATCAATCGTAGGATATGAGGTCCTTATTCCAAGAAATGCCACAAGTTATGTATCAAGAGAAGTGCTGGGGTCATATCATTGCTTTGAAAAGCCAATCCAATGATAAAAGATGAAAAATGGAAACCAAAAGGTCCATATCACGCTGAAGAGGGCTCATGGGAGCCGAGGTTTTAGTCTGTGGTGATTTGGACCACAAATAGCGATACCACACGCACGCCGCGTGGGCAGAGGCCGCAAATTAGGGGATGAGAGGAGCATGGGTTTGAAATCCCAGTTACAAAGCCTAAGGATGCAGGGAACGGAGTGGGTCGATGTGGGTTTAGGGAGATTCTAGTAAAGCAATTAGATTTATGGATTATTTATCTGAACCTTTCAATGCAGCTACATTAAGGCTTTAGCATTAGTAAATTGATATACCCAGTTGATTAAGTAAGAAATTGAAAAGAAAGAATGTGATATTATAAGGATTGTCAATTTAGGTAAACTTTGGATGTTATTAAAGTATGTTGTTTGATTGGTTTTAATTGATTTAATGACATTACTTGAAATGCTTGAAGGAATTAATGGAATTAAAAGTTCAATAGAAAATGAGACGGTAGGTTAAAGCAAGAAAGGGTTTAATCGAATGCACGTTGATTTAGTCATAAGTAAATCAACTTATTACGGGGGTGAATTATCAAAAACAATTTGTTGAAAGAAACTGGAAGAAATTAAAGAAATAATTATGAATGTGTGACATGTAGGATTTGACCACCCTAGAATACATGGAAAAGTTGAGTTTCCATTGATTTTAATCAATTGGAAGTGATTACTTAATGGAATGTGTGTTAGAATTAAAGTCTTAAGAAGAATAATTGATTAAGATATAAATGTAATTTTTACTATGTGAATGGCATTATGGGTTTTTCTACTTTAAGGATGCTAAGGGCTTGATTTAAGGCTACAAAGACAAGCTGTCATGAGCCTTGATTTGGGTTGGAAGTGAATTGGATAAGTTGAGACTTCATGATGAGGATGTTCCCAAGACAGAATTCAGAACACGGTATGGGCATTTTGAGTTTCTCGTCATACCATTTGGACTTACGAATGCCCCAGCCGCTTTTATGGATCTCATGAACAGGATTTTTAGGCCTTACTTAGATCAGTTTGTAATCGTGTTTATTGACGATATACCGATCTATATATTCTAAGTGGAGAAGAACATGCGCAGCACTTGAAGATAATTCTCGCAAACATTACGAAAACATCGGTTATACAAACTTAGTAAGTGTCGCTTTGGCTCGACAGTTGTCGCCTTTTGGGACACATAGTTTATAGAGGGATCTCAAAGTGAACCGTATGCTGAAGCTATATTGAATCGAAACCCTACGAGCGTCACGTAGATGCGAGTTTTCTGGCTCGGGCGTGGCATTACCGTAAGTTCGCTGAGGGATTTTCACATAACCGACTTTGACTAGATTGACAAGGAAATAGGAACTGCTTTATGGTCAGAGGCTTGTCAGAGTTTCGGCGAATTGAAAGGAGATTGATCCTAGCTCTAGTACTTACATTTCCATCGTGCGTAGCTTTTCAAAGGTATCAGGATACCCCTAGGCATGGTATAAGTTATGGATTAATGCGTAATGACAAGGTGATTGCATATGTTTAGGCACTGAAGAAGCATGAAATCGTAATTTTCCTCACACACGATCATCTTTGAGCCAGCAGCCTTAGTATTTGCCTTTAAGCGATATGGAGGCATGGCTTTATATGGAGTACCCGTAGGATTTTTACTGATCATAAGAGTCATAAGATCTATTTACGCGTAAGGAACTAGGACATGAGAAGAGGAGTATGGATTGAACTCGGTTAAGTGATTATGAGTACCATTGAATATCATCTCAGAAGGCGAATCTGGTAGCGTGTGTATGCTCTAGTAGGAGACCCATGAGTTCCATATCGCACTCGAGGGTCGCGGCATCTTCCTCACTCCATGCTGTGAACTCGAGGTCCTCGGGGCGCGTGAGACTGAACCGATGCATTCGGGAGCATTGTTAGCCACATTTCGTATGTCTCAGTGATAGACAAGATTAGAGAGCTTCATTCAGATCCACGTATAGTGCAATTAGGGTATAAGGCATTGTTCGGAGTGATTAGAGGAAGGAAAATGGAAGGAATAAAATAGAATACGGTTTGCATAATTCATTAAAATGGAAATGAGAGGGGCCTGGCGGTAGTTTAGTAATTCCATTGTTTCGCATGTAAACTTAGCTTCATTCCTCACGGCTTGGTCCACTTTACGAATGCCCTTGGATTAAATCCAGACTCAAGATACTTTTCATCCATAGGACTGATGGCCCATATGAGAGGACTATATGACTTAGAGGATATGTCAGTGGCATGTGTTATGAGTTAAAGAAGCCGGGACACACCCATCTACTCCCGAGGGAGTTTGTGCATACTATAACAAAGACCAGTGCCAAGATTGGTATGGCTCCTTATGGTGCTCTTTATGGACGAAAATGTCGAACTCCAGTATGTTAGGACGAGGTAGGTGAAAGGAAATTAGTAGGTTCGGAAATTGTCCAAGTGACTTGTGATAAGGTCAAGGTTATAAGGGATAGATTGAAAATTGCACAAAACCGACAAAAAGCTATGCTGACAACGCCGTGAGGGACCTAGAGTTCAGAGGTAGGGGATATGGTATTTGAGGATTTCCCCATGGAAGGGCGTATTTAAGATTTGGGAAACGCGGAAAGCCGAGTCCACGATATATCGGGCCACACAGGATTGTTGAGAGGATTGAGAGGGCATTACTCCGATTGAGCTGCTATCCGACCTCGACGCATTCACGATGTTTTCCATGTTTCTATGCTTCGCAAGTACATACCGCACCCTTCACATGTATTGCAGGAACCAAGTGGGAAACAGGAGAATTTGACATACGAAGAGGAACCAGTGCAGATCCTCGATCGTCGAGAGCAAGTTCTGCGCAACAAGACTATTCCGCTGGTGAAGGTATTGTGGAGGAGTCATACAATAGAGGAAGCTACATGGGAGCATGAGGAGCAGATGAAGAGGCATTATTCCCATCTCTTTGATGTAGGTACGAATGTTTTAATTTCGAGGACGAAATTTTTATAAGGAGGGGTGATTGTAAAACCCCAACCTTATTGAATGTTATAATGGGTGTTTTTGAACCGATTAGAGGTCCAATGATAGAAACGGTGGGTAGATTAGAATTTAGAATGCTCCTGACGTCATTTGGACATGAAGTGGAATTTTCGGAAAATTGTAACCTAATGCCCTAAGGAATAATGTACTTTATTATATCCGAACGGGAGGGTTTGCAAAGGAATTTGTAAGAAATTTCATTCCTATGACTTTGAACCGATATTTAGAAGAGAATAGGAGATTTAAGTGAATAGTGATTTCCTGACCGAAAATTCGAGGCCTCGCGTGCTGAAATTCTTGGAAATTAAATAAAATACTAAAATGTCCATAATATATCATAAAGACTAAACGAAACTGAAATGAGCGAAACGGAGTCTGCTTTGATAGAGAGTTTCCAGTGATCCCAACTAATTCCTGTGAATAATACATGAGCTGAACTGATTATTCATTTAATATTTCAAATCCGATTTCGTGATTTCGTGAGCTCCTAAATTCATCATGGAAGAATTTAGTTAGAATATTTTATGTTCAAATTTAAATATAGATCGACCATAGAATATTTTTGTGACATATAATCGATATAAAAACAAGAAAGGCTAAACTGAGATAAAATCATTACAATGGAGATATTTAATTGTACTAGCCAATCAAAATCTTTCTAATGGCTAAGTTATGATTTAAACATTTATAAATGACTTGGTCTCATAAAAATGGACCTATGAGAGGCTTAATTAAAGGGTAATTCACTCTTACAAATAACCAATTGAATTTTGAATTTAAGGGTAATTTTGGAAAGTTGGAATTAAAAGCAAAATTTGGGATTAAGTCTCCAACAGAGGATGATCATGGCGAGAAGGAGAAAGGAGAAAAGAGAGTGAAAGGGGAGAAAGGAGAAAGAGGAAGAGAAAGGAGAAACCTGGGCTGAGGTGAGCTTTCTGCTTTTCAAGCTTCATGATCTTCATGGTAATCAAGGAGAGGAGCCAAAGAAACTCAAGAAACAAGTAAGTTTCACGGTGGGTGTTAGGGTTTGATGTTTTCCATGTTTAATGTCTGTAAATTTAAGACAAAGTAAAATTGATGGCTTAAGGTTTAATGGTGCTGAATTTAATATCAATTGAGAAAGCCATGGTTTAGGTTAGGTTTTGACAAAATCATATGTGTCAGGGTTTGATAGTGAATTGTGTGTGTGTTATGGGTTGAAATGGTATAATGCTTCAGATTTATGTTTAGAGGAGAAAATGGAAGAGAAACACATTTTGGCCGTACTTTTGGGCAGTAGTCTCGGTACAGGAAATGTCCTATTTCTGTTTTGGACCAGTTTTGGTATTTTGGCCATGAATCTGCTCCACTCCTGACCTGATTTTGAGTGACTTAAGTGGATACACGTAAATAGACTCTGAAGGAGAATCAAAACTGGCACAGATATCACTAAATTCTGATCAGTAAGTAACCCTAAATATTCACTCAAAGTAGACCATGTGTGCCAAATTCTGGTTCAGTTTTGAACATAGATTAGCCCGGTTATTCGATCGTAAAGTGAGTTTCTGCTCCGAATTGGGTGATTCCAATTGAATAGGAAACCTTAAAATCTTTAGCTTAAATGGCATGGCTAATAGTGCCAAAAAACAGCAGTCAAGACTTCTGGAAAAATTATAAATACAAACTGTCACTAGAAAATCGGTAAAGACTAGTTGGCACGAAAATGCCATATAACTTTTAGTTTGGATATCCGATTGGATTGATTCTAAATTCCTAAGTAAAATAGATTCCTAGAGGAATAAGAATATAGAATGAGTGTTTATGGTGGATTAAATGGAAATTATGGTTAATGTGTAATTGTGATTTTCTTGGAAAAGGTGAAAAGGACTATCGGATTCGAACGGAACTCAACTGAAGCGTTTATCTGAGCGCAAACTGCGAGTGTAAAATGATGTTTTGCAAATTGAGTTTTAAAAGTGAATGATTTGATGTTAAAATGAAAAGTTTAATGTAAAATGTTTATATTGCCTAAATGAAAAGTTTTGATGTAAAATGAAAATTTAATGTACATGTTTATCTTGCATCAATATATATATATATATTTATATTAAATTATATATGTATGCATATGTTAAGGCATTAAGTGAAAGTTTAAAACGTAAAGAATGCATACGGATATTGCATATATATATGAGTTTTCATGATAAAGTAAAGGATTTAAATGGATTTATAAATGTATTTTGATAAATGGTTATCATGGTTACCCTAACCCCATATGATCAAGTAGGACTGAGCATTCGCTGAGGTACTCAATATGGATTAGAGGTAGTTATAGGTTACTAAACCTGTGGAGGAATTAGGTGTCTAGAGTAATATCCTACACGTGATATAAGGTGTTATGACTGAACCCGCAAAGCGTGAGTTTCTCTGCGAAAGATAGTGGTTATGACTGAATGTGGATTCATTCCTCACCGTCAAGCACCCTAAACCGTCTCGGTGCCATTTCGGGTTCCATCAAGGAAAGAAAGAAAGAAAGAAAGTTTAAGGCATAAATGGATTTTAATTTGTATAAATATGTATTAGAAGGAAAGAAATATGTTTAAGGTATAATGCAGCCAGCAAGCATAAATAGATTTTAAATGTATGGTGTATTATTGTTAAAAGTTTAAGGCATAAATGTTTCAAAGCATAAATTGATTTTTTAATGGTATAAGTATTTATTGAAAGAAAGTTTAAGGCATAAAATGTTTAAGGTATAAATGATTTTAGTTGGATATGTGTCATTTTGGTATATAACGAAAATGTTATTTTAATGAAATGTACACTCACTCGGGCCTTTAGTCATTCTTTTTCCATGTTTTCAAAACATTTTCAGACCCGAGACAAAATGCATAGAGGACCCCTCAGGCAAAGTGAGTCGAGCTACTTGGATGAGACTACGACCGTGGATTTCAACAGATATATACCTTTGCATATCAAGGCGTTGAATATTTTGTTATGTATATGGCGTATATGATGGTGCTGAGTATGACCACGTGGCTTTGATCCCGCATGAGTATCGAGGCGGTCGGCTTGTCCCGCTTCAAGCCCAAAATGCTTTGATAAAATGTGCAATGGAATTTAAGAGGGTTTCAACGGTGCTTGATGATCAATAAACAAACGCATATGCATATTGTGTTGATCGGGTCAGGACTAAGTCCTAATATGGAAGTATAAAATTGAAGTTTATAAGTGTTTTTAAATGCTTTTATCGTTTTGTAAATTTGGGAAAGTCCGGTACGCAGGAAACTGCCAATTTTTCTGAAAAATCCAAGTGTTTGAAAAAACAAAAGAAAAGAAAAAAAAAAAAAATTTATCACTTCGCTTCCGCATTATTTTCTAAAGATATGTTAAGGATTGAAAAAGGGGTTCGCTCCATGGATTTTATTTGATTGTTTTAAGGAAAAGTTTCTATATCCATTGGAGTGGCGAGGTCCCCTGTCCATGAGGTTAATCCCGGCTCTGATCCTTCAAATTTCACCCTCAATGGAAAAATTATTCGTGTATTGAAGGCGCACTAAGGGATGGGACGCATCCGAGGTCTTAGAGATTTAAAGAGAGATGGCCATATGTGGCCTTATTATGTATTTTTGCAAAATCGGGTAAAAGACTCAGCTTTGGATAATTCTGTAAGTAAAACAAATTATAAATAAATTTTGGTATAAAATATACATTTTGACGAGAGAGGATAATGGACCTGACAATATTTTTTATTTGATATTGGTCTCAGTTATGAGACACATAGGCTTCATAGGTGTTGACGGTGGTCAACGGAACCCCCGGGATTGGGAGGTGGTAGGAGCTAAGGAACCATGCATTCCACCTGTTAAGGTAAAATCTCTAACCTTGGTAAACATGTAGAGCTATCAATTTCTTTTGTACTAGACTAGAGAAATTAGTTTTGAAACTATGTAAAGTCTAATATTTGTTGTCTCCACGTTGCTATCATAGTTTAATTCCTTTGAAATGTAAATACACATTGTTTCGTATGGTCTCCTTTGATATTAAAATAAGTACTTGACTTATTCTTTGGAAGGTTAATGGTGGGTATTGTATAATGAATTGAAATCTTTCATGATAATGTTGTAAATATTTTTATGGATAAATGGCCTAATGGGTGATGTATTATAATTTAATGTGTTAGTTTCGGGTAGAGCTCCCCTTAACAAATGAGACTCATCACTTTTATTAATTAAGGACCCCTAGCTATTATAAGTGATTTTATTAGCGCCTTCCATGGTGTAAAATGGTTGTTGTATAAAAATATTCACCCCAGGTGGCCTATGCTACAAAGTTGGTATCAGAGCTTAGGCTTTAGGTCTTACATTGGAGCCGTAGGTTATGGGGGCACCACTATGAGAGAGGATTAGTATGGTAAAGGATGTTGATTTTAATTAGGATACCAGACATCAAGGAACTAAAATTGTGAATTTATGTGCATAATGGACGGTGGACGAGGACGCAGACGTGGACGTGGGCGTGGTTGTGGAAGTCAAGCAAATCCACAACCGCCACCACCTCTCGATGCTATGAATGGCATTTATCAATGTTTGAGAGGACTCACTACCCTAGTGCAACATCATAATAGAAAAAACAACAACCACACCGACGAGGCTCACTCACTAGCCCAAGTACCGAGCAATGGAGAGGAGAATCAGAGAATGATCGTTCTTCGAGAATTTTTAAGGTAAAGCCCACCCACTTTCCAAGGAAGCTCAAACCCCCTGGATGAGGATAGGTGGATCCGCCGGGTGACAAAAAGTCTTGATGGCCTGGGGAGTAGTCAAGACCTTAAAGTCGGCTTCGCAACGTATTATTTCCATGGAGAGGCCTAACACCGGGTGCGGGAACCGCAAAGAGAAGAGGGACATCAATGCATCTCTATTTTTGGGGAGTTCGATATAATCTTCCAAGACAAGTATTTTGAATCCATTATACTTAATGAAGGCTGATTCTCGTTTCTACACTGTAGCACAACCGTGTGGTTGAGTATGAGAGGAGGTTTACTGAGCTATCCCGTTATGCCATGGAGTTTATCTCTACGGAGGCCAACCGGGCTAAGCGCTTTGAACAGGGCTTGAGGCCGGCCATCCGAGAGAAGTTAGTAGCTCTCAAGATACGGGACTATGGGGATATCAGGATCGAGCCGCACCCACGAGAGCAGATATGAGGATGCATGCGACTGGCGTAGCCTGGAGCGAGGATGTCCCATCCCGCACGGTATGACAAGAGTGGAGTCTGGGAGGTAGCACCTATCGCCGCCCCGTACTGTGATAGTGGGACCTAGGACCCCCGCTAGCCGAGGCCGAGGTGTGTACCGTTGGGAGCAAGCACCGATTCACGATCCCTTGGTATGTGGAGGCCAAGCAGGTCATTGGGGAATGCATTGTCCAATTTATCCACCCCGCAGGAATACTGCATGCCAGGATCTGCATGCAATTAGGCCACTCCCCCACCTAGGCCACTAATGTTGTTAGAGGACATTAGGGGCCCAAGCCCCAAGCGATGCTATCCAAGGGAGAGTGTTTGCTTTGACTCAGCCAGAGAAAGATGTCTCCAATGCAGTTGTGGAAGGTATCATTCTTCTTTATAATTCATGGGCCCGAATTCTATTTGATCCTGGTGCGACTCATTCATTTATACGCACCACATATGCTATTGATTTGGGATTGAACTTTGAAAAGCTAGAGCATGCATTAAATGTTGACTTGCCCACGAGAGAACAATTGGGTACTAGCCAGGTTTGCAAGGGTCAAGGCGGCTTCTCAGACGGTGAGCATGAATTAATCAGGACTTGATTGCTCAGATTTGAAGGGGTATGACGCTATATCTGGACGGACTGTTGTCCACTTTTCGGGCGCTGATGGATTGTTTTCGCAAGCGAACACTACACTCCAGCTAATAGAGGGTGCTCTTTGATTCGCGCACAATAGGGTGGATCCGAATCAACAATATTTGTATCCTAATTCCTACCGCTGTAGTCAAGCTATCAAGCAAAGATAGCGGCTCTAGTCGAAACACGTGGATGGGTTTCATCTTTACAAGACTTCGTATAATGATTCAAAATGGTGAGGCTTTATTTGGATTTTCTCGGATTTGCATTAAAAGTGTGGTGGTTGTCATGTCACTAAGCTTACCTGAAAGCAAAGCTTAAAATAAGACGTAGAGGACCTTGAAGTTTTCGGGTCACTAGTTTGGTATAATGAGGTTATATAGGTGTCCTCAAGTTATTTCCGCATTAGGGTAAAATGACATATAGTTGTTTCCAAACCGGATCTCTTTGTTTAACTTTAAAAAACCAACCCTTAATAACATTCCTAATCGAACTACAGCATTTACCGAGCATTTAATGTTCCAAAGAAGCAAAATACAAAGATGAACCTACTTTCTGGCTCGTGAATGACATCTAATGGATGTCGTTGTATCTACCATTAAGAATAATAATCGAACCCCGAAGCATGCCAAGTATTGACCAAAGAAAATACATTAAATAGCATTTAAACCTAGTTTAGAAAGTTTGAAACACAACACGCCAGCACCGCCTTCATGAAAACAGAGGAACACCCGGCAAACCCACACATCAACCAACCTAGCAACCTCCTCAAGGTTTTGAGGTTTGTTCAAACATCCTTTGAGTTGTCATCCTCAAAGGGGTGTGTTTGCACTCTAGAAAATGAGAAAGAGGAGAGAGAAGAGAGAAAATGGGAACCAAAATGTGGGTTGTATGTAAAGTCATGAATTGAATAATTAGGTTACAAAATGTCCATAACATGGCTTATATAGCCCCACAAACATGTGAAAATATCAAACTAACCTAAATAATATGATTACATTGAGGGCAAAAGAGGAATTAAACAAAATGGAGTCATTTGGATCACAAAAACAGGAAGCAGAATTTTCACTATGCACAGTGATTTTCGCTATGATAGCGAAATTTCGCTATCATGGCCGAATTAGGCTATAGCGAAAGTAATTTTCTCTATGATTGAAATTTTTCGCTATGATAGCGAAATTTAGCTATCATAACGAATATTTAAGCTATCATTAACGAAAATTCGCTATGTAGTGCCAACCTTTTATCTTTGCCTCCTGCATCCTCCGACCTGCATTTCTCATCTTCGACGCTGTTCTTCATCAGGCGATGTCGATGAAAATTCATATGAACTCGGCATAAATCAACACAATTTCGATGCCAAGCTTTATATGATGGTGGAAGTTTACGAAACATGCAAAACTACCAAAAACAACCTCGAAACAAAATCAGTAGTACTAATCGGACCTGCACATGTCAATCGGCTTAATTAATATGATTAGTACGCAAAAAGCACTCAAAACCTATCTTAAATAGGACTCAAAATAGCACTTTTTGGGTACTAATCACAGCCCCCAACCGACACATTGCTAGTCCCTTAGCAATGCTAAAAACAATAAAGGACATGCAGGTTATGCTTTTGCAAAAAGAGTATTATGTTCAAAAAGTGTGTGTACAAGTGAGGCTTTACCTTCAGTATGAAAAATTTAGACTCTGTACAAAAACCATCTTGAGAGAACAATTTCCATATATAAGAACAAGTTTTGTGGTAGTATCACTAAGGAAGTCAACCCGGGTAAACTTGAACCAATAGTCGCTAAGCCATTCTCCCCAACCACATCGCCAGACCTTGAACCTAAGACCAACTCTAAATAGATTCAAGCACTCTTATTTTTTACTGGATTGTATTTGGTAGGTGCAATGTCAAAACTCACCACCAAAGTCCGTGTAACAAGGGTTCACCGATGACTCCCAACCAATTGCTATCAGCATCAAGTCAAAAGTGATCCGCTGACCACAAAATTTTAGGCTTCACCCCTGACCGAATGTTTTCAGAATTCAAAGATCAAGAACCGCTAAATCCTACCTATCCATTTGTAGCGACACAAAGCCTGGGTGTGATCTCAACCAAGAAGGTTTGTGGCAATCGCTTAAAGGCTGCCATATACCTCGACTTGTTCGGGTTTCAAGGTAAAAGTGTTACCGCTTCATTCTTTTCTTCTTTCTTTTTCTTTTTGCTTTTTCTTTTTCATCGGGAAGACTTCATTGGTCTTCATTTGCGGGTAACATAAACCTATTATGGGTCGTCAATAAATTTAAGGCCGATTTTGATAAGTCAAGAGAGGTATGCAGCTTCTCAACCTATTGATGAAAACTGATGTGCACTGTGTGTGATTAGTTAAAGGTGGAAGAATAAGATTGAATACTTCGGAATTTCATCCAACCAAAAATTTAATCATGCATGGAACTATTCTAGCATTATTGCAGCACATGCTGCTTCATTTTTTTCAACTTGGCAGAAGAAAAGAGAACACAAAAAATATAGGAGCAAAAAGATGCGAAAGAGAAGCAAACATTACTTTCAACACAAGCTGTCCTGGAATGGGAACGAGAAAGTTAGAGGACAGAATGATACCTCCTCAATTAGCCGCGCATTTGGTAAGAATCATCCCTAGCCTGTGAAGGTCGAGGTGTCGCCGGCGAAGTGGTTAATGCTGTCAAGTAGCCTACCAACATAAAGCAAAACATACACTAACTGATTACCAAGATTTTTAACTAAAATAGAAACTTAAACAAGACTAAGTAATTAAATTAGTGGCTTCCAGACACCGCAGAGCCACCTCAAATGTGTAGCCTATAGGTCTCAAGGAGGGTCCATAAGGAGAATTTCCTCCCGACTGGCCAAATTCACGCATAACATAGGGCTTCACTGGCCTATTAACCTTGGATCACCTTATTATCATTTGATTGAGTAGGCTCCATCAACCATTTGGGTGCTTGTTGAACGATGACGGGTCTGCCCATCGACTTGAAGCTCGCCTTGAAATAGATGGAGTCAGGGAATCATACAGAGGACTCGTCCCCTGCTGAAATTCTCAGTTATCATTTGATCATGCCATTTTTCGATCTTTCTTTTGCAATCTTTCAGTTCAAGGGCATCATATTTTATTTCTCCAACTCATATTGATCAAGGAATCTTTCGAGCCCTACTACTTAAATCCACGCTCGCTTTCTTGATTGCCCACTTATACTGACACCTGAAGATGACATGCCTTGCCATAGACCAACCGATAAGGGGCCATTCCAAGAATTGTTTTGAAAGCTGTTCTGTAGGCCCACAGTGAATCAAGCAATTTGATGGACCAATCTTTTCTGTTGTTGTTCACCACCTTCATTAGAATGGTCTTAATCTCCCCGCTGCAAGCTCTACTGACCACTCGTTGAGGATGGTGCGGTAGCCACTTTGTGTTTAACACCATATTTAGCCATGAGGTTTTCGAAAGGTTTGTTACAGGCGGAACCCCATCAGTTTAATTATGGATTTTGGCACCTTAACCCGGAAAAGATGTTTGCTTTCAAGAATTTGAGCACCACCTTGTGGTCATTGGTTTTGCAGGGGATTGCTTCAACCCATTTAGACACATAGTCTACTCCCACCAATATGTATGCATGCCCATAAGACGTAGGGAAAGGTCCCATGAAATCGATGCCCCAAACATCAAATAGCTCGACCACTAAAATTGGGTTCAGGGGCATCATGTGACGGCCAGACAATTTCAGCCTCGCATCTGTCACAACCGCAATACTGTGTGCTTAAAAGAGAAGGCCAAGAGAAACCGATCGCAACACCTTCATTGTTGTCTGGGAAGTGACCACCACAGCACTCTCATGGCAAGGCTTAGAATTCCCTGCCTTCTTCAAACACACTCTAATTATCTCGATCCGCATTTATTTAAACAAGAAGCGGCTCTTCAATAATAGGAACGGATCTTGCCAAGAAATACCCTATCCTCGTTCTTTCCACCATGAATTTCTCCCCGTTTCAGGAAATTGGCAATGTGAGCATACCAGGAGTTTTCTCCAATTGCATTAAAGACTTTTTCAGAAATTCATCATCGACAAGCATGAGTGTCATACAGCTATCTAAAGATGGTATGCCACAACATTCTCTACCCCATTTTTATCTTTAATTTGCAAGTTAAATTCTTGAAATAGAAGAACCCATCGGATAAGTCTTGCCTTAGCATTTTGCTTGGTCAGGAGATATTTCAAAGTTTTAATGATCTCAGAAATGACAAAATCTGTGCCCAACTAAGTGTTCAATTATTTAAGGCGCAGACCACTCGCTAACAATTCTTCTCAGAGTAGTATAGTTCCTGTGCTTCATTCAAGGTTTTGCTTGCATAATAGACTACATGAGGTTTTCCATTTTTCCTTTGGCCAAGAACTGCTCCAATAGCAAGATCACTTGCATCACACATCACCTCAAAAGGCAACTGCCAATTGGGTGCCCGTACTATTGGTGCAGTGGTCAAATGGGACTTCAGCTCTTCAAAGCTCTCCTGACAGTCTTTTTCCCAAGCAAATTTAGCATCTTTCTCTAGCAGCTTATAAAGGGGCTTAGCAATCTTCGAAAAATCCTTGATGAACCTTCTGTAAAAGCCCGCGTGGCCAAGGAATTGCTCTGCCTTTATTGGCTGAGACCTCGCACTGGAAATAAGTTCAATTTTTGCCTTGTCAACTTCTATTCCCCGCTGAAATAACATGCCCCAAGATAATCCCTTGTCTACCATAAATGGCATTTCTCCTACTCACCGCTAATGCACTCGCAGATAGCTTCAAGATTAGTCATACATTCTTCAAAATCACCTCCGTATACAATGATGTCATCCATGGCTACTTCCATTATGCGCCCACCATATCGCCGAACATACTGGGCATACATCTCTGAAGGTAAGTGAGCGTTGCAAAGACCAAAAGGCATCCTCCGCATAAGTTCCAAAATGGACAAGTAAAGGTGGTCTTTTCTTGATCTTTCAGGTAATTCTATTCAGTACTCAATACCCATCCAAAAAAGCACAGGTGTCCAAACTCTCTCAAGCACGATCAATGAAGGGCAGTGGGAAGTGATCTTTTCTTGTTACTGCATTGTGCCTCCTGTAATCTATGCATACCCTCCAATCGGTGGTAAGTCGGGTAGACAATTCGCCTCTTTTCATTTTTACGTTGGTCACCTAACTTCGGGCACCACTGGTCGCTTACCCAAGTGCTATCGACATGGGGTAAATGATACCAAAATTACAAAGAACTTCAGACTTCATGCGAACTACCTTCTGCATGTGAGGATTCAACCTCCTCTGTGGCTACCTAACAACTTTAGATTCTTCTTCTAAATAAATGTGGTGGGTGTAGATTGTTGGACTGATGCCTTTTAAATCAGAAATTTTCCACCCCAAAGCTTGCTTGTTCATTTTGAGGAGGTGCGTGCAGGGTTGTCCTCCCGTGAAGTGGATCACAGTGATCATATTACAACCGACACTGCCGTTTTCTTCCAGAAATGCATATTTTAATTCCACAGGCAAGGGTTTGAGATCCAACTGTTGAGGTTCCTTTTTCTCTTCACCAGTCAACAAAGGTAGAATTTCTATTTTCTTTCTCCAGCACCCCTGCACTAGGCTCATGCATTGAGGTTCCTGTTGTTCTACAAGGCACTCAGATAACTCTTTGGTTAACGCATCTTGCACTCTGTTGCTCACAGCCTCGCTCTTCAAGAATCAGACCACATGCCAGACTTCTTCACGCTCATCCCACCGTTGCACACGCCTTTTACTCAAATGGAAGATATGAGTTCAAAGTCATATTCCTAAAAGTGAGTTGCATAACCCTATTTCTAAGAATTGGATTATCGCATTGAAGTGGCCAAAATGGCTTCCCAAGATGATTGCACATAATCGACCCCCACGCACCGGCTCAGAACCAAAAGACGACAAAATCCACCGGATAGCAGAATTTGTCCACTCAGATAACATCCTCAATGGTCCCCTTGGTATTTTAATAGACCTATCTACTAGAGACAAGCAGATGGAAGTGGGCTTCAGCTCTCCCAAACCAAGTCGCTTATACATGGAATATGATAAAGAGGTTCACACTAGCTCCCAAGTCTAGTAGTGTTTTTCACACTAGTGCCCCGACATTAACCGAGATCAGAGGGACATCCCTGTCCTTATACTTCACAGGAGTTCAAGACTAATGATAGCACTCACTGGCTACTAAAAGGCCTTATTCACATCGGGTTCTTTTACCGTACATAAGTCCTTCAAAAATTTTGTGTACGTGGGGACTTGCTTGATCATGCCAAGAAGAGGAATGTTAACCTTCACCTGCCGTAGTACCTCTAAAATTTCAGTTTGGTTAATTGAATATTTCTTTTTCTCGGCGCCCAGGAAAGGGAGGGGCACTAATCGCTTCACCTCTTCGTCATTGCGGTTCTTCCTTGGTGATCAAACACCGTGGGAGCCGCCTTGCTGGTAGCCGGGATTGGCTGGTCTCAGCCTTACCACTTCTCAAGGTCACTACCGCTTTGATTTAATCACTCCGTGATTTGGATCATCAGTCGAACCATCTCATGCATACCCTAGGTTTTGTCGTGTCTAGAAGGAATTTTTCAGACCTCACGTTAGACAACCCGGTACGGAACTTGCAACTCATAATGCATGTCGTCGAACTTCTTGTTGAGTGAGCTTTCGACCGCTCAATTTTTTACTGGTTTGACATTAATGGTTTTCGTCTTTCTACAAAAATTTCCACCACTCAAGCCAAATCTGACGGGCTTCGCTTCAACAGAGAAGAAGTGGAGGTTCCCGCCGTTGTTAGCAAGGCCGAGGTGGAGCCAACCGGGCCATATGCTCCCGAGGGACATATGCGATTTTGCCATGATAGGTTCTGATGATTCCTCCACTCAAGCAGTGTTACCATATGAGCATTTTTAGTGGCTTATATTGATCCAAGACACGGGCATGCTCTACATTAATTCCTTTACCGGGTTACCATCGACAAAGGTTCTTGCGGCTATTTGACCGCACAATTAAACAAATGGGTGAGATGCAGGCAATTATTCACCTGCCAGACTCCATGCCGATTTCATTTCAAGCTCCTCCAACCTTGGGGTCAAAGTGGTCAGTTTCGCTTTCATCTCCGTGTCTTCGGAAAGTGCATAAATGCCTCCCCTCTGGTGGGTCGAAGTCCTCATTCTTTCTGCCTCCCTTGGGTTTGGCTCATCCCATCCCTTGGAAGTTTTAGCCACATAATTTAAAAAATCCATGGCTTCATCTAGGTTCTTGCTCAGAAAGTCCCCTCCACACATGGTTTCCAGCAGTTGTTTCATGGCTGGAGACATACCATCATAGAAATGATTCACTAGCATCCATGTATCAAAACCATGGTGGACATGCACCATGGTTCATGAACCTCCCGATAAAACTTCACTGCTGTGAGTCGAAAGTAAGTGTAGATTGCCTGGTCTTCGTTGTACTAAAATTTCTTCAAAAATTCACCAAGATCGGCCCAATTTCACCGTTTCACTGAATTTGGAAATATATTTTGGCTTTGTCCTTGAGGGTTAATGGGAATGCTTCAACTTCAACAAATCCATCTGCTTATACTCCTCCCATACTTCCTCAAAATCTCGAATGTGTGTGTATGGATTTTCATTTTCCATACCATGAAAGTCGTATAGGCAATCGATGGTATCTTATTGCCACATCCTCAAAGGTGGTATGACGCAAAGGAGCACTAACTCTAGAGGGTGTATGTGGTCCCTCATCAATTGCATGTTGTTGATTCATAGGAGCCGCTATCGACTTGGTTGCTCGTAGGATCCATTTGCTCACTATGTCTAATCGACTCTCACAACTTTCGCCAATCGTGCACCAACTCTTGCGCCTACCTATCATTCCTATCCCGCTGATGCATAAACATCAGGACACAAAAAAAGAGACAAAGCAAAGAATGAAGGTCATTAAGGATTAGTGTTAATAATAATAAATAAATAAAAAGACTCCAGAAAAATAAAATGTACTCAAGAAGGATCGCGAGCAAAAAACTTGAAATTCTAAACAATGAAATTCAAAAAAGGGGTAAAGGTCACCAATACTTGTAATGAGAATTACAAGTACTCATCAACTCATCATCTGTAGTTTGGAACCATCCCCGGCAACGACGCCATTTGATTCGTTCCACAATAGGGTGATCCGGAATCAACAATATTTGTATCCTAAATTTCTCCTATCAGCCAGAAATGTTGGCCACAAGATAGCGATTCTGTGGTCAACACAGGATGGGTTGCCTTACAAATGACTTCAGATAATGATTCAAAATGGTGAGGCTTTTCATTTGGATTTTCGATTTGCATTAAAAAGTGTTGTTGCCACTAAGCTAACTCGAAAGTAAGAAAATAAGATGTGGAAGGAGGACCTGAAGTTCAACTAGTTTGGTATAATGAGGTTATAGGTGTCCTCTGTTATTTCCTCGCATTGTAAATGACATATAGTCGCTTTCCAAAATCGGATCTTTGTTTAACTTTAAAAACCAACCCTTAATAACATTCCTAATTGAACCATAGCATTTACTGAGCATTTAATGTTCTAGCAGTTGAAAATATAGCATTTAACCTACTTTCAGTGGCTCGTAAATGACATCTAATGGATGTCAATGTATCTACCATTAAGAATACATTGAACCCTGAAGCATGCCAAGTATTGACCAAAGAAAATACATTAAATAGCATTTAAACCTAGTTTAGAAAGTTTGGAAACACAAATCTGCGATTGCACACTTCATGAAACGGAGGAACATGAGCCCGTGCAGCGCAGCCTCCTCTTGATGTTTTGAGGCTTAGCCAAACATCCTTTGAGTTGTCATCCTCAAGGGGTGTGTTTGGCAGCCTAGAAAATGAGAGAAAGAGGAGAGAGAAGAAAATGGGAGCAACGAGAGTATGTAAGGCTGCGTGAATTGAATAAAGCTAGGTTACAAAATGTCCATAACATGAAACTATATAGCCCCTGAACATGTGAAAAATACCAAACTAACCTAAATAATATGATTACATTGAGGGCAAAAGAGGAATTAAACAAAACAGAGTCATTTGGATCACAAAAGCAGGGAGCAGAATTTTCGCTATGCACAGTGATTTTCGCTATGATAGCGAAATTTCGCTATGATAGAAATTCAACTACTGCTTGAAAGTGCTAAGCTATGATTGAAATTTTAAATATGATAGCGAAAATTAGCTATGATAAAATTCGCTATGATAGAAATTTAAGTATCATAGAAAATTTATATAGCGAAAATTTAAGCTATATTACTATTTAGCTATCATTGCGAAGAACCCCAAGCTATCATTGCGAAAATTTCGCTATGCCATAGCGAAATTGCCAACCTTCTATGCTGCCTCCTACATCCTCCAGCCTGCATTTCTCATCTTCCAGCTTGCTATTTCTTCATCCCAAGCTTGATGAAATCGATGAAAATTCATACGAACTCGTATAAATCGCCTGTTCGATGCCAAACGATATGATGTGGAAGTTTCGCGTACAAAAACTACCAACAGAAAACAACCTCGAAGCAAATCGGTAGTACTAATCGGGACTGCACATGTCAATCGGCAATTAATATAGTTAATACGCAAAAAGCATAAAACCTATCTTAATGGGATTTCGAAATACTTTTGGGTACTAATCAGTTTTCAGTTTCATTAATGACCAAAGTTCTTCCCATCCATTTCCTACCATGAGTAGTGAATTCTTGAAAGCTAAGGCAGGGAGCCACTTGAGTTTCTTAGCTAGCTTGATTGGAGAGGAGAAGGATAATACCACTAGAGAGGCGGTGTTAGTGAGTATCAGATTTCCCGGATGTCTTCCCAGATGAACTACCAGGGTTACCCCCACAAAGAGAGATTGAATTCAAGATTGATCTCTATCCGGGAACCGAACCCATATCCCATTTGGCTTTGGAATTCCATTCGATACTAGGGATGGTTAAACGTTTCCAACAATCATATCTCAGGTACTCTTCCTAATTTAACTTCATATCCACCTTATTTGGGAATGAATATGAGTTCAAACTGCTTGGATGGTTCAATACCACGGTCTATTTTCAAAAATGTTATATGGTTTTGGATGGTTCAAAAACTTGTCAAGTAATCGATTATCAGGAGAACTACCTCAATGTTGGGAACAATGGAAAGATTTAATTGTTCTCAATTTGGCAAATAATAATTTTTCTAGGAAAATAAAAAAATCAATAGGCTTGTTACATCATATGCAAACATTGCATTTACGTAACAATAATTTAATTAGACATCGCAGCCGTCTTTAAGGTATGAGATTTGCATCTTGTAGATTTGGGAAAAGCAGTTATCGGGAAGACTACCTCATGGATAGGAGAGAAGCATCAAGTTTTGATTGTTCTCAATATGAGATCTAATGAATTCCATGGAAGCATATCTTTAAATCTTTGTCGTCTAAGAAAGATCCAAATGTTGGACCTCTATAGCAACAATCTATCAGGAACAATACCAAAATGTCTCAAAAATTTAACTGCCATGGCTCAGAAAGGAAGTTTAATAATTGCATATGACGATTTTATTTACAAATCAAGTATAACACATTCCTATGTTGATAATACAATGGTTCAATGGAAAGGAAAGGAATCAGAGTTCAGAAAAAATCTAAGGCTCATCAAGAGCATTGATTTTTCTAGCAACAAATTAGTTGGAGAAATTCCTATAGAAGTAACTGATCTAGTAGAATTGGTGTCATTGAACTTATCAAGAAATAATTTGATTAGATCAATACCTGCTACAATTGGTCAGTTGAAATTTATGGATTTTCTTGATCTATCACAAAATCGGCTTGAGAATTCCCGATAATTATTTAGCAAATAGCTAGGTCTTAGTCCACAGGTAGATCAAATAACACATTATCAGGTAAAATTCCTTTAGGCACTCAATTACAAAGCTTTAGTGCCTCCTCATACAAGGGAAATCCAGGACTTTGTGGGCCTCCTCTTTTGAAAAGGTGTCCGGAAGATAAAGGCGAATCTAGAGAAGTCTCCTTCACTGGTCTTAATGGTAAAAAAGATGACATTTGAGATGATGCAAATGATATATGGTTTTATGGAAATATTGTTCTTGGATTCATCATTGGATTTTGGGGAGTTTGTGGCACTTTACTACTTCATAGTTCATGGAGATATGCCTATTTCAAGTTCTTGAACAAGATAAAAGGCTTATTGTAGGTGACAACAACAACAAGTATGAATAGATTACGAAGGAGTTTCCAAAGTTAAATGGTAAGACTTGTCAAATTCTCTTTGGTTTTTTGAATAAAATCTTTTACCTTAGTAGTCATTTTCTATTATTGCTTAAATATATTTTTTTTAATTAACTTACCTTCCAGAATATATGTTGATAAAGTAAGATTTTTCAAACATAAATATTATATTTTGTTTGATTGGAAGTCGCATTTAACTTCAAAGGAAGCCTAGAATGTTTCTATGTACTAGATATAATAACTAATTGTATATAAGATTGATGTTATGGCTTGAGAATCATAGTTGAGAAACAATAATTATGACTATTTTTTTCTATCTTTTTCTTTTTCTTACAATTTGCTGTTAAGCTCAAATTATTGGTTTGAATTATCTTTAGAATAGCGAGGTTTAATTATAGAAAACATACTAGTATTTTATGTTAATCAGAAAACAACTCATAGGTATTTATATTAATTATACGAGTTTGGTCATATTGATGAATATTATTTGATTTTGTCTTGCGGAGACTTCAATCGGCATAATCTCGGGATCGAGAAGGTGATGTATGCTTGATAGTAATGGGTTTATTCAATATGGGACAACTTGAATATAAGAGCTCCTGTGTTTACGAACTTGTCTTCTTATAAATAACTTCGGCGTTTGTCTATTTGATAGACAGTGGCTTAGGTTTCTTATGTTAGGCTTTTTATAAAGCCTTTTAAACATATTATTTTCGCTACATCATATGTAAGACTTGGTATTTTGGTTCTTCCTAATAGATTTACTAATTTTTGTCTTTTTTTTATTCTCCTTTCATAGAATCAAATATATAAGAAAAAGATATCAAGTCCTTTGGGGTTGAATACCAGAAAATGACTCACTTGAGAAACTTATTTACTTTTGCTTAGAAATTTTTTTTTTCTTTTTCCATTGATGCTATGTTATAATAGCATTAGCAACAGAATCCATAGTGTGAAATGGGATGGTAAGACTAAGCACAAAAGCAAGTGCACTCTATTTTGCATTCTTGAAAGCATGAAACTACGAGTAATAAAGAGAGACCTATAAAGCTAGAGCAAAGTAGAATAAAATTGAGGTTTTGATGTCCCGATTGTGAAACGACGCCGTTAATAACATGAAGTAACTTTGGCCTTGAGAACCGATGTCCTGACTTATAGATTTTATCAAAGCGTCTTACACAGGATCGCGTCCCAAGTTGTCTATGAAAGAGCATATCTAATTGTGCCATAATCTAATCACGTAGAATGTATTTGCTATATCTCACAAGTTGGAATGTGGCGTAGGAAATGTTTTCATTATGAGGATGCACGTGATTTCTTGTAAATTCTTTTGTGATTAGGTTTCTAGAAAATCGAAAGGAGAAAGAAGAAAACATTGAGTGACAAAGATGAAGAACTTATGGAAGTCATTCGCGATTCATAGTAGAGTGGTGTCTACAGTTGTGGACAATGCGAGATATAGACATGTCACGAAAGAAAGATTAAATTCGATTCACGATGGGAGATGATGAGTCAAAACTCATTAGATTTTTAAGCCATTTTACGAATTTATAATGAGGATGTGATGGTATGCACGAAGCGATAATTGAATCACATTCCAATTTACTGGGAAAATCTGTGAGAATCAAATTTTAGCAAAAATCATAAAAATCGGCCTGCGGCATAATTGGGCGCGGAGTTTAAGTCGCGACGAGAAAGTGTAGTTTCCAGCAATTCAAGTCGACCTCAACAATTGCTGGAAGCGAAAGTGAATAAGTGAAATCGTGACCTGCTTGGCGAAGTTGAGGCGAATATAAATTGTTCGAGATTAAAAGAAGCGATCAATCTTGAGAAGTTCATGTCGCGGCGACGATGTCAGCACTGAGAGATACTTGATGTCGCAACCTTGGCGATGAAGAATAACACCAAGGTCACGGCGAAGCTCGAACGGGCGACCCGAATTGAACAAGCGGACATGATGGCCGCGACACCATGGTCGTGGCGGAAGTGGCTTACCGGTAGACATGGAGTTGTGTTGAGATAGAGCACGTGAAAGATTTTCAAGAGAATTTGAACATGAGGTCGCGACATGGGTTGAAATCGCGACATCGGTACAAGGTATTGTCGTGCGACATCGATTAATGGTGCAACATCGATTACAATGAAAAGATCTGGCGATCCTTGATGGTCGCGACATTCTGAACATGGAGAATTGACATCATTTAGAAGTCACGACATCATATCTAAGATGTGCTGAAGACAAGTCACGACAAAAGAAAAGCCCCCACGACACCAAAAGACCTCATTAGCATAACATTGAAGTCGCGACGTATGATTGAAGTCGCGACCTCGAGTTCCTGTCTGAGAAAAGTGAAGTGGCGACATCGGTCGATGGTCGCGACATCGATTCTAAGGAAGGTCGTGGCGATCATTTAGAAATCGCGGTATCGGATCCGAGGGTATTAAATAAGTCGCTACGGATAAAAACTCTCGACGGATGAGCGGAAAAGCGAAGTCTGGCCATTATGATTGAAGTGTGACATCGAGCGATAAAGCGGAGCGATTGAAGTCGCGGCGTATGGAACGAAGTCATGACATCGAAAGCGACCTCATAAGCGAAACGATTGTCGCGACGTGGAAGAGAAGTCGCGACATCAAAATAGCTCCTAAGCAGAACAGTGAAGTCGCGACGTGGAAGAGAAGTCGCGACATCAAGTCAAGGTCATGACAAACAAATGGAGTCGCGACATGAACAAACAAATGGGCCAGTTATTTTGAAATCCACAAATAGGTGCATCGAAGTTGAATGACTTCCAAACCATATAAATGCGCGGTGCTGCGAAAGAAGCGGCTCTTGGCTGACTCGAAGAGAGTGCGGGTAGCTAGAAGGCTCGTGTAGTTTAATTTTCTTCTTTCTTTTTCTTTGTTTTGCTGTTATTTTTAGATTAGAATAGATTAGAGCATATTGTTATTCCATTTGAATTTCTGGATCTGGAAGTTAGTTGTTGAAGTTGAAGCTGAATGCATGATGTTATTTTTCTTCAAGTGCACGGTTCGTTTGAAGTCCCGAACAAATTTTGGAGTCGAACTTCCGGTTACGATCTACGATGGATTCTTTTGATCAAGGAGCTATCGTTAGTGTAATGAAGTAATTTAGAAACCCAGCTTCAGTTGAATTCATTCTGTTGTTAGAATTTATCTTTTATGCAGAAATTTATCAGAGTCTACTGAACTTCAGTCTTGAATTTGCTTGCTGGTTTTGTTTATTGTTATGTCGGTCAAATATTAGTGTCTTATACGTAATAAGTTGTTTCATGCTGGTTTCAGGCCTACGAGGTGACCTGGAGAAGGCATTTACGAGTTTTGAACAACATCGAAGGTATCTTGAGAACCCTAATATTGGGGATCTAATGAGCTTTGTGAATTATATTGATAAATCTTCCTCTCACTTGAAAGCCCAGGAATGGGTTGGATGACTTATCAATTAAAATGAGCGAGAGAGGTTCTGATTCAAAAGTAAGTTCAATCCGAGTGTTAGCATAGATCTAATCGAGAAAGAATGAAGCCCATTTCCAATTTTGAGGATGAGAAACCGGAGTAGAGTGTAAACCAATGCTTAGCATGTCTTGGAGCTAAGGTTCTGATCCGTATTCACAGGTATGAAGTATTGAAAAGAAAAACACCACTGAACGAGGCAACTGAATTAAGTAGTTATCTAATCCTCGTCTTGAAGAGAAAGAAAGCGGGGAAGATTAGATGATGAAATATGTCGTGGAGAGATCCACATGGCATTACCTTCTTCCTTGGACGGATTCTAAATCTGAGGTTCATGAAGTAAAACTACAGAGTTGTCTGCAGGAATTGATGTTTCACAACGATTGTATTTTTATTCTCCTTCAAAAACTAAGCCGGCGATCTATTTCCTTTAATTTTTTCATTTTAGTTTAAGCATTATTTCATTTTGTTCTAGTTTACATATCTTTATTCTTTCATTATTTTCAAAGTTGCTAGGGATATATCAATTGCAAATCATAGTCCAAATAGTATAGAGCTTGAGTAGTCAGGGTAGTTGATTGAGAATTCTTGAGATCTCTGTGGGATCGATATCTGGACTTAAATCCACTTTATTACTTGTTTGATCTGTATACTTGCAGAATCATGGATCAAAATCAGAAAGAAATTTATCTAGTCTTAAGGAAACCATTTTTAATCAGTATAATTGCAAAGAAATATAATCAACAAGTTTCATGGCATTATTGCTTTGAGGGTTAGACAATAGTAATTTGGTAATTATGCGTAGAATTTGTATATGTCTTTTGGTATAGTCAAAAGGTTAACAAGTTTTGGCTTGCCATTATGAGAGGATTGAAAGGTATTAGATCAATATTACGTGAAGAAGGAAATACTAATTTGGACATTTCTAAGAAAAGAACAAAAATAGCTTTTCAAGCAGTGACTACATTAGTCACTAATTTTTAACAAACCATGTTGAAAATATTTGTTAGGTTTGACTAATCCTATTAATATGAGTGTGCTTTTATTTCAGGAGAATCGTTAATGCATAGGAAACATGGATCGACTGATTCAGTGAGACAACGAATTGGAAAGCAGCTCGGGGAGCTTAAGAAAGACAAAAAACTGAAACCTTGACTATAGGCGGAAGAGGGACATGATAAGCGAGAGGAGCAGAGGACCGGCTAGAAGACCCCCGTGCGATCGTGGAGGATTTACGGGAGGCAGTATTCGAAAGAGTGATACCATGTCGAACTGACCTAAAGTGGATGCAAACAATTTTGAACTAAGCCGTATTAATTACAGTAGTTCCAAACAACATCGGTTCTTGGTCATCCTCACAGAAGACCCGAATAAGCACAGGAGAGATTTCTCGGGATGGCTAATCTGAGTGAAGCAGGCGGTGTGAGACGGAGGTGATAAAACTACACATCTTCCCATTTTCTTTGAGAGACACCTGCAGTACATGGTATGGTCGTTCTGCGTATGGATTCTGTTGATCTTTGGGAAAGGTTGGTAGAAACTACTTAGGCGAGATTCTTTCCCCACGTCACTTCGGAGACGAAGAGATAATTGTATTCAACAATGAGGGGAAGATGAGAGCTGTGTAGTTTAGGAAAGATTGAATTCTTTGAAGAAGTTACTTGATGCATGGAGTAGACTTGAAGACCCACAGATGGATATAATAGTGTATCACGCTGCGAGATGATACATCGAGGGTATTATTGATGCTTCATCTTGTGGAGCATTCAAGCGAAAAAGGATTACGAAGGCGAGATTTGATAGAGGACACATGAAATGCAATGAAGCTCCATACGAGTTTCAAGTGTGCTTAGAGAAAGAGGGTCATGGAGCTGAGCAAGATGACGGCCATGGGAGGCTAGTGGATATAATGCATAGGATGGACAAAGCGAGAGGAAGATGCACACTTGCTCATGAAATAAAGGCAGTTGAAGAGAATTGATGAGAAGAATGTGATGTGCCAACGGAAGAAGATTCTTATGGTCTTGAGGAGGTTAGAGAGTCGTGAGCAGGCAAGAAGTTATCACTTCAAGCGAATCCTAACTTTTATTTGTACAATCCGGCGAGGAACCATGAGAATTTCTCATATGGTGGAGGGGCATTGCAGCTGAGGCGGGGAACGGCATCACCAGCAAGGATATCGGTAGCCACGAGGTTCGATGACGGCGTGGCTGAGGTGAGCGAAATGAATTCAGTTCGAGAGAAGAACCAACCATTTGAGGATCAATTCTTTGCGAGTTCATGGGGGATATGAGGTATTACAATTCAAATTGAGCTATGACTTGAAACTTTCCAAGAGTGCGATACGGATGTTTCGGAAAAGTGCTAGTGCTTCAGCGAAAAATCTAGAAACCTGAAGTAGACGATTGACCACGAATATGCTAATCGAACAAGGGAACATTCCACTAGTGACACCCAGAAAGAACTAAGGGTGCATGGCAATTCAATTGAGAAGTGGGAAGGATTTGAGCGATGCTTGAAGCCGGATGAGAAAAGAAGGGGCGGCGGAAAGAAGAGGCGAAAAGAAAGAAAGAGAAGAAACAGCCTGATTGAACGGATGAAAGGAAGAAATGACCAAAAAAAAAAGGGAGTACCAGCTTATGCTCCTGCAGTGCCATTCCCATGAGAGACCGGAGGAAGTGAAAGAAACAGTTTTCTAAATTCTTGGATATTTTCAAGAAAATGAAATAAATATCCCATTTCTTGAGAGATGACCGGTCAAATGCCTCTTTATCTTGAAATTTACGAAGGAGGTCTTTGAGCAAGAAAAAGATAGGCAGGAGGGAGTATAGAATTAACTTATTTGTAATGCGTGCCATTATCAACGAGCTCGTAGATGAAAGACTGACGGTTCCACTATTAACATTACATAGGGAAATGTGAGTTAAGCTTTATGTAGCTCACAGACATTATAAATTTGATGCCCACATAGATTGTCACGAGAGACTTAGTTTGGGAACTAACTGACGGCCGATTACTTTACAGGTCGTGATAGATCAATGACACTACCGGGCATTACGGAAGATGTACTTTCGTCGAGGTTGGGAAATTCATTTTCCTAGTGAGTTTTGTTATCATGCGGATGGAGGAAGATCCTCAAGTTCCTTTATTATTGGAAGACGCTCTTAGCAACGGAGCGCCTTGATTGATGTCTGAAGGTGAGCGACACTTAGGGTTGGGAATGAAGCGGTGCATTTTAATATTAATAGGAATTACGGAACATCCCTAATGTAGGAAAACCAGGTTGTATGGATGTAAGAAGCAGTAGCCTTCTCGATGATGAAGTGAATTCCTAATTGTATCATTCAAAACTCATCAATAGGGTAGAGATGAATTTCGATTGCAGCAGAGTTTTGATTGTGAAGTTAACGCTAAATTGTTTAGTAAATGAAGCAGTCAGTATAAATGAAAGCAGTCAAGATGAGTGGCGGCCAGAACCGACAAACTCATGGCGGAAATTAGTGCGAAGGGTTAACATTGAAGGAGTTGCCAGGTCATTTGAAATATGAGTTTAGAGCCGAGAAAAGAAAAAACCGAGTTATCATATCAGTTGCATTGGCGAAATTTGAAACGAGAAGTTGCTGGTAATTTTGAGAAAATACAAGAGGCGGTGCTTGGTCGATTAAAGATCTGAAGGGTATCGAGTCCCTCATTTAATACCTGAAATATTCTTTGGAAGATAATGCGAAGCCTGTTGAGCATGAGAGGCTGAACCAGGTCATGAAAAGTTGTCGAGAAAAGAAGTTAAGAAATGGATTAAATCGGGCTTTATATATGCTATATCAGAACTGAGTTCTTGGTAAGCCAGTACATGTGGTTCTGAAAGGTGGATTACTTGTACTCAGAGAAATGAAAAGAATGAACTTATTCTCGAAGCTGTGGGGATGGAGGTTTGTATCATTCTGAGAAAATTGAATCATAACCGAAATGATCATTTTCCCCTACCTTTCATCGATGAAATCTTGGATAGGTTGTAAGACACCTCATTTTGTTTTCTTGATGGATACGGATATAACCAAATAACTCTATTATTTTTGAATCGGGAAAGACGACACATGCCCGTTTTAGTCTTGCTTTTAGAAGAATGCCATTTAATTTGTGTAGTACTCCACAGTACTTTCCCAGATGCATGATGTCTATATTCCCGATCTAGCGGAAGAAGTTATGGAGATCTTCATGGATGATTTCTAGTGTATGGATCCAGGTTTTGAACAATGCACACTGCATAACACAGGGACAGTACTTGAGTCTGAGCACAAAATCTAGCTACGAATTGGGAAAATGCCATTTTATGGTTACAAAGGGATTGTCTTAGGGCACATGGTTTAACGACGAGGGCAGAGTAGACCAAGCAAGGTTTCAATTATAAGAGACCTAATGCCACCTTACCAGTCAGGGAATCGAGTTTCTTAGGGCAGTCTTTGGATTTATAGAAGATTTATCGGAGATTTCTCAAAGTGCTAGACCACTATGCGGATTGCTAGAAAGATAGTAAGTTTCATTTGATGAATCTGCGAGAAAGCATTTGCAGAAATCAAATCGGACTGAGTGGGAGAAGCTCACTATCCTTAGCGAAACCGGTTGAGCAGGAGAATTTGAGATCATGTGTGATGCCGGTGATTTTACGATGGGAGGCTGTATTGGGACATAAAGATGAAAAAAAAAGTGTTCAAGGCCATCCTCTCATGCCAGTAAAGCCTTTAATGAAGCCTGAGAAAATTCGACTCTTGAAAGGAGATCTTTGTGATAGTGTTTACGTAATGAAAAATTGATATATATTTTGGGGTCTCATGTTGTTATACACACGCGATCATCACGGCTTGATTAAATATTTAATGGCAAAGAAGGAAACAGCCAAGATTGATCAGGTGGGTATTATTGTTAAATTTGATTTAGAAATTAAAGAAATGAAGAAGCGGTGACAATGTGATAGGCGATCACTTGTCGAGTAGAACCATTTGTATAAGAAAAGGAAGAGAAGTAGCGAAAATTTTCGGATGAATGATTATTTCGGTTTGTCCGCTCGATCTGCACAGTATCTTGATATTGTGAATTTTTGGCTTGTGTGGAATTATGCCACGGAGTCGGCTACCGGCGAGAGAAAAAGGTTAGGGTGATAAGCGGGTACTACATTTGGGATGATCCACATTTATTTAAGAATTGATCGATTATAAGGAGATGTGTACGAAAGTGAGCAAAAAAACAGATTATACAAGAATGTCATGCATCACACCTTATGGAGGACACTTTACGGGGAGATAAAGCATTACAAAATTCTTGATCCAGTTTCTTGGCTACAATTTTTAAGGAGGCGTTTTGAATGGATAAAGTTATTGTGATCAATGCGAAGAATGGGAAATATCAATAGGCATGAATGCCACAGGTAATAAATTAGTTCAATTGTTTGATTATGGGGAATTGATTTTATGGGGCCTTTTCCAGTTTCATTTGGAAATACATACATACTCCTAGCTGTGGATTGTGTATCAAAATGGGTAGAAGCAGTAGCTTGTCCTGAGAATGATGCTAATACAGTTGTGGGGTTTTTACAAAGAAATATTCTTAGTAGGTTTGGGACACCTAGGACTATAATTAGTGATGGAGGAAGCCACATTTGCAAAATAGATTTGACAAACTCATGAGCGAGATATCAGTGTCAGCACATTATGAGCTTGGCTTATCATCCTCGAACAAATAGACGAAATGAAATTTCAGCCCAGGAGATAAAGAAAGTGCGGAAAAGGCGTGAGTTCTAGCGAGGATAGATTGGTCTTTGAAGCTTGATGATGCATTATGGGCATACGAGCGCTGCAAAACTCCCATTGGAATGTCCCATACGGACTTGTCTTTAGGAAAATATGTCACCACCCTCTTGAGCTGGAATACAAAGCCATGTGGGCGTCAACCAATTTGAACTTCAATTTCAAAATTAAAGAAGAAGACTTCTCAAGCTGAATGAATTGGAAGAAGCGAAAGCGAAGCCTATGACAATGCTAGAATATACAAGGACAAGACAAATAAATGCATGATCAAACGATTCGAGGAAAGAGTTCGGAGCGGGGATCGGTCTTGTTGTTGGCTCGGATTAGATTATTTCAAAGGCAAAAATCAAAATGGAGTGGACCATATGCGGTGGTGTCAAGTACTATCTTTGGGCGTTAACACTTAGGTGATCTTGGAAAGAATTCAAAGTTAATGGGCAAGGCGAAACACTATCTCGGTAGGGAGAAAGAGCAGGAAGAACTCAATTTGGTGAATTGAGAAAACAGCTTGATGATCATTAAAGACTCAAAAGCAGACAAACTCATGGGAGCCTTGACCCATATAGATTTTTGTTTTTTAGTTTCTTTATAGAGAATTTGATTTTTTTTACGCGTATTTGATTTTTTTTAGTTCTAGTCATGATTTGTTAGAAATTGTTAGGTTAGTATTAGATTAATTTAATCCTTTTTGGAATTATTTAAAATATGCGAGATGAAATCAAATGGCTCGACGTGAAAGGCAGGCGTGAAGGAACAAATCCCGAGGACGCTCCGGCCACTTCACGGAGAACCTTCGAGAAAAAGGGAGTATTTGCTCCTACATAAGTCTGTGAAAATTGAATAGAATGCATTTTGTTTGAATTGCTGTGTGGGAATGATTAAATGGATACTAAGAATGTACAAATTAATAAAAATGAAAGATGTCGATCTATCAAATTTAGAGGCGAAGTGCGGACTAAGTCGCTACCAGTTGATGTCGCGACATGAGTTGAGGATTCTTGACTTAGTCGGCCTTGAGGAAAAGAACGAGGAACGCGGTGGCGACCCTGAGTTATGTCGCGACGAACTTCAGTCGTGACATAAATTGGCAAGAGGTTGTGATAGAACTTCGAGAGTCGCAGCCAAGGGCATTTCCTTCAAAGTGGTGAGGAGTCCACGACAACTCAACTAGGTCATAAAATACATGATGTCGCAGCCTGATGATAACTTGTCCTCCTTCAGTTTACTTGTGTCGCGTGAGCAAGTATAAATACGTGACATCGGAAACAGTATGCCCGGTAGGCGGTTTTAATTTTGCCTTTAAAATTAGTAATGACACCGCAATCATGACCTAGAATTTAAGTGCGACAAGAGCAAATGAGTAATAAATAGCCTGATAATAAGCGAATTGCAAGCTGTTGAAACTCCACTCCCTGTCCTTCCTTGAAGCAAACCTGACCATTCATCTTCGCATATTCTACGGTTCTCTATTCTTGAAAACCACAAATCAGATCTCTTCCTTTGAACCTTAGATTTCTCTAATGCATTTGAACCTTGACCCTCATCCCGAATGCGAGCGAAATCATGGGAGGAGTATACTCAGGCGAAGGGAAGTTCATCACGGAGCGGGAAGGAGAAACGAGCCCGGCCGAAACTGACGGGAAGTTCAACCAGTTATAAAGCAGCAGAGGAAAAAGGGAAGAGCGTGAAGAGAAGGAGAAGCGAGTTCGATCTCTGGAAGAGCTTTCTCACAGATGCGGAAAAAGCATTATCTTGAAAGGGATTTGTAGGAGAAAGGAGTTTGAGTCAACAAATCTCACCGTTCAAGGAATTGATGAAGCGGCGAGGTGGGGAGGATTAACGAACGCATCAGTGCAGTTTATGCGGCCGGTTAATCAGAAATTTTACTCCCGATCGGTTGGAAGGAAAGAGAACTCTGTTTATGTCGGAGAGTGAGTCTTGTATAGACGAAGACTATTAATGAGATGTATGGGATGGAAGGACAGAAAAATGGATCAAAATTCAAGAAGGTTCTATTTCTTATCCTGTGGTCCCTGTAAGCACGTCTTGCCGCAATAAAGAGAACAAAGCCGTCCTTCTCTATGCCATGCGAAGGGATCTGAGATTGATCTTTGGAGCAGGTTATTGAAAATTCTATAATGAGGTATCATGAAGGTAATAAAGCGAGGGTTTGATCCCTCGCAGCCAACCATCACAAGGTTATGTATTAGAGTACATTGTGAAGGGAATTTGGGAAGAAGAAGAAAGGGGGAGTGTGAGGCTTCACCACTCACCTTGATGGGAGTCGACAGGGACGAATCAAGAAAAGAGATATAGTAAGTTGATTTAAGGGATGAAAATGAAAATGCAATTAGGAAGAAGACACCTTTCCGGTGGCGAGAGCGGGAGAAAATCTAGAAGCACATCGAAGGAATTTACTTTTATGTTTAGAGGATAGAAACAGAATGAAGCCCCATAGATTTCTCAACTCATTTTGGCTAGCTCTTTGATAAAGGAGCAGTAGTTTGGAGAGCACAGTGAAAGCTCTAGGGAGCCCGAGTGATAATCAAATAATGGAAATGCTCGAGTTCGATTCGAGGAGCATGGAAGGAAGAGAGAAGCAATGGAACCTCGACCAAAGTTCGGAGGTTTATGAAAAAGAATTGAAGAGAGGGATCGACATTGGGAAGAGATGAACGGAAGAGAAGAAGTGTATGAAAGTGAGATGAAAAGAAGAGATCAACAATGGGAAGAAGAGATGAGCAGAAAGGAGGAGCAGATAAAAAAGATCCTGGAACATCAAGATGAAAAATTTAAGAAGGAAATGGAGGAGAGAGATCAAGATCTACTGAAGAAATTAAAGCTAAGCCATGAATCATTCTACAGCAATCGGTATGGTCAGAGATTCTCGGCTCCTAAAACTCGTAAGGGCGGGGATGCGGATCAAGAAGCTAGTAGGAGGCGGATCAAGGGTTGAGTTCCTATACACTTCAATGTTCAAGGATTTTTGAAAAGAAGATGAAGGACGAGAGATCGAGGCTTGATGATAAGGATGCACATAGAAGAAAAGTCGGCTTGAAAATTTGGATTTGATTAACAACAATCTTTCCAAATTTTTTAGAAGTCGCGGCTGAAATGGAACGCACCATGGAAATACCTGCTTGGGCACGAGACAAGATGATTTGAATAAAAAGATTGATCTCACAAATGAATTGATCCTTGAAGAGCGGATCGAAAGGGAGTGTCGAAGAAAGGCAGAAATGAAATTTCCTAAATTCAACCCTAATTTAGCTACCCTTGATCTTGATCCCCCAAACATTTTTGCTCCTCCCTCAAAAAGAAAAAAATAGACCTTCCCATTGATTTATCCTTCTTTTCTCCTCTTTCTTATTGTTGTTCTCAACTGTTGCATTACATCATTAATAAAACAAAGAGAAAATTTGTGAAAAGAAATGTTTGCTAACTATGATTAGCTTGTGTTTACTTTTTGCTTGACTTGTTGGAAAATAACATTAGGATTTGAAGTTAAAGAATGAAAATGCTGAATTGTCATATCTGAAACTAGTTAAGATGGTTGTTAGGAGATAAATTTGAACACAAATAAGTGCAAAATCGGGGCATGAATAAAGCTGGAATTAGGGTATTCTTATTATGTTTTAGATTCAGTTTAGTTGCAAAAATTGGAAAATTGGTTATTGCTGATAGAACAAAATACTTGGTTAAAATAATGTAGTATCTGATGAATAAGTACAAGTCTTGAAATAATACACATTGGTCGACAAAACTGTGAAACTTTTGGCGAGGAATTAGGAACATCTTAAGAATTGATTTAGATCCTGATCCTAGAACTTGTTTGATTATTGATTGAGGCGAAATCCTAGGTGAAAACAACCAACGAAATGATAGAGGCCATCCTTGGCGGCAGACCTTTTAAGCTACCACCATAATATGCTTAAGCATATTCTCTAGTTCACGATTTGAGCGAATAAGCCTTATTTCTTCAATAAGCGCGATTGAAAAGCGAAGTCCTTCCCTTACCGACAACACCGATAAAGAACCCAAATTATCAGTTCTAGTTCGGAAAAGTTTAGTATAAAGGAATAAACAAGTTTGGGGAATAATATTCCCGATTTTGGCAAGAAGGGGTTGAAAATGAAGGAGAAACTAGTGAAATAAGGAATAAGTTTTGTCTTGTGGCCTATTTCTCTTGAACAATTAAGCTTAAGTAGGGTGTTTTAACACCTAGCACCTAATGCTGTGGTATGGGTTGCTAGCCAAATTCTCTCTAGAGTAATGAAATAAGAAAACAAACATTGTAATCCCGAGTCTTAGAGAAGTAAAAGCAAGGAGTTAAAAAGCAAAGGAATATGCTTAGTCAAGTACATATGTAAAGTTGAAATTCCATAAAGAATTCCAAAAATAGGAATCGAGCTGGGTGGGGAGAATCATAAAGGAACAAAGAAAAGGAAGAAAGTTGAATGACAATGTAGAGAATGAAGATCGGCTGGGTAATTTACAGCATAAATTTTTCCTAATTATCTTATTACCTAAGCCCGACATTACAAGCCTGAAAGACTCATTGATTTTGGAAAGTTAGATTTACCTACATTAGTGGAGATCGATATGAAAAACAAGCATATGGGACTTTGATAAATAGTCTACAAAACTCAGGAAGATCGATAAGTTCGTCATGAAGTTTGAAAGGATTGATGACTGCACACACACACGAGACAAGACTTGTTAAATAAGTGTTTAAATACATTAGTTTATCAAGAAATTTTGTAATAGAAGTACACCATGCCTTGTTCTTGCATTGAAACTGAAATTTGAAATAATAGGATCTATCTTAATTCAGGGTGGGAAGGTGGAATGAAAAAGAATGTGGAATAAATGGAAAATGTCGTAAAATTTACTACAAAGCTTATTTGTTTGAGGAAAAACAATTTCTTCTTTTCTTTGCTTCAGGACAAGCAAAATTTTTAAGTTTGGGGGAATTTGATGAGTCCAACTCATTAGATTTTAAGTATTTTCTGGTTATAATGAGATCATGATGGATGTGCCATGACGATAATTGAATCACATTCCAATTTGTAGGAAAATACAGCAGAAAATCAAATTTTAGTAAAAATCATAAGAAATCAGCCTGGGGTGAAGTAAGCGGGTTAAAGTCGCGACGAGAGAGTGCGGTTCGGCAATTCAAGTCACGACCTCAACAAATTGGCTTTGAAGAAGAGCGAAAAGAAGTGAATGAGTGAAGTGGCTTTGAGAAAGTTGAAGACAAAATATAAATTGTTCGAGATTAAAAGAAGCGGAGTCAAATCACGAGAAGTTCATGTACGCGGCTGACATTGCGATGTCAGCGACGCAGAGATACTTGATGTCGCAACCTTGACAGTAACGAAGAATAACACCAAGGTCGACGAAACTCAAACAGGCGACCAGAATTAATGAACAAGCGGACATGATGTCGCGACACCACGCCAGTCGTGACATAATTGAAAGCTTACCAGTAGACATGGAGGTCGTGACACTGAATAGAAGCTGCGACAAAAGATTTTCAAAGAGGCTGAACATAGAGGTCGACATCAGCTAGAGGTCGCGACATCAGCTGCAAGGTATTAATGGCTGCGACATCAGTTAATGGTGCAACATCAGTTACAATGAAAAGAGGTCACGAAGCGTCATGGGTAGTCGCGACATCGAGTTCATAACATGGAGAATTGTGACATCATTTAGAAGTCGCGACATCATATCCAAGATGTGCTGAAGACAAGTCATGACAAAAGAAAAGCCCCCACGACACCAAAAGAGCTCATAAGCATAACATTAGTCGCGGCGTGCCTGATTGAAGTCAGCGACCTCAAAAGTTCACAATACAGGAAAGTGGAAGTCGCGACATCGATCCGATGATAGCGACATCAATTACAAAGGAAGAGAATTCGCGATGTCATTTAGAGATCACGACATCGGATTTGAGGAGTAAATAAAAGTTGCTACCCGGATAAAGCTTCTCACGACGGAATGACGGAAAAGAAATCATGACGTATGATTGGAAGTCAGCGACATCGAGCGACTCATAAGCGAGCGATTGAGTCGCGGCGTGATTGAAGTCGCGGCATCGGGTAACTCATGCGAGCCGGTGAGTCGCGGCGTGGAGAAATCGCGGTATTAAGCGGCTCTAGCGGAACGGAAGTCGCGACATCGGAGCGGCTGTAAGCGAGCGGTGAAATTAAGCTACGTGGAAGAGAGTCGCGACATCAAGTCGAGGTCGTGACAACCAGATGGAGTCGCGACATGGAGCAGACAAATGGGCCGAGTTATTTTGAAATCCACAAATAGGTGCATCGAGTTGGGGCCCGACTTCGAACCGTATCAAATCTTGAGTGCTCTTGAGAGAATGACTCTTGGCGACTTTCGAGAGAAAGGGAATGCGGGTAAGCTAGGAAGGCTCGTGTAGTTTAATTTTCTTAACTTTTTGTTTTAACATTTATTTTAGATTAGAATATATTAGACGATTATTTATTCATTTGAATTCACGGATGCGGAAGTTAGTTGTTGAAGTTGGAAAATTTGAATCACGAGATGTTATTTTCTTCAAATTCTTTGCTGGATTCGTTTGAAGTTCAAACAAATTTTGGAATTGAACTTCGTTTACGTCTACCAGTAGTTCTTTTGATCAAGGAGCTACCGTTAGTGTAATGAAGTAATTTAGAAACCCAGCTTCAGTTGAATTCATTCTATTGTTAGAATTTATCTTTTATGTATAAATTTATCAGAGTCTACTGAACTTCAGTCTTAAATCTTCTTGTTGGTTTTGTTTATTGTTGTATCTGATCCAAATATTAGTGTCTTATACATGTAATAGGATTGTTTCATGCTTTGATTTCCAGGAGGCCCTCTGAGTGACACAGAAGAGCATTCTGAGAGTTTTAACAACATCGAAGGGTATCACGAACCCTAATATTGGGGATCTAATGGGCTTTGTGAATTATAATCGATACGTCTTCCTCTCGCGAAGCGAGAATGAGTTGAATGACTTATCAATTAAAATGAAGCGAGAGAGTTCACCTCGATTAAATAAAATGGGGACAATAGTGTTAGCATAGATCTAATCGAGAAAAGAATGAAGCTGTTCAATTTTGAGGATGAGAAACCGGTAGAGTGTAAGAGAAACCAATGCTTAGCCTATGTCTTAGGAGCTAAGGTTTACGGTCCATGCAGGTATGAAGTATTGAAAAGAAAAACACCCGAGCAAGGCAACTCGAATTAAAGTAGTTATCTAATCTCTGTCTTGAAAGAAAGCAGGGGAAGATTAGATATTGAAATATGTCATTAGGGAGAGATCACATGTATGCCTTCTTCCTTGGGCCCAGTTCTAAATGCAGGAGTTCATGAAGTAAAAACTACGAGAGTTATGCTGCGGGAATTGATGTTTCTAGCAGTTGTATTTCCAATGCTCCCTTTAAAACTAGCCCGGCCGGTCTATTTCTTTAATTTTTTCATTTTAGTTTAAGCATTATTTCATTTTGTTATAGTTTACATATCTTTCTTCTTTCATTATTTTCAAAGTTGCTAGGGATATATCAATTGCAAATCATAGTCGAATAGTATAGAGCTTGGTAAGTCGAGGGTAGTTGATTGAGGAATTCTTGAGATCTCACGTGGGATCGATATCGAACTTTCATCCACTTTATTACTTGTTCGATCACGTATGCTTGCGAAGCATGGATCAAAATCAGAAAGAAATTTATCTAGTCTTAAAAACCATTTTTAATCGAGTATAATTGCAAAGAAATATAATCGACAAGTTTCATGCGCATTATTCTTTGAGGATTAGACAATAGTCCTTTTGGTAATAGTGTCGTAAATTTGTATATATCTTTGGTCGATCAAAGGTTAACGGGGAAACAGAAGGCTTCATAAGATTGATGAGCTGAAATACGTGCTTAGGTGGGGAAGCCTTGAAGGCGATCTGCCCACATGGATGTCAGGCCAGGCTTATCTCAGGTGATCTTAAGCTATGGAACTTATGATTCTTAGTGATGAGCAAGCATACGCACTTGATGAAGTTGGGATTGTACAGGTGTCTACCTTGGTTTCTGCTTTTTCAAATAACCATGTTATACAAAATTTATGTTAGTTGCTTAAGATCTATGATGATTTGGAGCTTTCTCCAATCCTATACCAGGTTAGCTCTAAAAAAAACATCTTATTTATGACTAGTCTGCAGCAATTGAAGAAAATGCAATTTATTTGTACATTTCTTATTTGATTAAAATTTGCAGTTATCACTCCTCACCATATTCCACAATATCCTGGTTGAGCAGATGTCATGTCCATGCAAGGATTATGAAAATATTGTTTGTTTCCTGAAAATTTTGGTTAGAAAAATGCTAAGGAAAATGAAAAGTCAGCCACTTCTCTTTGCGGAAGTTTTATTTTGGAAAAGCCGTAGAGAATGCCATTACATCAATTCACAATCTTTATTGAGAACTTGGAAGTTTGAATATAGAAGGAAAGTGGAAAATGGAAATATTTCAAGGCATGAAATCGGCTAAACAGGACGGATGGATGCCATAGAAGTCTAAGCGGATGCACTTGGGGAGGATGAAGCTGATGTTGTGATCTCTCACTTAAGTCTATATCAAAAGTAAGATGTGTTTATGGATGTTTAATATTCATGTTATTATTGAGTTCTTCTGCTATGCATGTTATTATTGGTTCTTAAGTTTTGTAGTTCATTTTTCGTTTATGAACTTTATAAACTTGCACAGACTGATCAAAATATTCAATCATCCATAGGCAGTGTGACCTTATTTAGATATTGGTGTTTCTTTTCATAAAGAGGGAGAAAAGTATTTTATTTAATTTTTGTGATATAATTGGAATAGTACAAAAATCTGTGAGTCTTAGTTATCAAGGAAATAACTTACAAGAAGTTGCCATCCTTTTCTCTTGAGGACATAAATGATGATAATTTTAGTGAGGTGGAGGAAGGCATCACTCTATTCCAAGTGAAATTGATGGGAAGAGGAATTACGATAAGTATGATGTGCGGCCGGTAAAGTCTTGAAAAACTACTTTTTTTCTTACATCTCATTATTATTGGATAGTCCTTGTGATGCTTTCATGCTTGCGAGGCGGGGCATCATTTAGAAACAAAGAGTTTGAAGAGTTTCTAAAAGAAAGAAGACTTGTTCTCGGTGTTGAAGTGGACCAAAAAATTAAGGATCTCTATGAGTAAGTACACTTGCATCCTCTTGTTTCATGGCATTAAATATTGATGTGAATGTAATCATACGAAATATGTAACGACAGAGCTAACCATGTAGATATTGTAAAGCGGGCCCAGAAAGGGGCCCTCACGGCTTTTAAAGTATTGTCTCTGAGGATTGAGAGGAGCCCATACTTATATAGTGCCACGAAGTTTCTCCCCTATCCGATGTGGGATGTGACAAAATATACCAAACTTAAGGTCTGACAATTAAGTACTTCCAAGTATGTTTTGGTTTTTCTAATTATGCAAGTTTTGCTTGAATGGTTTTATAGAATCTTTTCTCATTTTATTAATGAGTTTCTTAAATAGTTTGCATGGCATCCATTTTGACAAATCTTCTTCTTTAGATTCAGATGATAGACATTGTAGCCGTCTGCATTCTTAAAGTCTTGATCACGATTGTAAAGTTTCTCCGTCGAGTTTGAATAAGCAACGGCTAGGTTTGAAAATTGCACGAAAAGGATACTTCAAGTTGATGTACCTTTATACGATGGCACAAATCAACTTATGGAGAGGCTAGACCGATTATTGGAGAAAATCTCCTCTTGTTTCTTCAGCAATCGGAGAAATCTTTGTAGTATTTATTGGCATCGTAGCTTTTTAACGTATTTTTGTGTATACTGTATGAGATCAATTTTTGTGCACAAGCTGGGGTTTGAGCTCTTGCTTGAGTAGTTGTGAAATTGCAAAGCTGTGTTAGGAATAAAAAGCATATGCTTTAACTTTTTCCTGAATTTGGAATCGAGTTGACTATTTTTACATTTCATTTTTGTAAGTAAATTTGTGAATCATTGTTATTTCTTAGGCACACAGAGAAAGAGTGCGTCTTGTATTGACAAAGAAACGAGGAGGAAACTATTAGAGCTTTATTTGAACAGATGCTTAATTTATTTATTTATTTATTTATTTTCCCAGTGGCGTACACATGCCTTAAATTTTATTTACTTTTTATTTTTCAAATGCAATTGGATTTGTTTGCTTATAGGTTTAAAGGCCATAAAAGGTGCGCCCACGTGATTCTGAGTTCTCTGGTTGGTGATGATACGGCTCCGCAGTGCCCAGTTTAGTAAACTTAAGCAACTTGAGCATGTTCATCGTGAGAAAATAGCTGAAGAATGACATGCATTTGAGAGATGAGGATCTTAATGACTCTGATATGGCAATATCACAAATGATACGGATCATGGCTACATGCACTTTTTTTTTTCCTTATGGAAATATCATATGAGATTGTGGGTTGGTACCATTGCGTCAATCTATAGACATACATGATATTGTGGGTTGGTACCATTGCATCAATCTATAGACATACAGTTCGAGTTGGGTCCTTGGAGGTTTTACATGACCATTAACTTCAGGGTCTTGTGAGATTAGTCCAGGCACACGAAAGTTGGCCTGGACACCCATGGTTATCAAAAAAAAAAAAATCTGTTGACATACAATTGATAATCTACAAACAATGCCCATTGGGGAAAATTTTCATCGTTATGTTTTCCCTTCCTTTTTAGTTGCTTGACCTACTTTTTGGAATGTATTTATGTATTCATTCTTATCTCATTAATTCTTGATTAGAATGTTGTCTTTGGCTAATATCTCTCTTGGTATATCTTTTGAACACAAGAAAGCTAGGAGACCCCTGAATTTGGATGAGAAACATACAAACACTTCAAATGAGGGATTACGAATTGATTATCCCTTTGATCATATAGTTGCCGAAGATATCACAAAAAAGTATGGTATTATGCATCTTTCCTCTTAATGCTGGTTATATAATAGTTTGGATTTTTTCTTGTCCCTAGAATTTTAGAAAAATATCATTAAAAAAATCTTGCAAGGAGGGATGAAGATATATTTACAGCTGAAGAAATATTATATGGAAGAATTCATAGATAATTGAAACAACTTCCTTTTTCCTTTGTGGGGCCTAAATGATAAATGATAGGATAATCTATTTCAGGCTAGATAAAACCGTAACTAACTTTTATTAAACTCTTCTCCTCCGACTTGATAACATTCAAAGTTTAAATACATATAAAAATAATGACCCTACTAATTAAATGATCCTAAAATCTAGCACATTATCTAATTAATATAATAGTAAAACTAAAATAATATGTAGTGGACTTAAAATAAAACTAACAATTTATCCTCCACTTACAACGTGGTCTTTTACCCACTTATTAACTAATTCTCTGTCTTTGCACCTCCTTGCTATCTCCTGTGTGTCCTCCCTCTTAGAGGAACCTTGTCCTGAGTTGAAGGCGAAGAACTTTGTTAGTCTTTTTGTCCTCTTCTTTATGTCTGAGCTTGATGATTGCCACCATTCCTTGGTTTTAGCTTCTAGGTGAAAGAATTTAAAGGGAACGTTTGAGAATTTGGGGTGACTTGATGGATTGGAAATATTGTTCGACTCCTAGCGCGCAAACGCTGGATCATCCCGAAGCTTCGGGGAGAAAATTCGGTTTACCAGGCGAAGCAAGCGGTGGTTTCGTCTTGAGTATCTTGACTTTCTCTACACACTTAGACTATGACTTTTGATGAGGCAGGCACATAGTTATTGTTTTGTTTCATCTGCTCGATTGAACAATAGAGCTTCAAAAAGTCTTCTGATTGTTTCAACGATCTTTGCAAGTTTAACGACTACTCCCACCTCCATTATGCGGAATTGGAATTGGAGTTCCTTGAACTTAACTTCCAAAATTTCAATTTTGATTATTTATAAGTATCGTCGGCTCGTACAGTATTAGGATAATCTATTTGAGCTTGATAAAACTATGTATTATGCGCCGGGCAGGATAAAACCTTAACTAACTTTTATTAAACTCTTCTCCTCAGAGCTTGATAACATTCAAAGTTTAAATACATATAAAAATAATGACCACTACTAATTAAATGATCTAAAATCTAGCACATTATCTAATTAATATAATAGTAGAAACTAAAAATAATATGTAGTGGACTTAAATAAAACTACTTAATTCACCTCCTCCACTTACAACGTGGTCTTTACCCACTTATTATTAAGCTGAATTCTCTAATCTTGCACCTCCTTGGTATCTCTATTATTGTCCTCCTCTAAGAGGAACCTTGTCTGAGGTTTGTTAGAAGACTTTTGTTAGTCTTTTTGTCCTCTTCTTTATATGCAAACTTAGGTAAGGTTTCAGCACCATTCATGGTTTTAGCTTCTAGGTGAAAAGAATTTAAGGAGCGTTTTGAGAATTTGGGGTGACTTGATGGTTGATATTGTTCGACTACAGCGCGCAGACCCAGCCCGGATCATCCAGAAGCTGAAAATTCAGGTTCTCAAAAATGAAGCAAGCGGTGGTTTTCGTCTTCAAAATTATCTTGACTTTCTCTCTACACTTCGACTATGACTTTTGATAGAGACGAGCACATGGTTATTGTTTGTTTCATCTGCTCGATTGAACAATAGAGCTTCAAAAAGTCTTCTGATTGTTTCAACGATCTTTGCAAGTTTATCGACTACTCCCACCTCCATTATGCGGAATTGGAATTGGAGTTCCTTGAACTTAACTTCCAAAATTTCAATTTTGATTGTTGCCATTATCGTCAGCTCTGATACCAATGATAGGATAATCTATTTCAGGCTTGATAAAACCTTAATATTATCTGCTTGGGCGGATAAAACGCCTTCTTTATTAAACTCTTATACTCAGGCTTGATAACATTAAGTTTAAATGCAAATAAAAATGTATTTACTAATTAGAAATGATCCTAAGCTAGCACATTATCTAAGTAATAAAATAATAAAAATAAAATAATATGGACTAAAAAAACTAACAATTTTTCTTCCACTAACAACGTGGTTTCTCACCCACCTATTGACTAATTCAATAATGTTGCACATCCTCATTATCTCCTATCACTAAACATTTGAAATATTATTCTTAGGGATGGACACACCCTATCCAATGAGTTGGAAGTTGCTTGAATTGAAGATAATGTTGCTTTCAAAAATGTTAGCTATGATGACAATTTAGAAGATGAAATTATGGCCTTTAGCAGTGAAAAACAGTTAGGAGATGCACCAGCCAACAATGGAGATATCTCTTCGAATCATCAACAAGTGACTGATGAATTGGATGATTTAGGGATGATGATATAGCTTCCTAATGCATTATCGGTAAATTCTACAGAAAGAAGGTTGAGGATGATAATTGATTTTAAGGGAGGATGATGAGTAAAGCATTATTATGATTAGTTAGACTTATGCACATGTAGTGCTTACATTAGATAGAGTTGTGTGAATCCTTCAAATGATGTAGTACTCTTGTACAATTTTATCATGTCTTGTAAATTCCTTTTTGCCATCTATAAATCGGATCTATTCATTTCAAACTCGAGTTCGGTAGATTAAGAATCATCTCGATGATTATGCATTTCCCCATTTGCATGTTTGGTGATTTGACTTTTGTGAATTTTCAAAATGGATGTAATTGTGCCACACTAATGGTAGTAACGATGATAACTTGTTCAAGATATGTAAGTAACTACATGATATACGAGGTTTGAGTATTTTACTATATATATGGTTTACCTTTAATTTTAATATATACAAATGAGAATTAGTGTTATTATAAGCAGCAAATTTTGGTTTTTTTTCTGTACTCGCAAATGTTCAATTTTTCCTTTGTATGTTTCCTAGAACTTCAACTTCATCCCTTCTTGGTATCACAAAAGCAGGTTTTTTAAATTTACTTTAAATTCTTATCTCTATGGTTAATTTCATTTGGCATTTAAAGAACGAAAGGTTGGTAGTTGATTTTCCTATTTTTGCAATTAGCCATAATAGTTTAGACTTGGAACTTGTTGAAAAATTAAAATCAATGGTGGATCTTTTATTTTTATGTTAATTGGTATAGAAATTGATAGATTTGTAAAACCCGAGAAAATCGAATTTAAAAAAAAAATGGCAAAACAGTAAATTGTCGAAATAGTACAGGTTGAAAACCTAAAAATTTCCTAGATCTCGGATGATGAAATGGATCTCATCGTTGGATTCGTTTCACGAAATCTAATTACCTGACTAATTGGTTGAATTAAAGGCGGTCAGTTTTACGTTTTCGAGGTGGTCTCGATGATTCCCGGGGCTGAGATTTTCATGAGAATCCCGGAAGTTAGGAAAATAAATTGAGTTAGTTCATGGATTATGATTTGAACTTGAATTGAGACGAAAGAGATAACTTTGAAATTAAATCGAACTTCGAGCAGGAGTGGATGCATTATTAGGCGCTGACATGGGCCACTCTCTTAATTTAAACTTAGAAAGTTAAACAAAGGGAATTAGGGCGAGAAAAAAAACCATTTTTACGCTATGTTCGAAACGAGTGAGAAAGAAGAGGAGAGCCAAGGGCTTCTTTCCAAGATCTATTGGATTTTGTCGATCAAAATTCATCGGGCCAAGAACAAAATTTCATCGCATCGACAAGGGCTACGCATGAGTATTGAAAACGTGGGATTTTGCCAAGTATCCAAACGAGGAGTTCGGAAAATCGAAGGTTTTAGGTTTAGGAAGTGTTCATAAGGCTTCCTAGGGTTTCTTCTACGCTCCAAGAGGTAGAGATTCTTCCTACCTTGGTTTGTTTTTCATTTTTTGGGCTAGAAATGGTCTGATGTTCGAGTTCCTGTTGGGCGTCCTTCGCTGGCGGAGTGTGCCGCTGAGCGAGGACATGGAGCTTCCCCAAGAAGAAGGGTCTTTGCCCTGGCGAGGGGTCGAGGTCTACAGGAGAAGGTGCGTGCTCTGGCGGGCTCGAGACGAGGTATGGGGTTGGTCCAGCTGGAAATAGAGGCTTTGCTCGCCTAGGTGAAGCACTTTGTCTAGGCAAAGGTAGGCTACGCTTAGGCGAGTTCATGGCCTGTTTGTGGCCAGTCTTGTGACCCAGTTTGTGATTGTTCTTGGCTTGCTTTGGGGTCACTGTATGACTTGTTTGAGAGTGTCATTTCTTGACTAAGGAGTGAAATGTTTGGATGTCAGCTATGTGTTCGTGTGACATGTGATGAATGTACATGCGAATGGCCATTGTGAAGCTGATTGTGTGTGTGTCATTGCTTGAACATAGAATGACATGCTGTATGTTGATGTTGATATATGCGTGCATAATGTATTGACATGAATGAAATGTGGTATGGAAGTCATATGCAGGTGAAGTGATTGTCTTTGACACCCTGTGAGTGGTGTGGATTATGTTGTCCATGTAGCATTCATTATACATGTGGTATGATATAACATGCAATGGCGCATTGCATTGCATATGCATAAGGACATCACATTGAATCGGTGTGAGTGCATGGTTGAAAATCAACACTGCGTTTGGTGATTGATTGGGTGGGCTTAATTCGATTGGGACCGAAGTCAATAGAGCATATGATTGAATAAAGAAAAAAATGGTAAAAAACTTTGTGTTGGGTAATAGCAAGCAGGGATAGCTACCTCCTCTGTTGAAAGACCCGGTATTTGTGGTTATACATATTTTCAACAGTGAAAGCCCGTGAAAGTGTTTAAGCATGCGAAGCCTGTGGTGCGACATCGAAATTCGCTACCTACAAAAAGACACATGAGTTTTGAATATAAAATGATCATTTGAGGTGTAACATCCAAAAAGCTTTTGGTTTATAAACAAATGAATTTTGTTTGAAAATGATCATTGGATATAATCCATCAATGACCGATTTTATCACACATTGGCATCACATTACGTGGTAGGAGTCGGTAAAGACTCAGGGATTGTGGGAGTCGAAAAGGACTTAGGGCATGGTTCATGGTTCATGATTGAGTCTCATCTCATTTCATGGTATGTAAGATTCCATAGTAGAAATTGCATGTTTTTATTGGGAATGTGAATGTGAATTGTGGAACATGACTATTGCATGTTCTTTGGTGGAGAGTAGCCTATGTAGGGTTTACTCTCGCGGGCATGGCTACGCCCCTTTATGGAAAACATATCAAGTGAGAATCATGCAAATCACAGGAAAAACTCAATTTTTTTGAAAAAATGGTAAAACGATAATTGTTGTAATAGTACAGGTTGAAAACCTAGAATTTCTCTAGATCTCGGATGATGAAACAGACTTCACCGTTGGAATCGTCTCACGAAATCTAGTTACCCAGTCGAATTTCGTCGGATTCCGAGACAGTCGAAATTTCGAGTCTTTTGAGGTATCGGGTGTCGGGTGACACAAGGAGTGGTGCCACATAGCATGTGTAGCTACAACATGGCAGCTTATGAGGGGTGCACATGGCATGAGAGTCATGTGGTGTGGAAAATTGCCACTTAATGCATGTATCCATGTGACACATGACACATGAATAGTAAAAAGGAAGAGAAACATGGTTCACATTAAGACATATGTCAAGTTGAGAGAAAAGTCAAAACAAAAGGGAAGTACAGGGGTGACCTGTGAGCCATGTGTCACACCCCTAGAGAAAGGAAATCCAAGTTTTGGATAAGATAAAGGAAGAAGGCAAATGAGGAAGGGACATGTGGCAAGGGAAGGTAGGAAGAAATGTCTCACTTGAATCAAGTTGGAACAATTGATTCATCTTGATCAGATTGGGAATGCTACAACAAAGTGCCTAGAATTCCTCCTCTGCCGTAGTAAAACCAACTACTGACATAGTGGCTCTAGGATCGAACTCTGCTTGGGATGGGTTTCGATGCTACACAAATGATTTGTATAATGATTCAAATTGGTGAGACTTTGTTTGGATTTTGGATTTGTATAAAAGTGTGGTTGTTGTCTGTATGCTAGCGAAGGTAATTCGAAATAAAATGTAAAAGAAGACCTTGAAGTTTTGGGTCACTAGTTTTGGTATGATAGGGTTGTAAAGGTGTCCTCGGGTTATTTCACGGCATTAGAATTAGCGACCTATAGTCATTTCCAAAGCTAGGATCTTTGTTTAACTTTAAAAACCAACCCTTAGTATTTTCCTCTTTGAAACATAGAATTTCTTGAGCATTAATTGTTCTGTTGTTGGGAAATCTAGCATTTAACCTACTAGATGGCTCATAGTAAACAAAGCTAATGGATGTCGTGTATCTAACATTAAGAATACATTGAACCACAAGCATGAAGTATTGGCCAGAAGGAAGTACATCAAATAGCTTTTTTAAACCTAGTTTTGAGAAGTTTGGAACATAAATACCCGATGCACGCTTTGTGAAAAGCAGAGGATCACGCAAACCTCATCCTTGACCTGTGACCCTCCTCTTTAAGGTTTAGAGGCTTTGGCCAAACATCCTTTGAGTTGTCATCCTCGAAGGGTGTGTTTGAGTTACTAGAAAGTGAGAGAAAGAGGAAGGAAAATTAGAATCGAAAATAGGGGCCCATAATGGAAAATGGCTTTGATGAAAGTTAGGTTACAAATTGTTCATAAAATGGCTTATATAGCCTTACAAAAAGGTGAAAATACCAAACTATCCTAAATAGTATAATTACAGTGAGGGTAGAGATGGAAAAAACCAAAAACGGGGTTGTTTGTACACGAAACCTGACGGAGAGATATTTAAGCTACATGTAGAGAATTTATTTATGTAACGTGAAATTTCACTAACTATAACGAAAATTTATTATGTAATTTCGCTAGCATAGAGAAAATTCTCTATGTATAATACATAGCGAAAATTTGGCTATTCTAGCGAAAATTTCGCTATTATTGCGAAAATTTCGCTATGTAGCGAAATTGGCTAACACTCTTGAAAATTAGCTATGTGAAATTTCAATACATGTGAAAATTTCGCTATTAACGAAATTTCCTGCTTCTTTGCTTGCATCCTGCGTATTCGGCCTGCATCCGACTTGTTTCATCTTCAATTTCTTCATTCGGCTTGATGTATCTCGAGATATAAATCATACGAACTTCAGGTGTAACTCATTTCCAACTTGATATGCTTAGCTTGATATGGTAGGATGATTTATGAAACCTACAAAAACTACCACAAACGACCTCAGAAATACAATTAGTAGTACCAAAAGGACCTACAACGTGTCAATTAGCTTAAATTAATATGATTGGTGCACAAAGTACTTAGAACCTATCTTAAATAGGGTTCAAAATAGCACTTTTGAGTCTTAATCCCACCCCAGCCCAGAGCACATTGCTAATCCTGTAACAATGCAAAATAATCAACAAGCGAGAACAAACGTGTAGAGAGTCAAAGGTTCGTAAAGTAATACATAACTTCTTGATGAGAATCACGAAAACCCTAAGCTAATAACCATCTCGAAAGAATGAAAACTATACCGCGTTGACTGTCCAACAAGCTCCTACTCGAGAGGCATGAACCAGGCTCTTCTACCACAAAAGCTACGGTTTGTTTGATCAAGTCTCGATCATAAACTGAAACTATACTCTCTCTCCCCAGCCCAGAGCTAATGCCATAACCTTGTGTGTTAACCAACCTAAATAGATCGGGGACTTGCCCCTTATTACAATTCTTTTTGTGTTTGTAGGGTGAAAGTTCTACTTCACCAAGTCGTATCTTGGATTAGCCAAATGACTCCCAGCAGGTGAAGGTTTAGGGCATCAAGCCATGAGGATCTTTCGGCTGTCACACCCCGTTCCCAGGCCCAGGCCAGTTAGGAGGATCGAATGAGTTTCGAGCGAGAACATATATTGGGACTCTTTACCTGTTTTTTTTTTATAACAGAGCTGAACTTGTACCTGTGGGTGTGGCCCATGTCTTATAACAGAATCAAAATATCATATACATATACAAAAGAACTACCACCAGAGTGGTGTCCATCAATATCTATACACATATACTAAGTCCCATTTACATATACAAAACCTGTACTTTTACATTTACAAATCAGAGCGCGGAACCTACATGTAGTGAACCCTTACCAGTGTGTTGGCCAGTGTATCTGGATCTTCGAACGTCTTCTCACATACCTACGGATTAAAACCCATGCTAAACTGCGGCAATTGGGAAACATATGACTTATACAAAAACACATGCACATATACTGAATCATAATAAACATATAACATTAACAGATCTCAGAGTCTTCAGGAATTCATAAAACAGATTTACATACATAATTATCCTTGTAACAAACTTATGCTTGTTCAGATCTCTCATCTGATGCCCCGAACTTATACTTAGAGCAACATACTTACTCGAATCTTACACTTATGGCGGGACTTATTCATATTGGATCTCAGTAGGACCCGTACCTATGCTTATCTCCTAGTGGAACTTCATCACTTATACTTATTTCATTAGACACATACTTATACTTATTTCCCGTAGGACACATACTTATACTTATTCAGATTCCTTATATATAGTACTGAATTTATACATATACTTAGACGGAGGTACTTATCACGTACACATGCTTCTATCTATCATTTATTGGTTCAGATCTCCCATAGGAGTTACAGAGCTTATGCTTATACAAAGATACTTATTCACGTACTAGTACTTATATCTATCTCAGATCTCCCGGAGGAGTTCACAAGCTTATGCTTATCACGGAGGGTACCGTTGGAATTTTCTGAGAACTATACTTATACCATAGGGCTTATACATATACTACGGAGTTTACACTTGCGGAGAATTTTCGTAGGTACTACGAGGATACGGGCATTATCTGCGATATTAATGGAACTTATTCTTATATTTCATATCTTATACTTGTATTGCAGAACTTATACATGTATTCCAGATCTTTGTCTTACAGAGCATATACTTGTCTTACGGATCGTATACTTGTATTTCGGAGCACATACTTGTATTTCGGATCTTATACTTGTATTACGGAACTCATACTTGTCTTACGGAACGTATACTTGTATTTCGGAGCACATACTTGTATTTCGGATCTTATACGTGTATTACGGAACTCATACTTGTCTTACGGAACGTATACTTGTATTTCGGAGCACATACTTGTATTTCGGATCTTATACGTGTATTACGGAGCTTATACTTATCTTACGGAACGTATACTTGTTTTACAGAGCTTATTCTGATATTTCGGATCTTATACGGAGCTTATTCTAGTACAAAAGTTGTGAAACCCCAGAAAATCCAAGATTTTGGATAAAGGGTAAAATAGTAATTTCGGCTGAAAATCCGGAATTTTTCTAGATCTTGGATGACGGCGGACCTCAGTTGAATTGCGAATCTCATGAGGAATTGTACGTCAAATTTCGTTGGATTAGAGGTGGTCGGGATTTCACGTTTTGAGGCGTGGTGTGCGATGACACATGGCAGGATACAGGGGATGCCACATGGCACCATAAAAGTGTGACACTTGGCATAAAAAGGAGTGGCTCACAATTAAGCCATGTGTGGGAAATGGATCCCATGGCTCACATTGAGCCATGTGGTGATGATGTCATAATGAGGGTTTAAGAAAAATAAGAGAAAAATATGGAAAAATGAAAATGTGTAGCTAATTTGAGAAATGGAGCGATTTAAATAAACTGGCCAGGATGAGTAGTGGCTCACGAAAGGAGAAAATGACCCAGATAAGAGAAAATGAGGAGAAATGAAGGGAAAATGAAATGAGAAAAGAGAAAAATAATAGAAAAGCAAAATGGAAGGAAAAGAAAGGAAAGAAGGAGCGAGAGGAAAGAAATCAGGTAGAAAAGGGAGGAAAGGAGAAAGGAGGAAAGGGAAAGGAAGATTTTGAGTTCGAGCGATCGGCGTTAAATGATTCAATCTTAAAATTTAGTGCCTTGATAGGATCTACGATGTGGGCCTTGAAAAGTTAGGTTTCAACAAACTCGAAGGTAGGATATTCTCTTGGTTCTTTTAGCACAAAAGGCTTTATAATGGTAGGGGTTGCTTATGGGAGGCCATGAGGCCATGGAAATTAGTTAGGAGCAGCAGGACTAAGAATTATGGATTTCATGACCGGTTTCATGAGACCCGATGGGAGTAAGGGTTTTAATTAGAGCGAAAGTTTCTAGGTGTTGTGGTTTGTTGTGTGATAATAATGCTTGGAACCAAATTGGTTCATGTTTGTGAAGGGACGGTGAAGTGCCCTGTTGAATGGTCCTAATTTCGAGACCTAGTTATGTGTTATGGCTTGCTTGAATAACATGCAGTGTGTGAAAAATATGATGTTGATGCATGCTATTTGATGTATTAACATGGTTTGCATAGAGGTAGATTATATGCATAAATTATAATTGTCCATGGCTTGTAAATGTTTCATGTAGTGCTCATTCATGCATGTAACCGTAGTATATAATGCTTATATGATATAGTGGAGTCAGTTGGATAAGATGAGTTTATTCAGGTGTTGGTGAGCGAATTCGTGAACTCGGAAAAATGGAGACGAAGTCGAGAGTAGAGATTCGAGTGTAAATGATCAAGATGATAAATTACATGTTTTGGGCGAGACAGGATTAGGGTAGATCCCAAGGGTGAAAGTCCCAGAATGTTATTCACTTGATTAGACATGAATCAGAGCAAGTTTGTGAAAATGTTGAAAGGCGTGCGTGAATCTGCGATTAATAATAGAATCAAGTGGCCCATGAAAAGAAAGGAAAAAAAATTTGATAATTAAAATTGGAGGGTCTCCAATGGTTTAGTCATGGTGTGTGACTGGTTTTATTCATACTTGGCATTCCAAGTGTGAGGGAGTCAGTTGGGACTTGGGTCGTGAGCATGAGGGGTTGCATCTCATGCATGATATAGACATTTCATATAATAGTAAATAATTGTATGGAATGTGATTGATTGTTTATATATGCCATTGCATATGCATTTTAGGTGGGGAGTGTATGTGCAGGAAAACTTTCTCTTGGGCTTTGCTCACCCAGTCAGTAGGACCTTTAGTGCGGGGACTATCCAGGGAGACGGCATGCAGTAGAGGTAGCTTTTGAGAAGAAAGCCAAAATGTGGCTTTGAGTAAATTTTTTTGCTAATATGTATAAATCTTTTTGTAAAACAGGTATGGAAACTATAAGAATATAGTTGATTATTTTTATAGTATGGATGTAGGGGCCCCATGTGGCCAATGTACTCATGTGTGTGTCGTAGCAGGGCCAGTATAAAACCCTCCGCGGAGTTGACGGGTAGTCAACGGACCCCTGGGTTTTGGGGCGTCACAAAAGTACATGTAGGTACTACTCAGATTCATATCTGGAGGTACGTGAATACTCTTTGGACTTATACATATATTACGAACTTATACTTATTTTGCCGATGCGGTGCAGTAGGTACTACCGAGGAGATTTTACTTGTACAAAGTACGTGGGTATAGAGCGGATACGAGAGGTAGTAGGTACTTTGGAATCTTTACCTACTCTCGTTTCTTTACTCTTCATTCTTTGTCGAGTCTTATCATAGCTGTTGGATTGCCTATGGAGCCGTGTCTACGGAATGAGTAGGACATAGCATAATAAGTGCAGGAAGGTGCGATGCGATCTTGAGTGCTCGGGTAGCCTGAGCGGGAGTCTGAAGCGACGAGAGAGTGTTGTCGCATCGGAGAGTATCGGAAGCAGTCAGGAGTGGGTACTGGTGTCTTGGAAGCGCGGTCGAGGAGTGTCGTCGCACTGTCGGGGAATCTTAGAGATCTTAATGTGCGAGAAGCACGGTCGAGGGTGCCGTCGCACTGTCGGAGAGTGCTAGGAAATTGCTATACGTGCACATACTTGTAACGAGGAGGTGCCATGTCATTCAATAACCGGTCTTAGGTAGCTTTACAATTTTTATGTGATAATAATCATATATCATCTATTTTTATTCGTACAGAATAATTAAGGCATTCTTAGCCACATTATGTGTTCCTGACATATTTCCTTTCATATTTAGGTTCATGTTTCATGCCTGTTCCATATGGCATTTTATATACTTATACGGTATGACTCCTATGTATTCACACATCATTCATGTATTCTTGTCCCTCTATGAATCTATTTTACTTAGAAGTGGAATCGTTTCAATTGGATCATCAAGCCCAAGATTATGGCATTTCATGCCAAATTAGTCAATTGTCGATTTTCTAAAGGGACAGTTTGAAATACCCATTTCCAGTGTCTGGAATCCATTTTGACACTGGTTCTTTGTACTCCTTTCAAGCTAGGTGCTATGGGTTTACTCCTCGATTGGAATCACCCAAATGAATATAGGAACTCAAGTTATGTCTAAACAGCAGGAATTTACTCTATGGTAAAAAGCGAAGCGAAATTGGCTTGATCATAGCCCACTTTTGAGTGAATTTTGGGCCACATATAATAATCAAGAGAATTTAGAATCTGTTCGAGGATGTTGGGTTCTCCTTGAAGTCTATTTTAACTAGAAACTTGAATCCTCAAATGGATGAAATATGAAAGTTATGGCGAATCACAGTCTTGGTCAGGGAAATAGAAAAACAAAACACTACGTAGGTACGACTCGACTGTCTGGGCTGTATTCGATTACGGAGGCGTGGGATGCGGGTCCAAGGTGTACCAGTGCAGGTCTTCGAAATTTACTTGAAATGATAAATTTCACCATTTTCATGCACTCTTCTTCCATAATTCTCTTATATTCCATTCTTCATCAAAAATTACAAGGACTCCCTCAAACAACTCCACAAACACTTTTTAATTTGCAAAAAAGTCAAGGATTCATACCAAAATTCCTGCAATTCTACAAAACCTTGGAATTGTATGAAAGTTCCATCTCTAATCATTATTAACTGAGGATTTTCAACCAAACTTCCCTTAAATCTAGGATTAGGATGTCTTCTAACAAAACTAGAAAAAGGAACCAAATTAATGTACAAAGCCCTAGCAAATCCTTTTAAGTAATTTGTATACCAAAATCATACAAAAGTCATGTATCCATACTAGAATCCATACCAAATCATAGAAATCATACCTTTGTGATTTCTCCTTTCTTCCCTCTTCTTCCTTCTTCCTTCTCTCTTCTTCCGTGCTTGTATTTGGAGACCAAAATAATCCATTTTGGTCTCCCTACCCCATAATTTAAGTCTCTCTTATTTACCTTATAATCCTCCATCTTCCATTTATTACACTACAATTCCTATTATTTATACTTTGGCCTATAGTCTTATCAAATTATGACTTTTAAGCCCCCTTTTTACAAATTACACTTTTGTCCTTATAACTTGTAAAATTTCCGGGTCTCTCGTTTCCATGTTTCGCATTTAACTCACGAAACATTAGTGCTCTTACAAAATACGAAACATGTCGAAGCGCTTCCAGGGTATATTTTGAAGTAATTACACGACCACAAAACTCTATAGGTTTCACCCCGGACTACGAATGATTTCGAGGCCTCCGACACCTCTGACTCGCTAAACTCCGCCCGTCCACCGTGTAGCGAACACTAGAGTCGTGACTCCCGACCGAGTGAATTTAGAGACTAGGGCTTTAAAGGCTTTTGCCATATACCCCTCGAACCGTGCTCGGGTTTCAAGGCAAAGCAATGCGATTCTATTATTTTCTTTTCTTTTTGCTTTTTCTTTTTCTCTTATTTTATTTTGGAAGACACATTGGCCTTCTATGCATGGGGGTCTATAACCTATTCAAGGGAGTAAACGACATTAGGTAAGGGTTTGCATCGTAAGAGGGGGTTTGGTGCTGATTCTTAGCCTATCATTGAGACCTAACGTGCTCAGTGTGTGGCTAGCTAAAGGTGGAAGAGACAGGCTAAATACAACAAGAAGGTGACTAGTCATCCACTTAACTCGGTATATGACCCTTCTAATGTCGACACCATTAGGAAAACTAAGCTCATCAAATTTAGACTAAACATTATGCTATACAAAAGTTAATTAAAATAAAAATAAATATATGGGCACAAAATAGAAAATGCAAATCTTGCTATAAAGCTTTTAATATAACGAAGAGGCTAGTACGAGCTTATCATGGCGAGAACTTTTATACATAATTTGAGCAGAGGAATAAACAACTGCCTACTATTAGCTAATACATACAAACAAAGCAGTCAGTACAGAGACAAGCGGCGAGTTGATAAAACTAAAACAACACAAGTTTGAACAAAAGGAAACCAAACATAAGTACTATAAATGCCACTTAGATGCTAGCTCTCTTTGACAAAGGTATCAACGTCCTCCACGGGGTATGGATAGGAAAGTTAGAGGAGGAAGTGTAATCTCTCACTCTGCGGTGATGTAGAGGCGGTGGATCGGAGCTCTTGTGGGCTGGCTGAGCACATCAGCGAGACTCTTGACGAAACAAACGGTCATGAGTTGTGGGGTATTATGGTACCCATCACGCTGTAATAGTAGGAGACTGGAGTGGCTCTGTTGTGAAGAATGGCACGGTCTGGGGCGCGAGTGACCTCGGCTCGAGCCATCGCTCAACTTGATGCTATCGCGAGCTAGCTAAAGATCACGATGGTAGTAGTAAGTCTTGTGGGCCCGATCCATAGCAGTTGATAAATCCTAGAAGTGACGGATGTGCTTTCGGATAACTCTTGTGATGTGGAGGATGGGCTGGAGTCTCGGGAGGGCAGGCGTTAGGAGGGGCGAGGCCCGGAGAGGATCTGTCCCAGGCGTCTGAGGCTACTCACCCCTGGCGGGTCCTCACGCAATCATCCCGACCTCCTCCTGGCGGTGGCCAGAAGAAAGGAGAGTGGCATAGATAGAGTTTGGTCCAGGGATAAAATCACCGGACAACTCTGTAGTCTCTATCGTGTTTCCGGCCCAGGAACGAGGTGCTCTAAAACGTGGCATAACAACCTCGACATCAATAGTGGAATAGCCTCTGCCCCAGAGCCAAGTCCTTACGGTGGACCTTCTCCTCGAAGTGTAGAAATGTTGTCGTAGTGAAGCTCTGTAAGTTGAACGAAACCCCTCGAATATCCGGTACAGAGCCTTGAGAATAGCTCCTTTGCGTTGTAAATAATGCTGAAGTGGGAACAGATTGGATCGAAGTACGTGGTTCGTGAGGGCATGCAGTGGAGGAAAATTTCTCTTTGGAGAAAAAGTATAGGTCAGAACACGTTGTCTCGAGAGGAAATGAAATCATCTCTCTAAGGCGTCGGCGGGGGACATTCTGGAATGTCATGGAGTTTTCCGGAACCTCTTGGCGGGCTAAGCGGCCGTGATATATGTAGCTCATGACGAGAATCGGGACTGGCCATCTATCTTGGAGCCAAAATTGCATCGATCGGACCTCCAGGGATGTCATGGTATGATAAAACTTAAGAACCACCGGGGATAGAAAAGCACTTCGGAGACATAAATGGCGGAGTGAATACCTGCGGACGATCGCGTCGAATCTACGAGCCATGGTCCGTGCCGAGTGATGGTATATCATAGTGGGACTCTCAGTGAAAGTCTTGGCCTGACAGATTCACATTCCCAGGGTATCGGGATCCGCAATTAAACATCGGGCCTTTGATCCTCGAAGGCAGGGATAATTGGCGATGAACTGGCCGAATTTGGAGGAGCGAAGGCTCGGGCTAGAGCGAAGACTCCCAGAGTACAGATGTTCGGGCCCTCTTAAGATCTGAGGGCCCTCCCGGGTGGTCGTGGATGCAACGGGAGAGGCTGAGGTCCACCGGGTGTGATATCGCTGGATGGGGCTGAAACCTGGGACTCCTTTGGAATAGCCGCGGAGAATTTGGACTGCATCATAGATTGCATCGGGGGTCGATGTAGGGGCACGCCTCGATTAATCTGGCCGGAGTGGCGGCGGCAATACTGGATGTGCTAAGCGTATCTGCGGCGAAGTCTTGGTCGACCACAGGCTGGATCGATGTCCGCAGTGAGTCTGGTCATGGGTTTGGAGGCTCGGGTGTGCCGCGGAATGGCTCGGTCGAGTCTGGGGCGGCTCGGGGTCGAAATGCGGCCCGAGGCAAAGGGACGAAGCTAGGCGGCTGCGTGTGGCGCTGGGACTGAAGGTGACCCGGCAAGGGAGAGGCGGAGGTCACGGGGTTGTTGTCGGGTGTGTAGGGAGGGTGCGGGTGGGCGGCTCACGGCGGAAGTGCAGTGGTTGAGAATGGGGGTGGCCCGCTTTTGTGGCCCGGGAGGCGGGGCCCGGAGGACCCTTGGCGTAGAAAGGCCGCGGGGAGGTCCCAGGTCGCTATTGGGTGAAATTTTCGCCTCTTGGAGCGAAAGTGCGCCGCCACAACATTGTCACCTTAAAACAAATACAAAAAATAAAATAAATAAAATAAAATAATAAAAAAAAAACATGAAGTTAAATATATTAAGGATTTCAAGCCAAAGCGCCCAAAATTTATACTAAAAATGTTAAAAATAAAATAAGAAAAATATAAAATAAAAATAAAAAAATTTAAAAATTGACCAAAAAGAAAACCAAAATTTTGAGTTGCTGTTTGGTCTTAGTGGAAGACAACCAACTCGATTAGGTAGATGTCGGTCGGAGGATCAGGAGGGGAAATCTCTCCTCTTACGTAGAATGGCGAAACGATATATGAAACTGACTCATTGCCCATTAACCTTGAATATTTTCTTGTCTTCGGGTTGAGAAGAGGTCAAAAATTCCAGACCATTGAAAATGCTTGGTGGATGATAAATGGGCCTGTCCATCGCGATTTGAGCTTGCCCGAAAATAGATGGAGTCTAGAATCATACAGGAGGACTTGATCCCCCTGATTGAAGGTTTTCCTGGTTATGAGCTGATCATGCCACTTCTTACACTTTTATCCTTTGCAATTTGGAATTGAAGTGGCGTCGTTCCTCGTCTTCTAACTCGTCAATCTCAAGACATTCTTTTTCGAGCTGCTGGTTTCATATCCATATTCAAATTTGGTATTGCCCACCACGCCTTGTATTAGTTTCATTTGGTAAAATGGCAAGCCTTGCGTAAACTAAGTGATACGGGACATCTGGGAATGGTCTTGTATGTTGTTACATGCGCCCACAATGAGTCACAGAAGCAGACCAGTCCTTCTGCTAGAATTAACAACTTTCATCGGATGGTCTTTATCTATACATTGGCGGAGCTCCGCCCGACCACTTGGTTTGAGGATGATACGGGGTGGCTACCTTGTGCTTAACACCATATTTGGATAAGAGGTTCTCAAATGATTTGTTATAAAAGTGAGAACCTCCATCAATGATAATTGCTTTGGGAACCCCGAATCTAGAGAAAATGTTCTCCTTTTTAAGCCTTTGCTATGGTCAATTTATATATAAGTCAGCTATGTTATGGATGCATTAGTCCACCCAGGGGATGTAAGCATAGTATAGCGAAAGGAAGTAGAAATGAGTCGATGAAGTCGATGCCCCCGTACATCAAACAATTCAACACTGCAAATGGGGTTCAAAGGGCATCATGTGACGACGGAAATCTTTCCAGTGTTTAGCATATCTGCTGCTACCACCAGTGTAGAGCATCTTTATCAATGATGGCCAATAAACCAGAATCTGGCACTGTGGTTGTTTTTTTTATGTAGACGAATGCACTCACACCCTTGTCATGGCAATGGAAAAAATTTTCCACTTACTGTTCTTCTTCATTTTATATTTCATTATTATCTTATCAGCACAATTATTTAACAAATTCGGCTCCTCTAATAGTAGACCAGACACTTGCATGGAGGAACCTCTTTGTCTTGTGATGTCCACTCCACTTTGGTAGAAGCTCTCTGTTACCCAAAATTTGACACAATGTGAGCTCACACTGTGCTACCTCCGCTGTAATAAAGGCTCTCAGGAAATTCCATGTAAATGTCAAGAGTTATGAATTATTATGTGTGCTATAGTTCAATGGAGATGATGATCGGCAACAACGTTCTCCACACCACTTCTTATCTACAATGGATGTTTAGACTCTTAGCAATGAGCCATCGATAAAAGTAGGGCAGATTACATTTGTGAGAAGATATTTCAATGTTGAGTGATCTGTGAAGATTACAATATCGACCCAATCAGAATAGAATCAAAACTTATCTAAAGCATATACCACTAACTATAATTCTTTCTCAGTAGTAGTGCTTTAGTTTCTACGAAGTGGAGGCTTCATTTAACGTTTTGCTCGCATAATACACATGTGACTTTCTCTCACATTATTAAGGCAGCTCAAACGGCCAGGGTCTTTCGCATCGCACATTACCTCAAGGCAAGTGCCAGTCGGGGGCTCACAATGGGTTGCTGTAGTCAAAATGTGCATAAAGCTCCACAAGAGCTTTTGTTGGCATTTAAATCCCGATTTCAAACTTTGCATCTTTTTCAAGAGCTTGTGGGAGTGGCTTAATGAATTGCGAGTCTCAGATGAACTGCGATAGAAACTTGCATGTGCAAATTGCATACGTGTTGCATTAGTAGGAATGTAATTTAAGAATCAGTTTCCACCTTGTGTATCACCTTCAATTCCTCATAAATGATATTTTTAACAACATGCCTTGATTTTAAATAAAATGGAATTTTCCGGTTTATTACTGGGTTCTTTTATTATCTGTGGAGGGTGGATTTCTAAATGGACGAGGCATTCATGAAGCTTTCTATAAGTGTAGCAATATCATATGAAGCCTCCATAATATCACCATGTCAACAAAAAATGTTGGGCATATAAAGCGTGAAAATTAATTAGGGCGTTACATACCATTGAGGTGAAAAAATATATGGGCATATGTACAAGACAGTGAAATTAGTGTGATCCTTCGCATAAATCTGATCTGACAGTGCAGTTATCTAGAAAGTAGTGAAGGGATGACCCAGAATCTCTCTCTAGGAGCTGGTCCGTGAAGGGTAAGGAAAGTGATCCTTTCGGGTCCACCTCATTGTTATAGTAGTCAATACACCCTCATTTGTATAAGTCGGTGGGCATTTCCTCCTTTTCATTGACAACATGGCCCACCGTTTCTTAGGTGCTACTTGAGGTTGGACTAACCAGAAGCTATCAGATATGGGTTATATGATCTTGAAGCATGCAGTTTAACACTTCCACTTTCGTACCACTTCCATTTATGGTTGGAGGTCTCTCTTAATGAACATGTGGCAGACAACACTAGTTCATCTTCTAAGTAGACTATGATGGTTTGCATACTGTCGGGTGATGCCTTTCAAGGTAGATCTTCCATCAGATTGTTTCTTGTTCTTGTGGAGGATTTGAAATGGCTAACCTCACATGGATTTAACCAGTAATGAAGAAATCACTCTTGGACATTATTTTCTTACTCCCAAGATATATTTCAAAATTAACAAGTGAAAGGGCTTGGTGAATCCTAGCGTTGAGGACCCACTGTTCCTTATTTGATGAAGTAGAATGCGCTTCAATCTTTCCTTCCTCATGGTCCATGGTAGGCTTGCTGAGCTCACATTTGATGTATTCATTCTTGTATTCAACTCCTGTGACCATCTTACTGGCATGACTCATTTGTTCTTCGAGGATAACTATACTTTCAAACCTCTTCAGCGTCGTATCCTGTTGGTGCATGTGCCTTTTGCTCGGATGGAAAATATTGAGCTCTAGGTCATATTCCAAGGTTAATTTCACCTTCTTCCGATACGACAATTCAGTGATTCTGCCATTGGAAGTAGCCAAAAATAGCCTTCCAGATGATTAACGTGGTTAGCCCTCTTTTAACCGATTAAAGTATCTGACACTAAAATCCCTTTGGGTGAGTAGAATTTATCCACTGAATCAAAACATCATATTGTCCCCCTTTAAGTATTTTGATGGACTATATACTAGAGACAAAGAAATGATATTGGATTGAAACCAAGTTCCCCCCAGCCTAATTTCTTTGGTATGGAAAAATGATGAGTCAACATTTGCCCTAAAATCTAACATTATTCACCTCACTTTGAGTGCACGCTATGTGCACTTGAAAGATTGTAGGACACCAGGATCTTTATAGCCTTCACTAGAGTCTTACGATTAATGATGGCGCTCTTGCTCGATCAAAGACCTTTTTATTCACAGTACCACAAGCCCTCTTTTGCTTGGAGTGTATGGGTCCTTCAAAAAAATTTTATACATTAGGGACTTGTGATCATATCGAGAAGAGGGATGTTAACCTTCACTTGCCGTAGTACTTATAAAATTTCAGTTTGGTTAACTGGTGCCTTTTTCGAAATGCACAGTGGGAAAGGAGGGAATTTTACTATGTTTCTTCCCTTTGCTGGTTGCTCTGCTACTCACACAGTGGTTGAAACTACTTTGTGAGGGCTTTCTTGGTGTTGGGATCTGGTCTGGGTTCTTGTACCACTTCTCGAAGTTACAACAACGGCTTTATGGAACAAGAACTACTTGCGAGCTATCTCATGTACCTGCATTCCTAGAGGTTTCTTGTGTGCGGGAGAGGGAATTTCCTTTTGAGGACCTGGCTATTGGTTTAGACAACACGAATGGAACTTTGCAGAGGATTGTCATATTTATTCAGAGATCTCGGAATGCATCTTTGTCTAATAATTTCTTGTTAATTGAGCTCTCTCTTGTTTCACTTTTACGATTAGTTTGAGACATTCAACACCTTTTGTTCCTCCACAAGGTACCTACCACCTTGCTTAAATTCGAATTGCACACTCAACGGGAGAAGAAGGTGAGCACTTCTTTATTATTGCTCCGCCGGGGAGCATATCACGAAGTTTTATTCCATGATGGGTTCGAATAGTTCCTCAAATTGGGGTTATAAGTGTTGCCATAAGGAGCATTTGTAGGTGGCTTATTTTGGAGGCCTAAGACATGGGCGTATCTTGCATTAAGTCCCTCACTTGGAAGAGACTGGGAGGTGCTCCCAGGATGGCTACTTATTTGACAATTAAAACGAGAAGAATTTTGGGTGAGATCAGGAGCAATTAAATCATTGCACTTGCACTTCATGCGATTTCTCATTTCAAGCTCCTCGACCTCGGGTCAAAGTGGTCGGTTGCTTTGTCTCCGTGTCATCGGAAAGTGCATAAATGCCTCCCTATAATTAGGTTGAAGGCCTCATTTTTCAAACCTCTTAGATTCGATTCATCCATGCCTTGGAGGTTTCGGCCCATAGTTAAAAAGTCCAAGCTGTCTGGGTGCTTGCTGAGAGTCCCCTCCACATGAGGTTTCAGTGTTACTTCATGGTTGGAGACAGCCATCATAGAAATGATTCACAAGCATCCATGTATCGAACCCATGGTATTGGACATGCAACGATGGTCTCCATGAACCTCCCGACTTGCGATAAAACTTCTCATTATCATAGAAGTAGGAGTAAGTGTAGATTTGCCTCTTCAAACTATTAGTGTAGTTGTCTTGAAAAATTTCTTCAAAACTCGGCTTAAGTTCAGCCCAATTTTATTGTCCTCGGCCTCGGAGTGGACAGGCCAAATCTTGGCCTGTCTTTCGGTGTCAATGGAAATGCTTTAAGCAAGAGGTCCATATCGAGGCGCACTTATTCTTTAAAGTTGTGCACACTTCCTCGAACTCAGGATATGAGTATATGGATTCTCATTCTCCCTCCCATGAAAAGTAGAGACGGGGCATCAATGGGTCCTTTACCACCACATCATGGCGGGTGGTATGATGGAAGTGCATCACTCTAGGAGGGTGTATGTGGTCTCTCATTCAGACCTATATTTATGGATTTATTGAACCATGCTTTGTTTTTAACATTCTTCGGTGGGGATCCATCTATACTTGTGTACAACTGACTTCACAGCCTTGTTCAATTTGGTGTGCTAACCTCTTTGCAATCTACTTCATATATCTCTATCCCAGTGGTGCATAACCTATGAAACAAAAGAACCATGAAGCGACAGGGCACCAGATGGTAATTAGTACAGAAAAATAAATAAACGTATATAAAAAAACGGCCCATGGTGACCATTAAAGGAGTAAAAAAACTTGAAATTCTAAACAATGAGGGGAGATTCAAAAGTTTAAAGGTCACCAATACTTATGTGAGTTCTGAGTACTCATCAACTCATCATGCAGCAATAAGGCTGCATCCGAAACCATGGCATCAGACTTTGATTCATGCACAGTGAGATTTTTGAAATCAACAATTATACCTAAATTCCTCCCCTACTACTAGTAGTAAACTACTGCTGACATAGTATCTGGATTGAACTTTGGGATGGGTTTAAATCTTTAGTTTATTATAATGGATTCAAATTGGTGGGCTTTGATTTGGATTTTAGTTTGTATAAAAGTCAGTTGTTATCATACTATTGAAGGTAATTGAAATAAAATGTAAAAGAAGACCTTGAAGTTTTTGGGTCACTAGTTTGGTATGATAGGGTTATAAGGGTCTGGTTCATTTCTTGTATTAAGATAAGCAGCCTATAGTCATTTCAATAGGATCTTTGTTTATGCAAACCAGTATGTGCCCTTTCCTCTCTTTGAAACATAGCATTCTGCAGGCATTCTTGTTCCTACTGATTTGAAATCTAGCATTCTTCCTACCCAGATGGCTCATGATGACAACTAATGGATGTGATTATATCTGTATGTGGAAATACAACAGATACTAAAAACTTAAAGTATTAATGAAGGAAGTACATCGAATAGCTTTTAAACTGGTTTGAAATTTGGAACATAAATACCCGATGCACAGCCGTGAAAAAGCAGGAGGATCGCTGCAAACCTCATCAACCAACTGGCAACCCTCCTCTTCAAGGTTTGGAGAGCAGCCAAACATCCTTTAAGTTGTATTATCAAGGGGTGTGTTTGGTTGCCTGAAAGTGAAGAAAGAGGAGAGAAGAGAGAAAAAATGAAGTAGAAATAGGGACTAAGTAAATGGAAAATAGCTTTGATGAAAGTTAGGTAAATAAATTAATTCATAAAATAAACCTATAGCACATACAAAGGTGAAAATACCAATCTATGCAAATAGTATAATTACAGGTAAGGGTAGAGATGGAAAAAACAAAAAACGGGGTCGTTTGTACACAAAAACACGACGAGAACATTTATCAGGTGAAAATTTCGCTGTGTGGCCAATTTCTCTGAAAGCAAACGAAAATTTGTCTATATGTGAAAATTCGCTATGTAGCGAAATTTCAATACATAAGCGAGCTATATTCTTGCAGAAAATTTCGCTATTCTGTGAAAGCCTCGACTTCTCCTGCTGCATCACCATATTCCGGCCACACATCCGAAACTTGTTTTCATCTTCGAACTCTTTCATTCGACGATGTAATCCAGATATAAATCATACGAACTACGGTGTAACTCATTTCAACCGATCTGTAGCTTGATATAGTGGATGAGTTTCAGAGCACAGTAAAAACTACCATAAACATTTTAATACAAATCATTAGTACCAAGGGACCTACGTGTCAATTGGCTTAATTAATATGATTAGTGCACAAAAGTACTTGAACCTATCTTAAATAGGGTTCAAAAATAGCGCACAGGTACTAATCAACAATCTTGATGGAGAGAAGGAAAATGGGGAAAAAGAAAGAAAAGAGAAGAGAAAGGAAGAAAAAGAAGAGGTTGAGAAGCTCCACCTTCTCTCAGTTCCGATAGATCGGATAGTCGGTTTGTCGAAACAAGATCTTCCCGAAGTTATCTATCTGGCAGGAAACTGTGGAGGTGGAGCTGGGTTTTTGTGGGAAAGGCTCCAAGAGGTAGGGGTTCTCTCCTACTTTCAGTTGAGTCTGATCTAAGGCCATTTAATGGCATGGGTTTCTTAGGGCTATGAGTGGCCGTGCGATTCAGTCCTAAAATTTTGGGACTAAATGCTAGAATTTTAGGACCAGTTTGAAGCGATTCGGGAGGCGAATTTTGGACTTGTGTTTCTATTTTTATGTATTTATTGCTGAAAAATGAATAACATGCTAGTTGTGTGAAAAATCATGTTGATATATACTTCATTTGATGCATTAACATAGATTTATCGATGGATGTAAATTATATGAAAATATAATTATCCATGATTCATTCATATTGCATCATAGCACTCATCATGCATGGCTGTGAATTGGCATGAAATGACATTCCATTTCATATGCACGAGGACATCGCATTAAACGGGGTGTGAGTGCATGACATGAATTTTGAATGAATTTGATATCGGAAGTTTGTCATAATAAATAGAATATATAAGTATGTCGATAGAGTTTATCGAATTATGTCAGTAATTATCTTGGAGAGTTGTCTAACAAATTTTTGAATTATGTCCAAATGAGTGCATATAGGAAGATGTCGATAAATTTATATCGAAGGGTTGTCCGATAAATATAATCAGTTAATAATGAGTTTCAAAGACAAAAATCTATTGTTTGAACTTGAGTTTTTCATACATAGCAGGTAATAGCTGTGAGAGTTATGCGAGGACAGGGGCATGGGGCATGGCATGTGAACATTCGATTGGGATATTTTATCATTTACTTAGATGTGTGTGTTTGCCATTGCATGTGCACTTAGGTGGAGAATAGCCCTTGTAGGAGAATTCATCTACTGGGCATTGCTCACCTCGTCGTGGGAAAATATTTTTCGAATTGTTGAGTGCAGGGATGAAACACATCAGGGTGTAGTTGTGAAGGATCTGACCCATACATGTATTTTGTAAGTTCTGGATGTTATCAATTTCTATTTATGTAGAAAGGTTGTATTAAAATTAATTTTATGTTTAATACAGGTTTGAAGGATTTTCGGGTTTCATGTTGCCTTTGTAATAAAAAGGTTATTTTATATAGAAATTAGGGTGTTTAAAAAAAAAGGGTTAGAGGTGCGAGAAAAGAAAGGCCCCGAGAGGGAAGCCTTCAGGCAGATATTAGTCAAGTAATTTTCAAGAAAAATTTCCATATAATGGATTCGGGAAGCCTAGAAAATTCTCTAGATCTGGATGGCCAAAAATGGACTACCTTGAGTTGGATTGATCTTGCAAATCAGTGACGAGAAAAGTTTCGTCGAATTCTGAGATAGTCATAATATTTTTACGATTTTCTGGGTAATAAATCGCTAGTGACTCTAGGGACGAGATTTTTCCGAAAATCTCGGAGGTCAGGAAATGACTTGAGCTAAGTTCATTTAAAAATAAATTTGAGCGAAAAGAAATAAATTTCGAAATGACGAACCCGAATGAGAGATGGACACATGGCGCAATGTGAGCCACGTATCCAGACTTAAGGAAAAAAAGGAAAAAAAAAAGAACAAATGGATTAAATAAGGAGAAAAGTCAAAGAGGGCCACATTTTGGGGAGAAAACGGGCAGTGTGCGTGAGAGTGAGGGAGAAAAAGAATTTTAGAGAGAAAAGCTCTCCCTTCTAACATCTGAATCTATGAATCGCAGACAGTGGGTTTTTCGGGACAAGAGATGATCAGATCAAATCTTAAATTTCACATTAGACCATATGAATCTTGGAGTTTATTAATTCTGAGGTGAGAATACCTATAGATATTTTAGCTAAAGCCGTATAATGGCATAGGTTAATCTTCGGGGCGTATGATTTAGTCCCAAAGAATTTGGGGATAGAATGTCAAATTTTGGGACTAGTTTGGGCGGTCGAGACTAGGTTTGCATTTTGAAAATCGGTACCTGAAAATGCCCAAATCGTAATTTCGGTAAAAATCAGGGGCCCTACAGATCTCGGATAACGAAAACGGACTTATGGCACGAGATCGTCTACGCAAATCTAACTACCAGTGATTAAAGTGGGTCAGAACGATTGGATTTACGTTTTGAGAAGCAGTGGTGCAGGACACTTGGCGCACTTTGAGTGACACACAGTGTGCCGCGTGTCAAGCACCGGTTCAATCAACTTGAGCTCAAGGTGGGGCCCACGTGGACACATGGCATGATGCCATTGGGTCGAAAAGTCAAAGTGGTTGGGTTGGTGGATAGGAATCTCTCATGGTGTAGAAAGAAGGACATGTGTGAAGTGTGAGACAAAAAAAAGCCTTCTTCTCCACTTTTGGAGCTGAAACGTGCAATAGGGAGAGGGGGAGAGCAGATTCAAACATGGAGAATTTTTAGAGAGAGAGTGTGCAACTTCTCTTTAGGATTCCCGGCTTTTGGACCGTCGGATTTAGACGGGCGAGAATCCAAAGTAGTTCACCTGCGTAGTGAGGGCTACGCATGACATGGAGTTTTCTGGGTTTTAAACCAAGAAACTTTGTGAGTCAAGGTTTCATCTATGATTTACCCCCTTGTTTAAGTGTTTGTAATGTGAGTTGATTTGGTAGTGAGTGGCGTTTGGGTTGATCAAGCTTGGGGCCAAGATTATTTGAATCATTTTAGACACAATTTGAATAGTTTAAGGGTTAATTTGGGTGATTCTTCTAATTATACAATAAATTGTGTTTTTTAGTGAGGCTGAAATGGCTATGGAATTCGATTCCACAAAGTGGAGCAGAATGTTTGATGAGTGAAACATATACGAATGACCTTGCTTTATTTAATTTATTAAAAACAATCCCGAGTTTGTATGAATTGGACGAAAACGTCCATATGTTTATTGTGCATGAAATTGTTTGAAGTGAGGTAACTGGTTGAAGTGTGGGTTAAGTATAGACTTGTGTGTTAACATGATGCCACAATTATAAAACATAGTGTAGTGTGTAGGTATTGAATGGGTTATAACGTTGGCTTTCAAATCGGCAGTGTTGGTTGATCAAATTGGATAACGGGTGGTATGAGTGAATTTGAGAATATCATATATATTAGTGTTGATATAGTGTATTGAAATAGCATAATGCATTTGCATGTACAGGTGTCTGAAATTGAATTGTGAGTGCATGACATGAAAGAAAGAAAAGCGAACATGGATGCGAAAGGAATTTCAATGGATGATTTTCCGGAGGAGATTGTGTTGGGAGGTAAGTGCAAACAATTTAAACGGAGAGACCCGCTGTGGGTGTTTAGGAAGGTTCTCAAACATTCTTTCGGAGGGTAGTCCAATACTTTGCGAAATTGGGTAGAGTGTGTTTAGTATGTAGTTTGTTTGAAAGGCAGTGTTTTTCTCATACATATTTATAGAGCGGAGTGTGGGAGTAGGTGAGGACTGAGACATGGGATTGAGCATGTAGGCACATTCAAGTAGGATCACGTATTTACTTGAGTGTGTGTTTGCATGGAATGTTCATATGCACTTAGGTGGGGAAGTAACCATTTAGGGTGTTCCTCTTGACGGTGTTCACCACATCGAGGAATATTCTTAGGTACAGAGGTGTTAAGAAAGCGGCTCATCTTGAAGGCTGATTTGAAGAAAAGCTAGAGTTGTGGCTTTGATGTTTGATAACTATTATAGGGTGTAAATTTTAATATGTGTTTGTATTAAGAAATAATCATCAACAACTCTTGGCCCATTGAATATAGATTGAGGTGTATTTTGATGAGTATTGGTGTATGGGCCCAAGTGGGCATTTTTACTAAGGTATGGGTCTCGTGATACGGGAAGCGTGGAGCCACCAGCGGGTTGAAGGGTTGCTCATGGGCCACCCCTCGGTTTGAAGTAAATCTGCAGGTTGAGTTTTGGTTTTGATAAAGTTGATGTCTTTTAGTTTTATGAGTGTGTTTTGATATCTGATGAGTGGTGATGACAGTAGAAGGGCTTGAGGTGCCTTGTTTATATGGAGTCCGAGATTTAGGCCATTTGTATGTATTTGGAAAAATAAATAATATAACATTGTAATAAAAATGTTATATTCTTAATGATGTATTAACATGGAATTGTGATGAGGTGGAAATTATATCTGAAGTATGAACTATCAGAATTTGAATGTTGCATGTAGCATGACATGCTTTATGTAATGGCATGATGGCATTTCATATGCATGGTCACATCACAGCAGAATTTGGTGTGGTATATGATATTTATTATTCACCATTCTTGGTGAATGTGTAGTGAAAGCTACGAAATGGGACCACGTCAATGAAACTCAGCGAGTTGTATAAAACAATAATAAATATAAATCATTTGTGTTTATGTTGTGCGCTTCAGATGGGGTAGATCCTAAGGTGAAAAGACCCAAATTTATACCCGGTTAGACATGATCACTGGCGGTGAAAGCTTGTAAAAATGTCGGAAGGCGTTACGCGATCGCCGGTGTGACCACAGAAAAAGAGCGGTGGCTTTATGAAAAGCATAGAGTTGTAAAAAAATTCAAGTGAATATTGGAGGGTTGTCCAATAGTTTAAGTCATTGGGTGAAACACCAATGACTAGTTTTCACACTTGGCATTGCAGGCGTGAGGGAGTTAGTCGGGACTCGGGTTGTGGGCATGAGGAGTCTCATCTCATGCATGACAAGTAATATTCCATATATGATTACATTATTTGTATGGAATGTGATTGGACATTTTCATGGTTGCCATTGCATGTGCATTTTAGGTGGGTTGTAGCCCTTTTAGGAGAATTTTCTGCAAGGCATTGCTCACCCGTTGTAGGACCCGCTTCCCGGAGTATGGGGTGTCTGGGAGACGGCTCGACAAAGAATTTGTGATTATGAAGAAGGTCGATGTGGCCATGATCTTTACAGCACAGTAACATTTTGGCAAAAGATTTTGTATAAAGATTTGTAACTAAATTCTTTTAGGTTATTATCTAAATAGTTGGGTATGTAAGTATGAGTAAGAGGGTCGTTATTGAACTCTTACGATTATAGTGTCAAAGTTTTTATTTATAGTTAGATTTAAATGTGAATGAATGGATTAGAGTAAAAGGGATGTATATTGAATCTGGACAGATGGACTATTGCAAATTAAATACTACTTCTATTAAGGACTGGATGGGTTGTGATTATACTGTTATACATGTTGTATGTTGGGTGAGGCTCTGAGCAGGAGACTATCACCGATTTTTGTGAAAATGTGGATGCAGTCAAATGGGGCCATGATAGTGTGAGTATTAGGTCACCCGGGAGTTCATGGGAATTTCTGCGGGTTGACAACTTGTCGCGGGACCTAGTTTAGGGGATCACAAGCTCACTGTTTGCCAGAGTTTGAATTCGCGACATGGGTTTTCTTTATCTACTTGAGGGCTTTGGCTATATGCTGCAACTTGGTGTACTCTGTGACATGGTTCAGTTTGGCGAAATCGCGATTGGTAAAAATTGTTTCTTCCTGTTTTCTGTGCTGGGGCCCCATGATGTCGGGATAGTATTTTTTTTTTTTTCAATATGACAATGTCGTGATTGCAGGTTCCCTCGTCAAGCATCGAGACTCGCCCAGGCAAGAGGTCAAGGTCAGGATAGAGCTCGTCACAAGCGATTTCGTGTCACGACAGAGATTTGTAGTGTCGAAAAAAAATCGCATGGGGTTGTGTCGCGACATAGTGTGACGCCCCATTTCCCGGGAGTCCGTTGACAACCCGTCAACCCGTGGAATATTCGTGGATGTCGGGTAATCCGACACCACTCACGAAAATCGGGCAGAGTCTCCTTTATACGTGGAGCTCTACCCAAAATGCAACCTGTCCCAATCACATGGCAACCTGTCCCGATATTTTACAAAGACCACACCGGGTCCATATACAATTAAAATGAGTAAAAATGGCCACGTGGGCCCATACATCAATACTCACAAAATTACATATTAACTATATTACATGGTTCAAGAGTTAATCAGTCACTCTTAATTCAAACATATATTAAAATTTTAAAATTTCTAATACATGTTATACAAAATGAAAATTTCAAAGCCACAATCCGGCTTTCTTCTAAACGCGGCCTCTGAGGCCGTCCCCGTACACCCCTATACCTAAAATAGTGAGTCTCCTCAACAGGCGAGCAAAGCCCAAGAGTGATAATTTCACGTGGGCTACTCCCATCTAAGTGCACATGTCATTGCAAACAATCACACTCAAGTAAATACATGATCCTACTTGAATGTCTACAGACCCAAACCCATGTCTTGAGTCCTCACCGACTCCCTCACACATGCCTAAGCCAAATGCGAGTAAAAATAAGGTTTTCAAACAAAAGCTTTTTGTTCTCGAAAACTTACTACCGAGATTCGGTAAATATATTGGACTACCCTCCGAGGCGAATCTGTTGGATAACCCTCCGAAACAATTCATGGGCCCCTCCGACGTGAATTGTTGGACAATCTCCCAACACAATTCTCCGGAAAATCTTCCGTCGAAATTCCTTTCACAATATTTTCCTTTTTATTTTCTTTCATGTCATGCACTCACTCCTAATATTCTAGGGTGCCCTAGTGCATATAGAATGCATTATGCCAATCCCAACAACTCATGCTAATATATAAAACATGTATATATTAACATAATTAATTCACACAACTCATGTTATTAAATTCAAATCAATAATACCAAAATTAGCTCACATGGGCTAATTAAAAAATACAAGCAATTCATTTTGAATCATTCAACAACACAAAAAATCACCAAAATCACGTGAATGGTGAAACCCTTGGGTTGGCACTGTTCACGGCCACACAATTAGGGATTTCTTCACTCGGTTCAAAGCTTTTGAGACCGATAACACGACCTTCTAGGCCTCAACAAATCCTCATCCATAAAATGGCCCTTAGCCAAAGAATAAACCAAGTAGGAAAAGATCCCTACCTCTTGGAGTTGTCGGAACTCCACCAAATCGGTGTCCACGCATAACACTCGCCGCATAGAACAGCTTTACTTCTTGGCCCAAAGCGAACCGACGGTCCGAACGACGGGAAATCTAGAGAGAAGTAGCTCTCTCTCTCTCTCTAAAAATCTGAATCTCAGCCCACTGCCCATTTTTTGTGTTTTCCATGGGGAAGAAAACTATTCTTCTCTTTTGTCTTATTCTCATTTAATCTTTTCAATAATTCCCATCTTGTCCTTATATCTTGATTTTTGACACATGGCTTAATCTAAACCATTCATCTCCACCCTCTCTCTAATCATGCAACATGTGTCATATGAGTACATGTAATAGGTGACTTTGTCACATCATGTCTTCACTTGTCGTTTACGCCACCAACACCCTAAGTCGAAAAAAATCTGAAATTCTCGACCGTCTCGAATTCGACTTAAATTCGACGGTAGCTAGATTTCGTGAGACGACCCCAACGGTGAAGTCCGTTTCATCATCCGAGATCTAGAACAATTTCGGGTTTGACCAAAATTACCGTTTTACCCATTTTTCAAAAAATTTGAATTTTCCCAGGTTTTACATTCTCCTTTCCTTAAAAAGAATTTCGTCCCGAAATTTTGTACAATCACTATGAACCACATGCATATGCAACATGCACTATACCATGCATGTAAACTAGTCATTTAAGTATTAAACGACTAAACCATGTACCTTCATCCCTAAACAAGAAGGGATAGGTGGCCGCATCGTGTCCTCTCGCGGGCCACACTAACTCCTCCACTCACCTGTTACCATAGCACCCTCACTAGCCTCACGATCTTGCGTCGCAAAACCTAATCCCGGCTATCCATAATGTACACTGGTCCTTCCTCGAAGGTCCCATCCGTGTCAACCTCAATCTCTCCCCAATCCACTACATGAGCTGGATTTAGAGTGTAAACGTGAAATACCTCATGGACACCCGACACGCCGGGCGCAGCGCCAACCGTACGCCACCGCCTACCCTCTCGGTGCACCCCGAAGGGCCCAATGAACCTCTGACGATAGCTTCCCCGCGCTTACGGAACCCGACCACTCCCTCTCTTAGGCATCACCTTCAAGAAGACGCGCGATCTCCAACCTCGAACTCTACCGTTGATCGCCGCATCGCCACAGCCTCTTCTGCACCATTCGAGTCGGAGAAGACGCCGTTGTATCAATCTCACCTTCTCGAAGGTGTTCCTGACCGATCAGACCAGCTGACTGAGCTCCTCCCACCTCGGTCCAACATAACGGTGACCCGCATGGCCTCCCATACAATGCCCTCATGGTGCCATCCTCGTATACCCGCCGATAAACTCGCGGTTGCAGCGTAATTCCACTAAAGGTAAATGCTCTTCCCAACTACTCCCATGATCTAAAGACGCACGCCGCAAAGACGCCCTTCTAACACCCGTATAGTCCCTCTCCCGACACCATCCGTCCGCTGGTGGAAAATGTACTACGGGTCAGCCGTGGTGCCCATAGCCTGGAAACTCTTCCAAAAGTGCTACCAACCCTGGCCCCCATCCGACACTCATGGGATACCGGTATCTACGTAGCCTGACGATTTCTAATGTATAACCGATGTAATCTCTCCAATGAAGGTCATTCGCGACGTACAGAAATGTGCCGACTTCCCGTGAGCCGGTCCACTATCACCCGTATTAAAGACATGTCCTTGCGGTGTTCGTGGGCAAGTGGGTCACAAAATCCATCGACGTGCTCCCACTCACCTGCCCACCTCCATAATGGCCGGCAAATTGCTGGGCCTCTGTCACTTAACCGCTGGACACGTGAGACATCGTCGAACAAAGTCCCCTGCGTGTCTCTTCATTCCTCTCCAATAGTACTGGTGACGAAGATCCTAGTACATCTTCATGCCACCTGGATGCACGGAAAATCGAGAGAAGTGAAACTCCCTGAGAATCTCCCCTCTTAAATCGATCAACTGGGGAACCACTACCTGTCCTCTATACCGAAGACTACGATCCGCTGGACTGGCCCAAATTTCATCACCCTCAGATCCGATTGACCCGGTCCCCTGATGGACACTATCTCCGTCTCCGTCCCCGAGACTCCAATCAATTGCTCAACAGAGATGGCGAGCTACTAAACTCCCCAACGCACTCGAGCCGCCGCGGTACCGTGTACCCCAAACCATCCCACGCCCCCGAGCATCCGCCACTCCCGTGAAGCTATACTAGCCAATGCTCCCTATGACTTTCGACAGCGCATCAACCACCACATTTGCCTTACCATGATGGTAATGTAAAGTAAGTCAATCCTCTAGGAACTCATCCATCTCGTTGCCTCATGTTGAGGTCTCCGCCAAGGTGAAAATATACTTCGACTTTATGTTCTAAGTACACCCGAACTGTTCGTACAGTGGGCACGGCGCCAAATCTTCAAGGCGGCACATACCGCTAACTCCATGTCGTGTGTGGGTAATTCGCTCATGATTCTTCAATTGATGAGAACCATAAGAGCCACTCCTCCCTGACCGTGATCAAACACATCCCAGTCCGGCCCTCGAGGCATCACAATACACTATGTACCCCTGTCCCTTGTCCGAGACTATCAAGATAGAAGTAGTAGTAAGCCTTCTTTTCAACTCCTGGAATGCCTCCTCGCATCAATCATCCCAATCAAACTTGACCTCCTTCCGAGTCAATCTAAATACAGCGCCGCTAATCGGGAGAAATCCTCAATGAATCTCCTGTAGTACCCAGCCAATCCCAAGAAACTACGTATCTCGAAGACTGACTTCGGCCTCGCCCAACTCATCACGGCCTCACCTTTCTCCGGAATCCACCGACTTGATGCCGACACCACGTGTCCCAAAAATCTCACCTCGCAAGCCAAACTCGCACTTCTACTAACTCGCGATAGCCGATGATCTCTCAGAATCAGAAACGATCCTCGCGATACTCATGCTCCCACGCTAACTGGGAGTAGATCAAAATGTCATCCACAAAGACTACGACAAACTAATCTAGATAGGGTTGGAACACCCTATGCATGAGATCCATGAATGTTGCTGGCGCATTCGTCAATCCAAAGGGCATCATCGTAAACTCAAAGTGCCCATAAAGAGTCCTAAATGTTGTCTTAGGGATATCTGTCTCCCTAACCCTCAGCTGATGGTAACCAGTTGTCTATCTTGGAGTAGACTCACGCTCCTCTCAACTGATCAAACAAATCATCAATCCTCGGCAATGGGTACCGATTCTTGATCGTAACCCTGTTCAACTGCCTGTAATCAATGCATAGTCGAAGGGTCTTGTCCTTCTTCTTCGCAAATAGACTAAGCGCCCATGGTGAAGTGCCTTGCCTAATGAACCCCTTGTCCAGCAATAACTCGTGGAATGACCTCGAGTTCCCCGGAACTCAACCGGTGCCATCCTATGAGTCATAGAGATGGGTGAAGTACCAGGTGTAACTCGACACCGGTCTACAACCCTACGAGGCAATCCGATAGCTCATCCGTAAAAACATCCTCATACTCATAAACTACTCGAGCAGACTAAGTCCGGGCCTTCACTCGCCCTTTCAGGTAAGGCTTAGCCAACCCACCAACCGGCCCCCGACACCCGGGACTCGCACAATCACCGGGACAAAATATCATGTGTCATTCCTTGAAATACAACACGAGTACCATCCTGCATGTAAGCGAGTAACCTCCTACGCTCACAATCGATAACGACTCTATAAGTCAGCGCCCAATCCATCCCTGTGATGACGTCGAACTCGACATGTCCATGACCTCAGTCCACCGGGTGGAGTAGAGTCCCTCAGACCCTAACTCCGCAACCTCAACATATCATCCCTATCCTCGCCCCTAATCCCTAGGGAGAATTCACATACAAAAGGCCCTCCAAGGCCTCAACCCTGTGCCTCAACTCTATCACAAACTCGATGCAAAGAATGAATGAATGCGACGAACCAGAATCAAATAACACTCTTACCCATAGGCGATAGCAAAAACGTACTCGTGATAACCGCTGATCCGGGCCGACCCACCAAAGGGTGTGATGCCGGCGCATGCCCCGAACCCCCGACGCCCCGCCCGCGGCCTCATCCCGCCGCCCATAACCCGGGCCTCCGCTTGCCTGCGGTAACGGAGGTGCCCATGCCCCCGAGACCGAAACCGGCCCTTAGCCCGTATCGGGCTGTGGAGGAATATAACAGATCCTCCTATCTCATCACGACCGAACTCGCGGCCGGGGTCCCAAACCCCTGGGATCCTTGTTCGAGGGCAACCTCTTGATATGTCCCGGCCGCTGGCAATGGTAAAGACACCATCCGCCCCACCCGACCGGGCAACTCCGATCCGTCCCGGCCCGGTGGCCGGCCCCGAACACTCGTGGAACTGAAGCCCTCCCCGCCTTCTCAAACCAGAAGAATACCGACTCTCCTTCCTCTGCCATTAACACCCGCATCCCGAGCGCCCAAGCATCCTCGGTCTCTTTCTATGGTCGTGGTTGTCTAACCATGGAGTCCACAACCTGTAGGGCGAAGTCCTAAAATCCCGCTCCGACGGAATAACTTTAGCCCACTTTCGAATCTCCCGACCAGCCATGTCCGTGGCCACGTATCATCGCGAAATGGGCTAGCTCCATGAATCTAGCCACATACTCCATCACTATCATCGTCCTCGGTTCAAATTTAGGAACTTCGAGTTTCGATGAGCAAGATCCGAAAATACTTGCCCATGAACAAATTTCCCGAACTCAAGCCCATGTCATTGCCTCTAGATCTCTAGAGGTCTTCACGCCTAGCTCTACCATACTGCCTCACCTCTAGCCGGAATGCGCTCGCCTCGTCCCCGGGCCGTGGCCGAGGTAATCTACATAGCCTCCAGCACCTTCCTTAACCCGCATGAAACTAAATGGTCCGCCACCATCGGATCTCCTCCCGCGAACACCGAGGATGATGTGCCCTAAACCTCCGAGGTTACGACCTCCCCGGCTACTCACAGACTAGTCAGGCAATAGCAAACAGCCGTGAATCCCATAGCCTCAAAGAAAAAGCCCATATCAACACTGCAGCTCGACAAGCACCCCATGGACGACCTCTACGTCCTCTCCCGTGACTAGCCATCTACACATGTCCAATGGCAAGTTAAATTCTAATGCAGTATCTCTAAGGCTTAAACACAGCCTCGAGACACTATTCACATACCGAAAAATATTTCATACACCATGTCCATGCATCCATAGGTAATGCAAGACAATAATTCAATATATTAAATCATAAGCAACAAAAAAAAATTTATTTTATTTTGTTTAATTTTTATTTTATTTTCAAAAAAAAATTTATTTTATTTTATTGTTTGAAAACCTCGTGAACAGTGCTCATGAATAGTGTTCATGAACAGTGTCCCAAACAAAGGACTCAACAAGGCATTGAGTCAAAACTAAGCTCGAGTGCACAAAGGCACCCACCCTTTGGCCTAGCCTTCAAGCGCGACACACTACGCCGTGTCGTGAAGGCCCGCCCGGCCATGTCGTGAGGCCTAGCCCACGGGTTGCGGTCGCAGTTCGGCCTGCCATGTCGCAGCTCCGGCTCCGCCAGGTCGCACAAGACGCCGATCGTGTCACGCATAGCGGCCGTGATCGCTAAGGCAGACGCGACGCGACCGGCACGCCGTGGTCGCTACCGCGGTCGCGCCTCTAGGTACGAGCATAAATATTGTATTCCGAATTTGGGCCTCCCTACCGCGACGCTGTGGTCGCCGCAGGCGCCCGTGTCGCCGCACGTGGCTTCATGTCGCCGCCAAGATCCTACGCCGTATCGCGTTCTACCGCTTGTGATCGTGACCCAAAGGTCGCCCCACTCAGCCACGATACAAAATTTTGTATCGCAACCCCGCCCACCCAGCCAGGCCGGCGGCTCCTCATTCACACGCCCACGCAGCCGGCCGTGTCGCTGCCCAGATCAAGGGCCCTACCACGCCCGTGTCGCGTGGCCGTGCTCCGACCGGTCACTGGCCATGCCTCACACAGATCCCGCTATGTCACAATACAACTCGTGACGTGACTCCAAATTTAGGAATCAAGCAAAGAAATTCCATTCCGTACCTCCCGCAACCTTTTTTTTTTTTTTTCACATCATTTTTTTTTCATTTTCTCATTCCAACTACTGGAAAACCACCAATATATATATATATATATTTAAATAAATTTATTAAAAATTTTTTTTTCCAAGCTTTTACACATTGTAAAACCTCAAAAAAAAAAAAAAATTTCTTCTCATCATTTTTTTTCCTACGTGCTATTCACTAAGCACACAATTCACACAACATACACAACAATTCATGATATGCACACCATTCACACATAAAACACAATACATGCAAAGGCTTAACTCGTCCCGTGACTCCGCTAGGTAATTCACATACCTAAACCTCAACATCGAAGCCATACAAACTGTGGATGTTTCTTACACCTTAATGACCAAGGCCTAAGCCCAAGTCCCTCAAGCCCTAGGTTTTCATTTACCTAAGCTCTACACCCACCGAGCTCCCAAGGTAATCGCTTACCTTAGCTCTGATATCAAGCTGTGGCGCCCCATTTCCCGAGGGTCCGTTGACAACCCGTCAACCCGCGAAATATTCGTGGATATCAGGTAACCCGACACCACTCATGAAAATCGGGCAGAGTCTCATTTATACGGGGAGCTCTACCCAAAATACAACATGGCAACCTGTCCCAATATTTTACAAAGTTCACACCGGTCCATACAATTAAACGAGTAAAAATGGCCACGTGGGCCCTCTATCATTTCACAAAATTATATATTAACTATATTACATGGTTCAAGAGTTAATCAAGGACTTAATTCAACATATATTAAAATTTTAAAATTTCTAATACATGTTATACAAAATGAAAATTTGGAAGCCAATAATCCGGTTCTTTTCTAAACGCCGGCCTCTAAATGAAGGCGTCCCTCCCGTACACTTCAATTCGAAATAGTGATCCCTTGACAGGTGAGCAAAGCCCGCGAAGGATAATTTCCTACGTGGGTTACTTCTCACCTAAGTGTATGGTGTCATGGCAACAATCACACTCAAGTAAATACATGATCCTACTTTGAATGTCTACATGCCTGTATGTCTCGAAGTCCACCGACTCCCCACACATGCCTAAGCCAAATGCTTATAAAAATACGCTTTAAAAGCTTTTTGTTCACGAAACTTACTACCGATTCAAATATATCGACTACCCTTCGAGGCAAACTGGCTGATAACCCTCCAAACAATCTTATGAGCCCCTCCGACGTGAACGCTTGACAATCTCCCAACATACCGGAACTTCATTTAAATTTCTTTCACAATATTTTCCTTTATTTTCTTTCATGTCATGCAATCACTCCTAATATCCTGGTGCCCAGCGCTGCATATGGAATGCATTATGCCAATCCTGAAATAACTCATGCTAATATATAAACATGTATATATTAACATAATTAATTCACACAACTCATGTGTTATTAAATTCACATCAATAACACCAAAATTAGCTCTACGGCTAATTAACAATTACAAGCAATTCATTTTGAATCACTCAACAACATTAAATCACGTGAATGCTGAAACTCTGTCAAGATCAACACAAATGTATAATTGCGATTTCTTCACTCTGGCTCAAAGCTTGAGATCGATAACACGCACCTTCTAGGCCTCAAACAAACTCTATCCATAAAATGGCCCTCAGTCAAGAATAAACTGGCAGAAAGATCCCTACCTCTGGAGTCATTTAACTCCACCACCTGTCCACGCTGCACTCGGGCCACGTAGAACATCTGTACTTCTTGGTTCGAAGCAAAACCGACTGGTCCGAACTATCAGAAATCTGTAGAGTAAAGCAAATTTCTCTCTCTCTAAAATCTGAATCTCAAATTCCACTCCGCCCTCGTTCTTTAGGCTTCCACTGAGAAGAAACGATTCTTCTTTTGTCTTATTCTCATTTAATCTTTTCAATAATTCCCATCTTGTCCTTATGTCTTGATTTTTGACACATGACTTAATTTAAGTCATTCATCTCCACCCTCTCTCTAATCATGCAACATGTGTCACATGAGTACATATAATAGGTGACTTTTGTCATATCACATGTCTTTCACGAAGTTGCTTACTACACTCGACACCCTGCCTCAAAATGTGAAATTCGACCGCTTCATAATTCAACGAAATTCGATGGTAGCTATATTTTATGAGATCATCTCAATGGTGAAGTCTGTTTCATCATCCGAGATCTAGGAAAATTTCGAGTTTTGACCGAAATTACCGTTTTACCCCTTTTTTTAGAAAATTCGAATTTTCTCGGGTTTTACACATAGTGTTTCATGTTGCGACAGAGTTTGGCCAAGACCAAAGGGTCTTTTTTTGTGACATAATACTTTTAGGTCGCCAAAGAGTCATCAGCTAAAGCGTGACGCCCCAAACCTGGGGTCCGTCACCACCCACAACTCACAACACACTTCTCGTGGAATGCCTTCAACCCGACATTTTTCACGAAAATCGGCGTAGTCTCCTTGCACGGAGCTCCGCTCCAAATACAAACCCGTGATATAACCCGTCCAAACATTACATCATGGCGCCAAATGTACCAAGTCGCCCAATACAACACTACTCATCAATATATATATCCAACTATATCCAATAGTTTCCAGAGTTCAATTGTTTTTATTTTATAAAAACATATATTAAAAATTAAAACAATTCTAATACATGTAGAAACCATCAAAGCCACATTCCCGTTTCTCTCTTCTAAACTCAGTCTCAGATCTAGCCGTCTCCTCGCACACTCCCCAAATTGCAAAATAGTATCCCTCGACAGTGGTGAGCTAATGCTCAAGAGGGAATCACCCTAAGTGGGCTAACACCTAAGTGCATATGCAATGCTCCAAAGTAAACACACATTCAAGAAAATGCATGATCCTACTTGAATATTTAATTTACCATCTCATACCCCGAGTCCACTTCCATTCCCTACACCTCGCCAAGCCTCGTATGAGAATTATTATGTTTATTTGTGGACAATCCGATGTGTATATATATATATATATATATCAATTGGGCCGTCTCCGACGATTGATATTATTTATGGACTACCCGATGTATAAATCATTGCCTCCCGACAATTGATATTTTTTTGGTATGGACTACCCTCCGATAATTATCATTTTAGACCAAACCCTCAAAAACCATTTTCTATAAGACTCATCTCATGCACTCCTCCTACTAGTCTAGGTGTCCCGATTATCTGGAATGCATGATGCCAATTCCATTCTGATTTTATAACACATGCAAATATATAAACATGCATATATTCATAAAAATTAAATCACACAATCATGTTATGTAATTTCGCATTTCATCACATCAAAATTAGCTCACATGGGCTAATGATCAAGCACGAGCAATTCTACTTGAATTACTCGACCAAACACATTAATTCTCAAAATTTATATTCTCGGGAATAGTGAAACCCTCGGTTACTATTCCCGGAAAATCACCAATCGTCGGTTCACTTTGTGAACCCGAATTTCACGGCCATTTCCGGCCTCATACACATCAAAGCATCATTTATAGCATAAGAACATCACCAAGGATGCCCAAACGGCCTGACCCCACGAGACTACATAGGGCTCAAAATTCTCACATTTTGGTCCCAGAGTTTTGGGACCGTCCAAGCGACGCTCCCACGGCCTCAAATCAACTCAAACATCAACAGCTCTTAAACAAAGAGTAAAACCCAAATGCGGAGAATCCCTACCTCACGGGTTTGTCTAAACTCTGCCCAAATCCAGTACCCGTGCATAGGCCTCTCCGCGTAGAGCAGCTTTCCTTCTCGTCCAGAAGACTGCCGACGGTCGGATTGCCCGATATTCTAGAGAGAAGTGACACTCTCTCACTCTGGCTGCCAAATTGCTCTCTGCAACTCTATACAACCCCACGTTTTGGTCTCTAATTAAAGGAGGAAGATGAGCACTATTGAGGTTTTTTGTCACTTCCTCGTTTAACTATTCCAAAATGACCATTTTGTCATACATTCCAGTTTTGACATTCGGCACTATCTCGGCGGATCCATTCCATCATTTCTCTACTCCTTGCCGCCTTGGCATGATGCGTGCTATATGTGACTTTTGTTGCATTGAAAATTGTTTCTGACACGAACATGATACCTCGAAGCGATGTAAATTAGAGCGTCTCAGAAATTCAACGAAATTCGACATGCTAGATAGATTTCGTGAGACGATTCCAACGGTGCAATCTGTTTCTTCATCTGAGATCTAGAGAATAAATTCCGTATTTTTAACATAAATTACAATTTTGTAACCGAAATTACGATTTTGCCCTTTTTCCAGAAATTTGAATTTCTCGGGTCTTACATTCTCCTACTTAAGGAATTTAGATCTGAAATTGAGGACAATCTTACTCACTAACATGCATGTACAACGCGTGCCTCTCTGCCATGTATTTCGTCATTCTTATTAGCGAACTACATTGCCTTCATCCCTAAACGAAGGGGATGTGTGGCGCGAAATCGTGTCTCGGCTCCCACGTAAACTCCTCCCACTCCATGGTGCTAGTCATAGCACCAGCACTAGCCTCACCGGTCTTGCGTCGTAAACCCCGATCACGGCTATCTACAAAATGCACCTTACGGTCCCTCCTCGAAGGTGTCAGGTGTCAACCTCTATCGCCTCGATCCACCACATGAGCCCGAATGCAGAGTATACTTGGGCTGCATGGAGACTTGAAATACCTGGAAAGGACACTGACATCTTGTATTAGCATGTCGATGCCTGCAGTGCCTACCCTCTCGAGTATCTCGAAGGCCCAATGAACCTCGGCGATAGCTTCCCGCACTTGCAGAACATGACCACTCCTCTGCTTGGGCATCGCCCGAAGGCGTGATCCTGACCTCGAGCTCTAGGGTCGGCCGTGGCACATGCATAACTCTTCTACAGGCTGCGTAGAGTGAGAGGCTTATTTGTCGTCATCAAGCTCACCTTCTCGGTGTCTCTAATCAAATCAGGACGATAATTAGACTCCTCTCCCGCCCTCGGTCAAACATATGATGACTACATGGCCTCCCGAAGTACAATGCCTCATACGGTGCCATCGTATACTCTTCAAGTAAATTGTTGTAAGTAGAATTCCACTAAGGCAAATGCTCCTCCCAGCCGCCCTTATGATCCAGGACGCGTAACAAGTAGCATGTCCTCTAACTGTATATAATCCATACAACCGTAACCCTACACAACCCTTGTAGTATGTAAGCTAACCTCCCCAAGGTCACAATCTTTGACAATCTAGTGGTGTCAGCCTAGTCCATGTCATGAATGACATCCATATACCGAGCCCTTGTCGACTCAACAACACCCAATGCAATCTCCAAAGGGGTATCCAAATCTCGAGTCACTCCTGACTCCTATCACTCAACTCTAAGTCTACGTGATAACTTGACCGCGTGTTTTCATTTCGAGTCACTTCCGACTCCTATCACTCAACTCTAAGTCTATGTGATACTTGTCCGTGTGTTTTCATTTCGGGCAACATAACTCTTCGGCTTACAATTTGAGCCTGTTACATTCACACAGAAATTTGGGACGTCTCCCCGGGTCTCTTACACCCTAACTCCAGGCTTCTCACGCCCAAGGTGCGCCCCCTTGCTGCCCAGTACTTCTATTACACTTCGACTCTTTGATTCGAACCATGAGTCTTTGTGAGCGTGGATTCCACGGCTCATTCGGCCGCGCTCGCTAAGAGTGGTGAATGACCACTCTGGAGTACTGCAGGCTTCGGCGATGTCATCGTGCTGCGAACCGCAATGATGCCATCTTTGTGACACCCGATCCGAGGTCCACCATGAAGCGAGTCTCGGAGATCTCATCATAATCCCGACCTATCAAGGTCAACTCTCACCATCCCTAGGAAGAACATCTATACACGAAGCTACTAAAGGCCTTAACCTCTAAGCCCGAATCCAGTCGTGTCGGGTATGTAGCCCGGCTGGAGTCCCGATTAATGTGACCGATGTTGTCAACTCATCCATGTCAGCTTTGACATCAACTTATGACCAATAGGTCTACCACCTATAAAGTCCACCCGCCTTCCGTTCTTTGTAACTCGATCATCCCACGGCACAGCCCACCTCGGCCCCTCGGCTTTATCTGTGTTGCTAAGAGTGCTTGTACCCGCGCCGAAGCGGCCGGTTCTCGACCCGTGCTGGGTGTGGAGAATGAGCAAGTATCTCTCTATTCTCATTCGCGGGACTGTGTCCCGAAGTCACAGGATCCACCGTCTGCAGAAACGATCGAGTCTCCACATGCCAAATCCACGGACTGAAGTCACGAAACTGCGTGTGAAGCGAAGTCTTACGCACTCTCCACAGAACTAGAAGAAGGTTGATCCTCCCTCTTTGCTACCAACACGTATCCGAGTGTTACAGGCATCCTCGATCTCTCTCTCTCTAATAGTCGGGGCCGTCCCGACCATGAGTCCGCGTCAGTAAGGTAATCTACAATCCTGCCCCGAATGGACAACCCGACCCATTCTGCCAGTCTCATCAATACCGACCAATCGAAACTACATATCTCGCCGACATTCGGTCTCTCCCAACTCATCCGCGGTCTCAACCTTCTGCGGGTCAACGATCTGCTGATCACCGATGCCACATGTCCCCAATCTCACCCAGTAGCTAAAAATTCGCGCTACTTGAACTTGCGTACGGTGATGGTCTCTCAACCAGTATGTCTGATCCTCGAATGATACTCATGCTCCCGCTCATTTGAGTAGATCAAAAATGTCATCCACGAAGACCCACGACAAATTGATCTAGATAGGGTTGGAATATCCTATGCATGAGATCCATGAGCAGCTCTTTGGCGCGTTCGTCGATCAAGGGGCATCACTTGAAGCCAAACTCAAGTGCCCATAACCGTCTAGCATTTGTCTTAGGGATATCTGTCTCCCGCAACCCTCAGCGATGGTAACCGATTGCAGAAGGTCTGTCTTGGAGTAGACTCGCTCCTCTCCAGCCCAGTCGAATAAATCATGATCCTGGTAATGGAGTGGAATTCTTAATCATAACCACATTCAAGCGCTGTGAGTCGATACCGCAATCCACGAGGTCTTGTCCTTCTTTGCAAACAAGCGGACGCCCGTGGTGAAGTGCTCGGTCTTATGAGACACTGTCGATGGCTCCTATGGCTAGACTGAGGTTTGCGCAACTCAGCCAGGTGCCGTCTATCTTAGTCATAGAGATGGGTGAAGTACCAGGTGTAGCTTCGTGTGAAGTCACTACGGAATTAGTTCGAATTAACTGTCTGGGAAAAACATCCACATACTCATATCTTACTCGAGGTAGATCTAAGTCACAGTCTCTCATAGTCCTCCCGAGGTGAGCTCGCTAGCCAACCGCTAAGCGTCACGACAAGCCCGGACTCATTATGCATGCAGGGTAAGATGTCATGCTTGTCCCCCACAGCCACCACACGAGTCTCTTAGTCCTGCGATATGGCGGTAACCCTCCTACGCTCCTGATCGATGACTACTGTGGGCATCTGTGATCCATCCCCAGAGATGACCATCAGACTCGACATGTCCATGATCTCGGGTCCACTATGAGTAGAGTCCCCAGGATCTCCGACTCCTGACCTCAAACATATCATCCCCCCATTCTGTTTCAATCCCTGGGGAGAACTCACCTACAAAGAAATACATCTAAGATCTCTAGAGTCCTTGCCCATTTCAGTATTTGGGCCTCACCCTCTACATTGGAACACGAGCTAGTCTAATCTGTAGTGTCGAAGTGTCTCTCCATAGCCTCTAACACCTTCGTTACTGTATGAGTCAATGAGTGCACTTAGTCGGATCTCCTCCTCCTGTGAATGTCGGGGAGGATGATGCGCCACCCAAACCTCTGGGGTTACTGGGATCTCCTTGACCACCGCTATACCCGGCTGTGCGTGAAGTAGGCTGCAATCTGCCTGCAGGCGCCAGTAAAAGCCTCGCGATCAAACCTTGGTGGTGTCTGACCAGTACCTCTTGGACGCCCCCTACGCCCTCGTCCTGTACTAGCCATCTACACAGTTAAAATGGCAGTTAAATACAATGCAATATCTCGAAGGCATAAACATAGCCCCGAGACACTAATCATACACAAAATCAATGCATATATATCAAGTCCCTGCATTTATAAGCAATGCAAGGCAATCAATCATACATTTAAAACATTTTTTTTAACAAAAATTTCATTTTTGAAAATTTTATTTTTTCTAAAATTTTGTCTAATTTTATTTAATTTGATTTCGGCTTCAATTTAATTTAATTAAAAAAATTTTCTCGAAAATTTTTGCGATGAATAATGTTCATGAACGGGTTCATGAAACCGGTGTCTAAAATTGACTGAGATAGTCTTGAGTCAGTGTCAGCAATTTAAGTGCGCAGTAGCCAGCTGACCCGACACAACGTGCCCGGTGCGCGAGCGCACGCTGCACCTGCGCTACTGCGCGCGCTTGCTTACTGCCAGCTCCCAGCGGCGCCCGGCGCTACTGCACCGTGCGCCCGAGCCTGCCTGCCGGTGCCCAGCGCCACGCGCTGCTGCGGCGCCCGCCGACCGTGCGAAGCGCCCTGTACCGCGCGCACTTTCGTCGCCGCGTCTGGCTCAACGCCCCGCTACCACCGCTACCGCTTCGCTGCCTTCTGAAACGTGTTATTGCAGCGCACCTATGGCGTGTCCTTACCGCGCACCCCTGCGGCGCTCGTGCGACTCGCCCGGCCGACCTTCTCCAATCGTTGTTTCCAATGTCACCCCATTTTTTTCGTTTTTCTTCCCTCCTTTTTCATTTCTTCCGACCGCTGGAAAATACTAAAATATATATATATATATATATATATATATATATATATATATATATATATTTATTTATTTATTTTCTTTCATCTTAATTTACGCAATAAATTTAATAAAAATTTATTTTATCTATACCCTTTTTAATTTCCTAACAAACCAAATAAATTGCTTAAATTTATTTTATTTATTTTCTTGTTCCAGTTTAAACATTGTAACTCCTATAAAATTTTCTATTGTGCTATCCACTAAGCACACAATTCAATCCTATTTGTAACTATGTTATGTATTTTCACACAACAATTTTATCAAATCACACAAACACCAAACACATGCATGTAGTGTCTAGTTTTGTCAGTGATTTCCTAGGTAATCTCATACTAAACTCAGCATCGAACCACACCTAGTGCTTTGTTGATGTTCTTACCCATAAAGACTATGACCTAAGCCCCGAATCCTCGAAGCCCTAGATAGTTGTATACCTAAGATCTAATACCAAGCTTTAGGCGCCCAATCTGAGGTCAAGTTAACTACCAGTCAACCATGAATACTCGTGAATGTCGGGTAGCTTGGAGGCATTTTCATAATCAGTAGTCTCCCTTTATGCAGGGGGCTACCTGCTTAAATCCTAGTAGTGCCATAACACCATCCCGAACATGATATCATGAGTATAATTGCAGGCCCAATGCAACACTACTCATCAATATATATATATCAACTATATCCAATGGTTCCGGAGTTCAATTGTTTCTCTTAAAACAACATATATTAAAATTAAACAATTCTAATACATATAGAACCATGCCAAAGCCACATTCGGCTCTCTTCTAAAACCGGTCTAGGGCTGAGCCGTCTCGCAAACTCCCGTACACAGCAAAATAGTATCCCTCGGCTTGGGGTGAGCTAATGCTCGATGGTGGAATCACCCTAAGTGGGCTACTCTCCACCACAAGTGCATATGCAATGCTCCAAAAGTAAACACACATTCAAGCAAATGCATGATCACCTTGAATATCTAAGCGAGCCTTCTCGCCTGCCACAGGAGTCTCACACAGGCGTTTCCTGCTTTTTCTTTAAGCCTCGTATGAAATTATTATGTTTATTTGTGGACAATCGCCCGATGTATATATACTATATATATATATATATATATATCAATTAGTAGTCTCGATGATTGATATTATTGATATGACTATGGACTACTCAGATGTGTATATCAATTGGGTGGAGTCTCCGACAGATTGATATTTTTTGGTATGGACTGCCTCAGATAGTATCATTTTAGATAACCCTCGAGCCATTTTCTCACAGACTCATCTCATGCACTCACTCCTACAGTCCTAGGGTGTTCCAGTGCATATGGAATACGCTGATGTTAATTCCATTACGAGTATAACACGTACAAATATATAAACATGCATATATTCACAAAAAATTAAATCACACAAATCATGTTATGTAATTTCGCATTTCATCACATCAAAATTAAGCTCACATGGGCTAATTATCAAACACGAGCAATTACACTTGAATTACTCGACCAAACACATTAATTCTCAAAATTTATATTCGGGAATAGTGAAATTTTCGGTTACTATTCAGGAAAATCCTGTCGTCGGTTCACTTTGGCAGACACGAATTTCCACGGCAATTTCCGGCCTCATACACATCAAAGCATCATTTATGGCATAGAACATCACCTAGGATGCCCCAGAGCAATGCCCCACGATTTGCATAGAGAGGGCTCGAAAAATTCTCACATTTAGGTCCCAGTTTTGGGACGATCAACAACCCTCGTAGCCTCGATCAACTCAAACATCAACATGGCTCTTGACAAAGTAAAACTAAGTAGGGAGAATCCCTACCTCCGCGGAGTTTATCTAAACTCCTTAAATCCGGTACCCACGGGTAGGCCTCTCCGCGTAGAGTAGCTTTCCTTCTCGTCCCGAAGACTGCCGACGGTCAGATTGCCCGTTATTCTAGAGAGAAGTGACACTCTCTCACTCTAAAACCTTCAAATTGATCCTCACTGCCACTCCCCTACAACCCCGTTTTGGTCTCCTAATTAAGGAGGAAAGATGAGCACCTTGGTTTTGTCCTTCCTCATTTAACTATTCCAAAAATGACCATTTTGTCCTTCTGTTCCCAGTTTTGACATTCGGCACTATCTCGGCTGTCCATTTTATCATTTCTCTACTCATTCCGCCCCTTGGCACATGAGTACGTGTTATATGTGACCGTTGCATCGAAAATCGTTTTACGACTTTTAGAGCGCGATACCTCGAAACGTGTAAATTATTGTCTCGAATTCAACAAAGTCGAGTGATATGAATTTGTGAACAATTCCAACAATGCAATCAGTTTCATCATCCGAGATTTAGAGAATAAATTCTGGATTTTTAACCGAAATTACAATTTTGTAACCGAAATTATGATTTTGCCCTTTTTCTAGAAATTGGAATTTCTCGGGTCTTACACCAGGAGTTTTCTATCACGAAAGAATGTTTTTATGTCGTGACAGAGTGTGGCTAAATGGAGAGGTTTTGTGTTGCGACAGAGCAATTCTATGTCGCGACATGGTTGGTCAGGCTGGGAAGATTTTCTGTCGCGACAGAGGATTTTTAGGTCGCGATAGAGTTGGCCAAGGCAAGGAGAAATTATGTAGCGATAGAGCAATTCTATGTCACAATAGAGTTGGCCAGAGTAGGGAGAATTTACATGCGTGACGAGATTTTAGGTAGCGACAAGGCAGCGCGGCAGTATCACACATGAAGAGTTTGGGCGTCTGAGCCATGCGCACCTGACCCCGAGACTAGGCGGATTCGCACGGCCGGGCGCGGTGCGGCGATAAAGCGCCACGGCGCGCGCCAGCCGAAGGCAGCTATGTCGCCAGTAGCGAGTCGAGCGACCGCGTGGCGTGTGCGGCAGGATGTGTGCAGCGAGTTGAATGCGCGACAAGGAGTGTTTCGACAAACTTGGACGGTGTGAAGGTTCTTATGTCAGCGACTTGATATTCAGGATTCGCGGCCCGAGTTTGGGTCGAGACATGGAGGTCGTGTCGTGATGTGGCACAGCCGAGTCGTGACATAGTTGGCATGATAGGGCTTGGCGCGAAGCGACGCCACCCCAGGCGTGCCTGACAAGGCAGGTCTTGTGATGCCCGCCTTAGGCGTGAACACGACATGGCGAGTGTGCACCACGATAAAAAGCGTGCGGCGCCAGCGGAGATTCTCGGTCTGTTTATACTTGTCCGACCAGCGAAAAAAAAAAAAAAAAAAGCCGGCGCGTAGGATTTAGGGCGTCGCAGAATTGCCCGTTGGGCCCGGCTCACTCGAGGCCACAATTGTAAAGAAAACCTGATTGTGGCTTTACAAAAATCCTTTTGTAAACTTTATGTGCAAGCTAGTTTTTCCATGTGTTTTATTATGCAAGAGAGTTGTAATTAAACCCTTATGAGCTTTTTTTAATTATAATCTTGCATGTTTAAATGAAAATGGATAAAAGGCCCCGAAGTGGCCATTTAGTTGTTAAGTTTGTGGATCCCAGTAAATGGGACACATAGTGTGGTATATGGTCACCTGATATCCACGAGTCTTCCGCAAGTTGACGGTTGGTCAATGGACCCCCGGGTTTTGGGGCGTCACAAGATTGACTTGTTAATTAAGGCTAAAATATCATAGTAATTTATCTTCTTTTTGTTATTTCTTATATCGATCATAATAAATAATAAAAATGGTTATACAAATTTCAAATTATATTTAATTTATAGAATAGATCATTGATAGAAATAGGTAAGGAATTTTTTTGGTATATATAAATTCAAAGTAATTTTCTCTAACTTGCATCATTGCGTGCACCAATATATATTTATGCAAGCTAAAAGCAACATCTCAAGATAGTTCAATATGTTGAATAACTTAACTCTAACAAACATTACATTAGAATTTTTTGGAGTCTATATTTATGCGACTTGACTCATCAATAAAAAAAAAAAATTATGCGACTTGACTCCATTAGATATTCATACAAGCTGAAAGAAAATTCTCTATATATATAATTATATATGAGTCCAGTATGATGGATGACTAGACCCCGATAGTCATTATATTGAATTTTTCGAGATCGTATTTATACTATGTGGTATCCTCTCAACTTGGGTCGATAAACGCGTGGATGACTTGACTCCAAGAGACATTATATTAATTTTTTATCAAAATAACAATAATAATAATAAATACCATCCATCACACATATACAACATTAATAAATAAATAATGATATAAAACTAATAAATATATAATGATAATCAATTGTTTTAGATGGACTTGAGGTAAAATGCAAAATAAAGAATAGCTCCAAGTTATGTTGATAGGAATTAGTGTGGAAAAAAGTAATGAAAAAGACTGGGAAACTGAGATGATAATATCTAAGAAGCTTCTTAGATATAAATTTTAAAAATGCTTAGTTAGTCTTAGTTGTAGTAAAAATTTTAAAGTACAAATTCAAAATTAATAAAATATATAATCATAATCAACCATTTTAATCTTGCTAAGACAATAGACTTAATTTGGGTAAAATACAAAAATGACTTAAAGTCAGTTGTCTTAAAGAGACATGATGAAAGTTAAGTTGGTAGAATTTGAAATTATGTAGAACACAAAATATATATTCAAAGTTAATTGCCCTCCTTGCAAGTTATGTTGATAGGTTGGTATGGAAAAAAAATTATTAAAAAGACTTGGAAACTTGAAGAGCATTAAATTCTTAGAAGACTTCTACTTCCATACACATTTTATTTCAAAAGATGAATAATAATGATGATATTACAAAAACTTATTAGATATAAATATAGTAGAAATTTTAAAAAGCCTTGTCACAATGTTTTTGTTATTATTATAATTAAATGAAGTAGTAGTCCATTATACCTAGCTCATGTAGTAGAGCGTACAATATTTCAAAAAGATAGGATATGAAAAGGGAAGAGTCTCGGGTTCGATTCTTAGTAAAAATAATTACTATATTGTAATTAAAGTGTTTAACTCTAAAAAAAAAAAAAGTTGTTATAATAATAGTAACAAGTAAAAAATTTTACTTTGAGATCATTTTTTTTCTCCCTCTAAATTATTAACAATTGCAACCCCTATTTGTCACTCTTACCTTTCATTACATGTGCCGTGTTTGAAAAAGTGACCCCATGTATTCTTAAATTGACTCATTCTTTATTCTAAAAGTGCCCTTTTTACTTATTTTTTGTTATTTTATTTTTTTCTTTTCTTCTTTATGTTAGATACAAATTGGATAAATTTTACTCATTTATCTAAATATACTTAACCCTTATTAGTTTAAAATTATGTGAAATGCTTTCTTTTCATTATGTTAAAGAAAGTGAGTGACCAAAAGTGATAAGAATAAAAGAGCGAGCTTGCTTTCATGAAATTTCAAATAAAGATAATCGGTGTGTGTAGCCCAAATTTTAGGTAAGATTATAAAAATTAGCTTTCTAATAATTTCTCTAATTTCAAATTTTAAATGGTTATTAAGTTTTTTTTTTTTTTGGTTAAAAATAAATAATAATGTTATAAAAACTTTAACAACAAATTAGATTTTGAAAAAAATTCTCTAATTTTATTTTATTTAGTAAAATTTATGGATTTGTCAAAGCATTAGTATCTATATTTTATAACTTTATCATTTTTGAATGAAATATATAATTTATCTAGCTGTATTAACTCATTGTTAACAAAATTTATTATTATATCATTAGAAAACTTATTATTCATTTAGAATAATTTCTATAAAGGAGTAAACAATTACAAAGTGACACATGTACAAAGATGAATCCTAACTTGTAAAATAAATGAAAGAAAAAAAAGGGCAAACTTATAATATAAAATGTATATTCATTAATTATTTTTAAAAAGGGATTTCAAACATTACGTTTTCTCTAAAAATAAAAATAAAAATGGTATTTTAATAAACTTGAAATAATGATATGTACATTAGTAAAGATTCAAAGGTTAGGGGTTTCTTTTCTTTTGGGTCCATCATCCATGCTTGACTTGTTGGTGGGAATGATATAAAAGTCAATGCCTGTAGGTTTGCTCATAAATAAAAAACCAGAACTTGCAATTAATTCCACAGTAAACTTGCTGGTTTGGGTTGGAAGATGAGTGGAAGGCCCTTTCAACATTTGACTGCCTTTTCTCTGCTTTTGATCTGTTTCATAGCCTGTTGGAGGGTGAGTGATCATGCCGAAGTTGGGTGCATAGAGAGGGAGAGGGAAGCTCTCCTTCACTTCAAACAAGGTGTTGTTGATGTTTTGGGAATTGGAGTGCTTTCTTCAAGGGGGGATGGAGAAGACAAAAGGGATTGTTGCATTAATTGGAGAGGGGTGGAGTGTGACAACTGCATGGGTCACGTGATCAGCCTTGATCTTTCTCGCTACTATTTGGGAGGTAGGATAGGTCCTTCATTGGCAGAGTTGCAACATTTAATGTGGCCTTCGTCAGAGGTGTCCAGTTATTCTGCGTCAGCCTGCGGAGTCCCATATGTCTCGTATTAAAAACCTTGTATCAGTAAAATAGCCACATGGGCCCATAAATCCATACTCATAAAACAAATGTACGTATATTCTCATAGTTTTGTGCTTGTTCTCTGAAAAGCTTTATACATATTTACACAATATTTACTTAAAGCCACATTTCGGCTTTCTTCTCCAAAAACTTCCTCTCTTGAGTGCGTGCTCTGGATAGATCTCTGTGCACAATAAGGGGTCCCACGGCGGGGTGAGCAAAGCCAGTGAAATTCTCTGAGGTTACTCCCGCTAAAATGCATATGCAATGGCATATATAAACAATCAATCACATTCCATACAATTATTCTCTATATGAAATGTCTACAACATGCATGAGATCACAACCCCTCATGCTTATGACTGAGTCAATGAGCTCCTCACACTTGGAATGCCGGCGTGACTAAAACTTGTCACACACCACCATGGCTAAACCATTGGACACCTCAATTTTGTTATCAAAAACTGATTTTGATTCTTTTCCTTTGTTTTGTGGGCAAGCAGTTTAAAGTTTGCAGTAGGGCGCCGCCACGCCTTTTTCAACATTTTCACGAACTTGCATCGTCGGTAATTCATGTCCTAACTTAGTGAATAACACTGTGGGACTTTCTGCAGAGGATCTACTGACTTGCTCGCGAAAACATAGCAATTTATCATTTGATCATTTACCGCTCGTGAATCTACGCGGGCTTTGTCCCATTTTTCTGAGCTCACGACCCAGCTCACCAACTTGATGAATAAACCTTACCACGCACTCACCCAGGCGGCGCGATGTGACGTGCATGATGCATGATGTCAATGCATTTTCCTCGTATTACATGCATGAGACCAAAACCTTACATGAAACATTTACAAGCCATGGACAATTATAATTTATACATATAATCTACCACCATGTCAACCATATTAATACGTTAAATAGCATGCGTCGATATCTCATTTCCATACTTGCATGTTATTCAAACGAAGCCACATGCTACACAACAAGGTCTCAACTTGGAACCATTCAGCGGTACCTCCACGGCCCCTTCCGCAGACATGAACCATATTATGGTTCCAATCATCCGTCATCATCAACAAATCACAACATCTAGAAACTTTCAGTTTCTAGTAAAAACCCTAACTTCCACTGTCATGCAACCGGTCATGAAATCCATACCCCTTAGTCCCAAGGCTTGGAACCAATTCACATGGCCTCTCATGGCCTCCATCGCTCTTACCATTATAAAGCCTTTAAATTTAAAGTAAATCAAGTAGGAAGATATCCTGCCTCTTTGGAGTTTGTCGAGCTCCCGACTTCTGAGTGTTCTACGTAGATCCTGCGTGCACTAACTTTAGTACTCGAACTTTGAGCGTCGTAGCGAAACGGGAGAAAATCCTCCTTTTCCTTTCCGCCTTCTCCTTTTTCTTCCTTTTCTCTCTAAGAAACGTTTTCCTCTTTTCCCTCTTTTCCTTTCTTTTTCCTTCCTTTTTGCTTTTCTTTCCTTTTTCTCTTTCATCTGCATTTAAATTTCATTTTTCTCACCATTTTACTCTTCTCCTTTTTGTCATTTTTCTCATTTTTTGGAGAAAGCATTTCGATCCGGTCAAAGGCAATTTCCTCCTCCTTTCTACCATTTGTGTAGCTGACAACTTTAGCATTTCTTTTCTTATTTCTTTATGATCATCACCCGTGGCTTTATGCAGGCCATGGAATTTCTTTTCCCACACATGGCTCATTGTGAGCCATTCATTTAAGTGGGTCACATGGTTTTGCCAAGTGTCACTCTTTTTGAGGTGCCATGTGGCATCTCGCTACACTACCGTGTGTCATCCAGGCCGCGCGCCAGCGTGAAATCAGGCCACCTCGAGTGTGAGAATTCGGCGTGGTAGCTAAATTCGTGAGGCGATCTCAACGGAGAAATTAAGTTTAGATCATCAGAGATTTAAGAAAAATTCCGATTTTCGGCTAGAAATTTCTATTTTGCAGTTATCGAAATCTTGGATTTACTACGGGGTTTCACATTTAAAGCATTTGAACCTCGGTTGGAATCGGTTGAGGTAATTGGTGATGCGTATATACCTTGTGAAATTTCATCAGTTTGTGTAGTAGAATATAATTCTCTCTTCAAATATTTCCCGATTTTGTAGGAATTCTTCCCCCTCGGCTTCGAATCTTTCGACTTGCAATCCCTTGATCTCGGCCAATAGCTTTCTGGCACGTGAGAACCTTGGCGGCTTTACGGCGCTTCCTTGTTAAAGGCTGACTTAACTTGAGTTGGGTTAATCTTAGTAAAGCAATCCATTGGCCTCAGCAATTAATAAAATGCCTTTCCCTAATGAGTTACACTTGAGCTATACTGGCTTCCCGCAATATCTATTTCCCCTGACCAATTCTTCAAAATCGCTTGTTGTGCTTGATCTCTCTAGGAATGGTCTCACTTCTTCTTCAACATACCCATGGTTGTTCAACTTATTCAGTACCAATAGCTTTGTTTATCTTGACCTCTCTCCTAATAATCTAAACGGTTCAATTCCGAATGCTTTTGGAAACATGACTACTCTTGCATATCTTGATCTCTCTCGGAATGGTCTCACTTCTTCTTCAATACATCCATGGTTGTTCAACTTATTCAGTACCTGTAGCCTTGTTCATCGTGACCTCTCGTATAATTATCTAAATGGTTCAATTCCGGATGCTTTTGGAAACATTACTACTCTGACATATCTTGATCTATCTTCCAATCAACTTGAAGGTGAGATTCCAAGCGACAACCCAATAATATCGAAATTTGCTTTGTTGATTTGTATATATCTAGAAACCAGCTGTGGTTCAGTCAGGACGGCACTTTTGCAAACATGTGGTTTCTCTTGAATCTCTTGCGGCCTCTCTGAAATCAACTTGAAGAAGGTGAGATAAGGAAATCCTTTTACTAGAGATTTATGTAATTTACGGAGATTAATATTGTCTTATAACAATCTCAGGACTACCTAGAAAAAAAGATTTTCTAACGCTCTAATAACACATACAGAGGCTTTAGATTTATCTCATAATCGGTTCAAGGTTTATCATTTCCTAATCTTTACGGATTTTCCATTAAAGTGAGTTATATCTTGGATTCAATCAACTAAAATGGAACTTTGCACAGGGTATTGGACAACTATGTCGGTGGAAGTGTTGGACGTTACAGTAACACCCCCAAACCGAGGGTCATTTATTTCTGAGTCAACCAGCGGAGATCTGAGTGGTTGTCGGTTGCAATATCGCCGCGCTTCGGAAAATCGGGTCTGACACTGCGGGAATACTGCAAATACATCCACTGCATGGAAACATGCTACATGAGTCCAAATATAATTACAACATGATTAAAAGCGGCCACTTGGGCCAGTAGCCCGATACTCATAAATACATACTGACTATGAATCAGCTATATCAGTAGTTCTAAGGACAAATTTTGCCTTATACAACATATATTAAAATCTAAAATTCTAATACATGTGGTATACAAAATCAAAGCCACAACTCGGCTTTCTTCTAGCGGCCTCTATGATGAGCCGTCTCCTAGTCGCTCCACATTACTGAAATAATAGAATTCCCACGGCCCGGGGTGGCTATCGCTCCGATGGTGGGAAGTAAGCCCAGCCCAAAGTCAATTTACTCTCTTTAAGTGCGGTCTGATGCTCGAATAAACACATTCAAGCAAACACATGATCCTGTGAATGTCTACATGACTGGCACAGATCCAGAAGTCCTCAGGCTCTCTCACACTCGCCTAAGCCTTGTAGGGATTATTGTTTGTTAGTAGACAACCCTCCGATGTATATATATATCAACGAGGTGGGCGCTCAGAAGCGATTGATATATTATTTGTTTAATGGACTACCCTCCGATGAGATGAATTGGTAAAACTCAGACGATTGATGTTTTTAGTTTGTGGACTACCCTCAGATAATGAATATTTTAGACAACCCTCAGAACCATTTTCTCTATAGACTAGTCTCATGCACTAACCCTATGGTCTAGGATGTTCTAATTGCATATGGAATACATGTACATTCAATACGGTATAATTCACATGCGAAAATGCTAAACATGAATATTTTCACTTAAAAATTAAATCACCTGATCATGTTATGTAGTATGTTCGAACATCAAAATTAGCTAAAGCAGGCTAATGTGGTCAAACCTCAAGCAATTCGATTTGAATTACTTGACCAAACCCATATTTTCACAAATTCATTTTGTGAAGTGCATTTCCGAGGCAGTGAAACCCTCGTTCTTGTTCCTATCAAACTAAATCATCGGTTCACATTGTGAACCCACATTTTAATTTCAGCCTCAATCAAATCAAAGCATGGTTTATTTCACAATTTCATGATTTACCAACCAAACAGCCCTTAATACAGTTGCGAATGCTGCCCAACTCCAAAATTTTTATCAATTCGGTCCCATGTGAATTTGGGCAGATCAAATGGCATTGAAACTGTTCCAACCGAAACATTGAAAAACACTTAAATAAAGTGTAAAACCCAAGTAGAGAGAAACCCCTACCTCTCGGAGTTTGTCAAAAACTCACAAATCTGGTACCCACGCGTAGGCCGCTCCGCGTAGAACAGTTTTCCCTCTTGTCCCGAAGACTGCCGACGGTCGGATCGCCCGATATTCTAAAGAGAAGTCAGACGTTCTCTCTTTAGAATTTCTCCATGTTTGGCCACTGCATCTCCCCCCCTCCTTTTTCCTCTTTCCCACGTTTCTTTTTGGCTTAATGAAGGAGAAGGTGCACTATACACTATTTTGTCACTTTGTGACTTAAAATCAAAATCCAAAATGCCTATTATGTCAGCCGTTTCGCAGGTTTTGACATTATTTATCACGGTAATTGCATTCTCATCATTTCTCTACTCATACTGCCATGGTACATGATACGTGCTATATGTTACTTTCGTGCGTATCGAAAATCGTTTCTTGCACGACGGCGATGCCTCGGCGTGTAAATTCCGTGTCTCGGAATTATTAAATTTTCGTGCTAACTAGATTTGTGAGGGATTCAACGTTGCAATCGTTTCATTATCCGATATCTAGAGAATAAATTTCGGATTTTTAACCGAAATAACAATTTTGTAATCAAAGTTACGATTTTGCCCTTTTTCCAGAAATTGGAATTTCTCGAGTCTTACACATTCGTTCAAATTCAGTGCAAGGTATGGTGTCAGAAAATCACCTTTTTGGTCTCTCCTATTTGTATTACTTGGATTTATCTTTCAACTCCCTTACATTCAACGCAAGTCTTGACGAGTTCCCTTATTTCAAGCCATTTATAAAGTTGGCCTCTTGCAGGTGGGCCCACGTTTTCCTCTGGCCATTCACCTCAAAAGCCGGTTAGGAGCAACTTGATATTTCTGCCACGGAATTTCAGGCTTCATTCCCAATTGGTTTTGGGATTCAGTCAGTTTGGTTAAAATATTTCCAACAATCACATTTAAGGCACTTTGCCCAGTTTAACTTCTATGCCGAAGATCTAATTTGGGAATGGATTTGAGTTCAAACTTCTTGGAAGGTTCCATACCACAATCTGTTTTCTATGCTCGATGGTTGGATCTCTCCAACAACATGTTTTCAGGCTCTATTTATTTATCATGTGGGATTAGTGATCGATCTAATTTGAGTTTGTACCATCTTGATCTCTCAAGTAATAGATTGTTAGGAGAACTACCCCAATGTTGGAAGCAGTGGAAAGAATTAATTGTTCTTAATTTGGAAAATAATTATTTTTCTAGGAAAATTAAAAATTCGATTGGCTTGTTATATAAGATGCAAACATTGCATTTACGTAACAATAGTTTAAATGGAGCATTGCCTTCATCCTTAAAGAACTGCAGAGATTTGCATCTTGTAGATTTGGGAAAAAACAAATTGTCAGGAAGAATACCTGCATGGATAGGTGGAAGCCTGCCAAATTTGGTTGTTCTCAATCTAAGATCTAATGAATTCAATGGAAGCATACCTTTAAATCTTTGTCGACTAAGAAAGATTCAAATGTTGGACCTCTCTAGCAACAATATATCAGGAATGATACCAAAATGTCTCAGATTTAAAGCGCCATGGCTCGAGAGGTTGGTTCGGTTATTGAATATGACGAATTTGTTTCCATTTCGAGCACACAACATTCCTATGTTGATAATACATTGGTTCAATGGAAAGGAAAGGAATTAGAGTACAAAAATACTCTATGGCTCATCAAGAGCATTGATTTTTCAAGTAACAAATTGGTTGGAGAAATTCTACGATGATGCTTAGGTTGTTAGGTGTGTCGTGAACTTATCGAAACTGATTGGACCAATACCTACTACAATTGGTCAATTGAAATCACTGGATTTTCTTGATCTATCACAAAAATCGGCTTCGAGGAATTCTAATAGTCTTTCACAAATAGCTCGTCTAAGTGTTCTAGACCTATCAAATAACACCTTATCAGGTAAAATTCCTTCTAGCACTCAATTACAAAGCTTTAGTGCCTCCACATATGAGGGAAATCTAGGACTTTGTGGGCCTCCACTTTTGAAAAGGTGTCAAGAAGATAAAGATGAATCTAGAGAAGTCCCCTTTACTGGTCTTAATGGTAAAAAAGATGCCATTCGAGATGATGCAAATGATATGGTTTTATCGGCTCTTGTTCTTGGATTCGTATTTTTGGGAGTTTGGCCAACACTTTACTACTTCATCATTCATGGAAGTCCTTCTATTTCAAATTCTTGAACAAGATAATAGACCGATTATACGTGACAACAACAATAAGTATGAATAGACTACGAATGAGTTTCCAAAGTTAAATGGTAAGACTTGTTAAATTCTCTCTTTGGTTTTTTTTTTTTTTCAAAGTGTATTACCTCAGTAGTCACTTTCTATTATTGCTTAAATGTTTTTTTTATTAATTAACTTACCTTCCACAATATATGTTGATAAAATAAGATTTTTCAAATAGAAATATTATGTTTTGTTTGATTGGAAACCGCATTAAACTACTAAGGAAGCCTAGAATGTTTCAATGATGTTATGGCTTGAGAATCATAGTTGAGAAACAATAATTATGACTATTTTTTTTTCTATATTTACACAGCACAGTTTTGCCTTTATTGAAGATCAGTCAACTTGGTTTAATTATCTTTAAAATAGTGAGGTTTAATTATAAGCATACTAAGTATTTTTATATTAATCGAAAAGTAACTACTGAGGTGTTGAAGGGACCTTTTTTTTTTTTTTTTTTTGATGAATATCATTTCATTTTGGTACGAGAACTTCAATTGGCTTGGCATCTCAAGGGATCGATGAGCTAATTATGATTGAGAGTAATGGGTTTATTCCGTATTAGAGCTCGAGTGTAAGAGCTTTTGTGTTTATGTTTCTTATGTTATGCTTTGTTTAAAGCCTTTTAAACATATTATTTTTGCTACATCATATGTACGGCTTAGTATTTTGGTTCTCGCTGATGGATTCAGTAATTTTTTATCTTTTTTATTTTTTAATTCTCTTTTCATAGAATCAAATATATAAGAAAAAGATATCAAGTCCTCTGAGGTTGAATACCAGAAAATGCCTCACGAGAAACTTATTTTCTTTTGCTTATAAACAAAATTTATTTTTCCATTGATGCTATGTTATTATAATAACATTATCATGGTGTGAAATGGGATGGTAAGACTAAGCACAAAAATAGAACACTCTGTTTTTCTAGTCTTTGAAATGAAATGTAATTATTAGTGTTGGTGACCTGAATTCTTGAGCCAAAAAGATGAAGAAAGAAAAAGGCAATCCAAAAACAAGAGACGTGTCATGGCAAGCGCACACTTGTCGTGACAAGCTGGTAAACATACAAGACGCTCACCTTCTGATTTGTTGTGACAAGCACTCACTTGCTACGACAAGCAACCTCTTTCTCAAGCTTGCCCTCTTTCTAGCTTGCTGTGGCAAGCACGATTTATGCAGCATCTCTTGCCGCCTCATGTTTGTGGGCTAGGGCTTTTATACACAAATTATATATGTATCGTGTTTGTGGGTTTTTGGCATGTGAGATGATGAGATCATTGTAAGCTTACTTTTCTTCTCCCCTTCTCTTCTCCTTGCACCATTCTTTGATATAGTGAATTAATAGCTCCTCTACACATGGTTTTTCCCGATTTGGGTTTTCCACGTAAATCTTGGTTTTCCGTCTTTTTCGTTCTTGTTTTATACGCTATTTTCTAACGATAATAAAGAGACTTATAAAGCTAGGCAAAATAGAAAAAATTTAAAGCGGTTTTGATGTCAATTGTGAAGCAAAAATTTGTGTAGATTCTTTGTAAAGTTGCTACGGCCTTGAGTAGGTAAGTACAATATAGATTTTATCACGAGATGATCTTACACAGGATTGCCAGATCAGTTTGTCCTATGAAGAGTAGATCTAATTGTATTAGTGTCCATAATTGATTTTTTTTTTTTTTGTGTAATCTACGTGGAGCAATTACACCTAAGTAAATGCTGGCTCCTTAGAATTTGGTAACTTCAACTTTAGTAACAACTTATGAATATTTTTTCAGCTTACATCCATTATCCCAAGTTCTATATCAAAGCTAATCTATTAAGAGACAAATAGTTCATGGAGCGAGAATCGAGTTAATTTTGTGATTCATGGAGATCCACAATCAAGACCAGTGTTCAAAAATCATGCAAGTGGAACATTACCAAGAAGGTGCAACTTGGTGTTAAATGTTGGTAATAAGGGATTCTTTATTATACATACTTGACTACATGTGTGTGCAGGAATTGTCTAGGGTGGGTGGGTTTTATTTCTTAATTGTTCTTGCTGTTTTGCATAAGAAGTTTTATACTTCTCATTCAATTTATCATTCTAATTGAGATGATTGGAGATTGATGTGACGCCCCAAACCCGTGGTGTCCGTTGACTACCCGTCAACCCACGGAAATCTACGTGTCTCACGTCGTGAGAGCCCGCGTACATGTGTAAACTTGACCCAGCCCGGGGCCCGCACATCCTCTGACCAAATATAAATTTTATACAAAAAGGGAGTTTATTTACAATTGTCTTTGATTACAATTTATACAAAACTGGGTCTTGTGCCCAGAATTTTACAAAATACAAGAGAGGGCCATCTTGGCCGTTTCTTCGCCTCTAAAACCTGGATCACGTCCATCCCGTGCGTCTTCGATTACCTGAAAGGGGTCTACGGCGGGTGGTGAGCAAAGCCAGTGAGTGGAAATTTCCTACGCGGGTTACTCCCCACTAAGTGCAATGCAATGGCACACGAACATCTGACACATGCTAATATATCCCGCCATTGCATATATTAACAAATTTAAATTCCATACATCATGTTATTCAGTTTATAACAATAACATAAACTTAGCTCACATGGGCTAAGGCACAATCCGGCGGTTCATCTTGGAACCGCCCACAAAATCACAATCAACATGTTATTTTCTCATGGCAATAACACAACATCACACAAATCACAAACGGTCCAGTGGGTATCCCGAACCACACCAAGTTTATTTACTCGGTCGAATCTTTTGGGCAAAATCCGCCATCCAGGCCTCGGCAAATCCCCATCCATTACATGACCGTAAGCAAAGTAAAGCGAGTAGGAGAGAAAAGCACTGCGGCTGCCAGTTTGGCGAAACTCACGTCAGTACCCATCGTGAGTGTTAGGTGCGAGTGGGGAGCAACTTTGCTTCTTGCCTCGTAGGAAACCGACGGTCCGATCGCCGGGAATTTTAGAGAGTAGAAGCTTCTAAAAATCCACGCTTTCCCTCTCTCTTCCGTTTGCTCTGCTCTTTTTCCTCTCCCCGAACCGGTTGGGAGACTTGGTCGAAGGACTTGTCCTCATGCAGTCCATTTCTCGTGGACAGCCGTTTATCCGTATCCATCTAACTTGGATTCCCACTCAATGGCATGATGCCATGTGTCATGTGAGCCCATGAGCTCAATGTTTGGCTTGCATTGCGCTGGACACGTGGCGCCTCTTGTACAGCGTGCAGTGTGTCACGTCCCTGTCGCCTCGGCGTGAAATTAGTATGCCGGTCGACGGGATTAGCGTGGTAAATTTAGATTTGGCGAGCGATTCCAACGGTGAAGTCCGTTTAGGTCATCAAGATCGAAAATTGGTTTTGACCAAAATTCACGTTTATCCTTCCTTCGAAATGCAGTTTTTCGGGAGTCTCCTGATTGAGGTTTATTGATTCTAGGAATGTGGCCCGATTGTATTAAAGCATTACCAACCATTCTTGAATGGAGCGAAAAGTGGACTAACTGCTTCACTCGAGACATCACTAACTTTGATAAAGCGGGGGAAATCTACATGCGATCCAATTGTTTTAATCTCTAGTGATTTTGTAAGCGTATGTCATTCTATTCGGTAGATATTATTTTGTGTCATCTTTATATTGAGGCTTGGTTGGATTAATAAGATTTATGCTTTGAGATAGCGGGTGTAGGTAGTATGAAGTGGGATATGCTAATACTAAACGAGCGTCTGTTTCCCGGTGTCCAATCAGAGACGAGACATGTTCATTTCAATTCTTGAGTCAAATTGCTTGAGGTACTTCATATGGTATTTGATAAAGGTTTCTTGAGTTTAATTACTTGTATGTAAAATATTTCTTCTCAGTATTAATATATTTTCTAAGGTGAATGAGCCATGTGTTTCCTTTTGAGGTAAGCTTATTCAGTTTTATGACTTTAGGGATCTGATCCATAAATGCCTTGAGGTTTGCACTTATGTCTCACTTTGCCTCTGAACTTTTTTTCAGTCCCCAGATTCCCCTAACGTTTACTTACGTAGTCACCCATGCCCATCCTGCTAACGGTGATTTTAACGGGTGTGTGTCCATCTATTACATTTTTTTAAAGGTAGGAGGCATGACTGAGCTATGAAAGTAAATGTTAAGGGTATCTTAAGACTGGAAAAAACTTCAAGGCAAAAGTAGGTTCTCCCCCACAAAACTCAAAGCGCATTTATACACATATCCACTTGATTTTAGGGCAAGAAGGAGAATATGATTGACAGGAGAAAATTATTAGAACAACAAATTGAAGGAAAACTTGCTCTAAGCTTAGATGATGAATCCTAAGCGCTCAGATTACGAGAAGTAACTCTCTCTCTCTCTCTCTCTTTTGTAATCTGCAAACTTTTTTCCTATTTCTAAAGATTCAACCTTCAATGGAAATTAAATTTGGATATGGATTAAGAAGTCTTAGCTAATATCTCTCTTGGTATATCTTTTGAATACTGGAAAGCTAGGACACTCTAAATTTGGAGGAGAAGCATATGAACACTTCATGAGTTAAATTGATAGTGCCTCATGATATAGTCCTTAAGATATCCACGATAAGTATGGTATTATCATATCTAATCATATCTTTGATAAACAAATAGTTGTGGCATTTTCTTCTTGTCTTTGGGAATGTTGAAAAATATCTTTTAAAAATCTTGGAAGTGGTAATGATATATTTCTGACTGAAGAAATATTCTATGGAAAATTCATAGATAAAGGTAAACCTTTGTTTTTCCTTTTGGGGCTGAACCTATGAACTTTGGTTTGTAGAGATAGATACACCCTATCAGTAAGGTTGGAAGCTCTTAGGCCCCGAAGATGATCTTTGCTTACATTAGAGTTGTGTGAATCACATCAAATGATGTGAAGTTTCCTGTAGAATTGCACCATGTTTTGTAAATTCTTTTTTGCCATCTATAAATGGGGTGTATTCATCCTCAAGACTTGGTAGACCAAAGGTCAATTTAATGATTGTTGGTTTTGGGCTTATGCTTGACCTGAAGGCTCGCGATGTGACTTTTGTGAAAAGAAAAAGTTGAGAAAAAATAGGGATGCGATTTGTGATAGCGTATGATTTGAGTCGATATGGATCTTTCTGTAGGTATTTTGTCATATGAACAGATTAAAGTTTATTCTCTATTCCGTTGTATTTTGTAATTTCTCACAGTTTCATAGTGAAGCTTTTTTCTCTTCCCTTGGTTTTTTCCCGTAAGGATTTCCATGTAAATATAGTGTTTATTTATTTGTTTCGTATTTCATCATTATGTCGTTGATTTCAACAATGATTATGCATTTTTTGCCCCTAAAATTTGCATGGGTGGTTATTTTTTACTTATGGGAAAGTGTCAAAATGGATACAATTATTACTACACCGATGGTAGTAATGATGATAAGTTGTTCAAGATATAAATAGCCTAAAGCAATAAAGCAATGCTCTTGAATTCATCATCAGATTTTGATAAGTCTGAAAGTACTTGACTATGGCATATTTGTATAAATGTTTCTTATTTTGAACTTAAGGTATTTTTGTTTTTTATTTTCTAATTATATTTGATTTACCTTTAACTTTTAATATACTATAAGGGAATTAGTGTTATTCTAGGTCAAATTTTCCATACATTAAGCTAATTGAAGGCCCTTTTGGCCAGAGACAATGTGGTTTTGTATGCTTCTCATAACAAACTTCAACTTTATTTTACTAGAACGCTTCTGTCATGGTATCACTAACTTAGGTATTTTAGAATTTATTTTAATTTTCTTTTAAATTTTATCCATTTTGTTAAACTCATTTTAATGTAAAAAAGAACCATAAGGTCATTAATTAATTTTTCCTCTTTTTTGTGCAATTAGTCATGCGGATTTTAGACTTTAAACTTGTTGAAAAATTAAAATCAGTAGCGGATCCTTTATTTTTCTCTTAACTTTTCTTAATATTGATAGATTGACTTGTTAATTAAGGCTAAAATATCTTAGTACATTTTTTTTTTGTCATTTCTTATATCAAGATATTGTAATTTTTTGAATACGATTTTAGTTTTAAGATAATAAATTATTTTGTGGACTGAATCACGAGACCTCCTATACATACCCATCATATACTATCATTTGACAACGATGAGTGATCACTATTTAAACTAGATATGATGGGCTACATCAAAAATATCATAATTAATGATTAAAAATATTAATAATACTTTATAAAAGGTGTACAACTTTATATATATATATATATATATATATATATATATATATATATATATATATATATCTCTAGTTTTTATCACTTGGAGGGGCGAGGGCATTGTACACGAAGGACCTTATCAGCTGTAGATATCATATATGACCTTCGTGTTGGACAAGTCTCGATCCTCGGGGTGGTAACCACATTACATCACAGATTGGTATTTTCGTGAAATGTTCTTGAAAAACCTATGGCCTTATGCCTATAGCTATCTTTGTTTGAAGCGAGTGAGTGATCACCCATGGTGGTATGAGTCAGGTATATCGAAATATAATTAATGATTAAAAATGTTAATATCGTTATAAAAGGAGTGTTATAACTTTAAATGTTATAAAATGTTTATACTAACTTGGGTATTTTTGTTTTTAACAATCTTTTGGCTAAATAAACACGCATTAAAGCATTTATTTTTTAAAATTTTAGACATTAATGAAAATTTTAAAATTATGATTAGAAAAAGTGAAAATATTTGGCTTTTTATTCGAGGAAGAATCATTTTCACAAATAAGAAAAAACTCAATCATTGTCGACAAGAAAAAGAAGTGCATTCTCTGGCTATTAGGGATGGCGGGAGGGTTTGAGGTGGGGCTGTGCATCGGCCATTTCGGTTATTTTTTCAATTCTCAAACTTGTCTTATTTAAAAATTAAGCAATTTCAGGCGGAGATGGGGAGAAAATTCTAAACTCGCCCAGATTTACATTTATTTTATTTTAATTTTTAATTTTTATTTTTTTGTATTTTTTTATTATATATTAAAATTAATATATTTCATAAAAATAACAATATTATGAATTTTTATAAATTATTTATTAAAAAACATTATAATAATAATAATTATTTATATTAAAGTATAAAATAAAATAATAATAAATTAATTTTAAAATATAATCGGAATGGGGCTTGTTATTATTATTTTGGATCATGGTTCATATTGCTTCGTTAAGCGTATGTTTACAAAAGCAATTTATTCTTTTCGATTCCTTTATTTTAAATGAACAGCCCAGAATCATTTCTGACTTTTGATATTTTAAGTAAAAATCTGTAAATGAGTCATTGACTTATCGTGGAAAATCGGAAAAATTTAGAACACATGCAGATTAAATAAAACTTTTCTAGGTCGCTAGATTTCGCGAGGCAGATTCTGTGTAGTCAGTTTAGATCTGTCACGAGATATAGAAATTTTTAGAACTTCACTTGAGCACTTCTGCGATTTATTATTTTTATTAACATTTTCTATTTTGAAAATTCCCACAATTTTAAGGTTTCTGATAGCAATCATGAACTGTCTCGAGATTTGAGAAAATAATACAGCCGTTAAAGCCCGATTAAAATTAAATTAAACCGGTGCCATTAAAAGCGAGGTGGGACGGGAACCCAAAATAATCCGTCTCATTATAATCCCTCTTCATTTCACACAATGTTAAAGACAAAAGCAAACTTATCTTAATGTTATTAAGTCTTATTTAGCGATAGGCTCAAAAAAAATTATTCGGCGTTAAGTAAAAAAACAAAGCAAAGCAGTAAGCGATAGAATTTATATTAAGATGGATAAGTATATATACTACTTTTTTTTTTTTTTATCATTTGGAGGGAGGCAAACCAATAGAACATTAGCCCTTACAAAGGACCTTCCTCGGCCATAGATCTCAGATGATATCGTGTTTACTGAAAAACCTGTAGCTCATAGCCTTCACGGTAGATATGCCTTAATTTCATTGTCCATCTCCTAAAATAGATTTAAGCTATCCTAAAATAGATTTCTAGTCGATGAAAGAAAAAAAACTATAATTGTTTCAAAGTTCAAATTATATTTTAAAGAATAAATCATTGATAAAAATAGGTTAGGAATTTTTTTTGGTATATATAAATTCAAAGTAACCTGCATCATTGACCCAATATTTATTTATGCGGGCTAAAAGCAACATCTAAAGATGGTTCAATATGGTGAATGACTTAACTGTAACAGACATTACATTAGATTTTTTTTTTTTTTTTGGAGTCTAGCATGCTCTTTAACATCATTTTAAAAGGACTTAGCAGTAGCAGTTAGCACCATAATTCGTCTATTCAACAAAAATTTCTAGTTGGGCTTGAACCCCTTCCCGGCCCATTGGGCTGAGGACCAGTTCAAGGATGACTTAACAAAGAAATCTAATGGCTATCTGTAGTACCCAAACCAAAAAGAAAGAAAAAGGATGAGGTTCACAAATGTCGGGCTCCGGTAAGGCCGCTTCGAAAGCCCATGATCCACTTGATAGCTCCTTAAATGTACAGACATTGGGCCCTAATAAGGCTCACTTCCAGAAAGAATTCATGGATATCGTAATATTTGGACATGGTCAAATTTTTGAAGATCTCTATCAAATTTCATTTCCTTTTCCTTATTTAATAGAAATTTGCCTAGAGAAAAATAAAATATAAATATAAAAAAGCACTTGTAAGAAAACTATTGAATATAATTACATATTTATTTATTTAATTCTTCATTGGTTGGATAAATGAATTTTTTTCTTATTCTTCTTCTTACTATTATTATTATTATTATTTGACGGAAGTAATGATATTATATATTTATTATTTAATTATTCATTGGTTGATAAATGAATTTTTCCTATTCTTTCTTTTTTTCTTCCTACTACTACTACTATTTTTATTATTATTATTTGACTTGGAAGTGGAAGTGACTTCTTCTTTTTACCACACTAATCTTCCTTTTTACCACACTAATCTTCCTTTTTTTTTTTTTAAAAGACCACAATAATCTTTTTTTTTTTTAAAGCTTAATCATTTTTACAATGTAGTAAATTGTCTCTATTGATACTGAAACCTCTCCCCTCCTCCTTTAAACGTCAAATGCTCTAATCAATTAAGCTAGACATATGGATATAACCACGGTAATCTTAAAAATAAACTTTTATAAGGTTTTATGAAAATTTAATCACACAATATTTAAATGGATATTGCAAATACTTTTCTAATTAAACAATATAGTGTCCTTAAAGCTAACTTTCTTATAAATATGATAACAATATTAAATATTTAGATTTTTTTAATTAAGCATTTGTTGTAATACAGTAAAATTAGATATTTAGAATTAAAAACTTCAAAAAAGGGTAATTATGAAAGCATTGATAAATCTCCAAGTCACTTTTTTATCATTTTTGAAAAAAATTCTACACCAGAGCTATCTAATTTTACAAAATTGAACATTACACAGAAAGGTTCCTGATACTTTTCTACAAATCTCAATCACTTATACACATTAAATATTTGAATTTATGTTAAAAGATGTCTCTTGAAAGTATTTTTTTTAAGAAAAAAGTCTATATAAATTTGATTTTATAAAATTATGAAAAAATATATTGAAAGTTTTCATTGTGTGACTAATATCAAAATTTTAACAAACTTTTAATCTTGTAAGACCAGAATTCGGTAATTCCAATTTCTAGAAAAAGGGCAAAATCGTAATTTTGGTTAAAAATCAGAATTTGTCTCTGTATCTTGCACGACGAAACTGACATAATCGTTGGAATCTTCACAACGAAGCCAAGACGTAGTACTTTGGCCGACCCGGTGACATTTAATTTACACTTTTTCAGGCATCGCGTCGTGCCGTGAACGATTTTCGACGCGACTAAAGTTAAATATAACAAGACTCGCGTGTCATAAGGCATTTAGCAGAGAACGATTTAAAATGATCTGCCGAGATAATACATCGTCAAACTTTAAAAAAGCGACATAATGGTCACTATGGAAATTGTCAGAATGAGAATAATGCCAAAATCAGACAAGTTATTGTCTTCCTAAATTAAAATGACCAAAACAAGGTATCAAATAGTAATGGACGGAGAGCAGAAGATTTTCCATTTTTGTTTTAGAGAGAGAGCCAATTTCTATAAGCCCAAGAATCCATCTGCCGCAGCCTTCTCGAGATAAGAATAAAGTCGCTTTACGTGGGAGGGCTTCGCAAAGGGTATCTCCTGATTTAGTGGAGTTTCCTCAACTCCTCGAGGTAGGGTTTCTCCCTACTGGGTTTTATTCTCTCTTTAAGTACTTTTTCGACGTTGAGATTTAATTGAGCTGGTGTTGCTGACGGCCCCAAAACTCGGGACCGAATTGTTGGAAATTTTTAGAAATTTTTTATAGTCCGTGACTGCTTCATTAAGAGTGGGGTGCTAAATTCATAAATTAGAAATGAATTGCATTGATATGCATAGGGCCGGAAATGGCCAGAAACCCGTTCACTAAGTGAACTAATGATTTGTGAATTCTCACAAGAATCGACTGTTTCACTATTCCTCAAACAAAGGTTCTCAAAATAATTCTGCGAACTAATATGTTCGGGTCGAGCAATCTGGCAGAATTGTTCGTTCGATCACAAATTTCCAAGTGAGCTAATTTTGATGTATGAAATAAGAATTTATACGGCTACTTATCATATTGACCACCTTGTAAATATATGCATGTTTATATATTTACACGCTGACGATCAGATTTGACCGACATACATGCATTCCATACGTGACTCGAACACCCTAGGACTACAGAGTGAGTACGACGATTTGTAAAATTGTCTCGATATTGTCAAAAATATTAATTATCTGGAGAGTCCACAAACAAATAATATATTAATCGCTTCCGGAGATGTCTTTAATCGATATATTCATCTGGCGGTCATTCACTAACAAACAACAATTCTCATACGGCGCCTAAAGCAGTAAGCGCAGAGAGAGTCGTGAGTATCTGACCCAGTTTGTCATGCACATTCAAGTTAGGATCATGCATTTGCTCGAATCGTATTGCTTATTTTTAACAGACCGCACTTGTGAGAGTAAATTACTTAGATGCATTCCACTATCGGAAGATTAGCTCACCGTTTAGGATATTATTTTATGCACAGTGAGCGTTCGAGGGACGCCATCCTGGGATTGAGGATTGTGAAGAAAGCCGTCAGGGTTTTCACAGTCACGATATATACATGTATCAAACGTCTAATTTAATATATGTATCAGATAAGAGTGAAAATATTAACTCTTGTAACTATTTGGTATATAGCTGATTCATGGGCTAGTATGTATTATGAGTATCCTCAGGGCCCAAGTGGTCGGGACATTCATGTGATCGATATATTGATATATTGGATATATCGGACCGCCGACGATATGCAGTGCCTTAGAGCTCGGGCAGAGCTCCCGCACAGCTGAGACTCGCCACCAGAAATGCCCAGTCACCCGACATTCACGAGTACTCCACGGCCGACGGTAGTCAATGCACTCGGCTCGGGCGCCACACTCGCAGACGGTACTCTGTGATACGAATACCTGCGAGGCTCTGAGTTTCGGCCCATCACCACGTGGTTCGATGTTCCTGGCCAGTATGAGACATCTAGAAATCACGAGAATAGAACACCGCATTTGCATGGTGCGTTTAATGTGTGATCGCTGTATACTACGAGTTGTATGTTATGTGAATGATGTTTATAACATGGTTTGTGATATGTTACATGTTCGGGGTGCTTAGGTAATTAGCACTTATTATGTTGGAAAACAATCTTAGAGTTTACAAGGTGTAAATCGAAATGAAATAAATCAGAATCAATTTATTTGGTTTTATTTGATGACAAAATAGAAATTTTAATAAAATTTTAAGGTGTTAGAATATTTTGAGAGTTTTACAGTGAGTAAAACTGGAAAAGGAAACTAAATGAAATAAATTAAGTTCAATTTATTTGGTTTGTAGAATAATGAGATTTTAATAAAATTTTAAGGTTGAACACTAGGTTTAGTGTTGGATCATGAGGTTTTGAGAAATTTCTTGGACAACATGGTCCGTATCAAAAGAAAAAAAAAAATTTATAAATTTATTTATTTAGAGGTGAAGCAAATAATTTTCTAAGGTTTCATGTTGTAAAATTGAAGAAAATTGAATAGAATAAATTTTTATAAATTTATTTGAGTATTATGGAAAATGAAAATATATATATATATATATATATAGGTATATAATTTTTTTGTGTATCTTCAAAGAGTCGAAGAAATGAAAAAAATATGTGAAGAAAATGGTTTTCAAAGATTTGACAAAGGTAAATGAGAAAGAAAGTAAAGAAAGAAGAAAATAAATTTTTATAAATTATTGGTCATGAGGAGAAGAAAATAATTTTCTAAGATTTTACAAGTAGTAAAATTGGAGAATGGGTAAAATAAATTTTTATAAATTTATTTTGAGTGTTCAAGAAAATGAAAAAAGTGGGGCAATTTTTTAGTTGATTTTCCAATACGAAAATAATTGAAAATAATTGAAAATTTAAAAATAAAGTTTTCAAAAATGAAATTTTTGAAAATAAATTTTTTGTTGAAACAATATTTTAATGCACTTCCATTGCCTCGCATTATTTGTAAATGCAAGGACAATGTGTATACACCGATTTATGTGTATGATTAGTGTCTCTGGTCAGGTTTATGCCCAGAGATACCAGATTGAGATTTAATTCACATCGAATCCGTATAGATGGTTGGCTGAGGATCGAGGACGCAGAGGGCGTCCACTGGCACCTGGGCCGCACCACACCGACATTCGACCAAATTACAAGATTAATCAAGAAATACCTCACGGGCATCAGAAAGGCACAGAAATGCACTACATCGCACGTGCTCAAAGATACAGAAGCCAGAGGACCTAAGAACCCCGTAGATTTGTAGAGCGCAATCTCACCGACATTCACAAAGGGGGAGGAGACTGACGGTGGCGAAAGCCATTGTTTGATGCTAGATCCGTAACGACGAGGCGTAAGGAGATCACCTCCGATACGAACAGATCAGTTAGCCGCACTGGGCCTGGGAGGCGAGGCCCTGCATGGTGAGACGTGGGCTAGACTTGTGAGACTTGTAGAGGTTGGCGACACGGGCGCAGCTCTTAGAGCCGTTTCCACGGGTAAGTACTTTCCAGAGACTGCGAGACATGCCAAGGCTCGTGGAGTTCCCTGCAGTCAAGCAGCAGGCTACGATCGTGGATGGACTACATGGCTAGATTCACGTAGTTAGCCCGATGGTTTGATGATTACGTACACCGACCGCTAAGGTGAGGAGATTCGAGAATGGATCAAGTTGTCCATTCGCCAGAATGTGACTCACACAGATACGGATTCCATGGCTCGGGATGGCCCCGACCATGCAGAGATGGAGGGATGCTCTGGAAAGCACTCGGGAGGCGAGTGTTAGTGGTAAGAGGAAGGACAACTCGCCTTCTTCCAATTCTAGGAAAGAGGCGTAGAGCTTCTGGGCTCACGAGGGTTCCACGCGCCATCCGGCCAGAACATGAGAGTCACAACAAGTGATGTATGGTGCAAGTACCATCACGCAGCCTCGACATGAGACGAGATCGTCCCAAAGACAGGGATCCTGTGGTTTTAGACAAAGACAATTTTAGCCGCAAAGGTGACATGAGGACACAAGACGCTCCTCCACAAGACGGCACAGCCAGGGGAGCTGGCCTGCCAGGAGCTACGGCACTTTATTTACTGTGCAGCCCGAGAGGCCGCAGTATGGCAGAGGCAGAGGACGAGGCCCACAGCAGTGGACATCAGGTCCAGGGCGTGTCTACCTCACACACCGCAGTCGAAACACAGACGCCCGCTATACAAGGCACGCTGCTTATCTCGCCTACGTGGGCTGAGTGTTGGTTTGATTCCTGTTTGCATTCATTCATCACGCATCATCATGATCGAGCCGGGCTTGAGTGGTCGAGACCTTTAGAGGAGCTCGTATGTGAGTTCTCCCCACGGATTAGGCAAGAATGGATGATATGTCGAGGTCATGAGTCGAGATCTCGGACTCTACTCACAAAGGACCCGAGGATCACGGACATGTCGAAGTTCAGCGTCAATCCTCGGGATGGATCGGGTCGACAACTACGGTGGTCATATCGAACAGAGTTTAGGAGAGTTACCGCCTACACGCAGTAGATTCGCACTGTGTGGTATTTCAGGGACAAGCAATATGTTTCGCCTCAGACATACGAGTCCAGTGTCGTGACGCTTAGCTGTCAAGCACGAGCCTAATTCCTGTAGGACGAGGAGAGACCCGACTCGATCTACCTCGTAATGTGCGACAGTGTGGATGTTTTTCCGCATGAGCCACCGAACCCGCCTCCCACAGAGGCGGTGAGACTCTGCAGATCGAGTTACACCCTCGGTACTTCACCCATCTCTATGACTCGCACAGATTTACGGCCGCAGTCAAGAAGATCCGCAGTCCGTACCACAGAGTTACCGGATTAAGGTTCAGATCGAGCACTTCACCATGGTGCGCCCGCTCTATTTGCAAAGAAGAAGGACAAGACCTTCGGATCGTGTATCACTATGACGCTTAAAACAGGTTACGATCAAGAATCTGCACCTAATAATGGTGATCACGATCTGCTTGATCGGCTGAGGAGCGCGAGTCTTACTACAAGATGTGACTTTCGCACCGTTACCATCACCGAGGGTTAGTGGAGGCAACATTCTAAGACATAGACGACATGGGCACTATGAGTTTACTAAGTGATGCTCCTTTCGATCGACAACGCAGTTAAAGATTCATGGATCTCATGCATAGGATATTCCAACCCTATTTAGATCAGCTACTGCAAATTTCGTGGATGACATTTCATCTACCCTACCGTGAGCGGAGCATGAGTATCACTGGAGGATCGCTTTTACGCTTGCCGAGACCACGCCTATATGCCAAGTTCAAGAAGGCGCGAAGCCTCACATCGAGGTGAGATTTTCGACACGTGATGTCGCATCAGCGCGTCGCTGACCCGCAGAAGGTCGAGGCCGTGATGAGTCAAGCGCCGAAGTCGCCGAGATGGCCAGCTTCTTATGATCAAATGGGCATTACAGAGATTCATCGAGGATTTCTCCGACATGCGCACTCCATGACTAGTTGACCCGAAGGAGGTCAAGTTTGATCGGGGATGACCGATGCGAGGAGGCATTCCAGAGTCAGTAAAAGAGACTTACTTCGCCTTCCATCTCGATAGTCTTATTGCACAGTACACAAAGGTATTGTGATGCCTCGAGGGCCGGATTGGGATGTGTTTTGATGCAATCCGGGGAGGGCAAGAGCTACGGTTCTCGCCAAATAAGAATCACGGCACTACCCCAATACGACACGGAGTCAAGTGCACCAGTCTCGCCTCAAGATTCGCGCCACTACTTATACAAATGAGAGTTCGAGGTGTACTCTACCATAAAAAAAGTCCGAAGTATATTTTACGCAGCGAGACCTCAATATGGTACTTGTATGGATGGAGTTCCTGAGATTATGACTTACTTTGCATTACCATCCCAGAAGGCAAATGTGGTGGCCATGTACCATTTAAGTCACGGTGAGCGTCGCTAAGATAGCTTCTCAGAGTGGCGATGCTCGAGACTGTGGACAATCACATAAAGACAATGAGCGCATTCGTGGTAAATTTCGGGAGTTTAGCGGGCTACACCGCTCTGCTGAAAGGTAATGATTAAGTCCCAAAGGGTTGTGGATCGCAGAGATAAGTGTCCATCAGTGGACCGAGTACACTGGCACGGGGAAGAGTATCGGACCGTTCACGAGATGGTAGTCTTTGATATAGGGGACTCGCAGTGGTTCCCCGCCTGATCGATTTGAGAGAGAGGACTCGGGCAGAGCTCACGCTCTTGATTTGCCGCATCCAGCACGTAAGACGCATCGTGATCTTAGTCGCCAAGACGATTATCAGAAGGATGAAGAGACACGTAGGGACTTTTTTTCTCGACGATGTCTCACATGTCGCAGTTAAGGCCGAGCACTGTGCCAAACAGTGGCTACTCACCATTGGGAGAAGGTCAAAGTGGAAGGGATCGCCACGATGGACTTTAGACCCACTTGCCACTGACGCAAAGAGAGGCATGACACAAGATGCGATAAATGACCTGGCCACGGCCCAGACATTTTCTGTACTGCACTCCGATGACCTTCGCCTCGAGACTCCCCGCCGGCCAGACATTCGAGATAGTCCCAGCCACATGGAGTACCAAGATCCATATGGTCGATAGTGGACCCGAGGTTTACTTCACAAGACTTTGGAAGAGTTTCCAAAGGCTATGGGCACACTACCGACGGCGAGTATAAATTCTTCCACCCTCGTGACGCATGGTCGATCCGAGAAGACTATACAGTGTTGGGAGGACATGTCACAGCATACCGTCCCGGATCATAAGGGTAATGGTGAAGACTTCGCCCATGAATCTTCGCCTACAACAAGCACTGTGCGAGTATACGCATGGCACCATATGAGGCATCAGGACAGGAGGCCATGAAGATCACCGTTACGCTGACCGAGGCTGAGAGAGCTCCATCAATCGGGTCCCGACCGACAGAGACACCTCTCGAGAAGGTGAGCTTGATTCGACAAATGGCCTTCTCACGCCTTAGAGCCAGAAGAGCCTATGCTAATGTGCGACGCCAACCCTGAGTTCGAGGTCGGGATCATGTCTTCAAGGTGACGCCAAGAGAGGAGGGTCGTTCTAAGCGGAAGCTATCGCCGAGGTTTGATTATCGACCTTTCAGATACTCGAGAGGATAGGCACCGTAGCTGCATCTGGGCTGGAGTTACCGCCAAAGATGCTGTGTCCACTTCAGGTATTTCACGCCTCCATGCTCCCAAGATAATCTTGCATCTGAAATTTCACGTATGATCAGACAAATCGATAATGACACCAATTCGACCTTCGTGCGGCGACCGCGCACTTTCGATAGCCGGATCAGTTTTGTGACGCAAGACCGTGAGCAAGGAGAGCGATATGGCGGCACTATGGAGTGGAGGAAGTCAACGTGGGAGCGAGGACACGATAGCGCCACCTATCCCGTCATGCAGGATGAAGGTACGTGGTTTACCGCTTAAGATTTAAACGATCAAGCATATTTGACGGTAACTATCGTTGCATATGCATACGAAGTGATTTGTGGATTGTCCCGAATTTTTGATCTAAATTCCTTTTAAGGAGTGTAGAATGTGAAGACCCGGTAAATTCCACTTCGAAAAATTAAAATCATAATTTCTAAGCATTTAAATTGTAATTTTAATAAAATCCATAATTTATTCTTCTAGATCTTTGATGATGAAACTGACACACTATTGGAATTGCCTCACAAATCTAGCTAGCATCGTAAATTTGGCCAAATTCGAGATAGTTTAATTTACATGTTTTTCGAGGTATCATGCCTCGGTGTCAGAAACGATTATGTGATGAAAGTCAAATATAACAAGTACTCATATGTCATAAGTGGGTACGAGTAGAGAAATGATGAAAATGAACACGAGATAGTTTCAATGTCAAACTGAAAAAGCAGCGACATAATGGTCATTATAAATTGTCAGAAATGAGAATTATGCTAAAAATTGTACAAAGGTTGTCTTCCCAAATTAAAATGACCAAAAATGCAAGGTAATCGAAATAGGGTCAGACGGAGAGCGCCAGATTTTCCATTTTGCTTAGAGAGAGAGTCACTTCTCTTAAGCCTCTAAGAACCGACTGGCTTCTGGCAGCCTCGGCATACAAAGCCGCTGACGTGGAGAGGCTTCGCGCTGGTGTTCTGATTTAGTGGAGTTTCCTCAAACTCCGGTAGGGGTTTCTCCTCACTGGTTTTATTCCTTCTTAAGTACTTTTTCGATGTTTGAGCCGAATTCCAGGCCGTGTTGCTTTCTGACGGCCCCCAAAGCTTGGACCGAATTATTGGAAATTTTAGAAATTTTTTACGCCGTTGACTGCTTCAGGGCTGTTATGGGGTGCTAAATTCATAAATTATAAAATGAATTAGATTATGATATGCTTAAGGCCTAAATGGCTTGAAACCCGGTTCACTAAGTGAACTAATGATTATGGAATTTCCAGAATAGTAACCGAGGGTTTCACTATTCTAAAACAAAAGGTTCTCAAAATAATTTTCATGACTAATATGTTTGGTCGAGAATTCAAATAGAATTTGCCGTGGTTTGATCATTGTACCAAGTGAGCCGATTTTGATGTATGAAATGAGAATTTACATGACATGATCGGTGGTGAGATCAATTCTTGTAAATATATGCATGTTTATATATTTACATGTGAATTGGGATCAGATTGAATTGACATATGCATTCCATATGCACCGGAACAATCTCTAGACTATAGAGTGAGTGCATGAGACGAGTCTAGAGAAAAATGGTTCTGAGTGTCATTTTTAAAAATATTAATTATCTGAGAAGAGGTCCAAATTAAAATATCAATCGCCTGAGATCTAATTCACTGACATCCATCTGAGTTAGTAATAGTGCTCTAGCCTATCACGGACATGGTATTTTGACTATTTATGAGAATTTATTATTATGAGATTCGTGATGTTTATTATATATAATGTCCTTTGAATAATATTATTAATTATTCTAAATGTCCTCAATCTGCTATTGTTATGGGAATAACAATGAATTAAGATTAGTATAAAGTCTGATTGATATTCATGGGATGAATATGTGTATGAGATACAAATCAAATTTATATCTATTTGTTGAGAACAAATATCGATTGCACCCGCCTCGAGATTAACACATGGATCAAAGTCATAAATTAATCTCTAATAGTTGTACTACAACTTTTCGACCAGATCACTATAGTTCTCAACATAAGGAATATCAGGTGGTTTTTGATATAATCAAACGTTGTCTTTAATCTGATGACTATAAAGGTTATACTTGAACATATAAGAATTATGTAGTGAGATATGAGCGATTAAATGGAATTTGGTCTCCTCTTATTATAAGAGAGATATCTCTGCCCGACAATCGAGACCAGAAATGCATGGACGTGCTCAAATGAATTGATGGAGACCAATGTCATTTGTTTAGTCGCCTAATCAAGTTTCTGGTAATCAAAGACAGAACGATATAAGGTCACTTTTGTCTCATGTGCCTTATATTCTATCAAGATATCATGAGACAAAGGATTATGTCATTAGCTATATTAAGGTCAGTTCCTGATCATGAGCTTTTCATTTAACTTGTAGTCATAATGTCTCACTAGAGGCCACTTTATGACTGTAGGATCAAAATGTGATTTGTGCCTACGCTAATGTTTAATGAACCTATGTATTCGCATTACTAAGAATGAATAATAATCTGCTATGGTTTTTTCGATCATAGTAATTTAAAATGACGAGATTATTTTAAAATTACAAACAACAATTAGTTGTTATTTAAATTTGAATTTAATTTTGAGAAAGTTTAATTGCGATTTAAATTATAAATAAATAATTATTTTTGTTATATTTTTCTTATTGGATACGTAAATAATCCTTGTAGTGGTTTTAAATAATAATATAATTGCTTTCTTATCCGATAAGGAAATTCGTATTTAAATTGTTATTATTTAAAGGAGTTTTAAATATATAATAATATAAATAAATCTGCTTTCCTTATCTCGACAAGGATTTGAATTAAATTGTTACTATTTAAAGCGTTTAAATATATAATGATATAAATTTGTTTCCTTATCTGATAAGGAAATTCATTTTTGATTTAAAACCCTAGCAGACTTATATATATAGATATATATATGTAGACATATATTTTCGGGGCATGCCTTTAAAAAAAGGAACAACCAAAAACAGAGAAACCCTACTTTGCTTTGAGAAGATCAACCCGAACTAGCATTCAACAAGATCGTCTAATATTCTCGTTCGCAGCGGATACTGCAAAGCGGTGGTCGCTTTTTCGTAAAGGCAAAGACTCTCAAGATCCGAATAAACCAAGTCGCAGACTTTGAAGGCTTGATTTAATCGATCTACAAGAGCGTAGTGCCTTTGCTTATTCTCTCTTCTATTTTTATAAATCATTGCATCTCAGGGTTAAGGATAAAAATTCTTAAATTCACTAATTATGTTCCAACTATTTGGGATTTATCTACCAATCCAATAGTGGTATCGAAAAACTTTGGCAGCCACAAAAAACTTATAATGCCATTTGATCATAGATACACATTCTCGCATGATTTATGCTAATATATGTGATATTATGGCTCGTGTGAAATACTAGTTAATAGGTTTTCATAAGGTATTAATCGATCAATCCGAAACCCAGTGATCTGCTAATATGATTAAGAACTGAATGAGATATTACATTAAAGCGTTTAATACATGTTATATGATTCCCGATGTGTCTAATCGATTAATACATGGACTAGATTCATATATCAATTCTCGATTTATCAATGATCATATTTAATCATTGTGAATACCAATGCAGAGCGCCTGAATTTAATCAGTTTTAAACACACGCCTATTATAATTTATATTTCTTTAATGCAAATTGTTTAAGCTATATGATAACAAGATATATTTTGGTATGTTGTATTGTTTCACATGGAAAGTACAAGATAGCCTTGTATCAATGTGTTTATGTGTTATTATTGCTTATTATACAAGGTTAGAATTATTAAATACGCAGATGCCGCTTTTTGTTTTATTGTAATTTTATTTTACTATTAGTAGTATTTATTTAATTGTTGTAATAAAACAAGAGACAATGCAAGCCATTTGAAGTCATGCAATCCAACCATGATTTACGGGAGGAGCTAGTGTCTATGCACAAGTTCGTGGGTCAACCACATCATGGAGATGCTTTACACACGCAGAATGATCATGATCTTCATATCGCTTATGGATCAATCTGTATTGAGCACTACACGTGACATGTATTATATGCATGTATGAGATGCTATGTATGATGTTACATGAGTATGTGATGCTAGATGTATGATGACTATTAATTGAAAATTAAAATCAATCAAGATCCTCACATAAAATTTAGTTAATATGTCATCCATATTTAAACACTATTAAACCTTTATCACCTTTTAATGTGGGTTCTACCAAAGTAGAAGTACATTAGGTTACATTAGTGAGACAAGATGAGCAATGGTGTTACCCATATGTTTAAAAATTTGGCTTAACTTTATTAAAGTTATCAAACTGGGCTGTGGGCCTAACGGCATTAGATGGGGATTTAAACATGCCGGGACATATGATGTCAAAATCCCATAAAATATCTAAGAGTTGCATGAGATGTGTAATTGCAAGAGTTACCTACCTAAATAACTTAATTTAAGTGTCATGCCAAAGTCACTTATAGTTGAGTAAAATATGACCAGCTCACTAGATTAATATGATTATTCTCAGGGTCATAATTTAGCGAGAATCTTTCATAATCAAAATACTTATCGAACTTTGATTCATCAGAGACGGGCCAACAATAACAACAACAATTTACTATGTTCACCAAGCGATCAGTCCCCGAGAAGGATAAACTGACGGGACTAACTTCCTTGATCGTTTCAATGAGAATTGTTCTCAAACAAGAAAGGAAGCTTTATGTCCTGGATGAACCTCTCCCTGAAGAACCAGCTGATAATGTTCCTAAAGCCGAAAAGAATGCTTATGAGAAGCATCATAATGACTTTATTGATGTTGCATGCTTGATGCTAGCTACCATGAGTTCTAACTCGAAGGATCCGAAAATATGGAAGCTTATGATATGATCTTCAATCTTAAGGAAATGTTCCAGCAATAAGCAAGGCAAGAAAGGCATAAGAGAATCAAGGCACTTTGATCTGATAGAGGTGGCGAATATTTGAGCCAAGAATTTGATGACCATCTTAGAACTCAGAATCATTTTCATACCAACTCCCCTAAACACCACAATGGAATGATGTGTCCGAGAGGAGGAATCAAACTTATCGATACGCTCCATCTACATAACCAACATCTTCCATTTACCTTTCGGGGGTTGGTGCACTTAAACAACCTCACACTAAATCCCAGTTCATCCAAAGTTTTTTTTCGAAAAGACACCATATGAGTATGGACCGTAAAGGCCCAGCTTTGTCTTTTCTTAAGATTCGGGGGTCAGGAGGCTTATGTAAAACGCCGTTTCAAATAAGACGCAGCCAAGTCCGAGCAATGTCTGTGGGGTATCCCTAAAGAGACTAAGGATACTACTTCTACAATCCCATAGAGAACAAAGTGTTTGTTTCGCTTCTAATGGTGTCTTTCTAGAAAGGAATTTATTTCTAAAGGAACCATGAAAAGGCATAACTCAAGGTTCGAGAACCACAAGATAACATTGAACTCCGTCTGCGGATACTATATTAACAAACTATCATTAAACACCTCCTATAGCACAAAAATTTTACGTGATTTGATAGATACGCCATGAGTACGAGAGATATGGATTTCTTTTGCGGATCGATAACCATGATGTATTGTTAAGGATCAAAATGAACCCACTACCTATCAAGAGGCCATGTCGATCCGCACTGAAATGGTTAGAGGCCAAGAAGTCTAAAATTCAATCCATGTATGATAACTGGGCATGGATCTCATCAATCACTGGAAAAAGACCATTGACCATGTGTCAAAATGAAGTCAAGGTAGTGCTCATAGAGCCACTACGGCGTGGTAAAGCAAATTCAAAGGAGAACATCTTCCAGACTGGGGGGTCCCCAAGGCCATAATCAGTAATGGAGGTTCACATTTCGCAAATGCATCTTTCGAAGTTTCTTCAGCCAAATATGGTGTCAAGCATAAAGTGGCCACCCTGCACCATCCTCTGACCGCTGGTCAAGCCGAAGCAAAAAAATTAACAGGAAATCAAGACAATACTAATGAAAGTGGTGAATTCTAACCAAAGAATCGTATCTCGCCGGACTCTTGTGCGCATACGCACAACCTACAAAACCATCCTCGCATGTCCCTTTCGCTTAGTTTACGGCAAGGCATGTCACCCGGCCTCCGTGAAACTGAGTATACAAGATGGTGGGCGTGGGAAGAAACCGAACCTCGATACGGGCAGAGCCGGTCTCAAAAGGCCCTCGGATATCAACGAGCCGTATAATCGAGGAATGATGCCTACTAATGCAAAAGATAAGCAAAAAAGTGAATGATCAACTTGATAGCTTCAGGCACTTTCAAACAAGGAGACCGCGTCGCTTATATCGACTCCAAGCTCCACCTTTTCCAAGCAAGCTTAAGTCAAGATGGATCAGCCATTCACCATCCAGAGGTCTATCATCCAATGATCAAGAGACCTACTCAACTCCAAAGACAATAGGTGTTCAAGGTCAATAGCAAAGGCTAAAACCCTATGTAAAGGCAACACTCTCAGCTATCAAGGAGGAGAGATCCCCTCCGACCCTCCATGAATTCAAGAGACCACTGATTCGGGAGTGATCATGAATATCTCGGTCACTAAAATTTTGTTGGAATTACGGTTTTATTTTAAGTTTTGTTTGTTTTCTATTTTCCTCAAGCTCTTAGCTTAATTTTCTCTGCACACGCATGCTTTTTTTTTTTTGGTGATCTCTGTTTTGCAAGTGTTGCTGAAGGCAAGGAGCTTTTGAGGCAGTGTGGAAATTTCACAACACGCGAATTTTTGCACAAGTTGCGAAATTTCTCCTACGCCCGCGTTATTCATCTCTCCCTACCCTTTCACTTACCTGCAACCTTTCGTTTCCTCCGCTCCATTAATTTTTCTAGATTTTTTGAGCCACAAACACTAACCACCTATTTTTATGATATTAATTGGGCTTAACCCTTCAGCTACCCTTAACCATCTATTTAAACCCCCACCTTCTCTCCCTGTCATTCCATACTGAAACCTCTCCTCTTCCCATCCTTTCCTTCTCTTCCCTTCTCCAAATTTCAAACTACGGCGAAGACGCTGTGGAGGACACAACTTCCGACCCGCAGTGCAAGGCAATTTTCTCCTCCTCGCACCGTCGTGCTCAAGCCCCACAACCCCCACTACCGCCGTTTTTCGTGCTCGTCCTATACCCCACTACCGCCGCCGTGCTGGCCATCACACAAGAGCCCCGCTACCGCGCGCCGCCGCTACCACCTCAAGACATCCCCTGCGCCTACGTGGCTCCGTCTCTACTACCGCCGCCCGCCCTCTGGGAGGTACCATACCGTCAGCTCCCATTCCCTCCTCTCCGCCACATCCTAGTTATCCCAGTGCCTCATTGAGACCTCCTCCGCACTGGCCCCCACCTCGATCATCAGCAATATACTTCCACCGTACTCTATTCAGTGGGAGGTCGCTGACAAGAAGAAGAGGGATGTGTACACAGAGATTTATTATGATCCTCGGCCAATCAAGATCCGTGAGCTCGAGATTCGACGCGCCTATCGTACAGGTACTCCTCGATCCATTCACGACCCCATGCCGCTTTACTATTTCCTAGTGGTCATCAGTCAACACACGATGACTCAAGTGAGAGCCTAATCCGACAAACATTCACTTCTATCGATGACCGATCAGGATACTTCTGCCCTGACATAGCAGCCTACTTCAATCCGACGGCATCTCGCTAACCAAAACCGACATAGCGTCCCATCCTCGACCAAGGAGATGGTCTGCCTACTATCTCGACACTACAATGCGCCTATCTCTGTCAGAGACAGCCTTCCCTCCCGGATGATGCCCTCATGCACCATATCCCGCGGTCTAATCTTTTTCGCTCCAAAGACACAAGATGCAGGGGAGACAGAGCCATTCCCGGGAGGCTCTATACCATATTCTTGGGGAGGGCCTGTTCAGCCTAACCGAGTTTATTATGACATCCTTGTTCCACTTTAAGGACAAGGTCCATCGCGAAGAGGTCCGACCGCAGCCGTGAGTCTACTCCCTCCCGGTTCCTCGAGACTTCTATGCCGTATCGAGCACACCTGGGCCTACGCAGCCTGTGCTGGGGAGCTGCCGTCATTATCAAGAAGGTTATCCTTACAATTGACCGATGGGCAGACTAGTCCCCGCGCTTTCACCTCCCACCTCCAGCTACCAAAGTGGACTCGTACCCCAAATAGCCGACCTTCCCATGTGAGGAGCTAAATGATCTCCAACAAATAACATAATGAGGAGATCAAAGCTGCAACATCCCTTAGTTCCATCTCTTGCTACCACTACTCCATTACCCACCGCTCCTGCATCCTCTACACCTCCAAAGCCCCTACTCCAAGCATCACGTGCCTCCCATGATGTTATCGAGAGCACTCCTTTTCAAAGACCGCTCCGCAATATATCACTATTTCCACCCGGGACTTTCTGACCATCATGGATGCAGTCCACGCCTTCTTTGTCACTTCAGCATCCTTTGCGGCTGCCCATGCAGCCCTAGCTGAGAGGATGACCCGCTCTGAGGTTATCCTCATGAAAATTTAGAGTCACCTGGGCCTACCCCCGATTTCCCCGCTTGCCCCGCCTGTGCCCTTTCAAACTCTCCTCCCTACGCCCACTACCCAACCAAACTCTCGCACTCTCTCGACGTGGCTAAGAGCAGCCAAAGAAGTAGGTTTTCTACTCCACCACCGAAGACCCTCAAATCTTGCCCAGATGAGACGACCGCCGACTTCACATTGAGCACTCTTCCTCTAACTTTCCGATCCGGTCCCATCAAGTGACAATGTATATCCGGGTCGGGGAGAGTTAGCCGACAAGTGACTTTACACTTTTGATTTCACCGTCCTTTAATCAAAAGCCCATTTTATATGATTAAGGGCTTGCCGCTTCAGATCGCTTATTGCCGTTTGTTTGTTTCAGGTACCCAAATAAAAACATTGTGACATACATTCCTATACATACCATACAACTCATTTTCTCAATTCAAATTGCATCCATTTTTGCCCCATTTTTTTGTGGTTTTGCCTAACCTGCAAGTTGGAAAATTGAAACACTGCCCAATGTCATTGATGTTAGATTGGGCTCCATGCATGATTACAGATGATCGCTGAAGTCTCTGCGGTGTTCAGCCTCTTCTTCTTCCACCTTTAGCTAACCACATAAGTACACGCTCTTCAATAAGCTAAGAAATTGCCTAACCCTCCTTACTTTGCAAAGCCTACCCTAGTTCCGTTGACCACCCATAATAGGTTGAGGACCCCCAAGAAAAGAAGACCAATGAAGTCTTCCAAAAAGAAAAAGAATAGAAAATCCGCGACGTCGCTCAAAACCCGAGCACGGCCTCGATGTATACGACGAAAAGTCTTTAAAGCCCTAAGGTCTCTAAACCAACCCGGAGCTGAGCTTCACACCAAGTACTCTGCCACGGGTGGATGGTGAGGGTCTAGCGAGCTGGTGGCCCTAGAGTCTCAAATCATTCTGAGTCCAAGGCGAAACCCGAAGAGTTAGTGGTCGAAAGATCCTTATGACTTGGATGCCCTAAGCCTTAGTCATCGGGAGTCATCTGCGGATCCCCATTACATGGACTTCGTGAGGCCGATTCCTCAAAGATTGCACCCTACAAATACAAAAAGAAGTGTGAAATAGAGTGGAGCCAAATTTATTAGTCGGGTCAGTTGTTTTAGGTCCTCAAGAAAAGAGCTCTGTCAGGGGAGAGAGTACAATTCTAGCAGCACTGTTAAAAAACTGATCCCATAAACACTTAGATTTTCGTGGAAGTTTCAGGTCGATTCCCTTGAGTTGGATACTCTTCTAAAACTTGATTTGTATGGCACTCATTCTCCTAAGATGGTTATTATGCAGGGTCTTGGTGATTCATACTGAGGGTTAGACATTACTCATCCACATACTTTTTGAGATACTATTTTATTTTGTGAAAATATAATTGGTCTACTCTCTCTTTCTTCCTATCATTGCTAAGGGACTAGCAATGTGTCGGTTAGGAGAGTGATTAGTGCCCAAATAGTGCTATTTTGAGCCCTGTGTATTACAGGTTTTGAGCACTTTTGTGTACTAATCAACCTAGTTAACCCAATTGGCACACTAAGGTCCCAGCTTTACTAATGACGATTGGAGGCTATTTTGTAGTTATTCGCTTAAATATGCCAACATCAATGTTTACTAAACACGAAGAATCCAAGCCGAACTCGAGACGCGCCGGCCTAAGAAACCGAGCCACAAATCAAGGAAATCGCTACCGTAGACCTCCTGCGTGGTTGCGACTCTTTCGCAACCCGCGAATTTCCTCGCAAGTTGCGACTTGCACCTCGCGCCGCGTGACTTCGACCTCCATTTGACTTTACCTTTGCGGACTTTTTCCTAAACTGCCCCTTTATGTTTTGTTGGTAGTTTAGGCATTTTTGTAATTTCCTTGACTCTGAGCAGTATTTAAGCCTTAGTCAAGCTCTGTACAGGATGTTTATCACTTGATGTAATAAAATTTGGTGCAAAAAGCTTTCAGCTTTCCCACCGAGGTGATTTTCTCTCATTTTCTCTCCCTTTCTCTCATTTTCTCACCATCCAAACACCCCTTGAGGATGACAACTCAAGGGATGCTTGGCTAAATCCTCTCATACTTGAAGAGGAAGGCCACTGGGCCAAGGCTTTGAGGTAAATTGTTGTCCTCTTTGTTTCTAACGCATGTAGTTATTATCATTTATGTCTTCGTATCTCACCTTAGGTTTAAATTCTTTTCGATGTATCTCGACAATAATACTGGGCAAGCTTTAAGGGCCCAAGTGATGCTTATCAAGTTAGATCCATTGAGGCTCATTTAGTTGCCATTTATTCGCTCTCGTTGTGTTAGGTAAAAGAATCAGCTTTATCGTTTCGAGACATGAATGATCAATAAATGTTAGATCTTCAAAAGAAAAACTTTCAAGGTTCAAGCCATAGTTAAAACGAAGATCCGGTCGAAATGACTATAGGTCATCCTCCTCAACACGAGGAAAAGGACCCGAGGACCTCCTGGGGCTGCCTCGAACCTCGCCCATGGCCCGAGACTTCAAGGAGTTCTTTACATTATGTTTCATTCATGGTAGTTTTCAAACCACTAAGCACACTGCTTACAAAACCCCAAACTAAAGTAAATCACCATTTACCTAATCCAGAATCATTTTGTGCGAAGAAAACCCATCCTTGAATTCGACCCTAAAGCCACTATATCAGCAAAGTAGCTTGCTACAAGCGTAGGGAATTTAGGTTACAAATATTGTCATTCGGCACAATCTACCGTGGCACGGTAATCACTTGCTCAACCTACGCCTTATTCGATCTCCGGTTGTTGAGATGGTAGAGATGGTATTTTGCTTGACGTACTCGACCCATTTGTCAAGCGAACTCGAGTATTCCACGTGATGACCACATGAGCGAGCGCGGACTTCTCACATGATTGCCATGTAAGACATGGCATAACCCATTCCAATGGCTAGATAAAAAAAATGTTAAGAGCTAGATTGGATATAACGCCAAACGTTAGGGGCATTAGTATACCTTTTCCATGAATTTGTATATACTTACATATTCTTTTCAATAATTTATCATTTGACATATTGATAGGCACAAAATGTGCTATGTAAAATGTATGCGCCTCTGTGTGCAAGTGCACTCGTCGCCTCAAGTAATAAAGTGATAAATAAGAGTATTGTCCCACTAGGATCAGGCTACTAAGTCCTGAAATTATAATAGTCCTAACTTTATTCAGATTAACACAAATGTTATATTGTATCTCTACCTTAAACCATCATAACCAATGATGCATTAAGCAATTGAAATCGAATAAGCCACATGTAACCCACAAATATCTCTATTCTATGATAAAACATGACATTCCATTCATGGTCTAACCTAATTATTGCTTCTCAACTTCAAATTAGGTCACAAATCATGTTAATGAAGATCAATCATCAACAAGCATGAAGACTAGAATAAAACATTTAATAAATGAGGTTCAAGATTCAAAGATTTACAAATTAAATCACAACACCATAGTTCATTGTCAAACTACATCAAAAATTCTAGAAATAAACTAAAACATCTCTGGAGAAAAATACAACCATGAAAAGAAAGGAAAACAAAGGGGGGAACATAGAGATAAACAAATCTGAGTGGTGGCCCCTTCTCTTCTTCCCTCATTTCCTCCTTTTTTAAGCTTTTCTCTTCAAAGACTTATGCCCCTGGGTGTTTCCACCTAATTAAAGTATTATATCCACTCGTAAAGCTCTTCCCGAACTCCCCCCGTAAAAAGCCCTCATTTCTTTCTCTTATAGGCCAAGAACTATAATAGGGATAGAAGATAAGCTTTGGGCCCCGACATCCATGCTATAGCGTGGCGAATCTGACGCTACGGCATGGAGAAATCGGGAGCTACTTAGAAGTTAAACCACGTTGAAGAATAAGCATCCACGCTACAGTGTGAGTGAGCTTCACACTGGAGCGTGAGAACACTCATGCTACAACTTGAGTGGGTTTAGGCTATAGCGTGAAACCACTCACGCTACAGCGTGAGTGAGCTTCACGTTGGAGCATGAGAACACTCACACTACAGCGTGAGTGGGTTTAGGTTATAGCGTGAAACCACTCACGCTACAGCGTGAAAACACTCATGCTACAGTGTGAGTGGGCTCATGCTATAGCGTGAAGCCACTCACGCCTTAGCGTGAGTTGTTCTCCAACTCACTAGCAGCTTCTTCATTTTGCATCCTTCACTCCTTCCTTCATAACTTCTTCATTTGGACTCCGAATCATGTGATCTTGGTGTCTACGGAAAGCCCTCAAAGTCTAAAATATGTCCATACCAATGAGGGAGCCATAGAAGGACATCACACAAGAAAAAGGATCACAAGTTTGCTGCTACTCCATGATGACTTTGCCAATTTTCCTTTGATTTCATATATTTCTGCTCAATGGTTAGCCTAATCACAAAATTTAGAAAAGAGAGCATTAGAAGACTTATTTATCTCATAAAACTATTAAAACATAAGCACAACATGGGAATAAAATGAGTATTTAAGATACTCATCACATATAATTTGAATTTTAGTGTATATTAACATTTTTTTAACCATTAATTGTTTTATATTGATATAATAAATAACAAAAAAATAGTCATACAATATTTTACATTTAATTGACATGTCAATCTTTCAATATCTAAACAAATTAAGAGAATAATAAAAGATTCAATACTGATTTAATGTTTCAATAAGTACTAAATTATCTTCATTTGTCAACTACAATGTGTTAGGACCTTGATCGTTGGATCCTCTGGGCATCAGCAGCACAACGTGAACCTACAAAAAGGTGATTGGGTGGTGGTGTGCTGGCCACCTCTCCAATGATTAAGTTAGCAAAAGATGGAGAATAAAAAGCAGAGAGTTTTTGCTCAGTATTGAATGCCCTTAGCTTATGGGAGATCTTCCCGATTTGTAGGGCGTGGTTCGTATCCTCCCTTAATTTTAGGAATAAAATCTCTTAATTTTAGAGATAAAATATCTTCCTTCCAATCAAGGATTAACCTTTCGAGAAATAAGGGATTTGGAAACTGGGAAATCCGTTGATAAATATCTCATTTCAGTATTTTCCAATTTCATATACTTATCCATAACAAACTTCCCATATGTGGTAGGGGATGGCCGTGGGACTGAAACTAATGCCCGCCCGAAGTTAGAAGGCTCCATGGGAAGACACCCAGCTTCGCTCAAGACTTTCCCGTCCCGATAGTCCCTTCCGTTCACACTGGGTCAATGTTTCAATAACGCAACAAGGTGCTCGGGGCCCACCGAGTAGCTGGTCTAAAGATTACGGGTACTCATAATGCCCCCCTTTTCCTCGGTCGACTCAGACTTTTTTAGTCTAGTGGAAATACTCGTGTTTTTAGACTTTAGGTGTCATACTGAATTAATGTAGCACAAGGAACGCCGCCGTTGGGTGAAGTGTGTTCGATTACAAAGTGCAAGACGCACGTTTCCTAATATGTCAATACAGATGATGCCTGACTACACATTTAATGCGCCCCATTGATGTTTTTGGCTCCCTTATATAGGATCGGGCCCGAGGCTTTCATCTTTTACGATTTCATAACGCTCTTCACCTGCTGCAAATTCCTTTATCCTGTGTTTCTGCGAACTACTCTTTTAAAGGAATTATTGGAGGTCCCTTGACAACTTTTAACTTTCCGATGAGTTTTTTATTTTTTTTCCAAAACTTGTTTGTATTGCCTAATTTGCATTTTTTGTGACCCTGCTTTCATTGGCATTTCAAGTTAGAAAGTTGTCTTTCTAAGGTCAGGAAACATCAAGTCACAAGAGAATCTGATGATGCTGCTTCATGGGTGCTCCTAGGTTTATAGACATCCCTATAGTCTTTGTATAAGGTTCTCGGTTTAGTGGTTCTTAGGTTTTGTCTCTAGTGGATTGTTAAACCTCCAAATGGGGATTTCTTTTGTCTTTTGAGAGAGCTTAAGTAAGAGCAGAGCCCGAAAGCGTACCAAGCAAGAACTACAAAAATGAAGAGAGGAGTCAAGCAAGAGGAATGTAAAGCAAGCAGGAGGTGCAAGCGACTGGTCTCGTGAGTAGCTTATGTAACTTGAGGGATAAATTGCACGTAGACTTCATAGGAGAGAGGTTTCAACAAGTGATTTCTCCTTTCCAAGAAGTCAAAGCAAAGAGTTGGCACTCGCTTCAAGGAGCAAGGCTCTAAGATTCCGTGGACGTGCAAAAAGAGTTCTATGCTAATAAGGTAGGAATGAAGGATAAGACAGTGTACATAAGGGGCAAATGGATTTCCTTCAACAAGAGAGCAGAGATTAAACATAATCTTTCATGAGAGGAAGAATGGGTCTAAGCTTAAAGAAACTAAATAGAAGGAACCTAACTCAAGAAGATCAGTGAATACCACTATATATGGAAAGTGGAATGCCAATTGTAGAAAACCCATACGTTCATCGCCAGAGGAACATTGACTGAATAAGCAAAGGTGTGGTTCTATTTCTTGTGTTCAGTCATTTTACCTTCCAAGCACTTGCACAACAAGAGAAGGAAGCAATGTCATTGTATGCCATCTTAAAGGGCTACAAGTTCAAGTTGGAAAAGTTATCAAAACTCACCTCGAGTTATTACAAAGGAGGCCAAGGGATCGATCCCACACCAACACTTATCACTAGGCTTCACATCTAGTGATGGAAGGAGACTTAGAGGAAGAAGAAAAATTGCCCCAAGACCTCACCCACACACAGAATCACGCAGGTAGGAAAAGAGTGCGTAAGTCAGTAAGAGATGAGGAAGAGAACAATGAAATTAATCAAATGCAACTTGAAAGTGAAGCTCCAGAGCAACAACAGAGGCATAGAAGTGTGAGCCTAATTCTAACCCTCTCCCCATATGTGAGATAAGCTCATCGTATGTCAGTCAGAGCACAAAGCAACAATTTCCGAATTAATGGAAATGTTAAATGCAATGAGGCAAGATTAGAGAGACAAATTAGAAATTAAAGAAGAGGTCATTAACTGAGGAATCACTGGGGATCGAGAGATGAAGAATGGAAGAGCAAAGGGAAATAAGAGAGCAGAACTGGGCTTAAGAGCCCAAAGCAAAGAGAAGATGCCTTTATCTCACATCGTACCAAGAGTGGATGAGAGCAATAAAAATCATTAAGGAAATGGAGGATTCCATGGAGAAGAACCTCGCATAAGGCGTATGTTTTCGGCACTGCATATGAACATCATAAGAAATAAGACTTCATAGAGAAAAGGGATAAGGAAATGGAGGGCACCCTAAACTATGCGGAAATTGCTCGGGAATGAAAGCTCGATATGACTAACAACTCGTTAAAATGTACTCTACCCTGTGAGTTCGAGGGAACCTCAACTTTATCATGTGAGACAAAGCGATCTTATCAAGCACCGTTCTAACCATGGAGTCATTCAGACCAACAGAATGAAGAAGGCAAGTGAGGGTCCAAGGTACCCACAAGTCCGTATCTCGAAGTTCTCATCTTCTCGTAATTTAGTTACAAGTTTGAAACTAAATGAATTTATTCTCCGATGGCATGAAAAAGAAGAAAATAGTTCACTCTCGTTTTCCTTCCCATTTACCCTTTGTATCAATCTCTCATACCCGAAAATTGAATAAAAAAATCCCTTGCGTAAATCGTGTTCACTCATTTCAGATTTCAGGTGTCTTATTTGTGTCTTCTTTCAATACTTTAAATAATCAAAGTTGATGACTCCACGTTGAATGGTTCGTTAAATAATGGAGAGACCAGATTTCCTAGGTTGAAATACTTGATTGTTGTGCATTGTTTGGTAGAATTGAATAGATTGTGGAATTGAAATTTTGATGTGCTAACTTCATCTGAATTGAATGAGTTGTTAACTTATAAAAATAGCATAGCAACATATCCACGAACCAAACAAGAATTGGATAGATGAATTGGGGTAGGAATAAATGAAAGGGAAAGTTGTAAGGATATTAATGAATGTGTTGAACTTCAAGAATAAGGAAGATTGTAACAAATTGATGGAACAAATAAGAATTGTAATTATGTTTTGTAAATAGTTTAGTTACTAAGAATCCTCGATAAATGACCGCATACGGTCAAAAGTATCTCTTAAAACAGATTGTATATGTTGTGGACATTCGATCCATCACAGCTTAAATTCCAAATGTCCTAGAACTTGTTAGCTTATTAGTCAAGGTGAATACCACTAATGAAAACAGATAGGCCATTCTTGGAAGATTAATCCTTTTCAAAGTTTACCCTAGTTAATATGCATATATGTCTGAAGATCTTATTTGAGTTAATAGCCATTTTCATCACAGCAAATGAAAAGCCTAGTCTCTCTCCTTAATGATAATCCAGAACTGATTTTACCCGTATTACATGACAAATATAATAATAGAAGAGGACAAGTTTGTGGAATTACTTATTTCTAAATTTTCAGAGTAGCTGATAAAGGGTTGAGACAGAAAATCCATTATGATGGAGGAAAAGATGAAAATATGAAGAGGCAGTTAAAGAAAAGTATTGAGGTGAAGGTTTATTCAGAAAGATTCCTCCTTTGAACAATGGTTCTAAACAACAACATGAACATCTAATGCCAACCCGGTATGGGAGTGAATAACTAAAGTTCAAGTGAGGCAGAAGCTTAAAAAGACAAAACGCCGTGACTATTCTAAGACCTTAATGGAAGATGAAAGGAAAGCCTCAAGATAAGAGGAGTTTCATGAATCATCAAGGGTCAAGAAAAACAGCAATAAGAAACTATGCAGAAAACTGAAATGAGGTTAGAGCACATGAATGGAAAAAGCCAAGAATGCATATGAAGGCAAGATGTCAAGTTGTAGAAACTGCAAAAATTGAGCCTGAACTATTTTGTTATCTACCCAATTACCTAAGCCTCACATTATGTTTAAAAGACCTAATTGATTCTAAGGTGTGGTGGGTTAATAAAAAGTGGAGATTAATAGACAAACAAGCATATGGACTTTAAAGAAGGGAGAAATTTGGTTATCCTGGTAATATCCTCAAAAGATTAACTTAACTGCCAATAGAAAGAGAAAGACCACCACTCACAACCAGCAAGTGGCAATAAATATTACAATAGAAATTATTAGTTATTGAGAGTGGAACTTAATTAAGTAAACTTCATTCTAGATTGAAACATATTTAGAAATAACTTTACTAATCAACTACATCTTGCCAATTGTGGATTCTACCATAAAAATGTCCTTAAAATAAAGCCAAATTGTTCTGGTAATAAACAAATTTTTTCTTGTTGGGGACAAGCAAAACTATTGTGAATGACAGTCCAAACTCATCTATTTTTAAATCCATTTTTCTCGCATCATTCTGGGAAAGTTTATGATCTATTTAATGCTAAATTGTGTGGAATATTCACCAACATTTTGTTTTATGTGCTTTAGCAAGTGAGACACCGGCAGAAAGGGAAAACTGGTCAGAAAAAGAACCTGGTTCTCGGAAGACAGTGACGAATGTCGCAATGAACTAATATGTCCTAAGTATGTCACAACAAGGGATCAAGTCAAGCAAGGCAAATGAAGATCTAGACACAATTTGAGATAGACCTGATCAATTTCTACTACAATGGATTTTATGTCTCTGATATAAATTGGAGAAGTTCACAAGAAGAATGTCACATATTCTAAACTATACCCAATATCATCGCTAAAGGTAGTGGAATTATGTCGCTAATTTCGACCTGCCGACAAAAGAAATGAAGATATCAAACAGAACTCATATGAATAAAAGAAAAACCTCTATCAGGAGCAGAAATAGCCGAACAATGAGACAAGTCAAGACAAAGTTGTCTACGCACTTTTATATACGACGTACATTCCAACGTAGCGTTAAGAACAAGGGCAATTTTGTGTCGCGACGCAACATTCGGGAGTTAACAATTGAGAGGGCAAAGACTTGTCGCGATGAGAAGTTTTATGTCGCAAAAAACACACACGAGGTCGAGGTGAATTTTTTCAAACAAAGACAAATATTGTCATTTACGTGTCGAGAAAACAAATAAAAAAAGAATGTTATGGCTACCTAACCATGTTACTTATAGAATAAAGAACTAAGATAACTCTTCGTCACAGAAAGATTGCGTCCCAACAATAAAAATTGTTTACAAGAGATTTCACTACCATTAAAGATAAATATTGTCACGATAGAAATGGAAGATAAGTGAGAGGAGCAAGGCGTTTGCTGGAAACTAGAGATTCAATGTCGCAAACAAAGTTCATCCAATTAACGAGTAAAGATGACTTCACAGATGGTGAGTTCGCCAAGACACGTAGTTCGCCAAAGAATACAAGGCAACATAACCTGTCATATTAAAGAAAAAGTCCCACTTGACAGCAAATCCGTATGCTACTTAGAGAAACTCAAGCCGCACGAAAAGAAAGTCTGGTCACGACATAAATTGAGAATAACAATGATAAAGAATGTCGCAACATAGCAAAGATCAAATAAAGTTAAAGAGCGAGGAGGAAATTGTCATGATAAAGACAATCATGTCACGACATAAACCAAACAACATCAATAGAACAATGTCATGACAAAGTCAAATTATGTTGCAACATAATCGAAGAATATAGCATGGAAATATGTCGCGATAGGAAACTGCAAGCCACGACAAGAGTTGGGCAAAACAAAGATAAGAACCATGTCGCAACTGAACTTTCTTTGTCGTGAAAAGCGACCATTCTGGGCTAGAAATTCTGGGATCAACAATTTGTGCCTTGAAGTGCGACCCATCATTTAAAGCTCTATAAATAGACGATCTATGATTATGTGAGCTCGCGAAATCCAAAGACTTCAGAAATGAAGATTCTTTATATATTATTTTTATTTTATTTTTATCTTTATTTCTTTTTAGTAGATTTTGTTTGAGTGTTTAGTTTTTTTGTTTAATTTATGGTTAAAGTAATGAACTGATAAAAATTTTTCTCGAGTTGGAATCTATTGTAAAATTTCTTCACTATTTGCTTTTTAAATGGACGAAATCAGATAAGAGTTCATTTATTTGGGCTTTGTTTACAATTCAATGAATTTTCTTGGATCAAGCTAGTCATTGATATATGTAAACCGTTTTGAAAGATTATTCTCTGGAATGGGTGATAGTGATTTTTATTTTTCCGCATTAAAGTGGAAGAACGCCTTAGTTAGAATCTTAATAACTGATCTGGTAGTTATTTTTAATTCTGTTCAAGTACTAGTATCGCAGTACCAAAACAAAGAACTATATCTTGCTCCATTTAGGAAGTTTATGTGACAGAGATGGAGATCCCGAGGTAATGGAGAATAGTCTGGCATGGTAGACTAATACTGAATTTAACGAACTTGAAGAATACCCGTGCTGTGATCTGGCACTATCCATTTTACGCGATGGGCTGGATGAATTATCGCTTAACGCCGTAGGTGTTTCGCACTCTTTAAGATAAAATGATTCTGAACCCATAAAGATAGATCTAATCAAGGAGATGAGAATTTCATCGCATCAAGGATGAGGTCAGGTTTAAATTGAGAAGGTCATAAATATTCTCGTCATGAAAAGAATTTCACCCAGATTTATGAGTACCAAAAGCGAAAACCTGCATCTAGAAAGACAGCCTACTAAGTAACGACATCCATGAGTCGGTAGCACATAAACTTCACTAGTGAAAATGTAATGGTTAAGGAGAAATCCAAACTATACACAATGTACTTTGACAAATTCAGCTTCCAACGACGCTTGGGCCATTTATTCAAAATGATGCGTAATCACACTTTATCAATGATTTATCAAAGTTATTCACCGCTGAACTTCTAACCATCGTATTAATTTTTTGTTAGCGTCTACTAGTGAATTGTCTTAATATTATTTTACTTAGTTCCTTGACTGTCGAATAATGAGTCTCAAAGAAAAGGATTCGAAAGTAATTTAGGTAGTTAGTCTTGATTTATCATCAATCCTCATGGGAACTATGATTCGATCTTAAAATCTACTTTATTACTTATAGTAACTGTGTACTCAGAAAAGATTTCAATTAAGACAATTTTAATGAATCCATTTTACAAAAAAAGGGATAAACAGGATATTTTTTTATCGCACTGTCAACAAGTTTTGCATCGTTGCCAGGGATTAGATAATAGACCTTTGGTAAATATGTCACTTGGTAAAATTGGTCTATACAAAAACAAAAACGAGTACTGTTGAAAATCAACACCGCATTTGAAGCTTGATCGGCAGTTATTTGGCAATGATTCCATCGAGTTGCACATTGAATAAGGTAAAGAAAACTTGTGTCTGCATTAGGCAAGCAAGATAGACACCTCGAGTGAAAGACCTCAAGAGTTGTGGTTATTAATTCCAACGTGGTGCAGAAGCTCGTAAAGGTCTAGGTGTGTGAAGCCTAAGGTGACACCAAAAAATTCGCTACCCACAAAAAGACACATGAGTTTTGTATACAAATGATCATCGAGGTGCACATCCAAAAAGTTGGTTTGAAAACAAAATTAATTGTTTTTATAAATGATCATTGATGCAATCCATAAATGATGACTTATCTCATGGCTTTAGCATTATGTGATAGGTTTATGACCTGTGCCATGGAGCCTGTAATGACTCCGGCATGGTACACATCATCTCCACCCTCATTTCATGGCATGACATGTCAGATTCCATAAGACAAATCAGCATGTTTTTTAGGTGAATGTGAACAAAGGAACAAAGATCATTGCATGCTCCTTAGCGGAGTAGCCTGTAGAAATATTCTCTATCAGCGTGGTCACCCCGTGGAAAACATCATATGCAAGGTAAGACCATGGAAGACGCTCATTCGAGGTCGCAATGTAAGGCCAATATGTGGTCAGATAACGAAACCTTAGACAACTAGTACCAAAAGATGTAATAATGGTGGTAGAGCTCACGATCGAATCTTAATGCATCATTTTAAATGTAATTTCAAACATTTTTAACTTAAATATGGTGATGAATGGATCCTATGGAATGACCTAATCGAGGTGGTATCGCACAGTATTCATACCACTGCATCAAAGCTTACGCATACGATCACCCATGTAATATTTCGCGGTCACAGCGATCAACAGACCCTAAGCTTCGGGGGCACGCAACATGTAAAGAACCAGATCGCCCGTTGATAAAAGGGGAATCCAGCTTCATGGGTGACGGACAAAGGGTCCTCAAGGGCGACATGCGTACAATTCATAAGGTTATAAAAAGAGTCGGCCTCAAAAGCCATATCCACAACATCTTTATTCCTCACATTCACACCATGTCCAACAAGGGAGAGGGTCGTTTCTGAACTCTGTCAACTGCCCAGAGGCTGTTAAACCAAGAGATTGGGAAACCATGAAATGAGAGACATCATCCCTCCAACTTCCTTCCCTCCTATATCTCTACCTCCCTCAGATAGCTGGGGACACTATCTCCTCCCAACCTTCCCTCCCTCGCCTCTTTGACCTCCTCCCGCAGCATGACACATCTCCACCTCCAATCGCCAATTTCACCTCCCATAGTGGAGGTAGCATCATCTCCCTCCTTTCAATTTTTCTCCATTTTGGCCCTTTACTCTCTCATGCACAGGCTTCATCTTCCTCCTCTTAACTTTTTTCCTCCAACTTTTTACAAGGACACCACCACCAAATCATTTTTAATAAAAAGTAAAAGTAAACTTAATCTAGAAACAAGAATGGGTTTCAGAAAGATGAAGAACATGTTAGAGGGAAATACTAGTTATACAGGAGTTCACGTTATTTGTAAGAACTAAGGTTAACCACTGATATGAATTTGGGTTTACAAAAGATGGATTAAAAGTGGTCCAAAGGTGAGGCGCAAGACACCATAGGCCATAAGGAGAGTCGCTCAAAAAATCCACAGACCACTACATCTTTTTATTCCTCACATATTCAACCGCCGCGGCTAAACAAGGTAAGGTCTTGTTAACCTATACCAATCAATTACAAATGTGGTTTGGGCGCAGAGATCGAGACCATTAAACGGCATGCATCATCCCCAACTCTCCTCCTATCTCTCGACCTCCTGTAAATGGTGACACACACCTCCAACTTCTTCCCTCCTTTTCTTGACCTCCCCCAGAGCAAAACAACATCTCCTCCTCGAACTTTCACCATCCCCACCCTCGACCGCCTCAGAGCGAGACATCGTCTCTTCCACAACCCATCTCGACCTCTTGATCTCCCTACTATAGTAAGGCATCATCCTCCTCCAACCTTCTTTTCCCTAATCCTTGCAAGACACCCTCACCCCATTATTTTTGAGAGAAAAGTGCACTGGTCATGGAGATTAAGAATGAGTTTAATGTTTAAAAGAACGTAAGGCCAGGGTGCCTTTTTTGTTATAATGTATTTATTTAAAGAATCAATGTAAAGAACTACTTCGCTGTCTAGACCTATAAAAGGAATCGCTTATGGTGAATGGACAAAAACCAAAGCCATATGAGCACCATAAGGCTATATGAGAAGAATAAAAAATCCATCCACAACATCTTTATTCTTCATATTCAATAGCCGTGGTAAGAAAAATGAGGTTTGGTTTGATCATTTGATAGCGCCAGTTAGTTGGCAAATTGAGACCACGAAATGAGACATCATCCCCTCCAACTTCCTTCCTCATATCTCGACCTCCCTTTGTAAATGAGACATCGTCCCTCCAACTCTCTTCCCTCTCGTCTTCGACCTCCCTCCAGAGCGAGACATCATCTCCCTCCTCTCTCAACTTTAAGCCTCCACCCCAGACCATAGTAATAAAGGCTCTGTGCCTATTGAATGGACACGCGATATTTTACCATTTACAGAGAATTTATTGCTTAAAACCATAACTGCTATGTAATAAACGAATTTATTACAAAAACCATAATCGTTATGTAATAAAATGAATTTATTATAGAGAATAAAAACCATAACCAAGCAGATATTATTGTTCTGCATGTAAGTAATTTTATAGGTAGGTTCAATTAACAAGGCGCAGCCCAAATCACATTTTGATCCCAAGCCGCGCCTCTAGCGCACTATGATCACTCGTTAAATGAAAAGCTCATGATCCGAAGACAACCTTAATATACCTAATGACATAATCTTTGTCTCATGATATTCTGATAGGAATATAGCGCATGGACAAAGTCAACCTTATATCGTCTGGCCTTTCATTTGAACCCAATTAGATCACTACAAACGGACATTGATCTCCATCATTCATTTGAGCACCGCCACATTTCGCCTCCTTAATTGTCGAGGGGACCTGTAGATATCTCTCTTATAATAAGAGGGACAAATTCCATCTTAATCGCTCATATCTCACTACATAATCTTATTATGTTCAAGTATAACCTGATAGTCATCCAATTAAAGACAAACGGTCATTATATCAAAAACACAATATTCCTGTATGTTTAGAACTATAGGCTTAATCTCAGTCAAAGGATTCAATGATACAACCATATAGATTAATCTTATGACTTTGATCCATGTATTGTTCCCAAGACGAACTGTCTAATATTTATTCGTAATTAAATAGATATAAATTTGATTTTAGATTCTCATACACATATTCATCCCAGGAATATCAATCAAACTTATACTAATCTTTAATTCATTTACATTCTCATAATAATAACTATTGTAACATTTAGAATAATTAATAATATTATTCAAGGATTACATATAATAAACAAGCAAATCATCATAATATAAATTCTCACAACAGTAAAATATCATGTCCATTCATCAAAGCCTACAATTATTACTAATAATCTCCTACCAAGGCTAGGCCCATTCATCAGACGGTATTTCCGATACCTATGAACCTAGCATGACAATCGTTTAAGCCAGGTAGGCTTAGCTGTAATGGATCAAGAATATTATCATCCTCATTGAACTCGTGATATCTTAACGCCACCTCTGAACATTCACGAGATGATAACGCCTAAGAATGTTTGGACGCTGATGTAGATTCAGTTCCTTTGTTTCGTATGAGTGCACCATTATTAATGCAACAAACATCAACAGATTTGTAATGCCAGAACCATCAAGGCCGCAGAATGAACTTCTAATCAATCGCTTCGCGTGATCGATGTCAATGCAGTCAGCCTTCAGCTTGTAGAATCAAAGAATTAAGATTGCTGAATTTTTCGAATCGGCATTCACCATTTAAATAAAATATTAAGATCCCGGATCGCATCTGGAAATCATCTTGTTGGGATGAAAGCCAGATTCTGTAAACATTTAAGGAAACCAGATCATCTTCCAACTGTATACACCAGAAACATATCTGTAACTTTCTTCTGACATTAAGAAATGGTGCTCATACCGCCCGACTCACCGATTCATCAGTATTCATCAAAGCTAAAGCATAAGATACATATCGTGAGTATCTACTCGTTATGCTTAAAGCATAAGACCACATGTAGGTCTGGTATGACATGGCATACATGATAGAACTAATGGCGATGCATAAGGAATTTTACTCATCGGCTCGCTCATCTGTAGTGTTAGGACGAGATTTCTTAGAGTAATACCGTGAGACATGGGGCGAAGTATCCTCTTTTGGAATCTTGCATACTAGGCCGTTCGATTACTTTGTCTATGTAAGCACTTTGACTTAGACGATCGACCTCTTAGATACATCTCCACATAGATCTTTATCCACTAGGATATAGGCGCTTCGCTTAAGTCTTTCATTGAGAAACACTTCCACTAACGAAGACTTGACACTCTACTTGAGGTAGGGATATCATTCCCGATGAGTAAAATGTCATTCAACATATAAGACCCGGGAAATCTGATTGCGCTCCCCACTAATTTTTTCTTATAAACACAAGGCTCATCTTCATTTTTGACAAATCAGACCTTTGATTCATCAGCGAAGATTCAACTCCCCGAGAGGCTGCGAGCCATAAATGGATCTTTGAAGCTTTGCATACTTACGAGAATTCTTAGGTTGTAAACCCTCGGGTTGTGTCATGTACACATCCTCAGTAAAGTTTCCATTAAGAAAGCGCGAATTTTAACATCCATTTGCCAAATCTCATAATCATGATATGCGTGATGGCAATAAGAATTCTAATAGACTTAAGCGTAGCTACGAGGGTGAAAAAAGTTTCATCTGGTATACCGTGAGTTTGTTTGAAACCTTTTGCAACTAGCCTTGCTGTAAGTATGCACTTTGCCATCAGTATGGAGTTTTCTTTTTTAAAAACCCATTTGCACCCGATGGTTTGTACCTTCGAATTGGGTCGACGAGTCCATACTTGATTATCATACATGGGTAGATTTCGGACTTCATGGCCTCCCAACCGTTTCTCGAGTGCGTATCAACATAGCCTCTTGATAGGTAGTGGGTTCATTTGATCCACTAACAATACATCATGGTTATGGTCTGAGAAATCCATATCTCTCAGGAATGTGTTAATCCTATCGAGATCTCGTAAATTTTGTGCTATAGGAGGTGTGTCGACAATAGTTTGTTGGTATGGTATCCATAGAGCAGTTGATGTTATCTTGTGGTTCTCGAACTTCTTCGAGTTGTATCTTACTCCCACTTGGTTCCTTTAGAAATAAATTCCACTTTTCACAGAAAGACACCATTACGGCAGCAAGCACTTTGTTCTCTGTAGGTTGTAAGTAGTAATCCACCTTAGTCTCACTTTAGGATACCTGAGACTTATCGAGACTGGGCTCCGGCTGGCATTTGAAACTTGACCGTTTTACATAAGCCTCACAACCCCAAATCTTGAGAAAAAACCAAGCTGGGCCTTTTACCATTCACACTCTCTTCTGGTGTCTTTTACGGCCCAGCTTTGGATGGAGCTTCCAGATTTAGTGTGAATGCGGTTGTTTCAGTGCATAGCTTGGTAAATGGAAGATCTGTTGGACTCATCATAGATCGAACCATATCACAATAAAGTTCGATTCCTCCTCTTAGACACACCATTCCCTTTGTGGTGTTCCAGGGAGATGTTGTGAAATGATTCCACAAGTTCTAAGATGGTCATCAAATTCTTGGCTCGAAATATTCGCCACCTCGTCCAGTCGAAGTGCATGATTGTCTTCTTAAAGTTGATTTTGTACTTCATTTTGAAAAGATTTGAACATTTCAAATGATTGATTTATCGCCATCAAGTAGACATAACCATATACGCTGAAGTCATCGATAAATGTAATGAAGTATGGCATACTAATAAGACGTGATTAAGACATGCATGTGCGTGAGGATCGATAATTCATTGGCCACTAGCGTGTCGTCGATCAAAGGGATCTTTGTCATCTTACCCGATAGACAAGATTCACATGTATCATATGATTCAAAAATCAAATGAATTCAAAAGTCGACCCAGTGGGTTTTGAGATCATTCTCTTTATATATTTGACGACAATGCGAATAGGTTGAATTTAAATCATTGGACTTAAATTTCATAGTAATTATGTTATCACTTCTTTTGAGCCCCACATTTGTAGAAATGTGAGATCCACATCCGAGTATCCTAATACCCGGGAACTAGAAGGAGAAAAATTAATACGTATAACATAAATGCACGAAGAACTAGTCTGGCAGTCTTGCTTCTTTTTTCTTTAAGATCCTCTAAATACGACAGCCAGTTTTCTCTTCTGATGACCGGGTTCATTGCAGAACAAACACCCTCCTTTAGGGCTTTAGCCTTGGAGTTCGGGTTTGGGTTTGGGTTGAGGTGGACTTTCCTTTGCCCTTGCACTTGCCACTTGCCCTTGCCCTTGAAGCCATTTCCATTTTGAACCATCAGAACATGGCTTAGCTTGGATTTAATATTCCGCTCAGCGGTTTTAAGCATCGTATGCAGCTCAGAGATAGATTTGTCCATTTCATTCATGTTATAGTTCATGACAAGCCCGGCCGCAAGTATCGGGAAGTGGTCGGGATCAAATCGGTTACTGACTCTTGGCTCGATGGAAATCGAGCTATCGGTGCACCGATATAGCCTTTCATTTTAGAACATGAGCCTGGCCCGAAGTACCCTCGGCCGTCTTGCAAAATGTATTGCCTTGGTAGTCTCGTACCTTTCTTGCCTTGCTTGTTCTGTTGGAACATTTCCTTAAGATTGAAGATCATATCATAAGCTTCCATATTTTCCGAGATCCTTCGAGTTCGAACTCGTGGTAGCTAGCATCGAGCATCTGACATCAATGAGTCATAATGATGCTTCTCATGGCATTCTTTTGACTCAGGAACATTCTCGGTAGTTCTTCGAGGAGAGGTTCATCGAGGTATAAGCTTCCTTTTCTTGTTTGAGAGCGATTCTCAAATTTAACTTGATCAGGAAGATAGTCCCGATAAGTTTATCGCTTCTCGAAGGGTGATCGCGATCGATCGTGGTGTTGTGGTTATTGTTGGCCGTGATGAATCTGAAGTTCGATAAATATTTTGATTATGAAAGATTCTCACTAAATTAACAGCCCTCGAGAATAATCATATTAATCTAGTGAGGCTAGGAATCCATATTTTACTTTCGACTTTTAAGTCGGCTTTTGGCATGACATAAAATTAGAGTTATTTAGGTAGGTAACTCTTACCAATTGTCTCATGCAACTCTTAGATATTTATGGGATTTTGACATCATATGTCCCGACATGTTTAAATCCCATCTTATGCCATTAGGCCCCAAGAACACGTTTTGATAACCTAATAAAGTTAAACCATTTTTAAACATGGGGTGCACCATTACTCATCTTGTCTCCCACTAATGTAACCTAATGTACTTCTACTTTGGTAGAACCCACTTAAGGTGATGAGTTTGACAAGTGTTTAAATATGGATGGCATGTAACTTTAGAATTTTATGGCAGGGATCTTGATTGATTTTAATTTTCAATTAATAGATCTCATCATACGTCTAGTATCACATACTTTCATGCCAGCATCATACACATACATGCATATAATAAATGTGTCACAGTATGGCCTTTATCTAAATTGATCTCCATAAGCCAATATGAAGATCAACAGTCATGCCTAGGTTGTAATAAGTAGCTCCATGATGTCGATTTGACCACCAATTTGCGCATAGACACCTAGCTCTTCCATCATCATGGTTGGATTGCATGACTTCAAATAGTTTGCATTGTCTCTTGTTTTGTCACAGCTTGATTAAATAAATACTAATAGTAAATAGAACTACCTGATAAAACAAAAGCGGCATCTGAGAAGGCGTATTTAATAATTACAACCCTTGTAAAAACAATAATAATAACACAGTCGAATCACATTGGTGAAGGCCATCGCGTACCTCATGAAAGCAACTTATCTGAAATATATCATGTTATCATAGCATAAACAATTTGCATTAAAAGGAAATAAATTATAATAGGCGTGTGTTTAAAACCAATTAAATTCATAAGGTGCTTTCCTACGCGGCGTACGGTTACGCTGGCCGGGTTAGCCGGCGAAATTAGGTAGCCCTCGCGGGTCGGGCGAGATCCACAGAAAATTTTTTTTTTTTTTTTTTGCTAGGGTTTTAAAAATTAAGCAATTTCCTTATCAGATAAGGAAACAAATTTATATCATTCTATATTTAAAACGCTTTTAAATAGTAACAATTTAAATTAAAATCCTTATCAAATAAGGAAAGCAATTTATTATATTATTATATATTTAAAACTCTTTTAAATAATAACAATTTAATACAAATTTCCTTGTAGGATAAGGAAGCGGAATTTATATTATTATTTAAAACCCTTTGAAATTATTTCGTAACGATAAGAGAAATATAGCAATTAATTATTTTGTTATAATTTAAATCGCAATTTAAACTTTCTCAAAATTGAAATTTGAATTTAGATAACAACTAATTGTTGTTTGTAAGAAATTAAAATAATCTCATCATTTTTGAAATTACACATAGGGCTAATTTTCGCACCACCATAAACAATCATTGTCATCGAAATTGATATATGGTCGATCCATGTATTAATGCGATTAAGACAAAAGCAGAATCATATAACATGCTATTAAACACTTTAATGACAATATCCATTCGATTCTTAATCTGTATTAGCAGATCCTTTTAGGTTTCCAGTTGTCCGATTAATACCTTAACAAAACATGTTAACTATGTAGATTTAGCACAAACCATAATATCACATATATTAAAAAGCATAAAACATGCCGGAATCATATGTCGCATACGCTTGATCGAAAATATGGCATTATCGATTTTTATGAAAACACAAGTGGCTCTGATACCACTGTTGGGTTACTGGATAAAAATTTTTCATAAATTCCGCTGCATTTATGTGATCAAAGATAGAACGATATAAGGTTGACTTTACGTCATTGCCTTATTTCTATCGAATCTGTAGAGGCAAAGGATTATGTCGGTAGGCATATTAAGGTTGTCACCGGATCATGAGCTTTCATTTAACTTGGGTAGTCATAATGTCTTCTTAGAGGCCACTTATGACTTGTAGGATCAAGAAAATGTGATTTGGGCTACTTCGCCGTGTTAGTGAACTTTATAAATTCGCAGCATTAAGCAAAATAATACTTGATTTATGGTTTTTCCTCTCTATAATAAAATTGCATTTTATTACATAACGATTATGGTTTTAAGCCAATAAATTCGTTTATTACATAACGGTTATACTACGTAATAAATTCGTTTATTACATACTTGATTTATGGTTTTACGTAATAAGTCATTTATTCACGCTTGATTATGATTTTACGTAATAAATTCGTTTATTACATAACGGTTATGGTTTCGGTTATGGTTAAATATTTAATTAGTTTCCTTATCAGATAAGGATTTGAATTTAAATTATTATTATTTAAAAGTGTTTTAAATATATAATAAATTCATGTTTGAAATGCAGAAACAGAGACTTATATAAATATATATGTGAGACATATATGTTTATGTGTGTGGTGTCTTTAATGATGGCAAACTAAAAACGAGGAGAGAAGAAAAGCGCACAATTTCGTTTGAGAGACGAGCGCGGTAGCGTTAGTCGTTTATTATTTGTTCGATGTGGATCTTGTAAGAGGGTGATGCGTTTTTCGAAGAGAAGCGGCACCTTTGAAGATCAGGAAACGGCCAAGGCATGGCTTTGAAGGGTTTGACGAATCGTCTGGTAAGTTTCGTTCTGCCCCGCCAGTTTTATGGCATGTGATCTTTGGTGGGTTAAGGAATAAAATTTTTAATAAGTCATTTTGCGTTTATGTTCCGTCCAGTTGGATATTCGTCGATAACCAAGCGAGACCTTCTCATGTACTGAGGGTGCATCCATCCTCCTCCTCAACCTTATTCCCTTTGACATCTTAACCTCCCTCTTATAGTAAGGCATCATCTCCTCCTCCAACCTTCTTTCCTCCAACTTTTTGTAAGACACCACCACCAGCCATTTTTGAGAGAACAGTAAAAACACAACTAAATCTGGAAACATAAGAATGGGTTTGTTATTTAAAGAACATAAGTTAAAGGGAAATTTTGTTATGGCGGGGAGTTCGTTGTTTAAAGAACTACATGTAAAGAACTACGGTTGTCCAAACGGATAAAGGAGGAATTCGGCTTCATGGGTGACGGGGCAAAGGGTCCTCAGAGGCGATGTGCATACAATTCATAAGGCTATGAGGGAGCCAACCTCCGCAGCTCCATATCCGGTATCTTTTATTCTTCACATATTCAGCAGCCATGGCAAGAACAAGGAGAGGATCTGGTTTCAACCCCTGTTCAGCCACCATAGCTGCTGTTGAAGCCAAGAGATTGAGACCACGAAATGAGACATCATCCCCTCCAACTTCCTTCCTTCCTATCTCTTGACCTCCCTCGTGTAGCGAGACATAATCTCTTAACTCTTCCTCTCTTGCTTGGCCCTCCATACAATAGCAGGGCGTGTCTCCTCCTCCAACTTTCTACCCTCCTCTTGGCGCCCTCCTGTAGTGAGGCAATCATCTCACTCTCGACCTTATCCTCTTTGACCACTTGACCTCCCTCCTGTAGTGAGGCAATCATCTCCTCCTCTAATCTTCTTCCCTTCAACTTTTTGTAAGACACCACTATCAGCCATATTTAAGAGAAAAGTAGCCGTGTTTTAAAGCAGGATCAAACCGTTTGGTGAAGCCAGATTGGACTGTCAAACGAGCAGCTTTCGTCCCAGCTTCCCGATGATGAGAGCAGGGCTTTAGCGTGAATCGATAAGCGGGTGGTTGATCACAGATTGAATCGATTTGAAACCCAGGACGAGTTCTTAGCCTTGTAGAAACGATTCGAAATTGGCTTATGTCTAGGTGCAAAGTGCTCTTTCGAAGAAGAAAGTTTGTGGGCCCAATTACCCTAACAAGCTACATCAGCCACAAACCCACTAAAGCATTGAACCCAATTGGAGGATTTTTTTTTTTTTTTTATAGGCTTTCAACGTTTTATATCATTCTAAGGACCCTATTAGTTTGGAATATTCAAAATCAAGGCTGAGGCCTTTGACTACCTCTTTTTTTCTTATTTTATTTTATGAAATTTTCATTTTCTCTCTTGCAAAATGTAAACTATAAGTATAATATAATAACAAACAACTTGATTTACTAAAACGAATATCTGGAACTTTCAAAGTGATTTATTTATATACTTTTATTGAAGTAATTTCTGGAACTTTATTTTTAAAAACTAATTGGTATATAAAAAAGAGAACAAGCAGGAACAAATGAATAATGGACATTGACTAATAAATATTTATCTTTATTTTAACTTTGCAGCTAAAACGAAAGAAAACGAAAGAACAAGATTTTCTATTTTAAAAATTTTTATTAATTTTATTGAGTGGATTTAGTTATACCCTAGGAAAAACTATTTTACTTTTATAGAGAATGAAGGACATTTTTATATATATTTAAATAATAATGGATAATAATAAATAAATAAATTAGATGTATAAGCTTGGGTGGCAAGCGAGAAAAATTGATTTCTTGAAAAATGGTAAAGCAGTAATTTCGGTTGGCTTAGGAAATTCTCTAGATCTTGGATGGCGAAGCGGACTGCTTGTAGTTAAATTTGTCTGTAATCCCAGTGAGCAAAAAGTTTAGGTCGAATTATGAGACATTCGAATATTTACGTTTTACGGGTATAAGTTGTCGAGTGGCTTGGGATGAGATTTTACGAAAATCTCGGAAGTCGGGGAAATGAAGCTTTGGGTTAAGTTGATTTAAAATAATGTGGCCCGAAAGAAATAAATTGTTTGGAGTAGAAAGCGAGATAGAATGAAACTTGATATGAGATACATTAGCCATTGAAAGTAAGCAATATAATAATAATAATAATATAATAATAATATTATAAACTAAGAATAAAATGGAAAAAACGGTGGGAGAGGAGGGACGTGCCAGGAAGGATGATCACAGAGAGAAAAATGTTTTATTTTTTCTTTTCACTTGCTTTTCTGAGATGTGAATCGGATCGTAGGTTTTTCGTCTAGGGATGAGCGAAGTTGATACATGCGATAGGAAGGCTACGGCGTGGCGCGAAAATCTTTGGGTTTCGTCAGATTTCGCGGGTAGGGATTTTCTCTTGTGTTATTCTGGCCACAAGGCTAGTTTAATGGTGTGGTTGGCTTAGAGGCGGGTAATCTAGTAAATTCGGTTCTCAAATTTTGTAGGAGTATAGGAATTTTTAAGAAATTTTTCGGAGTTGTTTTTGGGCAGTCAGGGCTTGTTGGAGCATTTTAGAGATAGTTAAGGTGGTGCCTGAAGTGTTTTTGGGAAAAAGACATCTGACTGAACACCAGGGGTATTTTGTGATCGGATTGTGTCTTGAGTTTGGTTTTGATCGGGGTGATGTCTTGGGTTTGTGGTGTGTTTGGTATCGCGATATTGATGATCGACAGTGAAGGGGCCGAGAATCTTTATTTTATATGGGTCGAGATTTGAAGTAGTTTGTGTGTTATTGTTGGAAAGTAAATAATATGATTGAGTGGTTCGTGTGTGTCGTTGTGTGGCCAGCAAAATAAATGACACATAGTTGTATGATTGAGGCCATTACGCTTGTGGCTCGTTGGGAAATTTAGTTGTGGACAAATTGTGTCATCAGGCTAGGGATTGACGTGTGTCATTACGGGTGGTAGTGACTTGTGATGTCGTGTATCTTTGAATTAGTATGTTGATTTGGAATTTGTATGAGCCTTAATATGAATTTCCAAATGATGCATGGATAAATATGCATGAGTATGTATGCATATAGTTCTCATTATATGTGGCATGTTGAATGTTGATAAGCATGGTATTTTACATTATACATGCTGCAACTTGTCCGCGTAACATGGGTGTGAGTGCATGGTGAGGTGAAACCTGTTGTGTTAGGTGTTTGATGGTGTGTCGTGATCTGTGGGTTTGTCAGATCGACACGCGTATGGTGATTAGTGGGGAATTTCGATTAATAGGGTGATGTCCCGAATGAGTCGCATGGGTTAAGAAATGGAAATGGGCTTTGTGTTTCTCGCATGAAACAAGGGCACCACAGAAACGATAGGAGTGAGTGCATGAGGTAGTTTCTTGAGAGAATTGTTTCGGAGGGTTGACCAATAATATTAATTATCGGAGTGTGTCGCTCTGACATCGGAGGGTTGTCCGTATAACATCAATCGTCGGAGTCTACCCGATTGATATACGTAGAGGGTTGTCGCGTATAATATCGATCGTCGGGTTTCAACACGATTGATATACATCGGAGGGTTGTCATACATCGGAGGGTTGTCATACATCGGAGGGTTATTATATAATATATGTGTCATTCAGTCTGTCGATTGATATCTCGTCGGAGGGGTTATTACCAAAATAGATTATCGAATTATTGTCGCGTATTTATATATCGGAGGGTTGTCGCGATTAAAAACAAATACCTTTGTTTGGAAATGGTTTCGTTAATGTGCGCGAAATCGTGTTTGAAGTCGGTGAGGACTGGGTATGGTTGTAAATGAAAAATGAAAAGATTAAGAGTAATCTTGAGGTTGTCATCGGAAAATGTGATGGTTCGCAGCAGAGTGCGTGTGTGAGGGAGTCGGTGAGGACTCGGGATATGGGATAGGGTGGTAACATTATAAATGCAATGTAGACATTTAAGTAGGGATATACATGATTCGGCTTGAATGTTTTGTTTGTTTTGTTTGGATGTGGGTGCGTGTGAAGCAGATGGGTGGCCATATAGGAGATTATCCTTCTTGGGCTTTGCTCACCACGAGTCGCGTGGGACCCCCACGGTACGAGGTCGAATGCGGGCGGTGACCCACATTCGGGAGCCGCACAGCACATATGAAGCGGATTGTGGCTTTGATATATATTTTGTAAATATATATGGGTTGTATTTATTTGTATAAGAGTGATGTAATTTAAACTCTTATGGACTATGGTTTTATAGTCATGTGCTTATATTTTGATGAGTATTGATGCAGGGGCCCAAGAGGCAATTATTTTACTCGAATTTGGACTCTGTGTGGTCGTTGCATATGGTTGGGACAGGTTATGTACCTTGGGTGGAAGCTCCTGTCTGAGAAGCTGCGTTTGTCAGTGGTGTCGGATTCTTACGCCGCGTCCACAGTATTCCATGAGGTTAATAGTTTGTCAACGGACACCCCGGTTTTAGGGCGTCACATAAATAAAATAGAAATATACCTCCATAACTCCATTATCATTAAAATAAAATAATAATAACAATAATAATATTAGAATATGGTACTTAAATAAATTATATACATACATAATAATTAAAATTTTAAAATATTTTGATATTTGTAACCCATCATATTTATATAATAAAATTAAAAATATCAACATATTTATATGAAATATAAATTTTATTATATGTTTATTTTAATTTTAAATATATTTTTATATTTTTATAATTATAAATTATATATTTTGGCGATCACTTAGGTTCAAGTAATTGACCACCGATCCGACCATTGAGCGAGTAGGAATAAGTAACTTTTTCCAGATTAAGTGATTGTCCAGATTTTTAAAAGCGTTGGTGTAAACCTGAGAATGAATGCGGAAAGCAGAAAAATGAGACTGTTATTTAAAGAATAGAAGTTGAAAGGTAAGAATTATGTTCTGACGGGAGTTCATTATTTAAGAGCAAGATTGAGAACTATAGTTGTACGGGAGACGAATAAAGGGGACTGCAGGCTTCATGGGTGTGAGATGAGGGTTCTCAAATACATATGCATACAATTCATTAAGCTATATGAGGAGCGGCTATAGCGCCCAAATCCGAGGGTCTTTTCCATACGCCTGGTCGGTATAAAACAACATTTTTATTACAAGGGCATATGAAATCTTGTATATTTTTCTTACAAATACACAAATGCTTATAATATTTTACAAAGAGTTTGATGTATGCAAACTCTTTTACACTTTACATGCGAAATATTAAAAGCTGGGTGTTACAATATATTTTAAAATCTTCTCAAGGCGAAAACTGGCCTTCTTTGTACTCACGGCCTCGAAGGAACGCCTTCTTCTCGTGTACTTGAAAGGTGGTCCCACGGCGAGGGTGGCTTGATAGCCATAAGGAGAAATCTCTACCAGGGGCTACTCCCCACCTAAAGTGCACGTACAATGCATGTTCGCATCGCTTGTAGCGTTCCAGTAAGCGTGCACATTTCTACGTAAATGACTACATGTCATATGTCTCGAGTCCTCACGACCATACGCATGCATTTGCCATGTATGAAATCTATTTTTTTTCAAAACAAAAGATTTTTATTTTTGAAACTCATTGAACATTCTCGGATATCAAATTATATCTGAAATATAGTTTAGTGACATCTTTCACGAAAAATATTGTTAGACTGACCCTACGATATAGTTTAGTGGACATGCTCAGAAATGTTATTTGACGAGCCTACGATCATCTGCTTGTTCAAAAGCGGGTTTAAGTGCCTTTCGGCACAGTTCACGTAATGTCTCATGCACATCTGATACTTATGTATTTAACGTGAAGTCTACATATTACATGCGTACAAAGAGCCACATAGATATTTAGATCATGCTTCATACAACATCGAACTTAGCTACATCTTGCATTTAATTTCCACCCATACACGATCCATATTCATATCTGAACACACATATAACAACATGTTATTCATAAACAATCTGGATTGTTTCTGTCACAAACTGGAAAAGCAACATACAATGACATTCTGAGCTATTTCCGACTCACATTTTCCGGCTACATATAGACTATATTTAGTCCATATTTTCCGGCTGATTATAACCTATTCAGGCTGTGTTTGGACATAGGAAAAACCCGAAATCGATCCTCATCACCCAGCCGGTTTGATCAAGCTGCATTTTTGAATAACCGCTTATTATAGTTGTAACACCTAATTATGCCTAACGGTTTATAACATGTTTAGGGTATAATAAAGTAAAAGTATATTTTTAAAATAAAATTAGGATAAAAAATAATATAAGCAAGCGGGAATTAATACAAAAAGTCGGGTCATAATTTAATAATGTCATATGGCAAAGTAGGAATATGCATAAGTTAAAGTAAGAATAAGAGAGAGAAATTGAGGACTAAAAGTAAAAATGAGTAAACTGACATGGCTTTAACTCAAAAAGGATAGATCAAATACAGAGATAAGATAAAAAATATCTCATTTTGGTCTTGGAGAAAGAAGAAAAGAAAAAACGAGAGGAAGAAGAAAAAGAGAAGAAAGAAGAAGGAAGGGAAAAAAGAAGATCGTGAGGTATCGCTATGTGTGTATGGAATTAATACAGTTTTGGTATAGAAAGTATGGATCATGGTTTGGAGCCTCGATTTTGTGTATGAGTTAGGGTTTGGAAACTCGAAACTCTACATTTCTTAGGTTTGAGTTGAAGAACTCTAGACTTCTATATATGTGTTTTGGGAAATGTTTGGTTGCATTTTGAACTAGGGTAAGCTACCTTATCTTGATCCTATGCGTTAGCCGGGTCTTAGGACTGGTTTTTTTGATAAGAAAGAAAGGGAATCTGGTAGTAAATCCTTCAAGTAAATTGTAGCTACATTAGTGTAGTTGATGTTAGGCTTTTGAATTTCTCGATTGGGATAATAGCGAGTGCAGTTAGTTTACTGACAGTCACAGTGGCGTGTCAGTGGGATTGGTCGATTGGGTCGAGTCAAAAGGTTGAGATCCGGCTGGGTCCACGTCCGGCCGGTCCGTCCAACGGTCGGTACAGGTCCGTCATTTGGATTGGTCAGAAGCCCCAGGTCTGTCCATTTAGATGCAGTCGAAATTGGAATTAAATCTTTTTGGCCTCCAGCCCGGAGAAGGTCGTAAACCTTCGTCCAGAGACTCAGGTCGGGTGTTCTTGGACTCTATGGAAAGCCCATTGAGTCAATATTGCAGCCATATTCCTATAGATGACATTGGGTACTGGAGCCGGCAGGAAATGGGCAATTGGGAAAGTGGTCGGAGTAGAGCTCAGGGTAAAGTACGGTTGAACATGAGACCTCGACTTCGGAAGGTCGCCAACTTCTTCGTCAAATTCAAGTTTGAATGTTATTGGACTCTATGGAAAGCCCATTGAGTCAAGAATCCATCTATATATAGCTTGATAAAAATTGGAAATCATATTAGGTCTAGAAATCATGAAGAATAGTAGGACCTGCTGGTAACCATAGTTGATAAAAATGTATAATGAGATGAAAAATCACCCGAATTCGAATAAATGGTATGCATATCTGTATGATTCTGGATTGACTATGATTATTCGGGAATATGAGATATGTACTAAACATAGAAACATACCCAAGGATTATACGCTTAGAGCCTAGTAGAGGGATGGGTGGGCATTTATATGGACACGATTCTTTGCGGCGTACGGTTTACACAGATATATCGAGGCCTCGTTTGGGTCGATGACATAGATCCCGTTTGGATCATTACAAGCATATGTCATTGTCTCGTATAGTGATGATACCTTCGGGTATATACGGTCCCGTTTGGGTCACATATTACATGGCATAGGTCACTGTCTCGTATAGTGATGATACCTTCGGGTATATACAGATAGAGATCATTGTCTCGTACAGTGATATGCTGCCAGTTTTATCACAGGTTATTTCCTTATCCACTTCTAAGGTATTTGTAGACATGAAACCAAAAAAATGACAAGTATATCACGAAAATGTATAGAATATATGGCGTGATATGAGAAGCATAACTACTATGCGATAATAGTATCTGATTACAAGAACGAGTAAAGTCTGAGATGACATGAAAAAGTATATGAAATATGATAAATGAAACATGTTATGAAAGAGTATATATATAAGAAATGATAAGTATATGCATTTTGTACTTGTAGAGAAGTGGGAGTGACCGCTTAGTAAGGTCATCCATATGTATTAATTCACTTAAGCGTAAGCTTAGCATGGGTGTTTTCATCCATGTAGGTACGAGAGAAAACAAGGGGCGGGGCCAATCCACATCGGCAATCAGAGGCCATATGCTGGGTACTTGCTGGAATACCTTTTGGTCTGTTTTGTATATGACATTTTGTTTATTTTGTAAACAATGTAAATATAGTAAATGTTGAACACTTCCGTATATGGAGCTTGTATACATTTTGTAATCCACTACTACATAATATAATACAAGTTAAATGTTTAACATTGTACGAATGAACAAGCTTAGAGTTTATAAGTCTATAAAAAAATGGCCTGCAGCTTGACAGGGTCTTAGGGTTGGAGTATCACGAGGTTAATGGTGCTCGGAGCATCCGGTTCGGTTCGAACCGCGATCGGGTCGGATCGGGAGAAGGGCGCTCTGTCTTATAACTCATGGCCATTGGATGGCTCGAGCAAGGACTAGTCATGGTAGGAGAAGACCCACACTGTTGGGTAGGCAGCCCCGCCCGAGGCCAAAGCACAAGCTCCACTTCGCCTTTTCCTTTCTCTCAAACTTTTCTTTTCTTTCTCTTCTTTTCTTTCCTTTCTTTTTCTCCTTTCTTTCTTTCCTCTCTTTTCTTTTTCTTTTCTCTTCCTCCTACGAACTCTTCGGTTGGGGCGTCCACCCCTTCTGAAAACCAGAACTCGGGTTTAGCCGGGTTAAATTCCCTCACAAGTCACTCTAACACATGGCAATCAACATGTCATGTGTTCCTCATGCCTCCATGTTTTCCACTAATTCCATGCATAAGTTAAGAGCATGACACTTGGCTTCCACTCATGAGCCAAGTGTCCTCTCTAGTGCCATGGCACCATCTCATACCCGAAGTGTCCTTTATGTTGATTCGTCCCGTTAAGCCTCGAAACACGTGAAATTCCCTCTTTTGTCTCGAATTCAATAAAATTCAGCCCCAATATCCCAGATTTCGTGAGACAAACTCAACGGTGTGATCCGCGTCATCATCCGAGATCTAGAGAATTTTTCGGACTTACGGTCACGTGCTATTAGCGGTAACTATCGTTTCGCGTACGAGATTTTTCATTCTTCCCCCTTAAAAGAATTTCGCCTCGAAATTCACGTACATATGCATATTATCACATGTATATGCAACAGTCATTTAACATTTAATGACTAAAACCACGCGTACCTCGGGTCACCAGGAAGGATATACGAATACGCATCGTGTCCTCATGTTCCAGTATTTGCCTCCTCGACTTCGGTGCTACCCGCAAACATCTTCACTAGCGCTACAGTCTTTGCTTGTAGTAAAACTACGATCTCTTGGCTATCCGTAATACGCGCGAGATCCCTCCTCGAAGGTCCCATCACACGCCAGCTGACAAACTCTCCCCCGATCCACCAGCGTAGTCGGATCTAGGGCGTACGCCGGAGCATGGGACATGGAATACCTATTGGCACTTGATCGACTCGGCGGTAATGCTGGGTATCTGTTGCACCCGCCTCTCGAGGATGCCGAAGTACGATAAACCTCGCGATAACCTTCTTTGCCTTGCTAGATCCACAACCACTCCTGCTTATGCCACCTTGAGAAGATGTGATCACCCACCTCGAGCTGCAGAGGTGGAAGTCGTAGATACGTGGGCGTAACTCTTCTACGACTCACGAGCCGTGAGAAGGCGGCTTAGTGTCAGTTCACGGCTACCGGTGTCTCTAATCAAATCCAGACCCATGGTGGATCTCTCTCCCACCTCAGTCCAACAAACTGGAGATCGGCATGGCCTCCCATAAAAGCCTCATAGGGTGCCATCACGTATGCTCACGATAATTGTTACTCATGGCTCGACCCGAGGGAAAATGCTCTTCCGAAATACCATTGAGATCCGGGACGCATGCTCCCGGCATGTCCTCCCCAACACTGTATGGTTCTCTCAGGCGGAGTCGTCGGTCTGTGGATGAAAAGCGGTCTCATCAAGCGTGTTCAATGTCCCCTCCCCAAAACTCTTCAAAAGTGAGTCGTAAACCTGGGATCTCTGTCGGAGCCTGATAAGAGAGCTGGCACTCCATGTAGTAGATTTATCTACCAAACATATACGAACACATAGAATTATCGATGTGAAGGTTATCATACTTAGTAGAAATGTCTTGGAGCTTAGTGAGTGCGTCACTTTCACCCATCTTGCATCAGTTCTTAAATGCTAATGCATGGAAGAGTGAGTCCTGGTCCCGAAATCGTGACATGTTCAGCTTCCATTATATTTGCCTCCCAATGGTGGAGTAGCCCCGGATTGTCTCCCAGTGCTTTCGGCCTTTACTGCGTACGTGAGACACCATCCCGAACAAAGTCCCTACACGTGTCTCTTCATGCTGCTCGATATCACTGGTGGCCGAAGATCATGTTACATCTTACGTGCCACCTAGATACCGCCTGGCGAGGCTTGATAAGAGCTCGCGAAAATGCTTCTTTCTCGGAAATCATCAATTGGGAGCGCGACAGGTCCCTTTATCTGAAGGCGCCATGCGTATGAATGGCCTGGCACGATCACTATGCAGACGGTACCGTCACGGCGGTTTGAGCTCGGCGTCCTTTCCTTGGGACTGTCGCTCACACTCGGTAGGGAAGGCATAGCCCTTGGAGAACTCACTATATCTCCACCCCCAGGCACACTCAGCGTCTTTATGTAGCGTCTGTAGTCTCAAGCATCTGCCATTGCGAGGAAGCTTTACTAGCCAGTACTCCCAGTGACTTCCCTCTTGGTCATCAACCACCGCATTGCCTTATCCACAAATAGTAATGCAAAGTGAAGTCATATCCTGCAGATCTCGCGATCCATCTGCGCGGCCTCATATTGAGGTCATTGTGTGAAGATGGTACACAGAACTTTTTATGGTGCGAAAACACCTCAAAGCGCACTTAGTATAGATAGTAGACCCAGAAATTTTACTGAAGAAGCGAAGACTATGGCCTTGACTCCGTATCATGCGTGGGGTAATTTAAACAGAGTGGTTCTTGGTATGCAGAACCGTAAGCCCGCAGCCCTCTGGACTTCGTCAAAAGCATCCCGGTCAGATCGCGAGCGTCCTGATTACCTTTGTGTACATCGGTCCCGCTTCGGGACTATCGGAATAGGGTGAAGTTAGCCTCCTTTTCAATTCTGGAATGCTCGTTCCTAAGTCATCCTTGCACCAGACTTGACCCTTTCGAGGTCGACCTCGTTATAAGTGCAATTAGTCGAGAGAAGTCTCGATGAACCTCTGTATGCCACGCGATCACTTGGATATCTGCGAGGCTTAGTGGGTCTCTCTAAACTCATAATTGTCTCGACGCCTGGGGTCAGAGACACCGGCTAATACTACATGTCCCAAAAATCTCACCTCAGTGAGCCAAAACTCTCACTTACTGAACTTTGCATATGTTTTTTGAGGGCCTGGAGAACAATCCTCAAGTGATCCTCATGCTCCTCCTTCGACTATGAGTAGATCAAGATGTCATCAACAAAGACCTCCACAAACTGATCTAGATAGAGAATTTGGAACACCTGTCGTAGAGGTCCGTGAATGTCATGGCGCATTAGTCGACCAAAGGCATCCTTTATGAACTCCATGCCACATCTGCAAATCTGAGCATTTATTTTAAGGATGTCACCTCCTAACCGCTAGCGATGATAACCCGGTGCGAAGATACATCTTGGAGTAGACTCGCGCCCCTGTGTCGACGGATCATCGATCCTTGGTAAGGGATCTTAGATTCTTGATCATAGCCATGTTTATTTGTCGGTGAGATCAATACATAGTTGAAGGGTCTTATCTTTGTTTTTATAAACTGACAGGAACGAGGTGAAGTGCTCGGTCTAATGAAACCCCTGTCCAATAATTCCTATATCTGGACCTTGAGTTCCTACAACTCAATTGGTGCCATCCTATGTGGAGTCATAGAAATTGGCGACGTACCAGGGTGTAACTCAATGCAAAAGTCTACATCCCTCGGTGCGGAGTAATCCGTGCTTCATCCAGGAAAAACATCCTCGTACTCATGATACGAGGTAGACTCACATCTTTGTCTCATCTCATCCTCCCGGGGTAAGGCTTCTTGACGCCTCAGTGTGTGCCATCACGGAGTCATACATAGTGCGGGGTAAATATATGCTTATCCCCACGAAAACCAAACCTGAGACTCCGTCAGGTGTGTGGCGGGTTACTGCCCCTACGATCACACTTTCAGTAGCGACTGCGATGTCGCCGTCGGCGATCCATGTCGAGAATAACATCAAACGGACATATCCGTGACCCTTAGGTCCGCAGAGTAGTAGAATCACGGAGATCTTTAACTCCTGATTCGACATATTAATTTGCACACTCACCCTTGTCCACTGAGGAGAACTCACGTACAGCAGTTTTTCAAGGTCTTAACCTCTAGCTAACTCTTTACACATGATGCGTGATGAATGAATACGATGCACGAGTGAATAATATCATTGCCCGCCGCGAGATAACAAAAACATACTGGATAGCCGGCCCGATCGCATGAACTCGGTCCCCGATTGGTGTTATAGCATAAACATGCCCCTAGGTCCCTGAAGTGTCGGCCTATGGCCTCTGACCTCTGCCTCATGTATACGTGGCCTCCCACAATGCCTGTTTGCTTGAAGCCAAGTAGGTGCTTGTGCAATACCCGGAGCCTAATACCTGTTCCCTTGGCCTATATTGGGGTAAGGAGGAACATACGTGCATTGCAAGTCACGATGTTGGGGCGAGGTGTCCCGTAGTCACGGGATCCTTGCACTTTCTGGGTAATCTGCGTCTCATATCGAGGCTAATCGCGGTGAAAACATGTCATCGTACTATTTGACTAGGAGCCATGATATGGCCTTGGCCCTGATATCCGTGGCCTTGTCCTTGAAACCCTCGTGAACTGGAAGCCTTCTGCTTCTTTCCTGGAACTAGAAGAAGGCTGACCCTCCTTCCTCTTGCCACTAGTACCCGCGTCTCGAATACTCCATGCATCCTCTATCTCTCTCTCTATGGCTATAGCTGTCCTGACCATAGAGTCCATATCTTGTAGGAGGAATCCTATGATCTTGCCTCGGATGGATAACTTTAGACCATCCTCAAACTTCCTCACCTTGGCCATGTCTGTGGCCACATAGTCATCCCTAAAACGCATTAATTCGGTGAACTTAGCTACGTATTCGAGTACAGTCATATTTCCTTGTTTCAACTCGAGAACTCGGGCTTTGCATGCACCGTAGATGTGAGAAGAAGCTTTGCTCATGAAGACCTCTCGGAACTCTCCCCAAGTCATGGCCTCCTAATCTCTGGGTTTCACCCCCGATCCCGCCATACTGGGACTCACCCCTCTGGCCAAAATGTCGCGAACGGATCCATGTCACATAAAGTAATCTATAGCCTCCGAAACTCTCTCTACTGCGAGAAACCAATGAGGTCGATCACCAGGGTCCCCGCCCTATACGAATGTAAGGAGGATGGTCTTTCGAAATCTCACGGAGGTCACTCGGCCTTCCACGGCCTTGACTGCGCACTAGCATGCAATGGTGGTAAATGCGGCACCATCGCCTCCGCAGAATGCACGTTGATCAAAGCCGGCGGTGTCGGCTCTTGCCCGAGTGGGCCCGACCTACCGTCGCGCCCTTGACTTGCCATCTACACAAGTTAAGATAGCAATTTGAGATTCTCTCTTTTCACTTATCACATTAGTGGTGCATAATGCCAAACACTAATAAATAACCATTCCTGCGTTATCATGCTCATTTGTTTTCCGAACCCCTAAGGTTATGTTCGTTAACCCTAGTGTTCTCTATATATGTTCTATCATGCATAATTCACAAACACGATACATCTCCCATGGAACATATCAGAATACACAAACAATTAATGCACACGATCTTTGAAATCGAGTTGTGATCTTATACCCAAACGGTGAGCTGCGGTGTCGCAAATGACTTTATCTTTGTAGCTGCGTGTCTCGGACCACGCCAATGACCTTGATGTCGCATACCTAGGCTCACGATGCAAGTGGCGCCCGAATCTAGGGGTCATTTTTTTAATTTTTTTTTTCTATACACCTCAGGTCGATTATAAAACAACCTTTTTATTCTGAGGCATAGCGGAAACCTTGTATATTTTTCTTAAAAATACCTGAATGCTTGCTAATATTTTGCGAGTTTGATGTCGCAACTCTTTTGCGCTTTTACATGCGAAATATATTAAAATTAGATTGTTACAATATATTTTCTGAAAATCTTCTGGCCCGCACGGCCTTGATCATGTACTCATTGCCTCGAAGGAGCGTCGTCTTCTCATGTACCTGGAAGGGTGGTCCATAACCAGGGTGGCTTGATACTTGAAGAGAAAATCTCCTAAGTGCAGCCACAGCTTTAAGTCTGTATCTGTATGGCAGCAATGTTCACACGTCCACACACATTTCTATATGAATGACTACATGCCATGCCCATGTCTCGAGTCCTCACCGACTCCCTCACACATGCATTTGCCATGTATGAAATCTGTTTTTTTTCAAAACAAAAGATTTTTGTTTTTGAAACTCATTGGACATTCACCGATATCAAATTATATTGGACAACCCTCTGAAATATAGTTTAGTGGACATGCTCGAAATATTGACCAGACCCGACCCTCAGATATAGTTTAGTGGACATGCTTTCAGAAATTGTTGTTGACCTCGTTAATCACCTTTGTTTAAAAGCCATTTCATGCCTCACACCGGTTCAACGATGTCAGTGCACATGCGATGTATGCTTTACATTAAGTCTACATAATACATGCATACAAAGGAACTACATGGAATATTTAAAATCATGCTTCATACCAAGCATCATGGGCAACTACATCTACTGCATGTAATTTCTACCCATACACAATCCATATTCATATCTCAAACACACATATAACATGTTATTCATCAAGCAACTTTGGATTTTGTTTTCTATCACAAACCAGGAAAAACAACATACACAACCTGTTTGCAAGCTATTTCCAGCTCACATTTTTCCAGCACATATGAACTATATTTAGTCCATATTTTACAGCACATATGAACTATATTCAGTCCATATTTTCTAGCAATTATAACATGTTCCAGAACTGTGTTTCTAGACATAAGAAAGAACCAGAAAAACCGATCCTCATCACCAACAGTTTGATCAAAACTGTTTTTGAACCAGCCCTTCAGCTAGAGCTACAACTCATGGCCATTGGATGGCTCTCAAACAAGGACTAGCCATGGTAGGAGAAGACCCTACGGTTGGGCTGCAGACCCATTTGCCCGGAAGCGAAAACCTCTGTGACTCAGCTTCCTTCCCTTTCTTTTCTCTCTAACTTTTCTTTTCTTTCTCTTATTTTCTTTCCTTTCTTTTTTTCTCCCTTTCTTTCTTTCCTCTCTTTTCTTTTTCTTTTCTCCTTCCTCCTATGAACCCTTCTGATCTGGGCGTCCACCCCCTTCTCAAAACCACCGAACTCCTTTTTGGCCCAGTTCTAGAATTCCCTCACAGTCACTTTCCCAACTTTGCAGCAATCAACATGTCATGTGTTCCTCATGCCTCCATGTTTTCCACTAATTCCATGCATAAGTTAAGGGCATGACATTTGGCTTCCACTCATGAGCCAAGTGTCCTCTCCTCTAGTGCCACATGGACATCCTCATGCCAAGTGTCATTATGTGATTCGTCCATTCGCGCAAACAGTGAAATTCTTCTTGTCTCGAATTGACAAAGGGGTCGATTATGTATCTAGATTTCGTGAGGCGAACTCCCGCTGGCATTGATTCGCGTGGTCATCTAGATCTAGAATTTCCGGACTTACCCAGGTCACATGCGCGGTAACCTATAGACCCATTACCCGGATTTTCACACCGGCCCCATAAGCCATATGCCTAGAAAGGCTTGAAGCTCTACAAAGTAGTGTCTTCAAAGGCCTGGGACCTTGGGTCGTCAAGTCACCATGTAATTTATAATTCATGAAAGAAAGAAGGCGAAAATTCATTAGCCAAAACATCCAGTAATAAATAGTACATCCGCCAAAGTCAAGTCGGATCATCATTCATGTAACAAATCTTGAAACATGAAACCAAACTCTCACTATGTTAATGTAAGCAGAAAGTATTAGAACATGTAATCTTTAAATACGTTTTTTCTTTGTTGTGACCAATTTATTTTTCAAGTGGAGTGCTTATTTCTTATCATTACCTAGTAAAGAAAATCAATTTAACTTCTTAAATAAAAATATGTAAATAATTTTTTTTTAAAAAGCTATTATAGAAAAAATTTAAAAATAAATTACGAATTTAAATAATATTAAAGCACTAAATAAATTAAAATATATGAAAAATAAGATCCAAATACTAAGTAATAATAACTAAAATGAAAAATATCAAATAATTAAGTAAATGAAACATGACTTCTCAATAGCATACAAAAAATACACAACCATATAATTAATCTTATGTTAAAATAAAAAAGAAAAAACCGCACACACATTGAATCTAAATTCAATGATATTTTTTTCCAGTTGTATCACCCCTACCCCACCCACATGACGGGTTCTCCTATATGTACAGCTTATTTAAAAAATAATATCTAAAATACGATGTTTAAAAAAATATTTTCAATTCTACTACAATTTTTATTGACTAGGAAAGAGATGTCTCAAAATCTTGTTTTGAAGAAACGATTTCTTCAATGGTTTATTTTTTCAATTTAGAAATCATCTTTTGAAAATGTGGTTTCTTCAATTGATTAAGAAATCGGATAAAATTTACAAATTAATATTATTGATATTAAAAAGAATATTAATTTGTAAATTTTATCTCTTAAAATTTCATTGAAGAAATGACTTTATTAAAAAAATTGTCTTTTCAATTTAGAAATCATCTTTTGAAAATGTGGTTTCTTCAATTGATTAAGAAATCGGATAAAATTTACAAATTAATATTATTGATATTAAAAGATGTATTTGTAATAATTTATCATTCATGAAGAATGTTTTTATTAAAAAATTGATATTTTGAAAGGCGATATTCAGAAATAAATAATCAGTCTTTTTGAAAAAGTGGTTTGACCATTCATGAAAATCAAATTTTGAAAAATGGTAAAAACAGACAATTTGGATCAAAATCAAAATTTTTATAGATCTACAGTGTTAAATAGAACAGTTTGAATGATATATTAGAAATCTATTCTTCAGTTGGATTTGATTTAAAGTGATTAGAAATTTGCATTTTAAAGCAGAGTGATGGGGTATAAACATTTTAGGTAATAGGGTTTCCATATGTATGCGCAGTCAGTCAAAACATGACTCCAGTCTTATTATGGTGACATGTAACATCTTTATGGAAATCCGCGATGATGAATTACAAAGTAGAAATCGAGCCAAACCAATGTGGTTGGCATCAAACATCAGAGATGAATCGCGACCCAACGTTAACGGTGATGGGAAAAGAGGAAAACTAGAAAAGAGAAAGAGGAAAGAGAAGTTTGGTGAAGCCATTCTCTATCCATTCTAGCGTTGATAGTGGTCAGAGATAGAACGAGGATGGATCCTTTGGATCCGCGTGGTATATTTTGTGATTTAAAACCGCTCAGATGAGATATTCTCTGTGATTATTGTTTCATTGTAATAATCTTGTTGTAGTGGAAGTAACAATGGTTCTCAGTTAAATTGGAGCGATCAGCCGATGAAGAAGAACATCGGGTTGCCAGTTATGTTCAGGACTATTAAAAGTCCAGTTGATGGTTTAGGCTGAAGATGATCACGTGTTTTGTTTGCATGTGATGAATAACGTGATATAACATAACGATGGCGATATATGTGAAATGATATATTAATGCTTTCAGTCAATTGCTGTTGATTATAAATGTTATGAACATTGAATTGGATATGTTGGCATCGTGCGTTCATGCGGTGGTATCGTAGAATCGATGTTGTTGTTGTTCGTTCTGCACGCCGTGTGGTGAATGTGGGTTGAGTTTGTCGCCGGATTAGTATTCGATCAGAATATAGGTTAAAATCTTAGCGAAAATAATTAATATGATCGTGAAGCGCAAGGGCGGTTAATCCTGATTGAAAACACCGAGGAACATGGTTCAGAATATGGTATGAACGAAAAATTCTGTATGATTAAAGACCGCGTTCTCTGGCGAAAAATTCTGCGCGAAAAGCTTGCGTTGTGTTTATAACATATAGTTGATGATAAAATTAAGACTCAGCTGATTATTTATTAAATGCGCATTGGTCGTTGATGGCGTGCTCAAACTGTTTTGTGATCGAGATTTTCGATGCTGACATTCAAATATAGGGGATAAACGATGATACCAGATATGGGTAAACTTATTTATCACAGCAATATAATCATTGAATATCGTGCAAGTGTGCGTTGAGTGTGTCATGTTGACCAAGTGCTCTAGCAAATTCAGCATCAAAGTTGCCTCGCTATGTCAGTGGATCCTTCAGGCAGTTCTCAGACAGTGTCATGAAGTAGCTTTTGAGAAGAAAGCCGACATGTGGCTTTGATTTTATATTTTGTAAAACATGTATGAAACATTATGATCTGAAACATATTTGTATAAAAGTGTAGTTAACTCTTGAAACTATTGCAATATAGTTGATTATAGTTTGTGAGTATGGATGCCAAGACTGCCCAAACGTGGCCATTTTTACTCGTATGGGTGCGTGATATGAGGCAGCGTTCCATGAGTTGACGGTGATCGCAGGACCCCGGAGTTTTGGGGCGTCGCACGATTTCTTAATTGAAGCTGGAGAAATCGTCTTTTAAAAAGGGGAAATCGTCTTTTGAAAAGACAATTTCTTAATCAATTGAAGAAATCGTTTTTTCAGAAGACGATTTTTTAATCGATTGAAGAAATCATTTTTTCAAAAGACGATTTCTAAATTAAAGGAATCGTTTTTCCAAAAGACGATATATGAATTGAAGAAATAAACCATTGAAGAAATTGTTTCTTCAAAACATAATTTTGAGATATCTTTTTCTAGTCAATAAAGACTATCGTAAAATTGAAAATATTTTTTTAAACATCGTATATTTTTAAATAACCCATACATATAGAAAAAACCCCCCACATGACTTCTCAATAGCAAACAAAAAAATACACAACCATATAATCAATCTTATCTTAAAAGAAAAAAGAAAAAACCGCACACACAAATTGAATCTAAATTCAATGCTATTTTTTTCCTGTCGTATCACACCAACCAAACCTTCACTCACTTTTTCTCCTTGTTTCTATTTTTGGGTGAGAGGGGGCATTTGAGATTGTTCTTAGGTTTTCAAGGGTTTTGACAAAAACGTCAGTTACCTTGTGGTGACTGGTGAAGGTCTGTTGACGGCGCTCCTCAGATTCAAATTCCATCATCTACAGTGAATTTCTCCAAATGGGTAATCATTCATCTCTCTTAAATTTCTCTTTAGCTTTTCAGGGAATCTAGTTTTACTAATTATGGCTGAGTGGCGGTGAAGATAAAAATATTCTTGGGTTTCAGCTTAAAGTACTGTGTTGGAGAATTCAAATTCTGATTTTTGAACGTTAATTTTTTCGGTTGAGACCAGTGTTTGCGTAGATCAGCTGCCAGTTTCTTGTTTGATTATGGATTATGTTAATATTGACCGTCATATTGTTCTTTGTTATTTCCAGAGGTTCATTTATAGGGTTTGATTTGGCACATTTGGCCATGTCAGCCAAGATTGCTGTTTTCTTAAATAGAAGGATTAATACTGTTGTCTTTTGTCATAATACTGGCGCTATATGAAGATTGTTGTTTAGTCTTAAGCTGAGGGATGGTGATTCTTAAAAGTTTTATAAGGTCAGGCCCTGACTAACAAAAGCCTTAATTCATCAGATCCGGCCTTTCAAAAGTTTGAGTTCAGAAAAAAAAAAAAGGAAAAAAGAAAAAATAAGTACACAATGAAAACCTTCTATAGTTTCACAAAATCCAAGTGAGATTAAAAAGTTTATTAGTGCGATATTAGTTACACATTGAAAACTTTCAATATATATTTCCATAATTTTACAAAATTAAATTTATATAGACTATTTTCTTAAAAAATACTTTCTATAATTTTCATGGCGGTGACGTTACCTAAGTAGAAAACTTTCAAGAGACATCACTAACATAATTCAAATATTTAATGTGTATAAGTGATTGAAATTTGTAGAAAAGTATCAGGAACCCTTCTAATGTAATGTTCAATTTTGTAAAATTGCAGAAAGCTCTGAGTGTAGAATTTTTTTTTCAAAGTGATAAAAAAAAGTGACTTGCAGATTTATCAATGCTTTCATAATTACCCTTTTTTGAAGTTTTTAATTCTAAATATCTAATTTTACTATATTATAACAAAGTGCTTAATTATATAAAAAAATCTAAATATTTAATATTGTTATCATATTTATAAGGAAGTTAGCTTTAAGGACACTATATTGTTTAATTAAAAAAGTATTTGCAATATCCATTTAAATATTGTGTGATTAAATTTTCATAAAACCTTATAAAAGTTTATTTTTAAGATTACCGTGGTTCTATCCATATGTCTAGCTTAATTGGTTAAATCATTTAACGTTTAAAGGCTACTAGTAAGAGGAGAGGTTCAGTATCGATAGAGAGACGATTTGCTACGTTGTAAGTGATTAATTTAAAAAAAATTATTGTGGTCCTTTGAAAAAAAAAGGAAGATTAGTGTGGTAAAAGAAGAAGTGCTTCACTTTAGTCAAATAATAATAATTAAAATAGTAGTAGTAGGAGAAAGAAGAATAAGAAAAATTCATTTATCCAACCAATGAATAATTAAGTAAATAAATAAATAATGTCCTCCACTTCCAAGTCAAATAATAATAATAATAATAGTAAGAAGAAGAAAGAAAAAATCATATATCTAATGAATAATTAAACTATAAATATCTTAATTATGTCAATAGTTTTCTTACACTTTCCAGTCAAATATTAATATATAATAATAATAATAATAGTATTAGTAAAATAAGAAAAAATTCATTTATCCAACCAATGAAAATTAAATAAATAAATATGTAATTATATTCGATAGTTTTGCCTTACAAGTGCTTTTTATATTTTATTTTATTTTCTCTAGAGCCAATTTCTATTAAATAAGGAAAAGAAGTAGAAATTTGATAGAGATCTTCCAAAATTTTGACCTTGTCCAAATAACTGATATCCATAGTTTTCTTTCCGGAAGTGGGCCTTATTAGGGCCCAATGTCTGTACATTTAAGGAGATATTAAGTGGGCCATGGGCTTTCGAAGCGGCCTTACCGGAGCCCGACATTTGTAGACCTCATCCTTTTTCTTTCTTTTTGGTTTGGGTACTACAGATAGACATTAGATTTCGTTGTTAAGTCATCCTTGAATTGGTCAGCCGAATGGGCCGGAAAGGGGTTCAAGCCCAACTAGAAATTATTGTTGAACAGACGAATTTTGGTGCTAACAACAAAAAAGCCGTATCAAAATAAATAATAAATATCTCAATATGTGTCTGTTAGAGTTAAGTCATTCACCATATTGAACCATCTGATATTACTTTCCCAACCGCATAAATAAATATTGGGTATATAATGCAAGTTACTTTGAATTTATATATACCAAAAAAAATTCCTAACCTATTTTTGTCAATGATTTATTCTTTAAAACATAATTTGAACTTTGTAACAGTTATAGTTTTTTTTCTTTCATCGACTAGAAATCTATTTTAGGATAGCTTAATTCTATTTTAGGAGGTGGACTGAAATGAAGGCATGTCTACCGTGAAGGCAATAAGGCTACAGGTTTTTCAGTAAACATTTCCATGGAAAATACCAATCGTGATGTAGGGGCTGGTTGTCCTACAACACGTGTCATATATATGAATCTATGGCCGGAAGGTCCTTTGTGTGACAAAAAAAATGTAGTGTATATATATATATATATATATATATATATATATATATATATATATATATATATATATATATACTTATTCATCTTAATGGAAATTCTATCAATCGTTGACTAATTGTATAAACATTTTTATCACATTTAAAAGTTGTAATAATTCCATTTATAACGTATTATTAATATTTTTTAATCATTAATTATGATATTTTGATACAGCCCATTATATCTAGCTTAAGTGGTAGATCACTTATCATTTAAAACAAACATAGGACATATATAGGGTATAGAGAGGAGGTCTTAGGTTTGAGTCCCAATATAAATAATTTCCTATCTTCCCCAAAAAGAGCTAAGCGTATTCAAAAAAATTACAATATCTTGATATAAGAAATGACAAAAAAAATAAAATAAAATAATATATATATATATATATATATATATATATATACTAGGATATTTAACCTTAATTAACAAGTCAATCTATCAATATCAAGACAAATTAAGAGAAAAATAAAGGATCTGCTAATGATTTTAATTTTCAACAAATTCTAAGTCTAAAATCCACATGACTAAAATGCACAAAAAGAGGAAAAATTAATTAATGACATATGATTCTTTTACATTAAAATGAGTTTAACAAAATGGATAAAATTTAAAAGAAAATTAAAATAAATTCTAAAATACCTCGTTAGTGATACCCGGGACAGCTTGTTAAAGTAAATAAAGTTGAAGTTTGTTCTAAGAAGCATACAAAACCACATTGTCCTCAGTTTCAAAAAGGGTCTTCAATTAGCTTGGTGTATGGAAAATTTGAATTAGAATAACACTGATTCCCTTCTAGTATTTTAAAAGTTAAAGGTAAATCATATATAAATAGAAAAGAAAAAACAAAAATACCTTAAGCTCCAAAATAAGAAACATTTATCTTAAATATGCCGCAGTCAGTACTTGAGACTTATCAAATCTAATGATGAATTCAAAGAGCATGTGATGACACTGAGTTATTTACATCTTGAACAAGTTATCATCATTACTACCATTGGTGTAGCAATAATTGTATCCATTTTGACATTTTACCGTTAGTAAAAAATAACCTCCCATGCAAATTTCAGGGACAAAAAATGCATAATCATTGTTGAAATCAATGGCATAATGATGAAATACGAAATAAAGAAATAAACAGGATTTGCGTGGAAATCATACGAGGAAAAAAAACCAAGGGCGGGGAGAAAAAAGCTTCATATGGCGGAAATTGCAAAGATATAACGGAATAGAGGAATAAGCTCTAATGTGTTGATATGACAAAAATACTGCGAAGGTGTCTGGGCATTGTATGCTATCTGGTCCTATTTTTTCTCTATTTTTTCTTTTCACAAAAATCACATCGCAAGCCTTCAAATCGAGCATAAGCCCAAAACCAACAATCATTAAATTGACCTTTGGTCTATCGAGTCTTGAGGATGAATAGACCCCATTTATAGATGGCAAAAAAGAATTTACAAAACAAGGTGCAATTCTATAAGAAACTTCACATCATTTGATGTGATTTATACAACTCTAATGTAAGCAGCAGCATCTTCAGTTCCAAGAGCTTCCAACTCATTGGATAGGGTGTCTCTATCCCTACAAACCAAAGTTCATAGGTTTAGGCCCAAAAAAAAAAAAAACCAGTTTGCTTCAATTTTCTATGAACTCTTCCATAGAATATTTCTTCAGCTGTAAATATATCATTACCACTTCCAAGATTTTTTAAAAGATATTTTTCTAACATTCTAGGGACAAGAAGAAAATGCCACAACTATTTGTTTACCAGCATTAAGGATGAGATACATAATACCATACCTTATCGTGATATCTTGGGCGACTATATTGCCAGAGGGATTATCAATTCCTAATCCCTCAGTTGAAGTGTTCATATGCTTCTCCTCCAAATTTCGAGAGTGTCCTAGCTTTCTAGTATTCAAAAGATATACCAAGAGAGATATTAGCTAAGACTTCTAATCAAGAATTAATGAGATAAAAATGATCAATCCATATCCAAATTTAATTTCCATTGAAGGTTGAATCTTTAGAAATAGGAAAAGGGTATAATTACGAAAGAATAGGATTATGATGGGGCTTGGGGTTCATGTGATTTATCAGATTTTGACACGCCGTGGCGGGTATCTGTTCCTCCACAATCCCCGGTAGTTACCTTTAACGACTAGAAATTCTGTGAAGCGGCCGTATTGCTTGCTTAAACCTCTATAAAAAATTTTTCTTTTATTTATAACTTAGGATTTGGTAAAATCTTAGCGTAGGAAAAAACCGACAGCATGACAATTTGCACATAGTCTAAATTCAAATCCTGTATACATCAATTTACACTATATCCAAAATATGGCAGCTTGACATACCATACATTCCCATCACACTAAACTATGTACATACATATATTTCATATACAAATTCAAAGTATGTTCTTACAAAATATTATTAATACGACATGGCCCGATGTAGGATAATCCTATTATGCTCCAGCTTCTTGCGTACTGTGCACGGAAATAGTTTTTTAAAATGGAAATAATAGGCTCGCGAGCTCGGTGAGTGTATCTTTTATAAGGTTTTTGCTTTTTCAGGAAAACATCTTAAAATGTAAAACTCTCTTTTACAATTATTTTCCGAAGCCTTTCTTTGCTGCTTGCTTTAAAAGTTTTCAAAACTTTTCTTTGCTTCTTTTCACTTGCTTGCTTTTTAAAGTTTATGGCTTTTAATACTTTATGAGCTTTGTTTGCTTTTCTTTAAAAGCTTGTAAAACTCTTATTTCTTGCTTGCTTAGAAGTTTATAAAACTTCTCATACTTTTTCTTTTCTTGCTTGCTTTATCTTGTTTGAAAAAGTCTCTTAAAACCTTTCACAAACCTTTGCTTTAAAAGTTTCTCAAAACTTTTTCATAAAAACAGGAGCTTGGCTCAACCGCATGCTTTGAAAATAAAACCCACGGGAGCTTGGCTCAACCGATCGTTTTGAAATCTAAGCAGGGCTTGAAACCTTAGTTTGCTAAAACTCTCCCGGAAGCGTAGGGAACCAATGGTTGATTTTCAAAGCGTATATCATGTTTGTAAAACATCAACCAATGGAAACCTATTTTGCTTATCATTGCCTAGTGAACACGGGAACCTATGCTCCGTGCGTTGAGGACACTATGCGCGTCACCTTTTTCATTTCAGGTGAATATGGTGGAATTGACCTCGTGTCGCCGTATTCATACTTAGTTAGAGCTCATAACCTTATATACCCCTATCGTGCCAGTCTCCTTTAAATGCATGATGTATGTCCTAAGTTTGCCGACCAGGCAAAACTACAATACATGTAAATCCTATCTTTACCGATGCACGTGCGGGATACCTCGACGGTTTGCTTGCTTAAAACTGAGAAGGCCTTATTTCACAACCTTTCATTGCTTGCTTGCTTGCTCTTTGTAAAATGGTTTTACACTTTGAAACCATTTGCCTCCTTGCTTGAAAAATGGTTTAATTATTCAAAACCATTTGCTTAGTTGCTTGCTTGCTTCAAAAATTGGTTTAACTTTTCAAAACCATTTACTTACTTGCTTGCTTGCTTAATTATGGTTTACAATTTAAAACCAATGCTTTTCAAAAATGGTTTAACTCAAAACCATTTTGCTTGCTTTTTATCTCATTGCTAGCTGAAAATGGTTTGCATTCAAAACCATAAAATACCAGTGTAAAAGCAATTTGTAATAATAATAATAATAATACACTAGTATTTGAAAAATGATTTAGAACACTCACACACAGCATAGCGAGCAGGTTCCACACTTATCCCGCCTTTACTTTTAGCCTACACTTTCAGCGAATACGACGACAAATTAATCGCATAACAACGTGCCTAGACTTAGTCACACTCTTCATACTCTTTTAAAGTTAAAGGTGCTAAGGGTTCTATTCAACTGGAATTGCTGGTCGGAGCACGAAACTCAAGTTCGTCGAGAAGCAACCGGACTACTCTATGTCCAAAACTGATGCAGGAATTTTCTTGCACATGGCCCCACTTTAGGTAGAATATTTGGGCCACTTAGGATCAGAGGCCCAAATTCCTACTTCTTAGTTTTGTTCTCCTTGAAGTCTATTTTACGTAACCACTTGAATCACTCAAATCGGATAAGAAATGAGGAAGTTATGGCTAAAATACGAAAACTGGTCGAAACAGGAAAACCAGAACAAGTTCTACCGGTAGGACTTAACTCCTACCGGTAGGACTTGGCCAAAAATGACCAGAAGCAAAGTTCTACCGGTAGGACTTCCTATTATTGCCAGTAGGACTTACCGAAATGCCCAGTTTTGTTATTTCTCCACTTTTGATGCCAATTCACTCATATAACTTCTATAATTCATAATACCTCAAATAACTTGGAAATCATCTAAAAACAACTCCACAACATGTGAATTGGTGTTTGGAAACTCAAAACCAAAACCTTAGGTGAAAAATCCAAGAAATGCAGGTCCACCAATTCTTTTTAACATGTGTAATTTGATGATTTCGGTTTCTTTCATCAATTGGGGTTTTACTCACATAACTGACCATTGAAAGAGCTTCATGTGCTCTTTGCACAAAACCTAGATCAAAGGAGCATCAAACTCCATACCAAAGTCCTAGGAATCCATATCAAAACTAGTAAATTCCATACCTTGATCTTTGGTTCCTTCTCCTCCTTCTTCTTCCTTCTCTTCCCTCCTCTTGGCTCTCTCTTCTCCTCTTCAAAGCTAGTGAACCACAGCTTTGGAGACCTTGAAATGTGATTTTGGTTTTTTAATTCTCCTTTTGTTAAGTGCTTTCCATTAATTGCAAATAACCCTCTTCTTTTAATTATTGCAATTGCCAACTTATTCAATTTCTACTATGGCCCATCTCTAATTTGTTTCTAATTTCCATATCCATTTGCATAATGACCCATTGTACCCTTGGTTTAATACCACAAATTCAGGTTCCACTGCTTTCATTTCCTACTTTAGTCTCAAAATACTACAATGTGACACTTAGTACTTTTATACCTACGGGTATCATGTCTTGTAGACTCTCTCAAGAATAGGGTGTTACAAAATCCTCCCTCCTTAAGACATTTCGTCCTCGAAATGAAAGCGAGAAAACTCAAGCAAAGGAGGAACATACCTCGTGGGAGGCAAGTAAGGGTAGTGATGGCGCATCTGGGCCTCTGGCTCCCAAGTAGCTGCCTCCCTCTCATGATTCTTCCATAAGACTTTAACAAATGGAATCACTTTGCTTCTCAATACCTGTTCTTTGCGATCCACAATCTGGACAGGTATCTCCTCATAAATCGGAATTCTCCTTCACTTCATAGCAGTTGCTCTCTCAATATATGTGAAGGATCGGATATATTTCTCAACATTGATACATGGAAAGTATCATGAATCCTTGACAATACAAGGGTAGCTTCAATCACAGCAAGCTACTGTCCCACTTTGCTCACGATCTCATAAGGTCAATATACCTCGGACTAAGCTTGCCTCGTTTTACGAATCTCATACACCTTTCAAGGTGAAATCTTCAAAGACTTGATCACCTATTTCAAGCGCAAATCTCTCGACGGTTGTCCATAGCTTTTCTGTCTATCTCTTGCTATCTTTAAGTTATCATGAACAACTTTCACTTTCTCTGAAGTGATCTGTACTAGTTCAGGGCCTACTAGTCTTCTCTCACCAACCTCATCCCAGCACACTGGAGTCCTACATTTCCTGCCATACAGTGCCTCAAATGGAGCCATATCTATACTGGCTTGATAGCTATTGTTGTAGGCAAACTCCATTAGTGCCAAGTGAGTATCCCAACTTCCTTTGAATTCCATCACACAAGCTCTCAGCATATCCTCTAGTCTGAATAGTCCTCTCGGCCCAGCCGTCAATCCCGAGGATGAAATGCATCTTTGAAATGTAGAAGTACTAACGCGTTGCATTGGCCAAAACCTAGATGTGAACTAGGGTCTCTGATCGACACTATCGACTCTTTGGAACCCATGAGTCTCACTATCTCATCTACATACAATTTGGCCAACTTTTCTAATGAACCCTCAACATTAACTGGTAGAAAATGGGCAGACTTCGTCAATCGATCAACTATCACCCATATCGCATCATGTTGCCTCTGAGTCCGTGGAAGACCTGTAACAAAATCCATAGTGATCTTTTCCCATTTCCATACTGGAATAGGGAATGTGTGCTCTTCCGCGGGCCTACGATGCTCTGCCTTCTCACCCCTGGCGACGGGTTAGGCCTTTTCGCGAAGGCTTCATGACTCTCTTTCTTCATCCATCCACAGGTAATGTTCTTTCAAGGTCTACGTACATCTTGTGCGCCGGGATGTATAAGCGTCTTGCGAATGAATGTGCTTCTTCCAAAATTTCTTTCTTCAGTTGTATATAACACATTTCTTTGTCCTTTCCTTTATCCTTGCCATCATCTACAATCTGAAACTCTGTTTCTTCCCTTTTCTATCTATATTAAGCTTAATCATATGTGGATCCTGTGATTGCCCTGCTAGAATCTGGTCCACAAGGCGCGGTCTAACATGGAATGTGGCTAACAAGGCTCAGTCCTCAGCCTCAATATCACCCAGTAAAGCTCTCAGATCCGATGAGTGGAAGATAGCACGATCTCATGTAGGGCAAAGAACTCTGCAGTCGCCTGCTGAGGCATACACTCACGACATTAGCTTTTCTGGATGGTGCTCGTCGTCTGATCGTAGTCCTTAATAAACTCAATCCATCTTCTTTGCCTCGGGTTAACTCTTTTGGTGAAAATATATTGAAGACTTTTATGATGTAAAGATCACAAGAAGGAACACCATATAAATAATGTCTGTATTTTCGGTCTGAAACAGAAACTCTTTATAAGCTCTAAGGTAGTATGTCGTTAATTCTCCTCATGCTTCTTTAGGCGTCTGAGAGGCATATGCAATCACCTATCATTTGCATTAAAACACAGCAAGGCCTTGCCTGGAAACTTGTCCTTCCATAAGCTTCCTGAAATCCATCTCTCCGTTGGTAGCTAAGCGGAGCTGAAGTCAATCTACCCTTCAACTCCTCAAAACCCTTTTTTACATGCATCTACCCAATCATGCCGACATCTTTCGTATCGGCTTGGTCGATTATTTGCTATCTTGAGAACCCCTCAACAAACTTCCTGTATTATCTTACTAAGCAGAAGCCGACCTCGACACATTCTTTGGTGGTTTCGATTTACCCACTTCCTTATTTACGGGGATCCACACTCACCCCCTCTGTGAAATTACATGACTAAAGATGCCACCTTGTCGAGCCAGCCGACACTTGCTCCAACAGCATATAACTGTCTCTCCCTTAGGGTCTGTAATACAATCCTCAGGTGCTCTGAATGTTCCTCTGAACTACCTGAATACACTAAGATATCATCAATAAAGTATAGCCAGACCTATCCGGATCTTGGTACGAATACTCGTTCATCAAATCCTCAGCGCTGTGAGGGCATTAGTCAAACCAAATGGCATCACCAGAAAACTCATAATGCCGTGGCGTGTCACGAATCTTTGTCTTAGGTACATCACTCTCCACAGACTCTCAGTGATGATACCAGGTATAGTCCCCATCTTGGGTATACCGAGGATCTTGGAGTTGATCAAATAACTCATCAATCCTAGGGAGTGGATACGATTGCGGATGGTAACTCTGTTCAATTGCTGTAATCCTTTTCTTAGTAAACTCCATCTTTCTTTTTCACAAAGAAGCTGGAGCTCCCCATGGGGATATGCTCAGGTCTAATAAATCCCCTTATAAACAATTCCTCCTAGCCGAGCTTTAAAGCTCCCTTAACTCTACGGGAGCCATCTGGGAGGAATGGAAATGGGCTCGATCCACGAATCAAATCATTAATTGAACTCCACCTTTCTTTACGGAAGTGGCTGCAATATCTGCCCAGAGAGACACATCACAGGAACTCTCATCATTTGAGATTTCATCAATATAGTCCCCTCAGCTTCCTGTCTCCACCACATAGCTAGATAGCCACGACAACCTTTCAGGCATTTTACGTGCGTGCGTAGGAAATCATACGGAGATAACTCTCGTAATCCTCTAAACTTTACCTCCCACTTTCTGGCACGATTTCAACTTTACTTCCTTTTTATAACAATCTAATGTGGCTATGTGAGATGGCAATCCATAAGAATACATGAAGTCCTGATATACAAACTCTGAATCATTTGGGAACTCCTGTCCCTCATCGGAACTCACTATCTCGACTACTGCATGCAGCCCAGTAACGAATCTCCAGCTGGAAGGGAAGCTCTATGCAGAGCCTCTGTGGGTCTCTATGCGGAAACTTGATCTAAGAATGGCTTGGATGAATGATGTAGCTCTGATTATCAGGTATATGCATCATGATCAGAATAAATATGCAGTGACCACATCGGAACATACGCATCTTGCTGGAGTCCTGACATATACTCATTTGAGTGCGGGGCTTTCTGTTGTCACGTATCCACTGGGGTACTTGCCTACACCTCTACCAGACCGCCCTCACTGCTGGTTGTGCGGCCTCTGCAGGAAGCTCTCCCCGTGGGCTTTGTGTCATCTCACGATGCGGGGTAGCTAGGCGGCCAACGATGTCTCATGTCAAATCAGTGGGACCTCCTAATAAAATGGCCTTCTTGACCACAGTGGAAACACCTCGTGCAGATCCTGCGCTCCCCATGGTGTCACTTCGACACATGACAAACGGGAGGAATACTGCAGGTGTAACAGCAGGCCTCATTGATCCTGACTAGAGATGACTCCTCGGCACACCTGACCTCTTGTAACCTCTGCTCTTGCTTTTCTTTCTCTTGTCATCTATAGGCTTTGTTGGGGTGATATGGTGCCTCCTCGCCCTCTGCCTGCATACTCGATACATGGCTGCTAGTGCTGCTCGACTCTCGGGCGACCTCCAACTAAGTCCCCAAATCATGCAACGGGACCAGATAAATGCACTCGATCCGGTCTTTGTAGTCTGATAAAAACCTCTTGCATTTCGGGACTTAAGCCCCATAAATATGGAACCAATCTAACTAGTTCAGAAATTTCTTCTCATGCTGGGATACCCGACATGTTCTTTTGTTTCAACTTGAAGAGCTCCTCGATTTTGAATCCTTGTGACTACGAGGAAAGAATCGGTCGGTGAATTCTTCTTGGAGATTGGTCCCCATGTTCACACATCAGGATACCTCTCTCTCAAACATCACCAATCTTTAGCCTGTCTTCCATAGAAAAGCTGGAAACAAGACTCTTTGCTCCTCCAGTTATTAACTCATAAATCTTATTTACCGATTAACCACAACCCGGTACATACGGATCACCCTTGTCGTCATATGGCGGCACCCAGTTTTGTACTCTCTGTGAGCCTCAGTTCTTCCATATCTTAGGTTGCGATTGGAGTTCTTATTTGCTTCTGTCCGGGGTCACTATTGCTTTCACTATCGTTATAATCTGTTGCCACTTGCTTTCTGCCGTAAAGCATTCACGGCACTTGAGCTCCCATACGGTGGCGCCGAGATGGTCCAGCCTGACACCGCTTCAGTAGATGATTGTGATGCGGTAGTGGAACCTACGTCACTCATCCTCTAGTCTTGTGGGACGCTCGGGAGCTCTTGGAATAACTCTCCTAGGACGACCTCGACGTCCTCTTCCTGACATAGTGTTGTATTTGTTAAATATCAACTGTTTAATACTTTGAATCTTGATATGTATGTACTCTAAGTTGGAACATGCATGGTTGCCATTACTTATGCTACGATACCACCTGGCATTAATTATCAGTTTCCTGAAGTCTAGGTTATTATATACAACCTGCTCTGATGCCACCTTGACACACCCCACCTTAGGCAGCGGGTATGCGGCCCTCCTGAAATCCCGGCCGTTACCTTCCAGCGACTAGAAATTCTGTGAAGCGGCCCGCGTATTGCTTAGCCGACCTCTATAAAAATTTTTCTTTTATTTATAACTTAGGATTTGGTAAAATCTTAGCAGCGGAAAAACTTCGGCAGCATGACGGCTGCACATAGTCTAAATTCCAAATCCTGTATACATCCAATTTACACTATATCAAAATATAGCCTTGACATACCATCACATTCCCATCACACTAAACTATGTACATACATATGTTCCATATACAAATTAAGTATGTTCTTTACAAAATATTATTAATACACGACCATAAGCGATGTCGGGACCAATCCTATTATGCTCCAGTGTCTTGCGTACTGTGCACAGGAAAATAGTTTTAAAATGGAAAACTAATGGGCTAAAGCAGGCTCGGTGAGTGTATCTTTTATAAAAGGTTTTGCTTTTCGGAAAACATCTTAAAAAATGTAAAAAACTCTCTTTTTACAATTGTACCAAACCTTTCTTTGCTTTGCTTGCTTTAAAAAGTTCAAAACTTTTCTTTGCTTACTTCTTTTTCTTGCTTGCTTTTAAAAGTTTGTAAACTTAATACTTGCCAAACTTTGTTTGCTTTTTCTTTAAAAGCGCAAACTCTTATTTCTTGCTTGTAAAAGTTTATAAAACTTCTCATACTTTTCTTTTTCTTGCTTGCTTTGTATCTTGTTTGAAAAGTCTCTTTAAAACCTTTCACAAACCTTTGCTTTAAAAGTTTCTCAAAACTTTTTCATAAAGCAGACTTAGCTCAACCGCATGCTTTGAAAATAAAACCCACGGGAACTTGGCTCAGCCGGTCGTTTGAAATCTAAGCGGGGGCTTGGCTCGACCGTTTGCTTAAAACTCTCCGGGAAGCCTTGGCGGCCAGGGAACCAATGGTTGATTTTTCAAAGCGTATATCGTATTTGTAAAACATCAACCAATGGAGGCCTATTTTTTGCTTATCATGCCTAAGTGACACGGGAACCTATGCTGCGGTGGAAGGACCTTTGTCCGCGTCGCCTTTTATTTTCCGGTGAATATGGTGGAATTGACCTCGATGTCGCCATCACCATACTTAGTTAGAGCTCATAACCTTATATACCCTATGCGTGCCAGTCTCCTTTAAATGCATGATGTATGTCCTAAGTTTGCCGACCGGGCCAAAACTACAATGCATGTATGAAATCTGCTTTACCACCGTGCACGTGCGGGATACCTCGACCGGTTTGCTTGTAAACCAGGAGGCGTATTTTCTGGCCTTTCATTGCTTGCTTGCTTGCTTGCTCTTTGTAAATGGTTTACACTTTGAAACCATTTGTACTTACAACTTGAAAAATGGTTTAGTCTATTCAAAACCATTTGTAGTTATGCTTGCTTTAAGAAAGCGGTTTACTTTCATTATTTACTTGCTTCTTGTAATTATGGTTTACAATTTAAAACCAATGCTTGCTTTCAAAAAATGGTTTAACAAAACCATTTGCTTGCTTTATCTCGTGCTTGCTTCTTGAAAATGGTTTGCATTCAAAACCATAAAATACCGTGTAAAATTTGTAATAATAATAATAATACACTAGTATTTAGAAAAAATGAGTTTAGAACACTCACACCTTTGCTTGCTTAACTTGAGCAGTTCCACACTTATCCCTTTACTTTTAACCTACACTCAACGAATCTGACGACAAATTAATCCATAGCAACGTGGCACCTAGACTTAGTCACACTCTTCACTCTTTTAAAGTTAAGGTGCTAAGGGTTCTGTCAACTGGAATTACCCAATTCGGAGCACCGAAACTCAAGTTACGTCCGAAACAACCCGGACTACTCTATGTCCAAAACTGATGCAGGAATTTTTCTTGCACATGGCCCCACTTTGAGTGAATATTTGGGCCACTTAGGATCAGAATTTGGAAATTCCTACTTCTTAAGTTTTGTTCTCCTTGAAGTCTATTTTACGTAGCCGTCACTCAAATCGGATAAGAAATGAGGAAGTTATGGCGAAATAAAAAACTGGTCGAAACAGGAAAACCAGAACAAGTTCTACCAGTAGGACTGCTTCTACCGGTAGGACTTGGCCAAAATGACCGAAGCAAAAGTTCTACAGTGGGACTTCTATTGTACCGGTAGGACTTGCCAGCTCTTAGATTTTTGTTATTTCTCCCACTTTTGATGCCAATTCCTCCTCAGCACTTCTATGGTGCCATGCCTCAAAACTAACTTGGAAATCATCTAAAAACAAGCTCACAACATGTGAATTGGTGTTTGGAAACTCAAAACTCTTAAAGCCTGGTGAAAAATCCAAAACGCTACCTAAGGTCCACCAATTCTTTTTAACATCATGTAATTTGATGATTCCAAAACAACTAATCAATTGGGGTTTTACTCACATAACCCCAACCATTCAAAGGCTTCATGTGCTCTTTGCACAAAACCTAGATCAAAGGAGCATCAAACTCCATACCAAAGTCCTAGGAATCCATATCAAAACCCAAAAATAAGAATTCCATACCTTGATCTGAGTTCCTTCTCCTCCTTCTTCTTCCTTCTCTTCCTCCTCTTGGCTCTCTCTTCTCCTCTTCCAAAGCGAAGTGAACCACAGCTTTGGGACCAAAATGTGATTTTGGTTTTAATTCTCCCTTTTGTTAAATTAACTTTCCATTAATTGCAAATAACCCTCTTCTTTTAATTATTGCAATTGTAACTTATTCAATTTCTATGGCCCATCTCATTTGTTTCTAATTTCCATATCCATTTGCATAATGACCATTGTATACCCACTTGGTTTAGCACACAAATTAGGGTTCCATAACTTTCATTTCCTACTTTAGTCTCCAAAATACTACAATGTGACACTTAGTACTTTTATACACCCCTACAGTATCATGTACTGTAGACTCTCTCGGGACGGGGTGTTACATTTTCCTTCAATCTGCTATTCTAATACCTCTTCTCACAATAATCTGCTATTCTCCTTCTTGCCCCTAAAAATCATGGGATAAGGTGTATAAATGCGCCAGTTTTATTATTGTATGTCTCACACCCTTGGGAGTTTGTAAAACCAGGGAAAAATTCAATTTTTTAAAGAAATTAAAGCAGTAATTTCAGTTGAAAACCGAAATTCTCTAGATGGGATGAGTAAACGGATTAACATTTGTGCGGTGACTCTCCATGAGAAATCTAGTGACCCCGAAAAGTTCGTCCAGTCCCGAGAGACGGTCGAATATTTTCACGATTTTTTGGGTGATAAGTTACTGAGTGTTGGGGGTGAGATTTGTCGAAAATCTCGAAAAGTCGAGGAAAATGGTTTGGAGCTAGAAGTTCTACCATTTTAAAATAAAGTGGCCCGAAAAGAAATAAATTGTTTCGAGTAGAAAGCAGACGAATTAAGCAATATGAACCATGTATCCAAAATAATAATAATAATAATAATAATAAAAAGTACAAAAACGAAAAAGAACAAAAAGGAAAGGGAGAAAACGGACAGAGAGGGCGTGCACAGAGAATTTTTATTTTTTATTTTTCTTCTCTTTGCTTCTTTCTCAGATCTACGGAAATTGGACTGTAGGTTTTCGTCGGGGCTAAAGGAAAAATTGATCTACGCGATGAACTCCACAAGGTAGGGAATTTTCCTACTTGTGTTATTTCTAGCCTAAAGGCTATTTAATGGTTTGGAATTGGCTTAGAAAAGTGAAGGCAGTAAATTTTTAACTGAGTGTAAAGATTTTTAAAATTTTCGGGACTAGTTTTGGACGATCAGGGTGAATTTCGGGTTGTTTTGAATGATTAGAGAATTTTAAAGTTTGTTTTAAACAGTGCGAGAATTTTGGGACTATTTTCATGATCCCCGGACTGTGTTGGGGTTGGTTTGCTCTGGGACTGATGTCTTAGTGTTTTTTGTGGTGTGTTTTGGTATCACAATATTCGGTGATGAAAAGGCGAAGTGAAGGGACCAAGAGACCTGACTTTTATGTGGTCAGAGATTTGGGCCATTTTGTGTGTTATTACTAGAAAATGAATAACGTGAATAGTAACATGAATAGTGACACGAAATTATTTTTTTGTGAAAAATGTGTATGGTTGAGTGATTCAAAATGGTGTTTGTGTTTGTTAATTAGCCCATAGGCTAATTTTGGTGTAATTGATTGTGAATTTGCATAACATGTTTATGTTATTTAATTATGTTAATATATATGCATGGGCCTCATTGCATGAATGTGTTGGAATTGGCATCATGCATTCCATATGCAGGGTAACCTAGAAATTGAGGTGTGAGTGCATAGTTGAGATCGAAACTTCTTGTGTTAGGTGTTTGATAGTGTGTCGTGAGTACGGTTGGCGATCAACCTTTAACGTAGGGTGTTGATTAGTGGACTTGATTAATAAGACAACGTCGAATGAGTCGCGGGTTAAGAAAATGGAAGTAAGCTAATTGCATTTCATATGCACTAGGCACTTAGAACAATAGGAGTGAGTGCATGAGGTAGTTTTTGAGAGAATTGTTGGAAGGTTGACCAACAATATTATTTGATCAGTGTGTCCATTACAACATCGGGTTGTCCATATAATATCATTATTGAAGGATCACCTTGATTGATATGTAGACCCAGAAATTTAAACTGTGGAAAAAGAACAAAATGTAATTAGTTTACAAGTGCATTGGTAAAAAATCCAAAATTTATTCTCTAGATCTTGGATGATGAAGCAGTTTCAGATTTAGGTCGTCTCATGAAATCTAGCTAGCATGTAAAATTTCGTTGAATTCCGAGACAGTCGGAGTTGGCACGTTTTTTGAGGCATCGCGTTTCGGGTGCTTTAAAACGATTTTAGATACGATGAAAGTCACATATAACATGTACTCATGTGCCATAAGTGGCATGAGTAGAGAAATGATAAAAATGGACTGCCGAGATAGTGCCAAATGTCAAAACTGGGAAAAGAGGGACATAATGGGTATTAATGGAATTGTTTAAGTGGGAAAAAGACAAAACACTCAATAGTGTTGTCTCCCACAATTCAAAAAGGCAAAAAAAAAAACGTGAATTGGAGGAGAAAAGGTCCAGTAGCCAAAAATGGTGTTTTAGTGAGAGAAGGTTAGACTTCTCTCTAAGTTTTCGGCAAATCCGACCGTCAGAAGTCTTCGAGGCAAGAAAGGAGGGAAAGGCATTCTACGCGGAATGAAGCTACACATGAAGCAGTTTGAGAGTTTTGACAAACTCCGTGAGGTAGGGGTTTCTCCCTACTTGGGTTTTACACTTTATTTAAGTGTTTTACAATGTTTCGGATGGTTTGAGGCCTTGAACGGCCGTTTGATCGATCCCAAAACTTGGGACCGATGTGTGAAAAAATTTATGGAATTTATTGCAAAATCCGTGACTGTCCATGGCACGGGGCTGTTATGTTGGAAGTGGATAAATTGTATTTTGATGTGTTTGAAATAGGAAGTAGCGTGAAATTTGTTCTAGCGTGACAGGCAGTTAGTGATTTTAAGAATAGTAACCGAGGTTTCACTATTCGAGAATAGTGTTCACAAAATATTTTTGTGAAATAATGTGTTTAGTTGAGTAATTCAAATCCAATTGCTCGTGTTTGATCATTAGCCACGTAGGCTAATTTTGATGTATGGAAATGTGAAGTACATAACATGATTGTGTGAGTTGAATTATGTGAATATATGCATGTTTATATATTTTCATATGATATAAACCCCAATAATGGAATTGTATCATGCATTCCACTATGCCGCTGGAACACCCAGGGCGATAGGAGTGAGTGCATGAGGTGAGTCAGAGAAAATGGTTCGGAGGATTGTGCAAAAATGTGGTATCGGAGGGTTGTCTAAACTAAAAATATGTCGTCGGAGACGGCCGGTGTGTGCATCGGGTTAGTCCATAAATAATATCAATAGTCGGAGACGACCCACTTGATATATACACATCGGAGGGTTGTCCTGAGCAAAATGTATAATAATTCTCATGAGGCTTAGGCGAGTGTGAGAGTCGATGAGGACTCGGGTGCAGATGATCGATTAGACATTCAAGTAGGATCATGCATTTGCTTGAATGTGTGTTTATTTTTAGACATTGCATTGCACTTGGTGGAGAGTAGCCCATAGGGTGATTCCACTGCGAGCATTAGCTCGCCCTGTAGGGATATTATTTCTGAGTACAAGGAGCGTGCGAGGGATGGCTCGATCCTAGAGACCGAGGACAGAAATCCGGATTATGGCTTTGGGCTATGATGTATTACATGTATTAAATTGTTTTAATTTTAATATGTATTTGTATTAAGAGTAAAATTTGAACTCTTGAACTATGGTTGGATAGTTGGATATATATACATTGTTAGAGTCTTGGTTTAGGAGCCCCTAGTGACGTTTAATCATAGACTGTTATATTTGGACTGTTTGGGACAAGGTTTTATGCAGGTTTGCTGTTGGGTAGAGCTCCCCATACAAAGGCTACGCCGATTTTGTCGATAAATGTCGGGTCGCCCGACATTCACGAGTATTCCGCGGGTTGACGGGTAGTCAACGGACCCCCGAGTTTTGGGGCATCACAGCTTGGTATCAGAGCTTAGGTATACGGCTACCTAGGGCTTGAGGGCTTGGGCTTAGGCCATAGTCGGGTAAGAACATCACCACTTGAGTGGTTTGATGTTCGGTTTAGGTATGAGATTACCTAGGAAGGCACGAAACAAAACTAGAACACTGCATGTGTGTTTTCTATGTGCTTTGATGAATGGTTGTATGTATGTGTGAAAGGTGTATAACATGTTGATTGTTATGTGTTGTGAGTGATGTGTGCTTAGTGATTAGCACATTGATGTGTCAGAAAATAGCTTAGTTTTACAGTGAGTAAAACTAGAAAACGAAAAATTAAATAAAATAAATTTTATAAAATTTTATTTGGTTTAGAGGTGAAGAAAATTATTTTCTGAGGTTTTACAAAGGGAGTAAAACTGAAGAAAAGTTAATAAATAAATTTTATGAACTTGTTTGAGTATTACGAAAAAAAAAATTTTTTTGATGAAAATCATTTTCTAAGGTTTTATAGTGAGGAAAGCTAAGAAAATGAAGAAAATAAATTTTTATGAAATTATTTGGTGTACTGGATGAAAAAAATGAATGAATATGTTTTTGGGTGTTTCAGGTGGTTGGAAAAAAATTGAAAAAATATTGAGTGAATGAAGAAAACGAAAAAAAAAATTTGGTGCAGTGAAAGAATGGGCTACTGCCCATTGTGTTGCAAAACAAGGTTTGTATTGCAAGGTTTGAAGTGTATTGTGACTTAAAATGAGCTGGTTTGGCTGAGGTTAGGCAAGGCATAGTATTGCAAGACACAAAATAGTATTGCAATAGGCAGCTGGGCTTGGCTGGAAAAATTGTATTGCAATACAATTATTGTATTGCAGCATAGGAGTGCAAGTTGGCAAGGATTATATCACAATACACTGAGTGTATCGTGAGAGAGCAGCTGCTTGAAGGATAGGCTGGAAGTGTATTGTAGGGAGAGGACTGTATTGTGGCATATAGAAGGCTGAGGAGGCATGTAGTAGGCTTCGGGTATGTGTATATAGAATTTGGCTTGAGCCTTCTGATGGGCTGACTGTATTGTGGCATATAGAAGGCTGACGGGCTACACAGTAGGCTCGGTTGTGTGTGGCATATAGAGAGGGTGACGGGCTGCAGTGGGCTGGTGTGTTGTGTGGCATATAGAGGAATTTGATGGGCATAGTAGGCTCGACTGTATTGTGGCATATAGGTTGTATTGTGGCATATAGAAGGCTGAGCAGGCACACAATAGGCTCGGCTGTATTGTGGCATATAGAAGGTTGAGTAGGCATATAGTAGGCTCGGCTGTATTGTGGCATATAGAAGGAATTTGATGAGCCTGCGAGTAGGCTTGTGTATTGTGGCATATAGGCTGACGGGCCTGATGAAACTGGATGTGTGGGCGACGGGCCACCACGGTAGAGCTCAATTTGTATTGTGGCATATAGAGAAATTTGACGAGGCACATGGCGACCTCTTGAGGCCTCAAACTGTGCGTGCGACCCTAGGCTCGGGGTGTGCACAGTGCACTGACCCAGTTTTTGGACTCGATACTGCTTGGTTCGATCCTTTGTTTGGGATTGTTCGTGTTGCGGTTCATGAACACTATTCAAAAGATTTTTCGAAAAAATAAATAAAATAAATCAAATAAAATGAGCTTAAATTTTGAAAAAAAAATGAAATGAAATTTTTGAAAATAAAATTTTTGTGGATAAAAATTGATTTGACATGTGAATTAATTGTCTCGCATTGCATTTAAATGCGGGGACAGAGTATGAATAATGTCTCGGGGCGGTGTTTATGCCTTAGAGATACTGCATTGTATTTAACTGCCATTTGAATTGTGAGATGGCTAGTCGAGGACAAGGACGTAGAGGGTGTCCACGGGGCACTAGTCAAGCACCCGCAGACATTTGACCCGACCACGGTATTTGATCGGTAGGCCTTTGTAGAAATTTGTAGTGTGCGTGGCGGCTATAGCCTGGTTGGTATAGCGGTAGTCGAGTGCAAGTAACCTCCGGAAGTTTGAAGGCGCATCATCCTCAGGCATTCCCGCGGGGGGGAGGAGATCCGATGGTGGCGAGACCATTGGTTTATCACGAGATAGAAAGGTGTTAGAGGCCATGGAGATTACCCGGCGCGACCCGAATCGAGGTTAGTTGCATTCCAGTTAGAGGGTGAGGCCCAAATATGGTGGAAATGGGTAAGGACCTCTAGAGACCTTAGAGGAGCCTTTGTATGTGAGTTCTCCCCTAGGGATTAGGGAGAGAATAGGTATGATATGTCGAGGTTGCGAGTTAGAGATCTTGGGGACTCTACTCATAGTGGACCTGAGGATCATGGACATGTCAGAGTTCGATGTCATCCTAGGGATGGATTGATTGAAAACTACGGGGTCGTTATCTGGCGTAGGAGGGTTACCGCTACCGCGCGAGAGGGCGGTACTCGTGTGGTATTTGGGGAGCCCGAGCATGATATTTGCCCGTACGGTATATGAGGTCCAAGTGTCGGGGACGAGTTAGCGAGGTTGGCTAGTTAGCCTTACCACTGAAGGACGAGGAGAGACCGGACTTGCCGTCACCTTGGTGGTGTGCAGTATGTGGATGTTTTCCCGGATGGGCTTCGCAATTTTACCTCCGCGAGAGGGGGTCGTGAACTTCGAGTATCTAGCTACATTTTGGTAGCCTTCCCATCTCACATGACTCCACATAGGATGGCACCGATTGGTTAAGAACTTCAGTCTGCTACGGGAGTTCTTGGATAAGGGGTTTATTAGGCCAGAGCACTTCACCATGGGGTGCTCGGTTCTATTGAGAAGAAGAAGGACAAAACCCTTACATTTGTGCATTGGTGCAGCGGTTGAACAAGGTTATGATCAAGAATCGGTACCATTATGGGGATTGATGATTTGTTTGTCAGTTGAGAGGGCGCGAGTCTACTCCAAGATAGACCGCCTTTGGTTACCATCGGTGAGGTTAGGGAGGCGGATATCCACAAAGGCGGTTAGGAATGAGCGGTCTCTGGGCGCACGGGTTTGCGGTGATGCCCTTTGGATTGGCCAGTGCGCCGGCATTCATGGACTTCATGCATAGGGTGTTCCAACCTTATCTAAATCAGTTTGTCATAGTCTTCGTGATTGACATTTTGATCTACTCCCAGTCAGAGTGAGAGCATGGGTATCACTTGAGGATAGTTCTGATTGTTGAAGACCATCGGTATGCGCGAGTTCGATAAGTCACGAGTTTTGGCTTCTTGAGGTGGGAATTTTAGGATGCGATGGTGTCGGCCATCGGAGTGTCGTCGACCCGAGAGAAGGTCGGTGTGATGAGTTGGGAAGGCCAGAGATGTCAATCTTTGAGATGCGTAGTTTCTTGGGATTGGTTGGGTATTACAGGAGATTCGAGAATGGGGTACGAGAAGTTGCCCGTTCGAGGGGATGTGGGACTTCGCCCTCCCAGGACGGGGACTATGGTTGGGACGGCCTTGACCATAGAGGGAGAGATCGAGGATGCCCGGAGCACTTGGGATGCGAGTGTTGGTAACAAGAGGGAGGATCAGCCTTCTTCTAGTTCAGGGAAGAGGTAGAAGACTTACTTCACCGCAATTTCGGGACCGGGGCAAAGGTGGGCATGTGAGGAAGGATTGCCCCCCCGAGAGGCAGAATCGAGGACTTTGGGACGGCGCCGGTCTTAGTTAGCTGAGCAGTATACGGTTCATTCCTCCACACCACTAGTGCGGTCGAGGAACTGTTTGGTTTCGAGTCTTGTACAAGCACTTCAGTAGCCTGAGATAGACGGAGGGCGGAGTGTGGAGTCGAGTCGGGGACGGATCGAGGTTGCACGACCAGACGTAGTGGACCTTAGGGTGGTAGACATATTGATTTGTTGATGTTAGGCTTGACATGGATGAGTTAAGCCTGACCATCGGGTTCGATAGTGGGATATGTTTGGGTTGTCATACCCGACGCGACCTTGGATTTGGGCTTAGAGGTTAAGGTCTTTAGAAGCAGGAATAGATGTTCTTCCACTAAGATGTAAGGTGAGAGTTGACACGATGGAGTTGAGGTTGTAGGTAGAGATCTACGGGTCTGCTTCATGGTGGACCCGAGGATTGGGTGTCCGCAGTGGCGTTGCGTTCGTGTGCACGGTAACATCGTATCAAGTCGGGTGTGGGTGCACGGTACGGTCATTCACCACTCTTGGTGAGTGTGGGTTGAGTTTGTCTTTGGGACTACGTCTAATGAAGACTCATAGTTCGAATCAGGAAATGAAGAGTAATTAAAGTTTGTTGGGCAAAGCAAAAAGGGGGCCGTTAATCCCCTGAGGTGAGAATCCTGGAGTTAGGGTGTAAGAGACCTGGGGAGATATCCCGAATTTCTATGTGAATGTAAGAGGCTCGAAGTGTAAGCCGAAGAGTTAAGTTAATCGAGATGAAAACACACGGACATGGTTATCACGTAGACTTAGAGTTAGGTGATAGGAGTCGAGAGTGACTCTAGATTTGGATAACCCTTTGGAAATTGCATTGGGTGTTGTTGAGTCGGCAAGGGCTCGGTATATGGATGTCATACATGACATGGACTAGGTTGACGGTCCATTGGATTGTCAGCGATTGTGACCTTGGGAAGGTCGGTGTTTATACACAAAGTAAGGATTGTGTAGGGTTACACGTTGTGTGGATTATGTACAGGTGTTAGAGGGACCACTTGAGAGCATGATCTGGGTCGTAAGGGTAGGGAGCATTTGCCCTTAGTGGAATTCGCTGCAACCCATAGTTATCGAGGGGCGAGTATACGGATGGCACCATATGAGGCATTGTATGGGAGGCCATGCAGATCACCTTTATGTTGGACCGAGGTGGGAGAGCTCCATCAACGGTCTGATCTGATTAGAGACACCTCAGGAAGGTGAAGCGATACGACAAGCGTCTTCTCCGCATTTCGGGCGGAATGGAAGGCTATGCAGATGTGCGACGTCGACCCTTAGAGTTTGAGGTTGGGGATCATGTCTTCTTGAAGGTGATGCCTAAGAGGGGAGTGGTTAGGTTCGTCAAGCGCGGGAACCTATCGCCGAGATTCATTGGGCCTTTCGAGATACTAGAGATGATAGACTTTGTGTAGCGTGCCGGTTGGCGTTCTGCTTTAGCATGTCGAGTGTCCACGAGGTGTTTCACGTCTCACTCCGTATACTCGGATCCATTTCGTATGGTGGATTGGGGAATGATTGAGGTTGACAGATGGGACCTTTGAGGAGGACAGTGTGCATTTTACGGATAGCCGTGATCAGGTTTTGCGACAGGCGGGCGAGTGAGATTTAGTGAGGGTCTTATGGAGCCTTGTGGTGGAGGAAGTCCACGTGGGACGTGAGGACTGATCTGGGCCACCTATCCCTTCTTATTTAGGGATTGAAGTGGGTTAGTGATTAAGATTTAAATGACATTTTACATGCATGGTAGAGTGCGTTATATGCATGTGATCTTGTTTCAGTGTCCGAATTTGGGATGAAATTCCTTTTAAGGAAGGAGAATGTAGACAGAAATTTAAATTTACGGAAAAATGACAAAAATAGTAATTTCGGTTAAAAATCCGAAATTTGTTCTCGATCTCGGATGACGACGGATTTCACCGTTGGAATCAATACCAGTGAAATCTAGCTAGCATGTAAATTTGATTGATTAAAAGCTGGTCGGAGTTGGCACTTTTTACGAGGCATCGCGTTTTGGGTCTTAGTAAAACTATTTTCGATCGACCAGTCACATATAACGTAACTCATGTATAAGTGGCATGAGTATAGAAATGATAAAAATAGACGGCGGATAGTCTTAGGAATGTTAAAGCGTTGGGAAAGAGGGGCATAACGAATTAATGGAATTGTTTAAGTGGGAAAAGACCAGAAACACTCCAATAGTGTTGTCTCCCACCAGTCAAAGAGCAAAAAAAACGTGAATTAAGGAGGAGAAAAGGTCGTGGCAAAATGAATTGTTTTACTAGTGAGGAAGGTTTCAGACTTTACTCTCTAAGTTTCGGCAAATCCGGCGGTCGAGAAGTCTTTAAGGCAGAAGGAAAATTTGTTTCGTGGGCGGGCTACGCATGGACCATAGTTTGAGGTTTGACAAACTTTCAGTGAGGTAGGGGTTTCTCTTGGGTTTTACACTTTATTTGAGTGTTTTTTACAATGTTTCGGATGGTTTGAGGCCTTGAACGACCGTTGATGGTCCTACCTGAAACTTGGGACCCGATGTGTAAGAAAAAAAATTTGTGAATTTATTAAAATCAGTGGCCGTCACGGCTTTTGGGGCTGTTTATGTTAGGTATTTGGATAAATTGTATTTTGATGTGTTGGTAGAAAATGGCAGTGAAATTGAGGATTCTAGTGAACGACGGTCATGATTTTTAGGAATATGCCGGGTTCCACTATTCACGAGAGAATAATGTTCTAAAATAATTTTGTGAAATAATGTATTGGATTGAGAATGGAATTCGTCAAATTGCTTTAATTGTTTTGATCATTAGCCCACGTGAGCTAAATTTTGATGTATGGAAATATGAAAATTATAACATGATTGTGTGATTTGAATTATGTGAATATATGCATGTTTATATGATACACTTATGATATAGGCTTGTAATGGAATTGGCATCTCATTCCTGCCATTTGGGACTTTCCCCCAGGGCGATAGAGTGAGTGTGATTAGTCTAGAAAATGGTTCGGAGGTTGTCTAAAAATGTTAATTATCGGAGGTTGTCTACGACTAAAAATATCAATCACTTTGTCAGAGGCAGCCCGGTGTCTCTCTAGTCGGAGGGTTGTCCTGAACAAAATAACATAATAATTCTCATACGAGGAAGCAGGTGTAGGGAGATCGGCTGAGGACTCAGAAGATACCGAGATGATGGGGTTAGACATTAGTAGGATCATGCATTTGGCAGATGTGTGTTTATTTGGGTATTGCGTTGCGCCAGGTGGATGGCCCGCCAGGGTGATTCCACTCTTGAGCATTAGCTCACCTGTCGAGGATATTTTCACCGGTGCAGGGGGCGTGCGAGGGGACGGCTCGTCCTGAGGCCAGGAGTTTAGAAAGGGATCGGGTTATTGGCTTTGGGCTATGATGTGACCATGTATTAAATTGTTTTTTAATTTTTTAAAGCATATGTTGTATAAGGAAGTAAAATTTGAACTCTTGAACTATGGTTGGATAAGTTGGATATATATACATTGTTAGAATCTTGGTTTAGGAGCCCAGTGGCCGTTTAATCATAGTATTATATTGGGTATTTGAGACGGGGTTTTATAGGGTTTTATGTTTGGGTAGGCTCCATTACAAAGGAGACTCTTTCGTTTTAATGATAAATGTGGTCGCGGGCGATGCTAAATCTTCATGATTCGTGGGTAAATGGCGGGTACTGAGTTTTAGGGCATCACATGATATACATCGGAGGGTTGTCCGTACATCATTAAAGTCGGTCGCGAGTGATATACATCGAGGAGGTTGTCCACAAAATAGATTATTAGGTGTGTCCTATTTATATCGGAGGGTTACGGTTAAAAACAAATATCTTTGTTTGGGAAATGGTTTCATTCATGGTAGGAGAATGCATGTTTGAGAGTCGTGGAGCTTCGAGGCGTATGGGTGATATCATGAGTTCTGTATGGAACACAGAGACTGCGGTATCACCAGTTATGTTGCCCAAGAGGAGAACCTACGGGTCATGTTTATCCGCATGGAGCTTGCATGGTTGTGTGATAGGGTGAATTGACTTGGGATTTGTTTCCATTGACTTGCATTGCGTAATGGAGCGGTGAGGCTCGATAGTAAGGTCATTAGTAATCTCAGGTGGCAGTTAACATCCTGGTTGGCGTATACATGTGAGGCGCCGGTGAGTGACTCGGGATATGTCACTAGTGACATATTAGGTGATGGGTAGCGAGCTCGGTACATGGGGCGTGGTGAGTCGAGTCTCATTCATGCCGTATAGACGATAGGGTAGACATGTGTATGTTGCCTTGGATGTGTTTGGTTATCTCAAATAAGTGCGTGGCCATAGGGTGAGATGGCCTTGTAGAAGATTGTCCTCTGATTTTTCATGCAGTCGTGAGACCGCTAGTCTGGTCAGATTGGGCATTTTATGATATTCGGGACCTTTATATGAAGAAAGCCGAGCTTTGTGGCTTTGATTTGCCTGCTGTATTAGAATGTGGTCATTGTGAACTTTTTGAGACAGGTTTTGTATTTGGGTAGAGAACAAAGTCTGAGGAAACTCTTCGAATTTTAAATGTGAATGGAGTAGGTTACAGGCAGTGCATCGTATGAGTTAGTAGGTTGTCGACAGACATTTTACAGATCTGGGTGTCCACGAGAAGTTTTGATGCTTAAGATACGCAACATTTGCTTTCATAAGCATGATCATGCCTCTTGCCTTTAAAAAATGTAATAGATGGACACACGCCCGTTAAAATCACCGTTAGCGGGGTGGGCATGGGTGACTACATAAGTAAATGTTAGGGGAATCTCGAGACCGAAAAAAGTTCAAGGGCAAAGTGAGACATACGTGCAAACCTCAAGGCATTTATGCACCTTATCCCTAAAAATCATAAAGCTGAATAAACACCTTAAAAGAAACACATAAATATTTCACCTTAGAAAATACATTAATATTGAGAAGAAATATTTTACATACAAGTAATTAAACTCAAAAACCTTTATCAAATACCATATGAGAAAATTTTCTCATTTATTTCGTAGTTAGAGTGACATTGTTTGTTAGGCACTGAAAAGCATGGTGCTATGTTTCTAGTATTAGCACCATCGCACCATACTACCTACATAGATTTTCAAAGCATAAATCTGACAGCTATTAATCCAAGTGAAAGTTCTCAATACAAAGATGAAAATCTGAAATAATATTCATGAAACAGGAATGACATAATAGTTACAAAATGGAATAATAATGCCCCTATCGGGAGTCAGATTGTGTAGTCGGCCCTTGTGGAAAACATTGTGTCTGTCTGTAGGAGTCGCTAATTTGAAAATGGCGCGTGGACTCATACATCGTACTCGAGTAGAAAATAATCAACTATATTTTCCTTAAGTTTCCATGCCTGTTTTTACAAAATCTTTATACATGTTTACAAAATGTTCATACATTACCGCATGTGAGCTCTTAGCTGCAAATCAGGCCTCTAGTGAGTCTTGTCTCAGGTGGATACTCCTTGTACTGAAAGGGGGTCACTTGTGAGTTGAATGGCCGTGATGTCTCTGTGAGGGTTGCTTACTTCAAAATCATATCTGATGGCGTATATAAATGATCGAACACATTCCATACAATTATTAAAACTATTATATGATGTATGTAAACAGAATCACATTTTTCATGCTTTCATGACTGAGTCCCAGCCAGTTTCACTCGCACTTGGAATGCAGAGTGTGAATAAAACCGATCATCAGTGTGGAGCATATGGCTAACTAGGTGGACAACCCTCCCGTTTATTTATCAAAACCTGATTTTCCTTTTCTGCTTTTCTTTTTTGTGGGCCACGAGTTTTCCGATTTACAGCGCAGGATCATGCCTTTTCGACGCATTTTCCGCGAGCTTTGTCGTGGATTAAATGTCTACTTAGTGAATAACATTTGGGACTTTCACCCTTGGGAGGGGATCTGACTTACTCCGCCCCCAAACATGTAATTTATCATTTGATCATTTACTGTTTCGTGAATCTCTACCTTAGAACAATAAGTTTTCAGGGATTCGCGTGATTTCTATATGATGAATAAATATGCATAACATTATATGACTGTGTGATATGTAATGATCTGGGATGAAATGTAAATCTCGTCATTTTAAAGCCATGTGCATGAATGGTATTTCACATGAACATTCACAAACCATGGACAATTATAATTTACTCCCATATAATATAAATGCAGGCCATTGGCTAATATTCAAAATAGCATCAAATCAACATAACATAATCACACAACATATTGTTTCGACAAACAATAACACACTAAGTCACAAACCTTGGACCATTCAACGAGGGCATGACGTCACTTACTTGTTAATCTGGTTGTCATTTGTCATCGCATCAAACAAACCATAACCTCGAAACTTTCGGTTTCACAATTCCCAAACACTAACTCCCACGGTCGGTGGCGTAGAGCAGTCATGAAATCCATACCTTAGTCTCGAGGCTCGGGCCCAATTTACATGGCCTCTCATGGCCTCAGTAAGCAGCGCGGGTATATAGTAGCCCATTCACAAAGTGGCAAGTGGGAAATATCCTGCCTCGTGGAGTTTGTCGGGAAGACTCCGACTTTGAATGTCCGCCCCATTAGATCAAGTTTGCATGCACTAACTAGAAATCCTCAGGCTAGTTGAACCCGGTAGTCAAAGTAGGGAAATCTCCTTTCCCTTTATTTTATCGCTTATATTTCTCTCTACGAACTCTTTTTTTCTCTTTGTTTCTTGCCATACTTCTTCACTTTTCTTTCCTTTTGCTTTTCTTTTTCGTTTTCTCATTTCTCCATCTCATTTCTCTTTCAATTTCTCTTTCTCCTTTTGGCATTTTCTCTACATTTGATCACTATTAAATGTATATGGATCAAAGGAAGTGCTCTCTGTTCCTCCAAGCCATTGTGTGGCACATCATATTTCCTCTTTGTCTTTATTCATTATTTCGCACATGGCGTAAGTAATCGTGGTACCGATGTGGTAGTGGGATTCATTCTACGCATGGCTAATTGTGAACCATTCCTTCAATGCCAAGTGTCACTCTCAGGTGCCATGTGGCATCCTAACCTTACCATGTGTCCTTCAAAACTTATTACCTCGAAAAATGTGAAATCTGACTCTGCTCCGGAATCCAGCGAAATTCGATGTGGTAGCTAAATCTCATGGGAGCGATTTCAGGCGTGTTTGTTTCATCATTCGAGATCTAGAAACATTTCGGGTTTTTCAGCGAAATTACTATTTACTTTATCATCATTAGTTTTAGAGGTTCTGTCCAGTCTTTGGAGATTAATAAAAATATCTTGGCATGCGAGATTCCACACTTTCACTGACGAATGTCTTGAGTAGCTAAAATGTTAGTCCACTTTTCAGTTCCATTCAAGAATGGTTAGTAATGCTTTAAGACAACAGGTCACATTCTAGAGTGGGTGAGAACCTCAATCTCCAATCATCGATTAGAATGATAAGTTGAATGAGAAGTATAAAACTTCTTATGCAAAATAGAAAGAGCAAATTAAATAAAACTCACCCACCTAGACAATTCACGCACACACATGTAGTCAAGTATATATAATAAAGAATCCCTTATTACCATTTAACACAAGGTTGCACCTTCTTGGTAATGTTCCACTTGCACATGATTGTTTGAACCTTTGGTGCTTGATTGTGGTCCTCATGGTGTCACAAAAGTGCTCGATTCTCACCCATGAACTATTTGTCTCAATAGATTATTTTGATATAGAACTTTGGATAATGGATGTAAGCTGAAAAAATATTCATAAGTTGTTACTAAAGTTGAAGTTACCAAATTCTAAGGACCGGCAGTAACTTAGGTGTAATTGCTCATTGTAGATTACACCACAGAAAAAAAAAGAAACAATTGCAGGACATAGCTACCAATTAGATCTACTCTTCATAGACAAACTTGGGATTTGCAATCCCACATAAGATCTTCTCATAATAAAATCTATATTGTACTTACCGGTTTTGAAGGCAACAGCTTTTTGCAAGCAAGTTGAAAATAAAATCAAGATAAAGCAAAGAATGAAAAGAAGGAAAACCAAGATTTATGTACCAAAAACCCCGAAGGCTCAGGAAGAACCATGATGAGAGCTATTAATCCACTATATCAAAAGAATGAGTACGAGGAAAAGAAGGGGAAGAAAGTAGGCTTACAATGATCTCATCATCTCACATCTTGAAAACCCGCAAACCACGATATAACTATATAGTTTGTGTATAAAATCACGCCAGCCTAAACCATAAGGCGGCAAGAGATGCAGCACAACGTGTGCTTGCTACAGCAAGCTAGAAAGAGGGTAAGCTTGAGGAAGCGGTTGGTTGTCGCAACAAGCGAGTGCTTGTCACAACAAGTCAGAAGGTAAGCGTCTTGGATGTTTACTAGCTTGTCACGACAAGTGTGCGCTTGCCACGACGAGTCTCTTGTTTTTGGATTCCCTTTTTCTTTCTTCATCTTTTTGGCTCAATAATTCGGGTCACCAACACTAATAATTATAGTAGCCCCGTGCTTTTAGCACTAGAAAAAAGCGAGTGTTCTGTTTTTTATTGCTTAGTCTTACCGTCCCATTTCACACCATGAAGCCTTACATTGCTAATATTATTATAATAACACTTGCTGCCATCAATGGAAAAATAAATTTTGTTTATAAGCAAAAGAAAATAGAAGTTTCTTGTGGGGGCATTTTCTGGTATTCAACCTCGAGAGGACTTGATATCTTATATATTTGATTCTACGAAGAGAATTAAAGAAAGCAAAAAAAGATAAAAAAGTGCCGAATCCATAGTGAGAACCAAAATACCTAAGCCTTACATATGATGTAGCAAAATAATATGTTTAAAAGGCTTTAAACAAGCATAACATAAGAAACATAAGCCATTGACTATCAAATGAACAAGCAATACATGCAGAAGTTATTTATATGATACAAATTTAGTTGATAAACCGCAAAGCTCTTACACTCGAAGCTTTCCCATACGGAATAAACCCATTACTCTCAAATCCATGGTAGCCCTGCAGTCCTTGAGATCTTGCTCGATTGAAGTTCTGCTTTGCACAAAGGAAATGAAATGATATTCATAAAAATAAAAAAATAAAAAAAAGGTCCCTTCAGCACCTGCGAGTTACTTTTCTTGATTAATATAAAATACTTTGTATGCTTTCCTCATTAAACACTCGATTATTCTTAAAGATAATTAAACCAAGTTGACTGATCTTCAATAAAAATAAAGCGTAAGCAAAAGAAAGATAAGAAAAATAGTCATAATTGTGACTTCGGCTAGTTCTCGAAACCATAACATCCAACTGAAACATTCTAGGCTTCCTTAGTGAGTTTAATGTAAACTGAAATCAAAAGCAAAATATAATATTTCTATTTGAAAAATCTTATTTTATCAACATATATTGTGGAAGGTAGTTAATTAATAAAAAAAACATTTAAGCAATATTAAGTGATACGAAGTAATGCATTTTTGTAAAAAAAGAAAAAAAAAACAAAGAGGGAATTTGACAAGTCTTACCATTTAACTTTGGAAACTCCTTCGTAGTCTATTCATGCTTATTGTTGTTGTCACGTATAATCGATCTTTTATCTTGTTGATGAGCTTAAAAGTCATCTATTTTTAGTCCATTTTTCTGTTCTATTTTCATCTAGAAATGAATAATTAATATACAGAAATATGAAGAAACTCACCAGGAGTGATGACTATTCATGTGAAAGAGAGAAGAAAGTAGAAAAATACAGCAATAAGTGGAGGAAAGAGTGCGATCGAATAGCGGAAGGCGAAATGAAAAAATTGGCTGATTCGTTGTGCGATTTAGGGTTTACCTGGTGTGAGTGCGAGTCGCGACACGAAGGGTGAGAGGAATTTGATCACGGGGTGCGGCAGTAAGTACGGATCAGCGCGGGGCGGAGGTAATCGAGGGCTAAAGAGAGCGGCGATGGCGATAGCATTCTGAAATTGGCGACAGCGAGTTGATGTCGTGAAGCGAGGATTAGAAGGTCGCGACAAGCGAAGCACCTTCCCGAAAACATGAGGAGGTTTGGGTGATGAAGGCTGCGAACTTAAGTTGATGTGCGGCGGTGAGATTGATGTCGGCGCGACATTGATGATGTCGCGACGAGGCTGAAGTCCGCGACATCAGAACCATCAAAGAGAAGGCGTAAAGCCACAAGGCGTGCCAGCGACGCTGAGATCGAATCAGCGACACAGGACTGCTGATTGAAGGGTGAAGTTTCATGAAGTGAGGTCACGACAACAGCTCGAAGTCGCGACATCGAGAACTGACGGATCAATGAGTCACGAGCCTTAAAGAGATGTCGCGACAAGATATTGATGCTTCGCGAAAACGCGAAGCAACTAGTTGGAAGCTACGGTTCTTTTTTTAAGATGATGTCGCGGCGAGAGATCGATGCTTCGTGACATCCCGAGACATCGATTGAAGCGCGGATGATTTACGGCCCGAAATTGACAAGATAATATCGGCTATTCAGCGACATCGAGGCCCTAATTGAACCACGAGGCGTGAGAAGATGTCGCGACGAGAGATTGATGTCGCGACGCAAGAATGACTAAATCAAGGCTACATAGAGTAGGCATTATGAAATGGGATCGAGTCGCGACCTCGATGATGATATCCACGACAAAGGCTGAGTCAGCGACTTGAGCAGGTGACTTAGGCTGGGATACTCAAAAATCCACAGCAGACTACATTGGGATTAGGGCTGGCTGGAAAACCACATAAATACAGCGACTATCCAGCTCATTCAAGCAGCTTGGCGACGGCGGGCGAGAGATACGGATGAGTGAAAGCTCATTTTCTTTCTTTATTTTTCTTTTCTTTTATTTTTCTTAATTTTTCATTTGTCGTTTTAAGCAGATGTGATCTATTATTTTTATTTTTAGTTGTATTTCCCGAATACTGGATGTTATTGTTTTTTGGTTGAAGGCCCGATAGAGTCGTTTAATTTTCATTACTACGAAATGTTGGCGAGAAGTTCGGACAGAGATTCTGGGGTCGATTGTTCGGTTTCAATTGCAAGTCATTCTTATGATCGGAGAATCTTTGTATCGTGTAGTCCGATGACCAGGAATCCGGCTTCCATTAAGTGAGCTGTTTATAGGTAAATTTATCTTTTACCTTAGTCTTTTGACTTGTTAATTTAGATTAATGAATTTATACGGTTTTGGGTTTATTTTCTTGGGATGAATATCGGTTTCTTATACACATTAAGATTTGCGTCATTGCTCACGAGTTTCCACAGGGGTCTCACGAGTGATGACTGGGAAGACATTCTGAGTAATGTATTTCTTGAGAAGATATATTAGCTTTTCTTATAGGATCTTTTGAGCTTTTGTAAGTTCACTTAGATAAATCCTCCTTCTCAGCTTGTCAAGGAAGCGAGTTGAATGAGTTATCTATTTAAACAAGCAAAGTTCACCTCGGTCGGATAGTGAGGCCAATCCAGAGTGTTAGTGAATCCCCAATCGAGAAGGTTGATCTATTCTAATTTGAGGAGAAGCAATCTGAAGTTGTATATCCTTGCTTGGCCAGATAGCAGAGACTAGGTTTTCGGTCATAAAATGGGTATGAGTATTCTGTGAAAATACGGATTAAGGAAGTCCCTTTTTAAAAGTAAATTGTATCTATTTACACTTGTATTCGAAGGAATGATTGGCCAGTCAGATAATGAAATGTGGAGTGTGGAGAGATCCGGTGCAACCTGGCATGTAGACCCAGTTTTGGCCCAGGTTAATCGAGGGTTTTATTAGGGCAAACTACGGGAATCGAGTAATTCACTATCCTTTGTTTCTATTGATGTGTCCTCTGTGAGGACCAACTGTCGGTATTAGGTTCTTTTGAAGCTAAATTCTTTATTCTTTATTCTTTTATTTTCGATATGTTGGATGGTTCGATTAATTTTCTCTTGTTCGTTTAATTTTCCAACACCTTAATCTTTGGATCCTACTACGCCTCATTTTAATGACCCAAATAGTATGATTTGAGTAGTCGGTAGTTGATTTAAAATTCTTGAGGATCTCACATGGGATCGATATGCGGACTTAAATCCATTTTATTACTTGTCGAGCTGGGCGCCACGAGAATATCAATTAAAATCAACTTTAAAATGATTTACTCACAGAGATTGAGTGGTTTATACATGTTTTGGTCTCAACAAGTTTTATATGCCGTCAGTCGGGGATTAGATAATAGTCTCGGGTAATGTTGTCATAAATTTGTATATGTGTTTTGGTCCCACAACGTTTTATGGCGCCTGTCGGGATCGAAAGAATTTAAGTAAATCAATATTCGTGATGAAAGAAAGAAATACTAATTGACATTTTTAAAGTTAAAAAAGAACAAAAATATGCTTTCAAGCAAAGGACTTGCAGACACTCCACCTTTAACAACCCATATTAAATATATTTTATGATTTGACTAATCCTATTAATGGAGCATGTTTTGCTTTCTTAAAAAACTTTGATGCATAGGAAACGTAACACCGATCCGAGTCCCAATGACACGGAATAGAAGGACGCCGTAAGCTTCGAGAAAGACCAAGAAGGCGTAAACTCCAACCAGTGCGTATGAAAGGCAGGATCAGCGTTGAAATACATATAGAAAAGCTAGAAGGCCTCCGTACCACTCCGATACAATGGAGGATTTCGAGACCAATTATACAGAAGAATACTCGACGCACAAATTTCATAAAGATGCTAATAATTTTGAATTAAAGCCAAGATCGACATAATGGTCCAAAGAAGATCGCCATCGGGCTTCATCCTAATCAAGATCCAAACGAAGCATCCGGGAAGATTCCTCAGATGGCCAATACCTACCGAATCTGGTGAGATCTTGGGTCACCGAACCCGCATCTATTCCCATTCTCTCTAAGAGATACAAATAGCCTACATGGTGGTACTTTAATCTTTACCATATGGTTCTCTCGTTTGATACTGGGGAGGAATTAGTAGAGGCCTACTTGGGAGATCTCTTTCCCCAAATTTCTCACCACAGAAAAGAAGAAAATCATTTTGTTCCAAAGAGTGTGGAAGATGAAAGCCCGTATGTAGCTCGGGGAAAGATTCAAACCCGCTATCATAAGATGTCCACGCATGGAATAGACCAAGACTCGATGGATATCAGATATCATGCCATGAATGGATATATCAAAAAGGAATCATCGATGCTTCATGCCGTGGAGCATTCAAACGAAAAGTGTCAAGAGGCAAAGAGCCGGGACAAGATCAAGAATGTAACATGAAAACTCCTTCGAAGCCAAGAGGAAACAAAGCAGAGGAAAGCGGATCATGGAGCTGAGCAAGATGACACCATGGAGGCCAAGTCGATGCCACATGCATTGTGTTAGACAAGCAAGAAAGAAAGACACACACCGCTCATGAAATAGTGAGCAAATTGAAAGGAGTTAATGTAGCGGAGGCCGAAGAGAATCGGCTGACTTTATGATGTCAAGAGGTTAATTATTCAGGAGCCAAGAGCTACCATTTCAAACCCAATCCTAACTCACTAAAGACATTATCACCCAAAGATCAGAACTATGAGAACTTCTCGTGGATGCTGGAGGGGCTTCTCAAGGCCAAAGGCGTGACGTAACCCTCAACAAGTGGCATCAGCTCACCAAGGTTCCCAGCGAAGAAGCACAGGGAAATGAGCACAAACGAACATCGTGGTCAGAGGAGGGCCCCATCTCGAGAAACGGCGTCGCAGCTTTATGGGATAATAAAAAGTCAGTTGAACTCCATGAACAAAGTTCGAGAATCGAAGCAAACAAGCACACCTCAACCCTTCGCACTACCAATGCATCCTCAAGAACCCGGAGATTACGCGTAAGGTGCCAAATTCTAACCCCGCAAAGTCGAAGAAAGATACCTTCCCAAGTGATACAAGGAAGAACCTAAAAGACCGCATGGCCGTACCGAGGAAGGAAGGAGTTAGGAAGAGAGAAAGAAAAAGGTGACAGCAACAAAGAAGTAGCAAGAGACTGTAAAGGAAGAGACAATGGAGAATGACAAAGAAGGGAGAAGAAAAGAAGAACATCCAAGGAACAAAGCTCAGCCCCATTTCACAAAGACTCCGCAAACTAAAGATGGAGGAGCGTCATAAGGTTCTTGGAAAACTTTCAAGCCGAGATCGCATGCCTTATCAAGTGTGATCAGATGCCACTCGTATGCAAAATTTCAAGGACATACCGAGCAAGAAAGAAAATAGTAGAAGAAGGAATATGAATTCACCGCACTTATAAAGCAAGAATTTAAAAAAGAACTACCAAGAAAGATGAAGCGACCCAGGAAGCTTTCACAAATTTGTATTGTCGGAGGAATGGAGTTCTGTGAAGCTCTCTCGTGACTCCGTGAGCCAGTATCAATCTGATGCCTCTTCGCTGCCAAGAAATTAAGCTCAGGAGCTTTAATCCCACAACTAAGCATCTTCAAATGGCAGCATATATCGATGGTGAAACCCAAGGGGTCATTGAAGATACTGTCACTGGCTGGGGAAGTTTGTGGCCCCAAGAGACTTCATCATTCTCGACATGGAAGAAGATTCAAGGCACTCTACTATTAGGAAGACTATCTCTAGCTACCTGAAAGTACCATTGACATGCGTAAAGGAGTTCTTATCTTAAGGGTCGAGAAGAAGCTGTCAGGTTTAACCCGGGACAGGCACATGCAAACATAGATAGGGAAAAGGAAGCTGCTAATGTAGCCGATGTCTCTATTCCCAACCCTCGATGTTAACAATGACTGTAACACCCGCTTTTATCAATGAAAAAGAGATGAATTCCAAGATGTCGAAGATGTCTATTCCGAATTTCCATGCCAGCTTTTCATGCTATAGAAACTGCGGTCAACTTGAAGCAAAACAGTAAAAGATAATGGGGAAGATAGTGAAAAAGAGAAATTCATCAAGAGACTTCACATAAAGGTTTAGTTTTGAAAGAGTCACATGTCACAAAGTATGCCTATTTCCTAGAATTACCTCAAAGAAAAACCAACATCATTTCACCAGATTAAGGAGAAATGAGGAACAAAGATTGCCGAATTATTAAGGAAGCATAAGGAATCGCTAGCTTGGTCCATCAAGACAAGGGTATCACCATCAATTTGCATGCATAAGATTCCCCGCTTGAAGAGACTTCAAAACCATCTCGTAGAACACCGAGGAGGCCGGATCCTGTTGACAAGGAAGTAGTCGAATGAGGTGGGTGCTAAAATTGTTAAATGTTGGTTTTATCTATGCTATCTCGTATACCTCGGGTGAGCCTGGGGCCTATGTGGTTCCAAAGAGTGGGGGTTAACTCGTGATCGAAATGCATCGAATTGATTCCAACAAGAACAAAGGGATGATGGAGGGTATGTATCGACATGTAAAATCAATACAAGAACTAAAAGATCATTTTCTTTGCCTTTCATTGATCGACAAGCATAGGTTAGCGTGACAATCTCACTTTTGTTTTCCGGATGGGTATTCGTGATATAATCGTATCGCTATCGCACTGCAGAGGATCAAGAGAAGACCACGCCATAATGCCCCGCGGTACCTTCGCCTCATGATGCCGTTTGCTATGCATGCTCCAAATTACATTCCGCAGGTGCATGATGTCTATATTCTCGTGACGGGTTGAAGAAGGCGGAAATATTCATGGATGATTTTATCGTATGATCCAAATGATCAATGTTTAAACAACTGGAAACAAGTATTTCAAAGATGCTAAGACAAACAAATAGCATCGAATCGGGAAAATGCCATTTATGGCAATGTATGCATTGTTCTCGGGGCATAAAATTTCTATCGACTAGAAGTTGATCGCCCAAAGTATCCATTATCAAAACTCTTGCACCAATAATACAAAGAAGGAGTAAGAAGCTGTGGCATGCCGGGTTTACAGAGATTTATCAAAGATTTTTCAAAATAAATGCACCATTATGTGACACCGGAAAAGATACAAGGTTCAATTTTGATGACTCCTGCAAGAATGCTCGACCTAAATCAAAAGCTCAAATCAGTACGTGCACTCATAATCACGCACTGCATCGGGACTGTGGATTTAAAATAATGTGTGATGCCAAGATTTCGCTTATGGGAGTCGTGTCACAAAGAAAAAGAGAAAGTATTCAGGCCATATACTATGCTAGTAAGACCTTCAATGAAGCACAGAGAACTACTTCCAACAATCGAAAAGGAAATGCTAATGCTAGTATTTGCTTGTGAAAAATTTAGTAATACATTTGGATCCTAGCGTGGTAATTCACACCCGATCATGAAAGAATCAAGTACCATGTCGAAAAAGGAAGCTAAGCCAAGATTGATAAGGTGGTGCCGCCGTCAGAAGAGTTTGATTTGGAAATAAGGACAAAAGGGATGTGACAATGTGATACCAACACTGGCGCAGGTGTTAGCGTTGATGAAGAAGAAAATGTGCGCTATCAGAGAACTTCCCGCATGAGCAATTATTCAAGGTTTCCTTCCAACTCCCATGGTATGTCGATATTGTGAATTATCTCAAGCCATGAGTAATGCTCGTAATTCAAATACCAAATGTAAGAGGAAACTTAATCGATGTACAGATATTATATTTTGGGATGACCCACTTTTATTCAAAAGAGGTGCCGACATGATAATAAGAAGATAGGTGCTGTATGCACAAGGCAACATTTTAAATGAATGCCATGTGCATCACCATATGGGGACATTTTTCAGAGTAAGAATAAATAAGACAAGATACTCCAATCGTGGTTGATTGCCCACTATCTTCGTAGAGATTTGCGGCAAGAGTGGGGGGTAAAATTGTGTGATCGATGCCAAAGGATTGCAATATCAAGAAGAGGAATGAAATGCCCCTAAAAGGTATACAGGTGATACAAATTATGTTCGGGGGAATAGATTTTATGGGACCTTTTTCCCACCATCATTTGGAAACTCATACATAATCAAGCAGCGTGAGATTACGCCTCCAAATGGGTGGAAGCAAAGGGTTCGTCTAAGGAATGATGCTAATACGCTTGTGAGTTTCTTGCAAAAGAATATTTTCGAAAGGTGCTCGGGAACCCCAGAACCATCATTAGTGATGGAACCCATTTTGCAAACAAAATATTTGCAACCCATGAGCGTATGGGATCACATGTAATGAGTTTAGCCTATCATCCCCAGACTAATGGACAAGCAGAAATTTCCAACAGAGAGATCAAAAGAATACTTGAAAAGACTGTGAGCTCAAGCAGGAAGGACTGGTCTTCCAAACTTGATGATGCACTTTCGGGCTTGCTGTGATCGCATACAAGACCCCCATTGGAATGTGTCCCCATACGTAGTTGTTTTTGGCAAACCATGTCATCTACCTCTTGAATTAGAATACAAGGCAATGTGGGCCATTAAAAGTTAAACTCGATTTCAAGGTCGCAAAGGAAGAAAGATTGCTCCAACTGTCTGAATTGGAAGAACTGAGAAATGAAGCCTATGATAATGCTAGAATATACAAAGACAAGACAAAGAAATGGCATGATCAGAAAATCCTTAGGAAAGAGTTCAGAACAGGGGAACAGGTGCTGCTTTTTAATTCTAGACTGAAGTTGTTTCCAGGAAAATTAAAATCCAATTGGAGTGGGCCATACACAGTGGTATCAAGTACTACATTTGGAGCAATAACACTGAAGTCTGATGATGGGGAAGAATTCAAGGTCAATGGACAAAGGTTAAAGCATTATCTCAACAGGGAAGAGGAAAGTGAAGAACTCCAACTCAATTCTTGAGAGCAGAATCCACAACAAAGAAAATCCAAATGGCGACTCAAAATCGAGCAAATAATGGGAGTAACCCATGAGGATTTAAATTCGAATTTAAATTTTGAATTATTTCTTTTCTTTAGTTGCTGATAAATTAGGTCAGATTTGTTTTCTAGAAGGATAGATTTAATTTTTTAGAAATAGATTGTAGTTTAATTAGAATTTTCTTGAATATTGCAGTGATCTTCTGAACGGGTTAAAGACATGAATAGAAAGGGGAGTAATTCCAGCAACTTGCAGAGGAGTCGCGACATGAGAAAAAGGGGAGTAACTTTCCCCATAACCCAACTCTGTAGATATATTTGAATTAATTGTTAAATCTTTGCTTAAAATATGCCTGAAGAGATGTCTAAACGGGTTAGGAACAATAAGAGAATTCAAAGTTTTTGAAATCATTGAATAAAGGGCTTGGTCACGACAGCAAGGTTATGTCGCGACAAAGCTGTTGTCTTACAAAACATTGATGTCGTGACCACTTTGGAAAGAACAATTAGTGAGTATGGAAGAAGGGAGATGCATGTCGCGACAGTGAATTAAGTTTCAAAAAGAAGAAGGATTGTCGCCACATCAAACAAATCTTTGAGAACCCTGTATTGTCGCGACATGTTAGGTAGGTCGCGACATTAAAGTGCGACATGTGCCAACCACTCACTTCAAAAAAGCCCTAAATTTAATGACCTAAAATAAAAAGAGGCGGAATTGAAGTCGCGACAATTCTTAATTGAATCATTAACTAGCCCACAACAGTTGCAAATTAATCAGAAATAAAATGAGAAAGTTAAATGGAATTGTTGTGTACTATTTTGCATTTGATTGTTCAATGTTATGTTGCTTTGTGGTTGAATGATTAGGAAATCAAAGTAGAAATAGTTCTAATAAAACTGGCCAGGAGGTGACATTATCTTAATTGAATGAAGCAAATAGAGTAGAGGTCGAAATGAGGAAAAATTGCACAAGGACAAATGCATATAGTTTAATTGAAACACAAGGTGCAAAAATTACTTATATTTAACTGATAAGTCCAGATTAGAGGAAGGTAATAAAACAGAAGGAACAAAACATCTTTTTGAGTTTGTGGTATGAACAGTAAATCAAGGAACCTGTTGAATATCAATTAACTTAACTACTCATCAATAAAAATGAGTCAAGATACTCCTTATAGTTAGTCACAGCTGTTCAATCCAGATTCTAGAATTTGTTAGATTATTGATTGAAGCGAAATCCTAGGTGATTCAAACACAAGAGATGATACAGCCATTCTGGATAGTTCGAGCTATCTCTAGCCATCCCTATTCATATGTTTCAGGCATATACAAGAGGTTCCAATCGAGCCAACAAGCCTATTTTTCAAAAATAGACTAATGGAAACCCTAACTCATCTTAAGACATCAATCCTTCGAAGAAAGAAGAACCTACGATTACCTGTGAATTCAAAGAGGAAGAAAGAAACGGTTTGGGAGTATATATTTTGAGGAACTCAAAAGTGGAATGAAAAGAAAAAGCAAGGAGCGTAAAATGCACAGAAAAAGAAGGCTTCTAGGATAAGTTTTATCTTGTGGCCTAGCTCTGAACAATTAAGTTCTTAGGGGTGTTTCAACACCTAGTACCCTAATGCCATCTGGTATGGGAGTTACTAACCCAAAGTTCGCTAAGAGTGTTAGAAAGCCTAAAAAGTTAAAACATTGCACTATCCCTTAGTGGTAGCAAACTAAGGAAATTCCTCAGTGAAATTATAAGAGTAAAATAGGGGGAATACAGTTCTGAAACGAAGAAATCAAAGAGATATCCCAAACATGAAGTTTAGGGGAGTTTACTAGAGAAACTATAAGAGCAAGGGCTATAAGAGAAATGTTCGTAAGTGATCCTAACTCAAAATTCCTTCCATCCTACCCATTACCCAAGCCTCACAATATAAGCCTAAAAGACCTGATTGATCTGGAAGGCTGAATTCACCTACATTAGTGGAGATCAATATGAAAAACAAGCCTATGGAATTTGGAAGAAAGGAAACAATCAAAATTAGAAGAACTTTAGGGAGTTAAAATGACTCAAATATAAATTAAAAGGAAAATAATTCATTATTCAAATGTGATCCAATGTATATTGTTTGTAAAACAATTTCAACATGATAGTTTGCATAGCATAAAGAGAGACCAACCTTGAACTGGACTTGAAGCTAGATGCACGTAAATTTCAGATACCTTGCATTGCAATTAAATTGAATGAAACCGTTAACAAATCATTTAAAAATGTCCTAAAATTATTTTGTTTTGAGGACAAACAATTCTTTTTTTTTCTTTTCTTGCTTGAGGACAAGCAAAACTTTAAGTTTGGGGAGTTTGATGAGCTTAAAAGTCATCTTATTTTTAACCCATTTTTCTGTTCTATTTTCATCTAGAAATGAATAATTACTATACAGAAATATGAAGAAACTCACCAAATTGTTATTAGCGTGAAGAGAGAAAGAAAGTAGAAAATACAAAGAATAAGTGGAGGAAAGGAAAATAATGGCAGAGCAAAATGAAAAGAATTGGCTGGATTCATTGATGCAACTTTGGGGTTTGCATACCAAATTCGAGGTCGCGACACCAAGAGAATTGAAGGAATTTGATGCGTGTCGCGATGTTAAGTACCGTGACAAGAACGCGGTAATCAGGAGTTAAGAGAACGACGCCGCTACAAAGATTCCTCCGAGGTCGCGACAACAGTTGATGTCGTGACGAGGATAAGAGGTCGCGACAACAGAAACACCTTGGGCTTATGAGAGGTTTGACTGATGTGAAGCTGCCGGAACTTAAGTTGGATAAAGTCGCGACGCGGAGATTGATGTCGCTGGTTATCATGATGTCAATGCATAAAGAAGTCACGCATATCAAGAACCATCAAGAGAAGATCGTAGTTACTGGTCGGCGTCGCCGGCTACGAGATCGTCGGCCACCGCACTCCGCCGCCAGCGGTGAAGTTTCACGGCGAGGTCACGACAACAACTCGAAGTCGCTACATCGAACGACCGCATCAATGATGCAGAGCTTCCAAAGAGATGTCGACAAGATATTGATGTCGCGACAACATGAGCAACTAGTTGAAGCTTCACGGTTCTTTTTTTGTAGATGATGTCGCTGACAAGAGATCGGCGTCGCGACATCCGAAGACATCAGCTGAAGACCGCATGATCTGAAATGGTAGTCGCGATAAGATATCGACGTCAGCGATATCGTGAGAGCACAATTGAACCCCGCTAAGACGTGAGAAGATGTCGCGACAAAGCAGATCGATGTCACACACCAAGAATGACTAAATCGTTACATAGAGTAAGTCAAGTCGCTACGTGGATCGAGGTCACACTCGATGATGTCACGACAAGGAAACCGGAGTCGCGACTTGAATGACTTCGCCTCGGATACTCAAAATCCACAGTTACATTGGGATTAGGCCCAAATCGAAAACTCCTATAAATACGCAAATATCCAAATTTCTCATTCAGCCTTACGGCCATGCATTTAGAGGTCTGGATAGCTGAAAGCTCATTTTCTTTCTTTATTTTTTTCTTTTCTTTTATTTTTCTTAATTTTTCATTTTCGTCGTTTTAGAGCAGATCATGATCTCATATTTTTATTTTTTCGTTGTATTTCGAACTGACGTTATTGTTTGAGTCAAGTCAATGCAGACCATTTAATTTTCAAATTACTACTCGAAATGTTCAAGTTCAGACAAATTTATGGAATTCGATTGTTTCAGCTTTCAATCATAGCCATTCTTATGATCGAGGAATGTCAGACGTGTAATTCAAGAATTGAGGAATCCAGCCTTCCATTAGTGAACGTTATAGTCGTAATTTATCTTTTCGTAGTCTTTTCAAGCAGCCTTGTTAATTTCGCTTAATAAATTTACTTCGTTTTGGGTTTATTTTCTGGGATTCAATATCGCTTTCTATACCCGTTATGATTTAAGGCTATTGCCTGACATTTCTGAGGTCCTCTGAGTGATGTGGGAAGACATTCCGAGAGTAATGTACATTTTTGAAGGTATATTAACCGCTATTAGGATCTTTGAGCTTGTAGTTCACTCTAGATAAATCCTTTCTCACTAAATCAAGAACGAGTCGGAATGAGTTATCTATTTGGAACAAGAAGAGTTCACCTCAATTCGATAGTGAGGCCAATCCCGTGTTACCGAGATCCAATCGCCGAAAAGGCCGATCGATTCTAATTTTCGAGGAGGAGCAACTGGAAGTTGCATATCCTTGCTTGACCGATAACTGGGAGCTTAAGGTTTACAACCCATAAAATGGGGTATGAAGTATTGCAAAAGAAAAAATACCCGTGATTAAGGAAGTCCCTTTAAAAGTAGTTATCTAATTCCTCGTATTCAGAGAATCAGTCATAAATTAGATAATGAAATGCGGAGGTGGAGAGATCCAGCTGCACTACAACGCCTTGGACAGATTTTGAAACTGGAGTTAATCAAGAAATTTTATTAGGAGTAACTACAGGAATCGATAGTTCACTATCACTGTTTCTATTGATGTGTCCTCTGAGGATAACTATTCAGTATTCAGTTCTTTTATTAGAAATTCTTTATTCTTTATTCTTTATTTTCCAGTATGTTGGATAGTTCAGCTAATATTCTCTTTGTTCGCTTAATTTTCCAAAGACTTTAACGATCCTACTATCATTTTCAGGGTCCAAATAAGTATGGAATTTGAGTAGCCGTGGTAGTTGATTAAAATTCTTGAGATCTCTGTGACGATATCCTGGATTCTTAAATCCATTTTATTACTTGTCGACCTGTGCACTTGCAGAATATCAGACTAAAACCAACTTTAAAAAAAATGATTTACTCTAAGAGATTGGTGGTTTATACATGTTTTGGTCTCAACAAGTTTTATGGCGCCGTTGCCGGGGATTAGATAATAGTCCTTGGTAATAGTGTCATAAATTTGTACATGTGTTTTGGTCCGGTCAACACTTGTTCAAGAACTTGAAATAGGCATATCTCCATGAACAATGAAGTAGTAAAGTGCCAAACTCCCCAAAATCCAATGATGAACTAGTGAACAATATTTGTAAACTCAAAAATTCAATTTTTCTGAAAAATGGTAAAACGGTAATTTCGTTTGAAAACCGAAATTTTCTAGATCTCGGATGACGAAACGGATTGCGCCTGCTAAATCTGGCCTCGCGAAATATAGAGACCTGCAAAATCTCGTTGAATTCCTAATACGCCTAATATTTACAAATTTCCGGGTGATAAATCTAATGACTTGGCGAGAGATTTTTAAGAACTCGGGGCTCGTGAAATGCACTGTAAGCAGCCATTTAAAATAAAGTGAACTGAAATAATTAAATTTTTTTCTTGGATGTAAACGACCCGAATCGAACAATACGAACCACGCATTTATAATAATAATAATAATAATATAATAATAATAATAAAATTGAAAAAAAAATCATAAAAAGGGAGAGAGGGGCGTCAGGAAGGAGAGAGCGTGGAGGAGAGAGGAGAGAGGAGAGATATTTTATTTTAATTTTTTTCTCTCTTTGCTTCTTTCTCAGATCTATGAAAATCGGACCGTAGGTTTTTGTCGGGACTGAAGGCAAAGTTGATCTACGCGATAGAGCCTACGCGACACTAAAAAGCCGGAGTTTCGATAAACCTCCTTTGAGTGCAGGGTTTTATCCTACTCGCTTTACTCGACGAAGTGTTTTGTAAATGCTTGCGTTGGCTCGGCGCCGCGAGCTGCCATTTGATCGATCCCAAAACTGGGACCTAAGTGCTGGAATTTTTGGAGAATTTTGAGCTCATTTGGACACCCGTGATCGTAGGGGCTGTTTGGGGTAATATTCATACTTATGAAATAAATTGTGTGTTGGTGTGTAGGAGACCGAAATTGGGTATGGAATTCGGTTACACCAAGAGGAACCGACGCAGGAGGGGTCCCACGCATACCCCACTGTTCGCTAGACTGTTAAAACAAATTCGTGTCAGGGAATAGTGACACGTGAATAGTGATATGTGAATAATAATCACGAAATATTTTGTGAGAAAATGTACTTGGTTGAGTGATTCAAATTGAATTGCTCGTGTACGTTAATTAGCCCACGCGAGCTAATTTTTGTGTAATGGATTGAGAAATTGTTTAAGAGAATGGCTTGAGTTGTATGGAATATAATTGTATGTATAGGCCATTGGATATGAGATTGTGAATTGTTCAAATGAGCTAATTTGGGTGATGTTTGATGAATATTGAATAGCTCAAGTGAGATAGTTTGGGTGATGGTTGATCCATGATAAATTACATGTGGTATGAATGTAATTTGTGAATATATGCATAATTGATATATTGTATAAAAATGATTGAAATGGCATAATGCATTTCATATGCACTGGGTAACCTAGAGATTAGGTGTTAGTGCATGACATGAATTTTCTTAAAAATGAATATGGCTGCGAAAGGAATTTCACAGATGATTTTCCTGAGAATGGGGTCAGAGACAAACCCAACATCATTTCGGATGAGGACTATGATCAAGACGGGAAGTTCTCCAACACATTCGCTTTGAAATCCCATCTTTTACCTCACACGTTCGTAGTATATTTTCAAGAACAACAGTTTTGTTTTGAAAATGATTTTTCATACACGCGCTGCGCAGTCGCCGGCGGAAACTTCTACGGCGACCGGCATACGAATCGCAAGACGTGACATCTCAAGAGATCAATGCGATTTACTCGGAGCTGCTATTAAATCGAAAGATCGCGATACGACTTAAAGGAGAGTAACCCATTTGCGTGATTCCACTATCGCATTAAATTTCACCCCCGCCGGCGGAATATATTATTTCAGGTACAAAGGAGCGCATTTATGGTGACAACTCAATGCTAGAGAGGCCGATTTTGAAGAAAGTCGGATTGTGGCTTTGATGGTTTTTGGAATAATATGTATTAGAATTATAGATTTTAATATGGATTTGTATTAAGAGTAATAAAATAACTCTTGGACTATTGGAATATAGTTGGGTATATGTTTGATGAGTGTTGATGCAAATTCAAGTGGCCATTTTTACTGTATGCCTCGTGATACGAGACGTATAGATTCTTCAGTTGATCGGGTAGTCAACCCCACACCTCTGGGCTGGGGGCGTCGCTTATCGGTATCGCAGCCTAGGCCTATAAATACCTGTGAGCTAAGTGTCGATAAGTTGCGTATACGATTACCTAGGGCCTGGAGGGACGGGGTCACACAGAGTTATTAAGGTGTAAGAACATCACCACTTGCGTGGCTCGATGTTAGGTTAGGTATGGGATTACCTAGACAATCACGATTGTGATTAGAACACCGCCTCGTACCGTGTTTTATGAGTGATTGGGTGATAATATGTTGATTGTCATGTATGTGTGAATGGTGTGCATACCGGAGTGTTGGCGTAGGTTTGTGTGATCAGGTGCTTAGTGATTAGCACATAGGAAAAAAAAAAGTTGATGTGTTGGAAATTTTTGGAGTTTTACAGTGTGTAAAACAGGAAAAAAAATATTTAAAATAAATATTTTTGGTTCTACTGGAAAATGAAACAAACATGAAAGTGTTTAATTTTATTGAAATAAATAAAAGGAGTGGTTGGCAAGTAGCACCACTCCAGCGATGAACTGCCGGGCCATGGTTGTTGTTTCATTAGTAATTGGCATGTGCATTACTAGTTAGACTGAAATGAGATTAAATAAAGTTTGTTGCCATTTGACATGTGTAGATGGCAAGTCGAGGCCGAGGACGTAGAGGTCGTCCACGAGGTGCTAGCTAAGCACCACCGCATTTAAATGGGAAGAGGCCTTTGCTGAGGGTCATAGTTGTAACCGCTGCCACGTGCTACAGGCTAGTGCAAATGGGTAGTCAGGAGGTTCGAAAGTAACCTCCGTGAGATTTAAGTCACATCATCCTCCGACTTATAGGGGAGGGGATCCGATAACGCGCACCACGGCTCGGCTGCATCGGTAATGTATCGAGGCTACGGATATTACCTTCGACGCAGCCAACATCAGTCTAGCTGCGTCTAAATCAGAGGATGAGTCCCAAGTGTGGTGGATCAGTTAAGACCTCTAGGACGAGGCAATGACTGGGCAGAGTTCCATGGGCTCTTATGAGCAAGTATTTTCCACCCACCGCTAGGACATGCCAAGGCCCAAGAGTTCCTAGAGCCGAGGCGTGGAACGATGATGTTGATGAAGCATGGGCCGTATTCACCGAAGTTAGCACGCTGGTGATAACTATGTGGGCACGTATATGGCTAAGGTCAGATTTGAGAATGGACCGGCTGTCCATTCGGGGCAAGATTTTGGGCCTTCGCCATAGACATGGACTCCATGGTCGGGATAGTCTCGACCATAGAGAGGATCAAGGATGCCTGGCGCCCGGGATGCAGTGTTAGTGTCAAGAGGAAGGAGAGCGTTCTCTTCTAGTTGGGGAAGAAGTCAGGCTTCAAGTTCAAGAGGGTTCTAGAGCCACGACCATCTAGGTCAGGGATAGATTAGAGTTGCGCAGCGGAAGCGTGGTGGACCTTAGAGTGGTAGACATATTGGTTGTTGATGTCATTCTTGACATGGATAAGTTGACAGCCATTGGATAACCAATAATTGGGACCTTAACTGGGTTGTCATACCCGACACGGTCTTGGAGTTGTAGAAGGTAGCATATGCATGTGAGTGATGCGATGTGCGTGAACTTGTGGGACGAAATTGCTAAGGAGGAGAGAATGTAAACCCGAAAAAAATTCAATTTTTCTGAAAAAGGGTAAAACGGTAATTTCGGTTGAAAACTGAAAATTCTCTAGATCTCGGATGATGAAACGGATTACGCTGTTAAATTCGTCTCGTGAAATCTAGTGACCTAGAAAAATTTCGTTGAATTCTGATACAGTCAGAATATTTTACGAATTTTTGGGTGATAAATCGCCAATAACTTAAAGGGAGAGATTTTTAAGAAAATCTCTAAGTCGTGAATGAGCCAAGCAGTTCATTTAAAATAAAGTGAACTGAAAAAAATAAATTTTTTCGGGATAGAAACGGACCCGAATGAAACAATATGAACCATGTATGATAATAATAATAATAATAATATAATAATAATAATAAAATTGAAAAAAAATCATAAAAAGGGAGAGAGCAAGGCGGGAAGGCAGAGAGCATGGAGGAGAGAGGAGAGAGGAGAGATATTTTATTTTTAATTTTTTTCTCCCTTGCTTCTTTCTCGCATCTATGAAAAATCTGGACCGTAGGTTTTGTCGACTGAAGGCAAAGTTGATCTACGCTGACGGTGAAATACGCGCGTGACACAAAAGTCGGAGTTTCGACAAACTCCTGGGAGGTAGGGGCTTTATCCTACTTGTTTCCTTGATTTAAGTGTTTTGTAAATACTTGTGTTGGTTTGAGGCCGGAGTGACCGTTTGATCGGTCCCAAAACTTGGGACCGGCGTTGGAATTTTGGAGCTCATTTGGATGCCCACACTGTAGGGGCTGTTTGGGGTGTCATCACCATGAAACAAATCTCAAAGGGCAAAAAGAAACTGAAAATGGTGAGTGGAACCCCGCCTCCAAGAGAACCTGACGTTATATATCGCCACGACGCCCACCGCCTTCATTTTATGAACAACCGCCGTGGAATATGACGTAACAGTGGATATATGGCATAACTTTGAACACGGTGAGAAACGCACCACCAGGTTTATTATCCAACTGAACTGTCGTGGTCGAATGTTCCACGACGAAATTTGCGCGGTGTCGGATCGGCGAAACGCCATGATAACGCTCAGGCCAGCGAATCACGTGAAACAACGACGCAGATTGTGAACTGAACAAACACACCTTGGCAATGTTTGATGAATGAACGGGCGAGTTGGCTCGGGCGGATATTGATCCGCGATAATTGTAAGGTGAGCGTAATTTGTAATATATGCATGAAAATCGATGATGAGCGGGGTAAAACGATTTGAATGGCATGCACTATAAAACCGCAAACTGGAGACAGCGTTAAAATATGTCGAATTCTTCCAAAATCAACACATGGTCGCAAAGCACTTCTATTAAGATTGATTTTCCGGTGAACGGGGCCGGGATAAACCAGTCATCACTGAGATATAATCATGACCGTTACAGTTCTTCAAATAATCACTGAGGTAGTCCACCTGCACCATATCGCTGTATATATTTTTCACAACAATAGTTTTGAATGAAATACGTATTTTTCATACATAATGAAAGTGAGGCAGCTTCGTGAGCAGAATCTGAAGATTATGTAGAATTAAAAATATATTATCATGCAGATCTGATTCATTTGAGTGTGTGTTTAACCGGAAGATCAGATACGTGACTTAGGTGGAGAAGAACTCCATTTAGGTGATTCCAATTATTGGGCATTAGCTCACCCCCGTCGAGGGAATATATTATTTCCGTGCACAAAGCAGCGCATTTATGGCATCGACTCATCTTGTAGGCCGATTCAAGAAGCCTGGATTGCGTGGGCTTTGATGGTTTTTGGAACAATATGCATTGTAATCATAGATCTCAATGACTCCACGTAAGAGTAATAAAATAACTCTTGACTATTGGAATATAGCTGGGTATATATGTTTGATGAGTGTTGGATGCAGGCCCAAGGGCCATTTTGACTCAGGTATGCGTCTCGTGATACGAGACGTATAGATTTTCTGCAGGTTGACGGGTAGTCAAAAATTTTAAAAAATTTTCTTGTGTATGATTTAATATATGGAATATTTATATTGCAATTACTATAAATGCAATTACGTGGTGTGTGAAAAAAATTTTTCCGGTGTGTGAATAGTGTCTCGAGGCTGTATTTACACCCTTGAGATACGTCATTAATGTTGCATGTTTTTGATTGCGTGATTTGTGTTTCAAATTATGTGGAAGTAATATATACACGGTATGATGTATATGGGAATTATGATTGTGCGGTTGTTGCATAGGAAACTATATGCATGGTATAAGGTGTATAGGAAAAAGGGTGAATGCTAAGGTTAGGAACTATGACCTTAGGAACTTGGATAAGGAAACGAACATGAAAGTTTTGAATTTATTTATAAATGGTTGGCAATTAGCGCCACTTAGGAAATGAACGGGTCAGTTCATGGTTGTCAAGTCTATTAGTAATTGGCATGCGCACTGCTAGCTAGATCGAAATGAAAATTAAATGAATCTTGTTGCCATTTGACATATGTAGATGGCTAGTCGAGGGAGAGGGACGAGAGGTCGCCCACGAGGTGCTACCAAGCACCACCTCGTAGCTGACCGCCAGCCCTTGCTGAGGCCGTAGGGGATTGCGGCCATCGCTTATTGCACGTGCTAGTGCAAAGAAAAAGCCGTGGGAGGAGTGGTACCATATACAAGCCATCCAAGATATGGGTGCTGGTACTAAGAGGAAGGAAGATTCATCTTCTTCCAACCCGGGAAAGAAGCAGAAGACTTCTGTTTCGCAAGGATATCCAGGACAGGGCCAAGGTTATCAGGACCAAGGCCAGGATGGGACATTTAGTCAGGCAGGGCAGATGATGTGTTACTTCGCCGACAAACCGACACACTTTCGACCTGGATTGCCTAACTGAGGCAGGAATCCCAAAGTTATGGGACACCTCAGTCCCAATCATCAATGAGACGAGTTAGGGTTGCTAGTCAGGATGGGCAGATGGTGTGCTACCATTGCCAACAAATGACATATGAGGAGGATTGCCCCAGAGACATGGATCCTGTGGTTTGGGGACAAGGCAAATTCCTGGCCAACAGGGACAGAACGGATGCGCTTTATTCTCCACACCTAGTATGGGTCAAAGGAACCAGCATCAGTCCCAGGGTGTTACGCAAGCACCTAATACTTCGCAGACGGGTCACATAGGCCAAAGCGTAGGTTGGGGTTTCAGCAGCCAAGGTTTCCATAGCCGAGTTCTGAAGTCGCTAGGCGCATGACATGTTACTACGTCGCCACCGCATAAGGAGGCGAGATCATTCTAGGAGGCAGAGGTCTCATGGTATAGCGTGACCGAGATATCTCGGACAGTCAGAATATGCGTGGTACGCTTCTACTCGCACTTGTTGACTAGAGTAGCTTAATTTATTTCGCATCGAATTTATTCAATGTTGTGACCAGGTAAGGATGGATTTAGCTTAGAGAGTCGAGACCTGAGAAGCCAGATGTCGGCGTTCTTCCTAGGACGAGGCGCAGAAATCGACCGACAGGCCGGACGCGAAGTAAATCTCCAAGATTCGCCACAGTGGACCTCCCGATCGGGGTTTCTTGAGAATTGTTCTGAGGGCTGACTAACAAAATATTATCTGAGCTGCCCACTACAACATTCCGGCGCTATCCAATTTATATACATCGGAGGGTTGTCCATATGATTTATATCTGAGGGTTAGTGTCCATATAATATCAATCATCGGAGGTTGTCCAAATCGATATACACTGAGGCCTGCCCTAAGATTTATATCGGAGGGTTGTCTATATAATATCAATCGTCGGAGGGTTGTCCAATTGATATACATCTGAGGGCTGGGTCCATGATACACATCGAGGTCGTCCATAATATCAATCGTCTGAGCCCGCCCAATCGATATACACTGAGGGTTTTCCACAAAATAGATTATCAGAGTATGTCCACTATTTATATCGGAGGGTTGTCCACAGCTAAAAACAAATACCTTTGTTTGGAAATGGTTATCACCCGCACTTAGGGTCAGAAAGTGATGAAAGGGAGTGACTCGAGAGGAAAACATTACAGACATGGTTATACACCCGCACTTGCAGTCGAAAGGATAGGAGTCTGAGAGACTCGAGATAAAACACGGTCGTGGTTATCACGTAGACTTAGAGTTTAGCGATAGGAGTCGGGGGTGACTCGAGATTTGGATACCCATTGGAAATTGCATTGGGCGTTGGTGAGCCTGCAGAGTTTCTAGATACGATGTCATTCATGACACTGACAGGGCTGACATTCATTGATTGTCATATCGCGACTCGAGTGTCATCGGTACACCAAGCGTAAATTGTGGTGTAGGTTATATATGCACGCATTGGATGTGATATGCGAATTTCGGCACGAAATTTTAAGTGTGAGAACGCTAGACTCTAAACTGCATTCCTGGGTTAGCGATAAAATTGCATTTCATTAAACTAAATTTATAGATTCTGATTATGAAACGGATTTCACCACGGACCGCTCGCGAAATCTAGCCTACCACGCCGACTCGGTCGAATTCCGAGACAATAATTTCACGCTTTTCGAAGACGCAGGAAATACGGACACTCGCATCTCTGCATGAGCTACCAAGAGCGCCACATGTCAAGCTATGGAAAGTCAAACATTGAGCCTGCTGGGCTCACATGTGACACATGGCATCACATTGGGGGAGTAAATCTCTGCCACGATAAGAGATATGCCAGAATCCTCCCCAACCACGACTCGACACGGGTACTTAAGACTTTTCTGTCTCCACCCACCAAATGGATTCGAGAGGAAGAGTAGAAAGGGGAAAAGAAAGAACAAACCTAAGAGAGAGGGAGAGTGTGTGGGAGCTTGCAGAGAGAAGCTCTACTCTTCTCTATATACTTCCTGGGCTGACGGACCGCGAGTTCGACGAGGCAAGAAGGTTGCTCCCCCACGCAAGGACTACGCGTGGTACCAGCCAGGAGTTTCTCGACAAACTCCTAAAGGCTAGTGCTCCTACTTGCTTTACTTTGCTTAAGCAGGTCATTAGCGTAATGATTCGGATCATTGCGCCTCTGACGGCCGTGGATTTCGGTTCCAACAGATTCGACCGAGCTTAATAAACCCTGGAAATGCTCGGATAAATTCACTCGACCGCTTGTTAATCGCGCGCGACGTCACATCGCTACGTAAAATAACACGATCATGATTCGGTGTGATTCCAAGACGAACTCGATTTTACTTAAATTTACGCTAAACAATTTTAGCGTTATTTGATCAGAATCAATAACACGACGATACAGTTTAACGGTTAATACATGCATGAGCTGATATATTAAGACGCTATTAACGCTTCGCTGCGCCTATCAGACAGACTCTAGCCGTGAAAGAACCTAAAGAGGAAATTCCACCACTCAAGACGCTCACCCACGCGGGACTCCCTTTCGTGCACCAACACGCACTCGTGACGCGGACGCATCCCGCCTTAGAGGTAGAAAAGAAACGCGCATGGCCTTATCTCAGATTTCAGAAAATTTACAGCGACACCCACGCTTTGTATAAATTGTAATAAATACAATTCGCGAACAAATCAGAATTAAATCATTTTCAGATAAAATATACATTTTATGAGCAGGATGCAGGCGCCTCAAGTGACCATTTTTATCGTGCATGCCCTGGCGGTCAGAGCACGTGGGACCTCATGTATTGGAAAAGGTACTAACCCGACACCCCGTGGGCTTTCAGCGCCACAGTGAGACCATTCCTAGAGAGATCAAGCACAACAAGCGATTTTGAAGAATTATTGTGGGAAGCTGAGTATAGCTCAAGTGTAACTCAGTTAGGAAAGGCATTTTATTAATTGCTTGAGGCCAGTGGATTGCTTTACTAAGATTAACCCAACTCAAGTCAAGCTGCCTTAACAAAGGAAGGCCAGAAAGCCAGTCAAGGTTCTCACAGGCCAGAAAAAAGCTATTGCCGAGATCAAGGGATTGCAAGTTGGAAAGATTTCCGAGTTGAGGGGGAAGAATTCCTACAAAATTGGGAAATATTTGAAGAGAGAATTATATTCTACTCACACAAACTGATGAAATTTCACAAGGTATATACGTACATAATTAATTACCTTCAAACTGATTCCAACTGAGGTTCAAATGCTTTAAATGCTGCAACTCTGCCAATGAAGGACCTATCCTACCTCCCAAATAGCAGCGAGAAAGATCAAGGCTTATCACGTGACCCGTGTAGTTGTCACACTCCACCCCTCTACAATTAATGCAACAATCCCTTTTGTCTTCTCCATTCCCCCATGAAGAAGCACTCCAATTCCCAAAACATCAACAACACCTTGTTTGAAGTAAAGGAGAGCTTCCCTCTCCCTCTCTATGCACCCAACTTCAGCATGATCGCTCACCGTCCAGCAGTGGCTGGCGAAACATAATGGCAAGCAGAGAGAAAAGGCAATCAAATGTTGAAAGGGCCTTCCACTCATCTTCCAACACAAACCAGCAAGTTTACTGTGGAATTAATTGCAAGTTCTGGTTTTTTATTTCTGAGCAAACCTACAGGCATTGACTTATATATCATTCCCACCAACAAGTCAAGCATGGATGATGGACCCAAAAGAAAAGAAACCCCTAACCTTTGAATCTTTACTAATGTACATATCATTATTTCAAGTTTATTAAAATACCGTTTTTTTATTTTTAGAGAAAACGTAATGTTTGAAATCCCTTTTTAAAAATAATTAATGAATATACATTTTATATTATAAGTTTGCTCCTTTTTTTTCTTTTCTTTTATTTATTTTACAAGTTAGGATTCATCTTTGTACATGCGTCACTCTTCTTTTGTAACTGTTTACCCTTTATAGAAATTATTCTAAATGAATAATAGGTTTTCTAATGATATAATAATAAATTTTGTTAACAATGAGTTAATAAGAAATATATATATTATATACTTTATTCAAAAAATGATAAAAGTTATAAAATATAGATACTAATACTTTACTAAATCCATAAATTTTACTAAATAAAATAAAAGTCGAGAATTTTTTTTAAAATCTAATTTGTTGTTAAAGTTTTTATAACATTATTATTTATTTTTAACCAAAAAAAACTTAATAACCATTTAAATTTTGAAATTAGAGAAATTATTAGAAAGCTAATTTTTATAATCTTACCTAAAATTTGGGCTACACACACCTGGTTATCTTTTATTTGAAATTTCATGAAAGCAGGCCTGCCTCTTTTATTCTTATCACTTTTTTGGTTACTCACTTTTCTTTTAACATAATGAAAAGAAAGCATTTCACCTAATTTTAAACTAATAAGGTTAAGTATATTTAGATAAATGAGTAAAATTTATCCAATTTAGGCCCAAATATAAAGAAGGAAAGAAAAAAATAAAATAACAAAAAATGAGTAAAAAGGGCACTTTTGGAATAAAGAATGAGTCAATTTAAGAATACATGGGGTTACTTTTTCAAACACGGCACATGTAATGAAAGGTAAGAGTGACAAATAGGGGTTGCAATTGTCAATAATTTAGAGGGAGAAAAAAAGATCTCAAAGTAAAATTTTTTTACTTGTTACTATTATTATAACAACTTTATTTTTTTTAGAGTTAAACACTTTAATTACAATATAGTAATTATTTTCATGAATCAACCCTAATTTCTTCCCTTTCATATCCCATCTTTTGAAATATTGTACGCTCTACTACATGAGCTGTGCAGAATTTATCACTACTTCATTTAATTATAATAATAACCAAAAACATTGTGACGTTTTTAAAATTTATACTATATTTATATCTAATGTTTTTTGTAATATCATCAGCTATTATTCATCTGAAATAAAATGTGTATGGAAGTAGAAGTTTTCTAAGATTTTAATGCTCTTCAAGTTTCCAAGTCTTTTTAATAATTTTTTTTCCATACCAACCTATCAACATAACTTGCAAGGAGGGCAATTGACTTTGAATATATATTTTGTGTTCTACATAATTTCAAATTCTACCAACTTAACTTTCATCATGTCTCTTTAAGACAATTGACTTTAAGTCATTTTTGTATTTTACCCAAATTAAGTCTATTGTCTTAGCAAGATTAAAATGGTTGATTATGATTATATATTTTATTAATTTTGAATTTGTACTTTAAAATTTTTACTACAAACTAAGACTAATCTTAGCATTTTAAAATTTATATCTAAGAAGCTTAGATAATATCATCTCAGTTTCCAAGTCTTTTTCATAACTTTTTTCCACACTAATTCCTATCAACATAACTTGTATGCAAGGCAATTGACTTGGAGCTATTCTTTATTTTGCATTTTACCTCAAGTTTCTCTAAAACAGTTGATTATCATTATATATTTATTAATATCATTATTTATTTATTAATGTTGTATATGTGTGATGGATGGTATTTATTATTATTATTGTTATTTTGATAAAAAAAAAATTAATATAATGTCTCTTGGAGTCAAGTCATCCACGTTATTGGACCCAAGTTGAGAAGATACCGCTGGCTAGCATAAATATGGACTTCGAAAAATTCAATATAATGACTATCGAGGTCTAGTCATCCATCATACATGACTCATATATATTTATATATATAGAGAATTTTCTTTCAGCTTGTATGAATATCTAATGGAGTCAAGTCGCATAATTTTATTTTATTTTATTGATCAGTCAAGTCGCATAAATATAGACTCCAAAAAATTCTAATGCAATGCTTGTTAGAGTTAAGTTATTCAACATATTGAACTATCTTTGAGATGTTGCTTTAGCTTGCAGAAGTAAATATATTGTGTAATGTAACATGTTAGATAAAAATTACTTCTCAATTTATATATATACCAAAAAAAAAATTCTTACCTATTTCTATCAATGATCTATTCTATAAATTAAATATAATTTGAACTTAGATAAACATTTGGCTATTTATTATGATTGATATAAGAAATAAAAAAAAGAAGATAAATTACTATGATTTTAGCCTTAATTAACAAGTCAATCTTGTGGCGCCCTAAAACCTGCAGCCCATCGACCAAACCGCCAACCCTGAGGCACTGAGACAGCTGACTATATACCATACTCATGTGTCCCATTTATCGGGATCCACAAACTTAATAACTAAATGGGCCACTTCGGGGCCTTATCCATTTTCATTTAAAGCATGCAAGATTATAATTAAAAAAGCTCATATATATTAATTACAACTCTCTCGCATAATAAAACACATGGCAAACTAATTGTACATAAAGCCATAAAAGGATTTGGTAAAGCCACAATCAGGTTTTCTTTACAATTGTGGCCTCGAGTGAGCGCCGTCCACCGATGTACTTGTGACGCCCTAAATCCCATGGGTCATTTTTTTTTTTTTGGCTACTGGACAAGTCTATCGCTACCTCAGAATCTCATCGCGCACGCCTTGTCGTGGTGTGCATCGCCTGGCTCTTGTCGTGAATCATTTGGCGGCGCTATAAAGACGCCTGCCTTGTCATGTGAGCGCCTAGGGCGCTGTCGCTGTGCGCCCAAGCCCTGTTGTAACGACCCGTACCAAATAATATGAGTTTTTAACACGCTGATCAGCCACCTAAGCCACCAACACTTAAAGAGATGCGGCCCAAGTTGACTTTTCGAGGATGAATAGTTTTGGGTTAACTAAAGCACCATTTCGTAGGCCTCGTCGATACGAGTTCATAGACGGGCGGAACGTCACAATCCGACTTACGGATAAAAAGTTACGGTTATGAGAAGTTCAAACAAAGAAAGACTTTACCGTTGTCTAAGTCCTGTCTGGTTTTACCCGAAGCCAATTCTAGGCCCTATATAAACATAACTTTGCGCCAATGAACCCAGCCTAAAACACCATCTTGTGCTCCAAACTCAGGAAAACCTAAAATCAGGAACACCGAGTCAATGTTTAATCTATCGGCGAGCCGTGGAGTTTTGGACCCTCAAAGGGAGGGCACTCACTCCACTTCAGCCACCTGCAACACGGGCTGGCCAGGGAGAAGCACGACCTCTGGACGATCACACCGGTAGTTTTCGCCAGCCGCCGGACGCGCCCGGACGGTCATGGCATGGCGGCGGGCACCATGGGTTACCAGATTCTTCTTGATTTTTGGCCATTTCAGCCAACCCATACCTCCTCCCACCATTTTGATCTCCGAACTCATTTCCATGGTCCTTGCATTCTCACCGCTTGAAAGTTACGACAGCAAAACAAAGTTGGCCGGATCGCTGGGATCTTAGTTTTCGCCACCACAAGAATCGTTGACCAAGGTAATGATACTCGATGAGTTCCTGGTCTCTCGGGCTTTCCATTGATATATGGTTTGTGAATTTTGACATCGTTTGGTTGCTTTCCCATTTTTGGGTCATTTCGCAATTACGTAGAAGTTTGGACTGCAATCGAAAATCAATTGGTCGTGTTTAGGCAAATGAGCTGGGATTAGTGGAATTAGATGTTTTATGAATTATCATGGTTCAATTTTGAGAAATTAGCTCCCGGGGCTAAAAGCCCCACTTTATATCAGCCCGCCTATAGGACACACCGTATAATCGCTCACGGGGTCAAATTCTAGCGGGTTCATAGTTCTAAAATTACACTGAGGCCTTAGGGCTCCCAATGTCGTTGGTTCAATTATTGGAGCCTATGGTATTTTATTTATATTACGTACTCAATTCAGCCGAGACGATCTCATGGAGTACAAGATCAGCACCAGAATGAATAGTTTATATGTTTTTAAATGATTTGGGGTATTATGTTGATATATCTATTTTGATTAAATATTTTACATATATACTGTTTTGATCAAATGGTTGGTTGCATACAAATGTGATTATCGGTCTTATAAAACAAAGCTTTTTATCATTTACGTGGAATTTTGTCAACATTTTAAATGTTTGGAAGTTGTACTGAAATTCAAGGATGAGTTTGCGGGTATTCGATATTTTTGGGTACGTGGATTGAGGTTGTAAACCACCTTGAAACTATTGTTTTTAAAAAAATGGATTTTTGAGATTTTGTGAATGACTGGAGCACGGTATTGTTGGGAAAGTACATGTGAGTAAGGGAACGATTTTTTATTAGCTGAATGTGATGGCCGTGTTCTGACCGATGGTTTATTAGGTGCCACGTGATGGGCCGTGCTTACCCGAGGTTTATTAGGTGCCACGTGATGGGCCGTTTACCTGTGAGGTTTACAGCTGTGTTATCTGTGAGGTTTATTAGTTGCCACGCGGATGGGCCGGGTTTACCCGAGGTTTATTAGTTGCCACGTATGTGCCTGGCCCACCCGGAGGTTTATTAGTTGCCACTTGATGGCTTCTAAAATCCACAGGTTTATTAGTTGCCACGGTGTCGTGAGGTCGGGCTTACCGACAGTTTATGATGGGTACATGGTATGGTACGTTGTTGATTTCTGAATATGGTATAACTATTTTAATACTTATGGTTATGGTGCATTTGATGGTTACTTTATTACATGGTGGCTATACATGCTTTATGATCGGGCTTTAAGTGTTATGTACGCCTGGGATGATAGTTTTCTTAACATTGTGTCATTTAAATTGTTGAGCATGATTTACATATGTTGGATTTGGGGTAAAGTTGGGTTTTTGTGAAATGTTTCTAAACAGGGAACCTTTAAAAGAGTGGACGGGAGGTTTTGAGAGAAGAAATCTTTGAAAATAAAAAGAATGTTATTTTCCTTATAAACTATGCCACTCATTGAGATTTATTATCTCACATTATTGTTTTAAATCATTCCCCTAGGGTCCGCATAAATAGGGTTTATTTTTGCATGATTCACCGCTTCTTCACATAAACATGTATGACCATCGCATCTATCTCGTTTTGTTTTTTGTCAGAGCTGACTTATCTCATCCTTACTGCACTCTAAATTCACAAATACTCTTAGGAATGCTCTCGATATTCGATCGAACTTGTATGGTCCTTATCTATATATGTAGTGGGTCTTTATATATAATCGGATATTAAATAATGCATACATTTCCTTTAAAAGGAGTTCCACCGCATCTTCCCTGGGGATTGTGGCCAGTGGATCACTAGTGGTTCACCCGAAATCCCGAGTGGTATCCGTGTCGGGTCTTGTCACCCGGCCGTGCCAACTCAGATCGACCAAGAGCGCGTCGCGACACGCACTTCCATGTCTCTAATCAAACCAAACACACCTTAGAAGACAAGTCGCGGCGATAAAATCCTCTGTCACCAACCAAGTCCGCCGGATAGAATTTCTTTGTCGCGGCAATCCCACGGCACATTATCCCAGTCTCGCGACACATGCCTCGCCGCGCGCGCCCGACTGGCCGTGGAAACATAGCTATGACACTCTAAATTCCGGGGTCTCTGACAACCCACAACCGGCAAACTCTGTGTCTCATATCATGAGGACCACATGAGTAAAATATAAAAATGGCCACATTGGCTCACGATCATACTCACTCAAAATTCCAACTCAACTATATTACAATAGTTCAAGAGTTATTACATTACTCTTAACCAAAACAAATATCAAAATTAAGAGTTCTAATACATGTTTTATAAAATAAAAAAAAATCAAAGCCAAAATCCGGCTTTCTTCTAAAAATCGGCCTCTAGTGAGCGCCGTCTTCCCGAACACTCCCTATACCTGAAATAATTTTCTCGACAGGCGAGCACCGCTCTAAAAAGAGGTCAATTATCCTACATGGGTTACTCCCCACCTAAGTGCACATGTAATGGCAACCAAACACATTCAAGCAAATACATGATCCTACTCAAATGTATACATGATATGGATGAGGATGTGACTCACCCTTTCCCACTTCTCGAGCCCTCACTGACTCCCTCACGCATGCCTAAGCCAAGTGTGAGAAAAACACTGTTTTCAAAACAAAAGATTTTTGTTCTTGAAAACATACTACCGAGTTTCGGTAAAATCTATTAGACAACCCTCCGAGGTGAATTGCTGGGTAATTCTCCGAAACAGTCATGGGTCTCGCCTCCGAGATGAACTGTTGGACAACTCTCCAAGGCAATTCTTCGGAAAATCTTCCTTTGAAATTCCTTTCACAACCATTTTCCTTTTTCTTTCATGTCATGCACTTGCACCTATTGTTCTAGGTTACCCCGGTGCATATGAAATGCATTATGCCATTTCCGAACAATTCATGTTAATATATTAAGCATGCATATACTAACCGAGTTTATCCACAATCATCATACGTGTTATTCATTCATATCAATAACACCAAAATTAGCTCACATAGGCTAATAAACAATTCAATTCCAATGGCTCACACACAATTATAATTTTTTTTATATAATTCAACCTCATGTTAACACATTTAATTATATGCATTAACTCGTTTCCACACATATCTCGAGCCATTATTTTTAAGCAATATTATGCAAATAATACATGGACATTTTTAGTCCAACAAGCAAACCGGGACTGTTTTTAACAGTCCCAAACCGAGCAGTGGGCTATCCGTGGGCAGCCCTCTCACCAAGCATCGGTTCCACTTTGTGGAACCGAAATCCATGGCCATTTTCGGCCTCACAACACCCAAACCACAATTTAATGCACAAACAACACATATGGACCAATAACAGTCCGTAATTCTATCCCGGGACTACCCAAAACAGTTCGGAATTTTCAGCATTTCAGTCCCAAGTTTCGGGACTAACCAAACGGCCACTCACGGCCTCATACAATCCAAATCATTAACAAGGCTCTTAAACAAGGATTAAATCAAGTAGGAGAAAACCCCTACCTTTCGGAGTTTGTCTAAACTTCATAAAACTGATGCCCACGCATAGCCCTTGCCGTGAGGAGCAACTTTGCTTCTTGCCTCGCCGGAACCGACTTCCATTCTATTGCCGAAATCGAGAGAAGTCGACACTCTCTTTCTAAAATCTATATTTTTTTCTTTTCCCCCTCTCTTTTCCTTCCCAACCGTTGAGAATTGTCAAGTGGGAGAGTACTCCTCTCACATGTTAGCCTAAGCAATTGGTTGATAAGATTTCTTATCCTCTTTATCCATCTACTGGATTTCCATTCACTGTGGATTACATGTCCATGTGGACTTACACTTGAGCTTTCGTAATGCCCCGGTTATGAGAGAGTGTACAAGTACATGTAACTGTAGGGGCACATATGAGCACCAAGTGTCACACTATGGTATCTTGGAGATGAAATTGTGAAATGATAATTTATGGAACCTGGAATTGTTGTAATTGATAAAAAAATGGGACATGAAGGTCAAAATCAAAGTAGAGATGGGCCATAATAGAAATAACAAAAGTTAAAGTGCAATTTTTGGAGAGATGGAGGACTTAATGATAACTAAGTCAAAAATGGGATTATAAAAGGAGAGATGAGACAAACCAATGTCTCATTTGGTCTCAAAAGGCTAAGGCTTCACGTTTTGGTGAGAAAAGAAGAGGAAGAAGAGGAAGAAGAAGGAGGAGGAGAAGAAGAAGATCAAAAAGGTATGTTTTTATCTTGAAATCATGGGTATTTTGGATTCCTAAGGTTTTGGTATGGAGATTAGTGACTCCTTGTGCTAGGGTTTTGTGGAGAGATCACATTAACCCTAGGATTCTTGAGGTTATGTGGGTAAAACCCCAATTGGTGAAAACTAAACATGGAATCCTCCTATTTATATGGTTTTTAGAAGAATTGGTGGACCTTTGGTTGAATTCATAAGATTTTCACCTAGTGTTTTGTGGTATGAGTTCCAAATCACCAATTCAAGTGTTATGGAGTTGTTTTTGGATGAATTCCATGATGATTTTTGAGGTATTATGGAATATAGAAGTTGTATGAAGAGAAATGGTACCAAAAGAGGGAAAAAGAAGAAATTCTAGGCAAAAATTCCGAGGCTATACCCAGACGAAACGTGGTTGTACCGCACACCCCCAAGAGAAGCTAAACTACATTCCAGACCGATCCACCAGATCAGACCGCCCAACGTATCGTGATCTGCACTCCAAGATCATCCAAGTCGCATTCCAAGACCGTGCCCAAATGCCCGCATCGTTGTATTTTCGCATATTTAAGCCTAAAATCATACACTGTTAGTATAAGAACCTTAATGAATGATTAAGAGAGGTTCAAATAAGATTGGAACTCGAAGGAAAATATATGCATCTAGCCGAGGCGGCTTTCGGGGGAAGTACGAAATAATACGCTATATGTAGCATTAATACGCTGTCAGATCGCCGAAAGTGTGTAGCTAAAAGCAAAGGCGGCAAAGTAGTGGAATCGTGCTCAAGTTTAGTAAGCAGAAAAGGTGAGTGTTATAAACCTAATTTTCAAATACTAGTGTATTATTATTATAAACTGTTTTACACTGGTATTTAATGGTTTTGATTGTAAACCGTATTTGAGAAGCAAGCAATGAGTTTAGCAAGAAAACAAATGGTTTTGATTTAAACCATAATTGAAAAGCAAGAAAATGGTTTTGATTTAAACCATAATTGAAAAGCAAGCAAATGGTTTTGATTTAAACCATAATTGAAAAGCAAGAAAATGGTTTTGAGTTGAAAAACCATATTTCAAAGAGCAAGCAAGCAAATGGTTTTGAATTATCAAACCATAATTAAAGCAAACAATGGTTTTGAATTATTAAACCATGTTTCAAGCAAGCAAGCAAGCAAAAGTATATTTCAAAATGCACCTAACTAAAATCCCTGGGCTTTAAGCAAGCATACCGATTCAGACGCCAAGACCCGTGGTGTTAGATATCATTCACATTTTAGATTTGCCTAGTCGCAAACTTACCACGATCATGGCATTTAAAGGAGACCGTGGCACGATCGAGCATATATGTTACGAGCTCAACTAATACGCTGACGGCACTCCGCGCCAATTCCACCATATTTACCCGGAAAAGTGGAGCAGTCGCCGTGCCTCTTCCACCTAGGCGATGCGCACTCCGTGTCCTTCCACCAAGACGGCCGATGCCCAGTTCCCATGTTCACCAGTGGCACAAGAAGCGCGAAAGCGCCCCAAGTGGTTAATGATTTATAAGCATGTTTCATACAAATAAAACCAATCCACTCCAGACACTGGTCAGCCCAGTTCCCGTTTTTATTTAAAATTGTTGCCGAGCCTGTGCCCCATGGTGATTTTAAAGCAAACTAGCCGAGCCCAGTTCCCGTTTTATTTTAAAGCAAACCGCCAGCCTGTGCCCCGTTTTATTTTAAAGCACGCGGCCAGCCTGGGCCCCGTGTTTATAAAAAGTTTTCAAACTTCTTTAAAGTAAGAGATTTATGAAAAGTTTTTATAAAAGCAAGAAGAGATTGAGAAAAGTTTTAGAAACTTTTAAGCAGTGGCAAGCAAGGCTTTTTGGAAAATATTCTACAGCAGGAGATTTACGCTTGAGATGTTTTCGAAAAGCAAAACATTTTAATAAACATACACTCACCGAGCTCGCTAGGGCTCATTATTTTGTATTTAAAAACTATTCGTGCATGTGCACGATGGACACTGTGAGCAGATTAGATTCTCCCGACTCAGATAAGTGTCAGAATTAATAATATTTTGTAAGGAAACACCTTGAATTTCCAGATAATGGAGCATAAGTGTATGTACATAAAGATAGTTTGTGGAAAAATACGAGCTTGAGACTACACAGAGAATATCAAGCCGTTTCCATATTTCGGGAAATGTAAATCAGGTGTGCCGTGAAAAGGAAAAATTTTATGTGAGATTTCAAAGAAGTACGCTTCGCTTCACAGAATTCAATGTTAGAGGTAACTACTGGGATTTCAGGAGCCGCCCAGACACCCACGCTAGTAAAGGTGTGACATGTGAGCTCAAGTCGACGACTCGCACATGACACATGGCACCTCTTCATCCACTCAAAATGTGCCAAGTGTCCCACACTAGCCTTGTTGCCTCGAAAAACGTGAAAATTTCGATTGTCTCGAAATTCAAGGAAATTCGATGTGGTAGCTAGATTTCGCGAGACAATTCCAACGGTGAAGTTCGTTTCGTCATCCGAGATCTAGAAAAATTCTGGAATTTGACCGAAATTACCATTTTACCATTTTTTAGAAAATTAGGATTTTCTCGGGGTTTTACAATATCGTCTCTGTTGTGCGCACAGGAGCCCCGTCGCCACACCAGGCGCCGCCGTGCATGCCCGGCCTGGGCCATCACGCGCGCATGGCCTTCGCCAGCAGCCCAACCCCGCTGCGGTGCGATAGAACTTCACGCGTCGCCGCCGCGACCCAAAATTCTCGTCGCGGAAAAAAGTTCTCCCTACCCTGGCTAACTCTATTGCGACATAGAATCAAGCCCCATTCCGGATAATTTCTCCCGCTCTCGCCAACTCTATCACGACCTAAAATCCTCCGTCAGCGATTAAAATCTTCCCAAACACCAACTATGTCACGACATAGAATCGCTTCCGTTCAACACAAACCTCTCCAGATGAAGACACCGGCCGCTGGATAAAAACATTCTGGTCGCTGATAGAAAACTTTCGCCCGCCAACTTTGTCGCTACCTAAAAGTATTATGTCGCGACAAAACGTCACCGCCAACTCTTCGATATGAAACACTATGTCGCGACACAACCCATGAGATTTTGTTGCGACACTACAACCCGCCGCGACACGAATCTCGCCTGACCGTTCTCACAACTCACCTCGCCAGGCCGCCTCGAACGCGATGAGGGAACCTCTGGTCAATGCACATTGTCAAGACAAACAAAATACTATCGCGATGATCGCGGGGGCCCCCTGCCGCGACGTGGTAATAGAAGAAAACAACTTTGTCACAACCTAGCATCCGCCTGCAGCCTGGGAACCATGTCGCGACATAGAGCACCATGTTGCAACACATAGCCAAAAGCCCTGTCGTGACAAAGAAAACCTTTGTCGAGACCCAAACTCACAAATGGGTAAGAGTCAGGAGGCCCCAACCGGGTCCCATTGACAACCCGTCAACCCCGCGACTCGCGAATTTTCGGTGACCCAATACCACTATCGTGTCCCATTTATCGGATCCATATTTTCACAAAACGGCACGCTTCCCTTTGTTCTAGAGAGCTACCCAGTATACAACATATAACAAGATACCTATAACCCATCCGCAGGTCTCAACGTAAGTAGTATCGACCTAATAAGGTCCATCTATCCATATCCCCAATATGGCATCCCTTTACCGAGACCTATCTCATTCACATTTAAATCTAAAATATGAAAATAAACACTTAATTCATACCCGTAAGAGTCCGATCAAGGCCCTCTTACCATAATTACATACCCGACTATTTAGACAATAGTCCCAAAAGAATTTAGTTACAATTATTTTATACAAAATATTAATGTTACTCAAAGGTAATATCAAGGCCACACATCGGCCTTCTTCATAATCACTACTGTTTGAAGTTGCCCTCAGACACCCCTTGCACTAGTGGGTCCCACAACTAAGGAAAGCAAATGGCAAGTAGAAAAATTCCCTCCTGCAAAGGCCTAATCCCCACCTAAATGCACATGCAATGGCAACCATGAAATACAACCAATCACATTCCATATAAATAATGTAATCCTATATGGAATATTACTTGCCATGCATGAGATGAGACTCCTCATGCCCACAACCCGAGTCTCGACTAACTCCCTCACACCTGCAATGACAAGTGTAAAAACCAGTCATTGGTGTTTGACCCAATGACTTAAACTATTGGACAACCCTCCAATATTCACTTGAATTTTTTTATCAAATCCCATGTGTTGTTCATGGCCACGTCTTTTTCGGGGTCACACCGAAGGATTGTCAAGGCGCCTTCCGGGCATTTTTACTGCCACCACGGTGATCATGCCTAACCGCATATAAATTGGTCTTTCAACTGGGGGGATCGACTTCATCTTGCTATGCACAAACACACGTGATTTATTATATTATTGTTTGGCATAACTGCAGCCCACTCGACGTTCCTACTGTCATCATTATCTGGTCGGCATGGCAATAATATACCAAAAATTCACATCTGGTTCTACTGGTGGAGTGGATCATGCATATGAAATGTCATCATGCTATTCATGCTATGTCATGTTACATGCAATACGAGGTAAATTCTAGATAATTATATTTCTTACATATAATTTCCATTCATCACAATTTCCATATTAATACATCACGCAAGCACATATTAACATGATTTTTACACACAACAACATATTATTTATTTTTCCAACAATATACAAGATCAATGGTCTTGACCCATATAAAACAGTGGCACCTTTGTCCTTCACTAAGCTCTTCACCGACCATCAGACAAAAATACACCACAAAAAACCCAAAGACATCATCCCGGATCAAACCAAACCTCAACCTAGTCCGAGATCAAGCCAGGAAAACCATCCCAAAAAATTTCCAATATTTTGGGACTAAATCACTTCTACTATCATGGCCCCAAGTAAAGACAACCTATGTCATTACATGGCTTTTAGGGGCTAAAAAATATTCCAAGTGTGAAAATTTCACTCCCTGTGGAGTTCACAAAACCCAAGATTTTTTGGGTACCCACGCGTAGCTCGGCGCGTGGACTCCACTACCTCTTACTCCCAAAAAACCCACGCCCGATTTCAGATCTTGGGATGTAAGGTGAGCCTCTCTAAAATTCTTTTTCTCCCTCACTCTCACGCACACTGCCCGTTTTCTCCCCAAAATGTGGCCCTCTTTGACTTTTCTCCTTATTTAATCCATTTCTTCCTCTTTTTTCCTTAAGTCTGGATACGTGGCTCACATTGCGCCATGTGTCCATCTCTCATTCGGGACTGTTTTTGCCTCGAAAAAGTTTATTTATTTTCAGTTCAATTTATTTTAAATGAACTTAGTCAAGCTGTATTTCCTACTCCCGCGATTTCATAAAATCTCGCCCGAGTCATCGAATCACTTATCACCCAGAAAATCATAAAAATATTTCGACTATCTTAGAATTCGACGAAACTTTTATGGATCATTGATTTGCAAGACTTAATCCAACGACGTTGTAGCCCATTTCATCATCCGAGATCTAGAGAATTTTCTAGGCTTCCTTGAATTATTCTGGAAATTATTATTATTATTTTTCCATTTTTTCTTGAAAATTACTAATTTTCCCGGTTTTACAAGCCCTCCAATATCTTTTCGCACTTCCAACCCTTTTTTTTAAACACCCTAAATTCTATATAAAATAACCTTTTTATTACAAAGGCAACATGAAACCTAGAAAAACCTTGCCAAACTATATTACATAAACTCTTTTCTTCTTACATAAACAGAAACCGGATAAATATCCAGAATTTTACAAAATACATGCATAAGCCATAATCTGACCCTTTTTCACAACTAAGGTCTTAGATGTGTTTCATCCCTGAGTATTTCCAAGATTGAAAAATATTTTTCCACGACAGGGTGAGCAATGCCCGGGGTAGATGAATTCTCCTGCGGCGGTGGCTACTCCCCACCTAATGCATTACCGCACGGCAAACACACACATTCAAGTAAAAATTATGCACATTCCTACCGAATGTCTACATGCCATGCCCCATGCCTCGAGTCCTCGTCAACTTCCTCACACATGCACTTGCCATGTATGAAAAAAACTATTTTCAAAACAAAATATTTTTGTCTTTGAAAACTCATTGGTCAATCTCCGATATAATTTATTGGACAACCCTCCGATATAATTTATTGGACATACTATGACAAAATTTGTTGGACAACCCTCCAATATAATTTATTAGACATACTCCGACAAAACTCACGATTTACGCATCTGATGAGCACTTCTATTATCGATAAACCCTTCCATATCACCATTCAAACCCATGTCATGCACTCACAATCTGCTTACGCGATGTCCCCGTGCATATGAAATGCGGAATGTCATTTCATGCCAATTCATTTTACATGCATGATGAGTGCTACATGCAACTTGAATGAATCATGGATAATTATATTTTCTACATATAATTTACATCCATCATAAATTCCATGTTAATACATCAAATAAGAATATATCAACATGATTTTTCACACAACTAGCATGTTATTCATTTTTCTAGCAATAACATACAAAAACAGAACACAAAGTCCAAAAATTCAATCCCAGACTATCCAAAAATAGTCCCGAAAATTTTAGCATTCAGTCCCAAAATTTTGGGACTGAATCGCACGGCCACTCACGGCCCTAAGAAACCCTTGCCATTAAATGGCTCTTAAACCAAGACTAACCAAAGTAGGAGAGAAACCCCTACCTCTTGGAGTTTGGCAAAAACCTATATTCATGTACTAATTCAAGCTCGTCACGTAGATGAACTTTGCTCTCTTGTTTTACGAAAAACCGACTCCGTCCGATTCAGAATCCTAGAGAGAAGGTGGAGCTTCTCACTTCCTTTTCTTTTCTTCCTTTTCTTTTTCTTTCTTTTTCTTTCTTTTCTTCCCTCCTTTTCCCTCTCTGCACCAGAATTGTTCCAATCTCGATTCAAGTGAAATTTCTTCCCACCTTCCCTGCCACATGTCCTCCTTCCTTATTTGCTCCTTCCTTTATCTCTATCCAAAACTTGATTTCCTTTCTCAAAGGGGGAGTGACATATAATGGCCTCACTCAATGCCCCTTAGATTCCCTTTTGTTTTGACTTTTTCTATCAATTTGACATACGCCTTAACGAGCCATGGATCTCTTCCTTTTTACTATTAATGTGTCATGTGTCACATGGACACATGCATTAAGTGGTAATTTCCACACCACATGGTTCTCATGCCATGTGCACTCTCACAAGCTCGCCATGTGGCAACCGACATGGTCATACGCAAGACTCACCTCGGGCCACCGACACCCGATGCCTCAAAAGACACGAAATTCCGATTGTCTCGGAATCCGACGAAATTTGACTAGGGTAATCAGATTTCTGCAGACACCTAAATCTGAAGTGTGTTTCACATCCGAGATCTATAAAAATTTCAAAGTTTTCAACCCACGACACGCAAATTCGCTTTGCCCTTTTTAAAAAATGAGTTTTTCCCTGTGTTTACAAGATCCCTACACTTGATATGTTCTCTCCCATAAAGGGTTAGCCATCGCCCAAGAGTAAAACCCTGCCATACTCGCTTCCACCTATGCACATGGCCAGTCATGTTCCATAATTCACATTCACATTCCCAGTAAAAACATGCAATTTCTACTATGGAATCTTACATGCCATGAAATGAGATGTGAGACTTAATCATGAACCATGAACCACCCAAGTCCTTCTCGATCCCACCATCCCTAAGTCTCGTCACTCATGCAACACGTAATGCGATGCCAATGTGTGTGATAAAATCGCCTCATCGATGATTTCCTTATATCCAATGATCATTTTCAAAAAAAATTCATTTGTTTATAAACCAAAAGCTTTTTGGATGTTACACCTCAAATGATCATTTTATATTCAAAACTCAAGTGTCTTTTTGTAGGTAGCGAATTTCGATGCCGCACCACAGGCTTCACAAGCTTAAACACTTTCACGGGCTTTCACTGTTGAAAATATGTATAACCACGAATACCAGGTCTTTCAACCGAGGAGGTATCTATCCCTGCTTGTTATTACCCAACACAAGTTTTCTTTACCATTTTATTCAACAGTGCGGCTTTATTAGACTTCGTCCCAATTAACTAAGCCCACCCAATCAATCACCAAACGCAATGTTGATTTTCAACCATGCACTCACACCCATTCAATGTAATGTCCCTGTGCATATGCAATGCAATGTGCCATCGGGTGATTTATCATACCACGCTGCGATAATGAACGCCATCGGACAACATAATCCACACCACTCATTGGGTGTCATAGACAATCACATCACCTGCATATGACTTCCATACTACATTACATTCATGTCAATATATTATGCATGCATATATCAACATCAACATACAACATGTCATTCTATGTTCAAGCAATGACACACACACAATCAAGCCATAGAATGGCCGTTTTCACATAGACATTCATCACATGTCAATACATTTGAACACATATTGACATCCAAACATGTCACTCCTTATTCAAGCAATGAAACTCTCAAACAAGTCATACAGTGACCCCAAAGCAAGCAACAAACAATCACAAACTGGGTCACAAGATCAACACAAATGCTTAGCTTACGCCATGAACACAATCACAGTCATTTCAGGGCGAGCCTACCTCGCCTAGACGAAGAGCTTTGCTCAGCGAGCAAAAGCTCGCCCTACGCGACTTGAAACTCCCATAATTGTCTTATCTCGCCTAGGCAACACGTACTCGCCTAGGCTGAGACCCTCTTCGTGAAGCCTGATGTCCGCCAGCGGCACAATTCACCTAGGCAAAGGACACCCGACAGAAACTCAAACATCAGACCATTTCCAACCCAAAAAATAAAAAACAAACCAAGGTAGGAAGAATCTCTACTCTTGGAGCGTAAAAGAAACCCTAGGAAGCCTCGTGAACACTTCCTAAACCCGAAACCTTCGATTTCCCGAACTCCTCTTTTGGATCCTGGGCAAAATTCCGCGTTTAATACTCATGAATAGCCCTCGTCGATGCGATGAAATTTTGTTCTTGGCCCGATGAATTTTGATCGACAGAGTCCCGTAGATCTTGGAAATAAGCCCTTGGCTCTCCTCTTTCTCTTTTCTCTCACTAAGCTCGAACATACAAATATGTGATTTTTTCTCGCCCCCACCTTTGTTCTAACTTAAGTTTAAAATTAAGAGACGCTCCACGCCGCGCCACATGTCCACCTCGCTGGTTCGACGAATTTCAAAGCTATTCATTCGCCCCGGCCAAGTTCAAATCATAATCCATGAACTTAACTCAATTTATTTTCCTAACTTCCGGGATTCTCGTGAAAATCTCATCCCTGGGAGTCACTGGACACCATTACCTCGAAAACGAAAATTCCTGGAACGTTCTAATTCAACCGAAACCGCCAAGGTAACTAGATTTCGTGAGACGAATCCAACGATGAGATCCATTTTGTCATCAGAGATCTAGGAAATTTCCATGTTTTCAACCTGTACTATTTTGACAATTTACTGTTTTGCCATTTTTTTAAAAAATTCGATTTTTCTCCGATTTTACAAATCTATCAATTTCTATACCAATTAACAGAAAAATAAAAGATCCACCATTGATTTTTAATTTTTCAACAAGTTCCAAGTCTAAAATCCACATGGCTACACTGCAAAAATAGGAAAAAATCAACTACCTACTTTTGGTTCTTTTAAATGCTAAAATGAAATTAACCATGTGAGATAAGAATTCTAGCAAATTTAAAATAAAATTTTAAAACCTACTTTCGCGATACCAAGAAGGGATGAGATTGAAGTTCTGGGAATACATACAAGGAAAAATTGAACATTTGCGAGTACAGAAAAAAAACCAAAATTTGCTGCTTAGAATAACACTAATTCCCATTTGGTATATATTAAAAATTAAAGGGAAACCATATATGACATAGTAAAATACTTCAAACCCCAAGAGCATTGCGTTAGGTTACTTACATCTTGAACAAGTTATCATTGTTACTACCATTAGTGTAGCAATAATTACATCCATTTTGAAATTTTGCCAAAAGTGAATCCTGCCATCTGAGTGGGGGGAAAAATGCGTAATCATTGAGATGATCTTTAATCTACTGAACCTTGAGTTGGGAATGAATAGATCCCATTTATAGATGGTAAAAAGGAATTTACAAGACATGATAAAATTGTACAAGAAAGTACTTCACATTATTTGATGGATTCACACAACTCTATCTAATGTAAGCACTTACAGGACATAAGTCTAACGATCATAATAGTAACCTCATCATCCTCCTCAAAACCAATTATCATCCTCAACCTTCTTCTTGTACAATTTACCGATAATGCATTAGAAGCTATATCATCATCCCTTAAATCAACCAATTCATCAGTCACTTGTTGATGATTCGAAGAGATATCTCCATTGTTGGTGAGTGCGTCTCCTAGTATTTTCAGCATTAAGGCCATAATTTCATCTTCTAAATTGTCATCATAGCTAACATTTTTGAAAGAAACATTATCTTCAATTCAAGCAACTTCCAACTCATTGGATAGGGTGTGTCCATCCCTAAGAATAATATTTCAGATGTTTAGTGATAGGAGATAATGAGGACGTGCAACATTAGTGAATTAGTCAATAAGTGGGTGAGAAACCACGTTGTTAGTGGAAGAAAAATTGTTAGTTTTTTTAGTCCATATTATTTTATTTTTATTATTTTATTAATTAGATATTACTTTATTTTAGGATCATTTAATTAGTGAGGTCATTATTTTTATTTGTATTTAAACTTTTAATGTTATCAAGTCAGAGGAGAAGAGTTTAATAAAAGTTAGTTAAGGTTTTATCTCGCATGAAGCATATAATATTAAGGTTTTATCAAGCCTGAAATGTGACGCCCCATTTCCCGAGGGTCCCATTGACAACCCGTCAACCTGCGGAATACCTGTGTCTCATTTTATACCAAAGGACACATATGAGTAAAAATGGCCACTTGAGCTAGTATCAATACTCATCAAAAATACATCAACTATATAACAATAGTTCAAGAGTTATTACATTACTCTTAACCAAAACATATATCAAAGTAGCTCAGTTGGTAGTAGAGATGCTCCCCATTGGACCTTAAGCCCACAGTCACAGGTTGGAGTCTCACGGAGGCGAAAATGCTGAGGAGGGCATGATATTCCTGTGAGTGGGACCCACCTGAAGGGCACCCAGTGGTTACGAAGGGTGGACCCCATAGTGGGCCACCTGAAGGGCACCCCGTGGTCACGAAGGGTGTGGACGACCTCCCAGTAATTACGAATACCACTATCACATTTCACTTGTCTGCGAAATAATCGCCGACCCGGGGTGAGAAATACGATAGTGATAATCTCCTACATGGGTTACTCCCCACCTAAGTGCACATGTCTTGGCAAACAACAATCACACTCAAGCAAACACATGATCCTACTTGAATGTCTACGTACCCGATCCCATGTCTCGAGTCTCACCGACTTCTCACACGTACCTAAGCCAAATGCGAGCAAAAATAGTTTTCAAGCAAAGCTTTGTTCTCGAGCTTACTCTGGGGATTTCAGTGGAATGTTAGACTACCCTCCGAGGCGGGTGCTGGATCATTTTCCAAACGGTCATAAGTCATTCTCAGGATGAGCTTTGATGGACCACTCTCCAAGGCAATTCTTCGAAAAATCTTCCTTGAAATTCCTTTCACAACCATTTTCAATTTCTTTCATTTTCTTTCATGTCATGCACTCACGCCTATCATCTAGGGTGCCCCGGTGCATATGGAATGCATTATGCCATTTCCAAACCATACGTGCCAATATATCAATTATGCATATATTAACAAACTTACATACATACCACATGTTATTCAATTCTAATCAATAACATCCAAATTAGCTCACTTGAGCTAATCACAATTTATTTCCAGTGGCTTACACACAATTATATTTTTTATATAATTCACACACCATGTTAATACATTAATTAGCATGCATTAACATCTCATTTTCCACACAATTCAAGCCATTCATCCTAGCAATATTTCATGCAAATAACACATGGACGTTTTGGTCCAATCGGTAAAGCAATTTGTTTTTTAACGAGTCCCAAAGAAAACCCGGCAGTGGGCTGTCATTAGTCGACCCACTCATAACTGCTCCAGTTCCACTTTGTGGAACCGAAATCCATGGCCATTTCCGGCCTCATACACACCAAAACATAATTTATTGAATAAATTACAACACAAGCCGCCTAAACAATCTGTGGACTGTCCAAAACGAGCTCCAAAAATTCCAACAATTCGGTCCTAAGTTTTGGGACCGACCAAACGGTCACTCACGGCCTCAAATCAACCAAACCATTTACACGGATCTTAAAACCGAAAATAACCGAGTAGGAGAAAACCCCTACCTTTCGGAGTTTGTTGAAACTCCCCAAAACCAGTGTCCACGCATAGCCCTTGCCACGTAGAACAACTTTGCTTCTTGGCGGCCAGCGACAGACGGTCGGCTACCAGGAAATCTAGAAGTTGGAGCTTCTCCCTCTAAGGTGAAATCCTTCCTTTGCGTTCCCGGCTCGAGAAAATGGAAGATGAAGTTGTCTTCTCTTTTGTCCCTCACTTTTTTTTTTTTTTTTTTTTTTTTTTTACCCTTGTCAATTTCTCATTGGCTCATTGGATTTCCATATCCACTTTATCCATCTACTTCGAGATTTTCCTCCAATGGCATCATACCATGTGTCCACATGGCCCCCACAATTGAGCTCATGTTGACTGATTCTACACCTGACACGTGGAACACTGTGAGCCACTCAAAATGTGCCAAGTGTCCGCCTTGGCTCGTTGTCTCGAAGCGTGCAAATTCCGGTATCCGCGAGTCGACGAAATTCGTAGCTAATAGATTTCGTGAGGGCGATTTCCAGCGGTGCAGTCCGTTCATCATCAGGATATGAAAATTCTGGATTTTGACCGAAATTACCATTTTACCATTTTTCAGAAAATTAGATTTTCTCGGGGTTTCACATGAAATAGATTATCCTATCATTGGTATCAGAGCTGACGATAATGGCAACAATCAAAGAGTACATTGAAATTTTGGAAGTTAAGTTCAAGGAACTCCAATGCCAATTCCGCATAATGGAGGTGGGAGTAGCCGATAAACTTGCAAAGATCGATGAAACAATCAAAAGACTTTTTGAAGCTCTGTTGTTCAATCGAAGAGATGAAACAAGCAACAACCATGTGCTCGTCTCTATCAAAAGTCATGGTCGAAGTGTAGAGAGAAAGTCAAGATAATTTTGAAGATGAAAACCACCGTTTGCTTCTCGATTAGTAAGCTGGAATTTTCAGTTTAAGGGATGATCGAGGACTAGTGCCTTCAGAGTCGAACAATATTTCAACTATCAAGTCACCCCAAATTCTCAAAAGGTTTCCTTAAATTCTTTTCACCTAGAAGCTAAAACCAAGGAATGGTGGCAATGGCTGAAGTATGCATATAAAGAAGAGGACAAAAAAAACTAACAAAAGTTCTTCAACTTCAACCTTGAGGACAAGGTTCCTCTTAAGAGGAGGGCAATAATAGGAGATAACAAGGAGGTGCAGCATTAGAGAATTAGTTAATAAGTGGGTAAAAGACCACGTTGTAAGTGGAAGATAAATTGTTAGTTTTTTTTTTAAGTCCACTACATATTATTTTATTTTTACTATTATATTAATTAGATAATGTGCTAGCTTTTAGGATCATTTAATTAGTAGGGTCATTATTTTTATTTGTATTTAAACTTTGAATGTTATCAAATCGGAGGAGAAGAGTTTAATAAAAGTTAGTTACAGTTTTATCTGGGCTGAAATATATTATCCTATCATTTATCATATAGGCCCCACAAAGAAAAAAGCAAGTTGTTTCAATTATCTATGAATTCTTCCATATAATATTTCTTCAGCTGTAAATATATCTTTACCCCTCCTTGCAAGATTTTTTTTAATGATATTTTTCTAAAACTCTAGGGACAAGAAGAAGATCCAAACTATTATATAACCAGCATTAAGAGGAAAGATGCATAATACCATACTTTTTCATGATATCTTCGGCAACTATATGATCAAAGGGATCATCAATTCGTAATCCCTCATTTGAAGTGTTTGTATGCTTCTCATCCAAATTGAAGTCTCTAAACTCTTGTGTTCAAAAGATATACCAAGAGAGATATTGTAAAGACAACATTCTAATAAAATTAATGAGATAAGAATGAATACATAAATACATTCAAAAGTAGAGCTAAACAATTCAAAGGAAGGGAAAAACATAATGATGAAATTTTCCACAATGGAGTACATTGTCTTTGTAGGATATTGGGCGTATGTCAATAGATATTTTTTTTTTTGATAATCTTTTAGATTTATCGGGCCAGCTTTAAGTGCGCCTTGACTAATCTCACAAGGCCCTGAAGTTAATGGTCATATAAAACCTCCAATGACTAGACTAAGGCTGTATGTCTATGGGTGAGTGGAATGAGTACTTGACCCACAATCTCATATGATATTTCCATTAGGAAAAAAAAAAAAGTACATGTAATACTTGATCCGTATCATTTGTAGTCTTTGATACCATGAAATGCACCCAGATAGATAACTAAGAGGATTGCATCGTAACTATTATGGCCAGGAATGCATTAGTTGTAATGGTCTAAGCTAACTAAAGTTCATGCAGAAATCATCAACAAGTTTTCATCAATCCAACATGCAAGAATTTAATTTCCATTGAATGTTCTGTAAGACTCGAAAACATTCTAATTTTATGAAAAATGGTAAAATGGTAATTTCGGTCGAAATCCAAAATTTTTCTAGATCTCGGATAGTGAAGCGGACTTCAGATTTAAGGTCGTCTGTTGAAACTCTTAAAGCTACACATCAGATTTCTTCCCATTCGAGACAATCAGAATTTCCACTTTTCGAGGAGCAACGAGGGTAGTCGCGAGGAACACTTGGCACATTTTGAGTGGCTCGAAGTGCGCGTGTCATGTGCAGAATTAGTCAAACATGAGCTCAAGTGTGGGCTATGGGTGGACACTTGGCATGATGCCATTTGATGAAAATCCCAAAGTAGAGGGATAAGTGGATAAGGAAATCCTATGAGCTAATAGTAGGTTGACATGTGGCAAGAGAAAAGACAATTCTCTTGACCCATGCTTGACCAACCAGTTTGGGAGAGGAGATAGCAAACCGAGAAGAGGAGAGAGAAAAGAGAGGGATTTTAGAGAGAGAAGCTCTACCTTCTCTCTAGAATTCCCGGTGATCGGTTCGTCGAATCTCGCGACGAAGGCAAAGTTGCTTACACGAGAAATTTGCGCGTGGGTACCGATTTTGTAGAGTTTCGACAAACTCCGAAAGGTAGGGGTCTTCTCCTACTTGGTTATTTCTTGTTTAAAATGCCATGAAAATGGTGTTTGGGAGTTGTTAGGCTGGAATGGCTGAGCATTTCAGTCCCCAGCGGGAAATGGGATCGCATAAGCCGAAATGGGGATCAAGCTCGATGCCCACCGCTGACACGGATCAGTTGCAATAAAATTCGGAAATTTATTTTGGACCGAAGTGTTCATGTGAAATTCCTCATGTTATCAGGAAAATGAATAACATGTTGTGTGTTTGGTGCTTAGGGCCATTTTGGCAGAACTGAAAAACGGTAAAATGAATGGAACCGAGATCGCTTAGGGACGTGGGGGTCGACAATGCCTGGCTGATCGAGATCCTAAATTTAGGATCTTTTATGTGTTATTACTTAATATGGATAACATGTTTGATGTGTGGAGAATGAGAATCGTTAATGCATGTAATTGATGTGTTAACATGAATGTTTAAATTATATGAAATATAATTGCGTGTGAGCCATTGGAATTGGATATATAAATTGGCATCATCAGATTCATGTGCACCTGACATCGCTGCCGAGTCGGGTGTGGGTGCACGGGTATGGTTATTCACCATTTTGGTGAATGTGGGTTGAGTTTGTCTTTGGGACTAAGTGTCCACAAAGACTCATATAGTTCAAATTTATAAAATGAGAAATAATTAATGTGTGTTAATACGCCTGATCCCCAAGGTGTGTGAGACCCATGGTATTATCTGAAAGGTCCTGCATGGGTGTGAGAGACCCACGGTACTATCCGAAAAGTTCTGTATGAGTGTTAGAGACCAGCGGTGTAATCCGAAAAGTTCTATTGCTTAAGAGAAAACACACGTTCATGTTCACCACTTAGACCTAGAGTTGAGTGATAGGAGTCGGGATTGACTCGGGATGGTTACCCATTGGCAAATTGCCTCGGTGTTAAGCAGGCCAAATAAAGGCTCGGTGAAGGTGTCATTGGCATTACTGGTGACGACGCCACACTTGGCATAGGCATGTGTGAGAGAGTCGGTGGTCAAATTCTGGGGTATGGGCATGGAAAACATTTTCTATGCATGATATAAATCATTCTGCATGCGATCGGGAATTGTATGGAATGAGGATAAACAGGATGTGCCATCGTATGTGCATTTTAGGCGGGAGTACTCTAGTAGGAAAATTCAATCCATCGGGTATTGCTCACCCTGGCCAGAGAAAAATTATTTCACAGTACATATAGCCCAGGAAAACGGCGCTCATTAGAGGTCGCTTTTGAGAAGAAAGCCGACATGTGGCTTTCATTACGTTTTTGTAAAACAAGTATGAAATATTTCACTGAGACATGTCAGAGTAAGGGAAATTAACTCTTGAAATCATTATATTATAGCTCGGGGTATATTTTGTGAGTTTGGATGTATGAGCCTCGATGTAGCTTATTTTTATTTCATGTATGGGTCTCATGATAATGAGACACAGCCACAGTTGACAAGAAGTCAACGGAACCTTAGCCGGGCGTCACATGTTCAATCTTATGTTAAGAAAATATGTGACACCCCAAAAACTGTGGGGTCCGTTGACTATTCAATAACCTCGCTGAATACTGTGAGATCGCCTGTGACCCAAGATTTTTCATTTAAAAATCTGCAAGAGTCTCCTTTGTACTGGGAGCTCTACCCAAATACAAACCCTGTACAAACCTATCCCAAACATCAATATCATCACAACATGGTAAAACTACTACTCAGCTCATAAACAATACCCATAAACATACTAACTATGAATCCAACTATATCCAATAGTTCTAAGAGTTCAAATGTTTTATTTCTTATACAACACACATATATTAAAATTAGAGAATTTAATACATGTATAAAATCCTAAAGCCAACACCGCTTTCTTCACAAACTCGCCTCTGGGGACGAGCCGTCTCCGCATGCTCCTCGTATCTGTAAAATAATATCCCTGACGGTGGTGAGCTAATGCCTCAAGAGTGGAATCACCCTAAGTGGGCTACTTCCACCTAAGTGTGCAATAAATGTCTAAAATAAACACACATTCAAGCAAATGCATGATCCTACTTGAATGTCTAACTCATCATCTCGTACTCGAGTCCTCACCGACTCCCTCACACTCGCCTAAGCCTCGTATGAGAAATATTATGTTTATTTGTTTGTGGACAACCCTCCGATGTGTATATATCAATTCAAGCCGCCTCGACGCATTGATATTATTTATGGATTCATCCGGCGATATCAATCGGGCCATCTCTCGATCCATTGATATTTTTGTGTACGACTACCTCTCCATCATTTTAGTTTGCATAACCCTCCGAAACCATTCTCTCTAGACTCACCTCATGCACTCACTCCTACCGTCCTAGGGGTCCTAGTGCATATGGAATGCATGATGCCAATTCCATTACAGTCTATAACACATGCAAATATATAAACATGCATATATTCACATAAAAATTAAATCACACAATCATGTTATGTAATTTCTCATTTCATCACATCAAAATTAGCTCACGTGGGCCAATGATCAAACACGAGCAATCTACTTGAATTATTTGACTAAACATTAATTCACAAAAATTATTTTATGAACACTATTCTCGGAATAGTGAAACCCCTACATTATTCCTTCACTATTCTCAAAATCACTAACGCCGGACATTCACTCGGTGAACCTCGACCATGGCCATTTCCGGCCTCATACAAACCAATACATGATTTAAAGCATAATTTACGCTATTAAAGACTAAACAGTCTCCTTCACTCACGGTTGCTCACATTGGGTCTAATAAATTAAATCAATCTCGGTCCTAAGCTTTGGGATCATCAAACTGGCCATTCAAGGCCTCAATCTAACCGAACATTGAAAACACTTAAATAGTGTAAACCCAAGTAGGAGAAACCCTACTTCGGAGTTTGTCAAAACTCACAACCGACCCACGCCAGAAGCTTCCTCATAGAGCAATGAGCTGTCTCGACGACCCGACTGGCCTGATTGGCCGAAAAACTAGAGAGAAGTCTCTCTCTAAAAAAAAAAAACTCAAAACCCCAAACCGCTTGCCAAGCCCCATTTCCCTCGCCTCCAGCCACGTCTTTTTCTCCTTTTTGAAGATATGACACTGTAGTTCTTTTGTTTTATACTCATTTAATCAAATCCCAAAATGACCATTATGTCCTTCTTTTCCCAGTTTTGACATTCGGCACTATCTCGGCCGTCCATTTTCATCGTTTCTCTACTCATGTCACCTATGGAACATGAGTACGTGTTATATGTGACCTTCGCCGGGATCGTGGCCCCGTTTTAATGGCACCAAACGCCGATGCCTCGAAAACGTGTAAATTCGACGTCTCAAATTCACGAAATTTTACGTAATAGCTAGATTTCAGAGACGATTCCAACGGTGAAATCCGCTGTCATCCTGTATCTAGAGAATAAATTCGGATTTTAACTGAAATTACAATTTTGTAACGAAATTACGATTTTGCCATTTTTCTTAAATTGAATTTCGGTCTTACATTCTCCACTTCCTAAGCGAATTTTGTCCCGAAATTCAAGACAATCACAACACAACACATGCATATGCAACGTGCATTCTACCATACATGTAAACTCGTCATTTAATTATTAAACGACTAAACCACGTACCTTCATCCCTAAATAAGAAGGGATAGGTGGCCCGCATCGTGTCCTTGCGCTCCCACATTGACTCCTCCACTCCATAGTACCGCCATAACACCTCACTAGCCCTTACCTGGCTCAAGGTCGCAAACCCGATCACTCACACATCCAAAATACATAATCGGGGTCCTCCTCAAAGGTCTCATTAGTGTCAATCTCTATCTGTCCCTAATCCACTGCATGAGCTGGGTCTGGAGTATACTTCCGGAGCATGGAGATGTGAAATACCTCGTGGACACTTTGACACACAGAAGCTAACCACGCTACGTCTACCCTCGGTATCTGGGAAGGCCTAATGAATCTCGACGATAGCTCTCTCGCTCGTCGAACCTAACCACTCCTCCCTTAGGCATCACCTTCAAGAAGACGGATCCCAACCTCGAACCTAAGGGTCGACGCCGTACATCTACATAGCCTTCCCGCCGGCTCGAGCCGTGAGAAGACGCCCGCGTCATATCAAGCCTCACCTTTCGAAGGTGTCCCTACTGGCGATCAGACCCGCGGACGGATCTCTCCCACCTGGGTCCGGCTAACATAACGGGGTGGGATCTACATGGCCTCCCATACAATGCCTCATACGGTGCTATCCGTATACTCGCCTGATAACTGTTGTTGTAGCGACCTCGCTAAGGGCAATTCGTTCCCTCTATCCTTAATACCCAGGACGTATGCTCGCAGCATGTTCTCTAACATTTGTATATAATCCATACAACTCGTAACCCTACACAACCCTTATTTTGTGTGTAAACGCTGACCTTCCCAAGGTCACAATCACTGACAATCCAATAGACCGTCAACCTAGTTCACGCTATGTATGACATCCATATACCCACTCTTTTTACCGCCCAACAACACCCAATACGATTTCCAAAGCGTATCCAAATCTCGAGTCACTGACTCCTATCACCTCAACTCCCCTAAGTCTACGTGATAGCCCGATCGTGTTTTCATCTCGATTAACATAACTCTTCGGCTTACACTGGTGCCTCCTTACATTCACACGTAAATTCTGGATATCTCCCAGTCTCTACACCCTAACCTGTGATTCTCACCTTAGGGGATTAACGACCCCCTTTTTGCTTTGCCCAACACACCTTAATTACTCTTCATTTCCTGAATTGAACTATGAGTCTTCATTAGACGTAGTCCTAAAGACAAACTCAACCCACACTCACCAAGAGTGGTGAATGACCGTACCGTGCACCCACACCCAACTCTACGCGATGTTACTATGCACACGAACGCAATAATGCCATACTATGACACCCAATCCCGGGGTCCACCATGAGCAGAATCTACTTATAATCCGACCTATCGTGTCAACTCACCCTACATCTGGGTGGAAGAACATCTATACCTCGGGCTTCAAAGGCCTGAACTCCTACTCAAAATCCAAGGTCGTCGTGCATAACCCGGTACGGTATGTCCCAATTATCGACAACCCGACATGGTCAGCCAACTCATCCATGTCAAGCCTAACATCAACAACCAATAGTTCTACCAATCTAAGGTCCACCACGCTTTCGTTGCGCAACTTTGATATGTCCTCGACTTTGACCCACACTATGGCCCCTCTAGCCTATCATGGTCACGAGAGTGCTTGCATAGCACCCTAAATTGAAACTGCCCTCCGACCGCATTCAGGTGCGGTGGAGGAATGAACTCGTGATACCTCCTATTCTATAGCTAATCGGGACTCCGCTATCCCAAAGTCCCGGGATCCCCGTCTCTCGCAATCCTGCCTCATGCCCAATCCCGGGTCCCTAGTCCCGAAACTCGTGCAGCGTGGTCTTCGCTCTCTCCAACCAGAAGAAGGCTGATCCTCCCTCTTGCTACTAACACCCATTTCCCGATTGTTCCGAGTATCCTCGATCTCTCTCTCTGTGGTCAAGGCCATCCCAACCATGGATTCCATGTCCCGTAGGCGAAGTCCTATGATCCTGCCCCGAATGGACAACTTCGGCCCATTCTCGAATCTCCTGTAATACCCAGCCAATCCCAAGAAACTACGTATCTCGAAGATTGACATTCGGTCTCTCCCAACTCATCACGCTCAACCTTCTCTCGGCTGACTGGGCACTTGACGCCGACACCACGTGTCCTAAAATCTCACTCGGGGTAAGCCAAAACTGCACCTACCGAACTTAGCGCACAGCCTGATGGTCTCAACAATCGGTGAAACAATCCTGCGATACTCATGCTCCCACTCCGACTGAGTAGATCAAATGTCATCATCCACGAAGACTACGCATAACCTGGATTCCAATAGGTTGGAACACCCCAGCATGAGAGGTCCATGAACACTGCCGCTGGCGCATTCGGCTAATCCGAAGGGCATCACCAAACTCAAAGTGCCTTCCATAACGCCGCCAGCCCTAAATGCGCCTTAGGATATCTTGGTCTCCCAACCTCAACCGATGGAAATCCAAAGGTGAAGGTCTATCTGGGCAATGATACCCGACCTTGATCGTGAACCCCGTTCAATTGTCCCCAATCACTACACAATAAGGGTCTTGTCCTTCTTCTTCGCAAATAGAACCGAGCGCCCCATGGTGAAGTGCTCCTGGCCTTAATGAACCCCTTGTCTATAGCCCCGAGGCCGGACTGAGTTCTCGCAACTCAACTCGGCGCCATCCTATGCGGAGTCATAGAGACGCAAATACCGTATGTAACTCACCACAAAGTCTACTACCCTCTATGGAGGTAGTCCAGGTAGCTCATCTGGAAAAACATCCACATAATCGCACACTACTCGAGGTAGATCCAAGTCTGGTCTCTCCTCGTCCTCTAGGGTAAGGCACGCTAGCCAACCCGGGCCAACTCCGTCCCAACACTTGACTCAGATAATTGCCGTGGCAAATCGTCGCTCACCCCCTCAATTACCACACATGTACTGGGTCCCGCGGTAGCGGTAACCTCCTACGCTTACAATTGATAACAACTCAGAAGCCGTCAGCCAATCCATCCCTAGGATGACATCGAACTCTGACATGTCCATGATCCTCATGTCCACTATGAGTAGAGTCCCCGAGATCTCCAACTCGCAACCACGACATATCATCCCTATTCTCGCCCTAATCCCTAGGGAAGAACTCACATACAAAGGCTCCTCTAAGGTCTCAAGAGGTCCTTGCCCATTTCTACAATATTTGGGCCTCACTCTCTAGTTGGAACACAGCAGTCTAATCCCCGGTAGCTGTCGAGGTAATTGTATAACCTCTAACACCTTCTCAATCCAGATGAATCCAGTGTGGTCCGCCACCATCGATCTCCTCCCCGTGAATGTCGGAGGATGATGCGCCCATAAACCTCCGAGGTTACTAGGATCTTCCTCTCTGCTCACCGCTATAATTTTCCGTACCATGCGATAGCCGTTGTCAGAATTCCACAAATTTCATGAAAAACTTGTCGATCAAACACCGGTGGTGCCTCACTCGCACTACGTAGACGCCTCTACGCCCTCGTCTCGACTAGCCATCTATACAATTAACATGGCAATTAAATCTCAATGACAAAGATTCTAAGGTATAAACACACTTCGCAAGACATTAATCAAAACATGCTAAATCGCTAGATATACACATTGTCCTTGCATTTACAGTAATGCAAGGCAATCAATTTTGCATTTAAAATATTGTTTTCAACAAAAATTTTATTTTCGAAAATTTCATTTTTGAAAATTTTATTTTTCGAAAATTTTGTCTAATTTTATTTGATTTTTATTTAATTTAATAAATTTTTTTTTTTTCGAAAAATTTTGTGATGAACAGTGTTCATGAACCGGGTTCACAAACAATGTCCAAAAATTGACTCAGGAACAGTACTGAGTCAAACCGGGTCAACAGTCGAGCACTATGCAGCCACTTACACCTAACAAAGACGCCCAGCCATCGCGCCTAGCACCTGTGTCTCCACCCATGCCGCAGACCTCGCGCCTCGTCATGCGCCTGGGCCAGGTATCGCGATACAACCCGCTCTTCCCAACCTAGCCGCCTACCATAATACACTTAACCCATCGCACACCTCTTCTCTTGAATACAATCCACCTTCAGACATCCAAGGCCACTATATCACATACAATGCCTTTCTTTGTAATACACCAAGGGGTGAGGCCCAAATCATTTTCTAATTCAAATTTATTATTATTATTATTTTTTGTTTTTTTTTTTTTTTCTTTATTTCATTTATTGGAAAATTAAAAATATATACTTTTACACCTATTTTTTTTTTCATTTTCCATAATACTCAAATAAATTTATAAAAATTTATTTTACTCTCCATTTTCTTTCAATTTTACCACTTGTAAAACCTAGAAATTTATTTTCTTCACTCATAACCAAATAAATTTATAAAATTTATTTTCTTTAATTTCTTTTTCCAAGTATAATCGTAGAAAAAAAAATTTTCCACCTTATTTAATTTTTTTCTCATTTCTCAATAAATCAAATAAATTGTTTAAAATTTATTTTTGCTTATATACATTTTTTTCATTAAATTCTGAATGGTCCACTTCTCAAGCTTCTTATATAACACTAACCCTAGTGTTCAACTCAAATTTATAAAAATTCGATTTCATTATCCAATAAACCAAATAAATTTCTAAAAATTTATTTCTTTAGTTTATTCTTCCGACTTTACTCACCAGAAAAACTCCTAAAAGTTTTCCTATGTGTTAATCACTAAGCACACAACATTTCACAACTCATAACATGGTATACATACCATTCATCAAACATTCACACAACATTTCATCAAATCACACAAAACACACCAAACACGTGCATGCAGTGTCCTAGTTTTGTCCCGTGATTTCCTAGGTAATCTCATACCTAAACTCAACATCAAACCACCCAAGTGGTGATGTTCTTACTCGACTATGGCCTAAGCCCAAATCCTCAATCTCTAGGTTTCCATATACCATACTCTTACATCAAACCACCCAAGTGGTGATGGCGCACCCAAACCCGAGCTCCCTAGGTATTCAGATAACCCATGCTTTGATACCAAGCTATGACGCTCAAAAACTCCGGGGTCCGTCGACCACCGTCAACCTCGTTATCACTCGTGGAATGTCGTGGGGTGACCCGCACATTTTTCACGAAAATCGGGCAGAGTCTCCTTTGTATGGGGAGATCTACCCAAATACAAAACTTGTACAAACCTGTCCTAAACATCAATATCATCACAACATGAGTAAAACGGCCACTTGGGCCCATAAACAATACCCATAAAGCATACCAACTATGAATCCAACTATATCCACAGTTCTAAGAGTTCAAATGTTTTACTCTTATACAACACATATATTAAAATTAGAATCTAATACATGTATAAATCCTCAAAGCCAATAACCCGGCTTTCTTCACAAATCCCTCGGGCCCCAGGACGAGCCGTCTCCTCGCACGCTCCGCACCAGAACACTGATCCGACAGCACAGCCTAACGCCGCAGTGGAATCACCCTATGGGCTACTCTCCACCTAAGCGCAATGCACGTCTAAATAAACACACATTCAAGCAAATGCATGATCCACGAATGTCTAACTGACTGATCTCGTACCCGAGTCCTCACCGACTCCCTCACACTCGCCTAAGCCTCGTATGAGAATTATTATGTTTATTTGTTTGTGGACAACTCTCCGATGTGTATATATCAATTGGGCCGTCTCCGACGATTGATATTATTTATGGACTACCCTCCGATGTATATCAATTGGGTCGTCTCCGACGATTGATATTTTTAGTATGGACTACCCTCCGATCATTTTTTAGTTTTAGACAACCCTCCGAAACCATTCTCTCTAGACTCACCTCATGCACTCACTCCTACCGTCCTAGGGGTCCTAGTGCATATGGAATGCATGATGCCAATTCCATTACAGTCTATAACACATGCAAATATATAAACATGCATATATTCACATAAATTTAAATCACACAATCATGTTATGTAATTTCGCATTTCATCGCATCAAAATTAGCTCACGGGCTAATGATCAAACACGAGCAATTCTACTTGAATTACTTGACTAAACACATTAATTCACAAAAAATTATTTTATGAATTATTCTCGGAATAGTGAAACCTCGGGTTACTATTCTTAAAAATCACTAATCGCCGACCACTTTGTGAACCCGAATTTCATGGCCATTTCCGGCCTCATACAAACCAATACATGATTTAAAGCATAATTTACGCTATTAAAGACCCAAACAGTCCCTCACGGTTACGGGTTGCTCACATTGGGTTCAATAAATTAAATCAATTTGGTCCCAAGCTTTGGGACCGATCAAACGGCCATTCAAGGCCTCAAGTTAACCGAAACATTGAAAAAACACTTAAATAAAGTGTAAAACCCAAGTAGGGAGAAACCCCTACCTCTCGGAGTTTGTCAAAAACTCACAAAACCGGGACCCACGCGTAGGCCTCGATGCGTAGAGCAAACTTGTTTTATCCCGACGACCTCGACTTGCCTGATTTGCCGGAACTGTAGATAAGTCTTTTTTCTCTAAAAAAATCGCCCAAAAACCTCAAACTACCGCCGCCTCCCTGCTCGCTCCAACACTGCCCCTTTTCTCCTTTTTTTGAAGAGATGACACTGTAGTTCTTTTGTTTAATACTCATTTAATCAAATCCCAAAATGACCATTATGTCATTCTTTTCCCACTTTTTTGAGACATTCTAAGACTATCCTGGGCCAGTCCATTTTCATCGCTTCACCATGCCACTTATAACACGAGTACGTGTTATATTCACTTTCACAAGATCAAATCGTGACAACTTTAAACGCGATGCCTGGAAAAATAAAATTCCAAACTATCTCGAATTTATTTAAATTTTACGTATAGCTAGATTTCATGACAATTCCAAATCTGAAATCCATTTCGTCATCTGAGATCTAGAGAATAAATTCCAGATTTTTAACTGAAATTACAATTTTATAATCGAAATTACGATTTTGCCTTTTTTCCAGAAATTAGAATTTCTCGAGTTTTACAAAATATTTGTAGATTACAAAAAGAAAACACTTTATTGTTTGTTCGTGCTATTAGAGAGAGAGAAGAGTTACTTCAAAACAGAGCTTGGGCTTTCATCATTCTAGGTTTGTACTAATGTTTCCCCAATAAAACAATAAAATAAACATGCTTTAACATTTTATCACCTTTCACCCTCATTTTGGATAAATTACACATTTATTGTTTTCTTTGTAAAATAAGTCTTCATTTTAAAGATAACGTACACACATAAAATAGTAAAGGGTATTTTTATCTAAAATGAGCTATCTTTCAAGAAAAATATGAGAAATATTAGATTTATGAATTTTGGATTACTTTTTTAAAAATACATCTAAATACTTAAATGGTAAGGTAAGGTAAGATAAGATGTCTCTGCCTCAAATAAGTTATTTTTCAAGAAAAAATTAGAGTAAAGGATTAGGTCTACAAATTTTAAATTACTTGAAGTTTTTGACTCAAGTACTTTAATTTCAACCATTGACCCATCCTAGGGGTTGTAGTATGAACGAGGAGTCTCCATGTTGAAAAAGACGACAGGTTTAGGTGAAGTTGATTTTGAAAGTGTACCCATTTCCACTTTCTTGTAATGACTAATTAATGGTGATGAAGACAGCATATTTATGAAGTCTATGCTGTCCGAGGTCAGAAAATAACTGACCCGGAAGAATGAAAAGTTGAAAATGTTGTTGCCAATCTGTGATAGTGAATGACCACTAGGTTACATATAGTAAAAAACATGTCACCTGGTGTGACGCCCCAAAATCGGGGTGTTCGTTGATAATCCGTCAATCCACGGAATACCTTTGTCTTATAACATGAGACCCATATCTGAGTAAAAATGGCCACATTGGCCTACACATTATACTAAAAAAAATACATCAACTATATAACAATAGTTCAAGAGTTATTACATTACTCTTTAACCAAAACAAATATCAAAATTTACAATTTTAATACATGTTCTACAAAATGAATATCAAAGCCACAACCCGACTTTCTTCTCAAAACGGCCTCTAATGAGTGCCGTCTTCCCGATCACTCCCTGTACTTGAAATAGTGATCCTCGATGTAAGTGAGCAATGCCCAAGATGAATTATCCTACGTGTGGGTTACCCCCACCCAAGTGCAATGCAATGATCCAAAGTAAACACACCTGCCAAATCTCGTGATCCTACTTGAATGTCTACATGCCCAACTCAGTCTTGAGTTCTCACCGACTCCTCACACTCGCTCAATGCTGTATGAGAAAAATATATTTCAAACAAAGCTTTTTAATTTCAAAAATACACCAATGAGTTTCAGAAAAAAATATTCTGACCACCCTCCGAGGCGAATTTGTCGATAACTTTCCTAAACAATTCACGGGCTCCTCCACGTGAAATTGTTGACAATCTCTCAACCCAATTCTTTGGAAAATCTTCCTCGTGGAAATTCCTTTCACAACCATGTGCTCGTTTTCTTTTCATTTCATGTCATGCACTCACACCTGCCCACTTCCCTAGGGTGCCCCAGGCATATGGGAATGCACATGCCATTTCCATCCACTCATGCTAATATATTTACATGCATATATTAACATAAATTAAATCACCACATCATGTTAACACATCAAATTTCATGCATTAACATATCAAATTCCACACAATTCAAGCCATTCATCCTAGCAATATTTCACGCAATTAACACATGGACGTTTTAGTCCAATCATTTGGCAAACCGACTGCTTAACAAATTTGTAACTAGCAAGGCAATCGCCCGTGGACAACCCACTCACTCAAGTTATCGATTCCACTTTAGAAACTAACCACCTGCCATTTCTGGCCCACAAGCACCCAATTCATAATTTAATGGATAAATTATCACACAAGTCGCCCAAACAGTCCGTGGACTATCCAAAACGGGCTCCAAAAATTTCCACAATTCGGTCCTAAGTTTTGGGACCGATCAAACGGCCGTTCAAGGCCTCAAACCAACCAAACCATTAACAAAACACTTAAATAAAAAATAAACCATGTAGGAGAAAACCCCTACCTTCCGGAGTTTGTCGAAACTCCCTCAAAACCGGTACCCACGTGTAGCCCTTGCCGTGGGGAGCAACTTTGCTTCTTGCCTCGCCAGAGTTTGTCGGACCGATCACCGGGAAATCTAGAGAGAAGGTGCAGCCTCTAAATCCCTCTCTTTCTCTCTCTCTCGCTGGTCTTTTCTCTCTCCTCCTTTCCTCCCAAACCTGTTTGGTCTTAGATTGAGGTCAAGAGAAGTCTTCACGCCACATGTCCAACTCTGCTGCTCAAAAGCACCATCCCTTATCCATCTACTGGAGCATTTTCACCCAATGGCATGATGCCATGTGTCTCATATGAGCCCCACTTGAGCTCAATGTTTGACCTGCTCACAGATTTGACACGTGGCACCTCTTAAGCCACTCACAAGGTGCCAAGTGTTCCGCACTACCCCCGTGGCCTCGAAAAACGTGAAATTTCGACTGTCTCGGAATTCGACGTGATAGCTAGATTTCGCGAGACGATTCCAATGGTGAAGCCCGTTTCGTCATCCGATATCTAAAAAAATTCCGGATTTTTACCGAAATTACCATTTTACCATTTTTCAGAAAATTGGAATTTTCTCGGGTCTTACACCTGGATTAAGTCCTAAACACTACTATGAATTTATGAGTTCATCATCAAAGTGTAGCAAGGCTTTCATAAAAATCTTGAACTTAACAACTGTACAACTACAGAAATGCAAGTATGTGACCAAAATTGCATATAAACAAACTAATTAGCAAAATCATAAAATACTAATAAAATTAGTCACCTTTTCATTAGTGACAGCAATGTTTCATCATCAGAATCTAAAATTTTTACCATATCAGAGTCATTAAGATCCTTTATCTCAAATGCATGTTGCCATCAGTTATTTTCTGTCGATGAACATAAGCTGTTGTTGTTTGATGGAAACTTGGGCAGCTGTGAGCGTATCATCACCAGCCAGAGAACTTTGCAATCATGTGGCACCTTTTATGGCCTTTAAACCTATAAGAAAACAAATCCAATTTCATTTGAAAAATAAAAAGTAAATAAAATTTAAGGCATGTGTACGCCACTGGGAAAATAAATAAATTAATTAATTAAGCACTCACTGTTCAAATAAAGCTCTAATAGTTTCCTCCTGGTCTTTGCTGAAGGCACGTACTCTTTTTCTTGTGTGCCTAAGAAAATAACAATAATTCACAAATCTCATTTCTTACAAAAATGAAATATAAAAGGCTGAACTGAGATTCCACATTCAGGGAAAAAGTGAAAGCATATGCTTTTATTCCCAACATTAGCTTGGTAATTTCACAACTACTGAAGCTAAAGAGGGGCTCAAACTAGTTGTGCACAAAAAATTGATCTCATAACAGAGTACACAAAAATAATGTTAAAAAGCTACTGATGCCAATAAATACTCACAAAGATTTCCTCTGGATTGTTTGAAGAAACAAAGAGGAGCACTTTCTTCTCCAACTGCTCTAGCTTCTTCCATAAGTTGATTTATGCCATCAGACAAAGGTACATCAACTCTTGAAATAATCCTTCTTTTGGTGCAATTTTCAAACCTAGCTGCTTTAAGCTTATTCAAACTTCGACGAGAGAAACTTTACAATCAGGATCATGACTTCGCAATGAGACGGCTACAATGTCTATCATCTTTGAATCTAGCACAAAGCAGTATTTTGTCAAATGACATGCAAACTATTTAAGAAACTGCTGAATAAAATGATAGAAGTACATTCTATAAAACCATTCACAAAATCCTATTAATTAGAAAAACCAAAACAGACTTGGAAGTACTTAATTGTCAGACCTTAAGTTTGGTATATTTCGTATGATTACATTCACATCAATATTTAATGATAGTAAAACAGTAGGATGCAAGTCTACTTACTTCTCATAGAGATCCTTAATTTTTTGGTCCACTTCAGCACTGAGAACAAGTCTTCTCTTTCGTTTAGAAACTCCTTCAAACTCTTGTTCTAAATGAGGCCCTGCCCTGCAAGCATGAAAGCATCAGTCAAGGACTTTCACATTAATGAGATGTAAGAAAAGTAGTTTTTCAAGACTTTTGTACTGTCAGACATCATACTTATCAGAATTCCTCAATTTCACCACTTGGAATAGAGTGATGCCTTCCACCTCAATTAAATTATCACTACTTCTGTCCTCAAGAGAAAAGGATGGCAACTTGTAAGTTATTTCCTTGATAACTAAGCATTGGCAGTATTTTTTGTACTATTCCAATTATATCACAAAAATTAAATAAAATACTTTTCTCCCTCTTTATGAATAGAAACACCAATATCTAAATAAGGTCACTCTGCCTATGGATGATTGAATATGCTAAACAGTCTGTGCATGTTTATAAAGTTCATAAAGGAAAAATGAACTATGAAACTTAAGAACCAATAATAACATTTTTTAGAGCAGAAGAACCAATAATAACATGAATATTAAACATCCATAAACACATCTTGCTTTTGATATACAGACTTATGAAAGATCAAAACATCAGCTTCATCCTCCCCAAGTGCATCCGCTAAACTTCTGTGCATCCATCCCTTGGCCTGTGTTTAGCCGATTTCTCCATGCCTTGAAATATTTCCCCATTTTCCACTTTCTGTATTCAAACTTCCAAGTTCTTGCAATAAAGATTGTGAAGTGATGTAATGGCATTCTCTACGGCTTTTCCAAAAGAGAATTTCCACAAAGAGAAGTGGCTGACTTGTCATTTTCCTTAGCATTTTTCTAACTAAAATTTTCAGAAACAAAACAATATTTTCATAATCCTTGCATGGACATGAATCTGCTCAACCAGGATATTGTGGAATATGGCGAGGAGTGATAACTGCAAATTTTAATCAAATAAGAAATGTACGAATAAATTGCATTTTCTTCAATTGCTGCTTACTAGTCATATATAAGATGTTTTTTTTAGAGCTAACCTGGTATAGGATTGGAGAGAGCTCCAAATCATCATAGATCTTAAGCAACCAACATAAATTTTGTATAACATGGTTATTTGAAAAAGCAGAAACCAAGGTAGACACCTTAAAATCAACTTCATCAGGCGCAGATGCTTGTTCATCACCTGAAGAATCATCAGTTCCATAGTGAAGATCATCGGTAGGATGTTTGGCCTTTTGGACATCCATATGTGGCAGACTGCCTTCAAGGCTTCCTGACCCAAAGCACAGGTATTTCAGGCTCATCACCCGGTATGAAGCCTCTGTCTCCCATCAGAAATTGAATTTTCTAATCTTTCTTTCTGTGACATGTACAGATCTGCAGATTGTCCACATCTGGAGACACCAATTTCATTCTGAATCACAGAATGATCTCCATTGTTCTTCTTTTTTTCTTATTCTTGTCACTCAATGTTTTCTTCTTTCTCTTTCTTGATTTTCTAGAAACCTAATCACAAAAAGAATTTACAAGAAATCAATGCAGATCTCCATAATGAAAATATTTCCTACGTTGACATTCCAACTTTAGAGATATAGCAAATACATTCTACCGATTTTTAGATTAACTCAACAAAGCCTTTAAACTCAAATTATTAAAGTTTCATGTTCATAAAGTGGCTAAATTTTACAATGGTCATCCTCCGCAACCCTACATTCTCCAAGCATGGACCAACTTTTCAAGAAGAACTACATTAAAAACAAAACTTGATATAAATTACAACCTTCCAAGATTCCCGAATCTTTGAAGAGCAAAGAGCGCCAGCAAGCTAAAGCAATGTGCTGCCGCAAAAATAAAAATTACCAGATAAAAGTACAGTAGCAAAAAATGAATCAGAAGACCATAAACAAAAATGTATATGTACATGCTTTGGCTGAGAAGGATGGTACATCTAATGTTTGGGGTTATGGTTCCACCTGTTTGGTCCACATATGCATTGCCTGACATTATGTTTAACAAGTAAATTACTAAAGTAATCAATAGAGTCATTCTGCTGAAATACATTAACTTTGAGTTCATGAATGTATATAGTCATTTATACAGCAGTAAGCACTTTGAATTAATAAACAAAAAGAACAGGACGGTCAAACTTTTATCAGCAAAGATTCCTTAGAATTTGGTGTTTTCAACTTCCATCCACATGATGTTGGCTAGAATTCAAAGGCATATGTTTTCTATTTATAAATAACAATCTCAAATTAACATATTCTCCACTCAAGATTAGCCCACAAAATAAAGCATAACGCTTTTCCCTTAATGTGCCATGAGCCTGAAGATTCCATAAGCTGGCTACAACTGTATATATCATTTGCATCAAATCTGCAGATCACTGATCAGAATGATGAAATTAGTTGAGTCCTAGATCCTTACAATAATATTGCTTTCTTTGAATGCATTTATACTTCTAAAAATTTAAGGCAAGTTTGTCTTGGTTAATCATCATGATGCTATAAATTTAGTTATAATGCTTTAGAACAGGTAATAAAGATTTCCTATTTTTCAATGTGGTCAAGAATTTCAATGCAGTCATGACATTGTATTCCACCATTGACCAGATGTTGGTGCTATCATAGTTTCAAAAAGCGCAAGGCACAATGAGGCACAAAAAGTCTCCTATAGCCTAGGCTCCAGGCACAAGACAAGATGTGCATCCGAATGATGTGAAATATGACCTTAAATGCATATCAATTTTATAAATATGATTCAATTAATAAGAAATCTAACCTTTCTAACATTTAAAAACATTCAATAAAAATGAATTATATAAATTAATTTCAAGACAATCGAAATTTGAAAGCAACATTCATCAGTCACTTGTTGATTTTGGTGAGATATCTCTATTGTTGGTGGGTGCATCTCCCAAGCGGTTTTCAACGCTAAAGGCCATAATTTCATCTTCGAGATTGTCATGTTTGAAAACAACATCATCTTCAATTCCAACAACTTCCAACTCTGTGGATAGGAGGGTGTGTCCATCCCTACAAATCTGTTAAGAGGTTTTAGGCCCCACAATGAAAATCACGGTTGAACAGTGTAACCTTCTTCCATGCTGATATTTCTTCGATCCCTTAAATATATCATTACCACTTGCAAGATTTTTTAATGATATTTTATAACATTCTAGGACAAAGAAGATCCAAATATTATATTGCAACATTTACGTATTAAAATGCAAGGTTTCCACATTTCACATAAATATTTTCACTGAGATCAAGGGACTTCAAGTGGGAAATATTTCCAAGTTGAGTGAGAAGAATTCCTGTAAAATTTGGATATTAAATAGAGAATTATATTCTACGGACACAAAATGATCATTAATTGAATTTCATAAGGTGGAGAGGGACTGAGTGCTGTTACCTTGAAGGGGATGAGTTTCCACCATTAGAATCCTATCATGGAGGTTTAGAACTCCATTAAAATTGAGAATTGCTTCATAAATGTTGGAACAATAATATTAAATGTGAACAGAGAAATATCACTTCAATTGCAAAGTTGAAATATCAGCAGGGGAATTCCTCAGCAGTACCAAGTTATAAAACCAAGCTGAAAGATTACAAATGTTCAAAAACCTTAGATAGAAGAAACTAGCTCACATGCTCTAGAAAACCACTAGAAAATGAGAAAAAGCTCAAAGTGAGGCAGAAACCCTTGAATCCGAACTCTTTTAATTATGTCCTAAAGTGAGGAAGCAGCCGTCACATTGGCGTCTAAAGTGGGAGATCAAAAAGAGCGGCGTGCCCTTGCACCAAGATCGAAATTCCTCTTAAATCCTATAAAAGATACCGCATGTTGGTACTCGTACCGATTTAGTATGTACAGTACCGAAACTCGCTGGATCTTAACGTAGGTACCATTACACGTTGATTGGGTAAAACACTATCTCTACATTGCAACATCACTTCACCTCTTCACTTGAAGGCCTCAGCGGCGCACAGAATCGCTTGGCGATGATATATGAGTATCCTGGAAACCAAACCGCTACGAAAATGTGCAAGGAACATGAAATGACACTGCCGCAAGCATAAAAATAATAGTAGAAAAGGTCAAAGCACCTATTACACACAAAATGAAAGCAACACATAGGTGAGGGCTTAAGGCTAAATAAATGTCGCACTTTTATGCATCCAACACCCATACCTAAGGTTACTCTTGGTACGACCATGCGGATGAATGCGCCACCCTATATTAGAAAATGTGATCGCGCGACTGTGCTCCCAAGTATCAAAACTCCCGGCCCGAGTTGGCGCCATAGCAAGCCCACGACCGCCCATTTCCGATGAGGTATTGGCGTAGTTGGACCATTCCTATCGCCCCGATTCGAGAAGAAAGGCGTTGTTAGTCACCAGGCTATGACAAATGGATAGAGATTTGAATCGCTGTGTCCATCAAAGACAACGAGGTAGTTCAGTTCGTGTGGAAAAACATTGTGTGCATGTTCGGGATACCCCAGTCAATTGTGATAGACAATGGGTTGCGGGTTCGATGGCGATATATAAGACACGTCTTAGAATTGAAGATAAAAACCTATACTCCACCCGCGGGTACCCTGAAATGTGTAAGTGAGAAAGCGTCTAACAAGCACTCTGGCGGCTCACGGCGCGGCCTACGATCGGCTAAAGGAAAATGGGTAGAGGAGTTACTAGGAGTTCTATGGGCCTACATAACGACTAGCCGGAAGCCAATAGGAGAATCACCATTCGCCCTCACATATGGGATTGAGGCTATCATCTCCACAGAAATTGGGATGCCCACTATTCAAACAGGAATTCCTGAAGAAGCAAGCATTGAAGCCATAATCAAATATCTGGACTGGTGACAAACCGAGAAACGATAGCCTTAGCATGCTTCATATCAGAGGTTAGCAAGTTAGCCTGGCCAGCGTGTAAAAACAGCGTAATTCAAAATTTGAGGGAGTTAGTCACGAGAAGGTTTTGAAAACCACGTCAACCGGTAGACGAGAAGTTCCAACCCAACTGGGAAGGACCATACATCGTGGTCCAAGTAGGGCCGGCCATTTCTTACATTAAACACAAACAGTGAGATTTGTTGTTCCCGTAATGCGTGGAATTCATGCGCCAGAAATATTATCGGTTGTGTATTTATTGGGAGTTAGCCATCAATAAAGGAGTATCCTTTGCCGTTTCCTCTTAAAACCTCTGATCTTGTTCTAAAGTCCATATGGTTGTTTATCCGAGTTGGCACCTAGAAGTGAATGCGGTTATTGTTCGATTTGGCATCTAGGGGGCTGGATAAGGTTAATGTCGACTTGTGCTGAGTCGGATATAGTTGTTCATCCACGGTTGGTACCCTCGAATATGGTTTGCTATCAGCTAGAGATCAAACAAACTATTGCTACACCATGGTTAACATTTCCAAATTTCATAAATACGCAAAGTGCCACTCGAAATTACAAATAAAGTTCATATGTGGCCAAAGCGACGCCACTTGCAAAGTCTTTCAACATAGCCGAAGCTAGCACAAACACAAAAAAAAAAAAAAAGGAAGAAGGGCCTTATCCGCCAGCGGCTACCCTCAGTCCTCGGCCTTCACCTTGACTTGCCATCTATGGCGCCCATCGGCTCTTTAGGGCGAGGAGGCTAAGTTGTCAAGAATTACGGAGGAAGTGGGTTGGAGGAGTCAGGCATGCCATCTCGGATGTCTGAGATCCTTGAGATGTTGTTCTTGAGCAGCACAACACCGTGGCAAGTAAGCAAGATGAGATCAAAGACTACCTTGGTAATCCTCAGTCATGTCTTCCCTATATGTTGGCGGCGTGAAGGAAGGCCTCACGCTTGGGCATGCGAGCTCAGGTAGAAGATACTCCCACTCAGCCTCCACGCGGGTGAACTCAGCCTCTTAGCGGGTGATCTTTGCTTGTAACCTCGCCGTCCTCTTCGCGTATCAAAAGTTCAGGCCTTAGTGATTCGACTTCGCCCACTTGCTTTGGCGTTACCTCTTGCCCGCACGGCTACCAGATTGAGCCGCTCACGGCTTCTTGCTTAGCCTCGTCTCTTTCTTTCTTTGCCCGGATAACGCTTGCCACGCCATCTTTGGCCTCCTTTTCCCAACGTTCCGACCATTACGCCTTAGCCAAGCGATTAAGTTTTAAATGCGATGTGAAGCTGACGGTTGTGCATCTGGCGCTGGTTCGGCGTCATTCAAGCGGGACCAGAACTCTCGATGCTAGCGGGCCATGTTCTGGATGGCCGTAACAGCCTAAAAATGGTCATAAGTTAGAAAAGATTTTTATCTGGCCGGAAGTCTATGCTTGGCGCCGCGCACTTACTAGCTCGACCGGCCGTTGGAAGTTGTGATTCGCGATAGACATCCATCTTGGCCATGATTAGGTAACCAGTTGGGGTATTAATCAACTAAATTTATAACCTAATAACTCTTTTAGCGTAGCCCATGCTTCTATAACGCCAGTGGTTTTAGAGGATGGGTCACGAAGATGGGTTTTCTTCGTGGAAATGACTTATAGTGAGGATTATACTGGTGAATTCATTTTGGATATTTGGGTTGTGATAAAAAGTTTTTGGTGGTTCATTTGAAATAAAATATATTAGAATATGGAAAGAGGTCCCTTGAAGTATCGAGACAATAGGCTTAGGTTCCTTAGGAAAATGAGGGATTTTTCAGGTCTTTTCCTCACATTGGGGAGGATAAAATATATTTATCTCTCAAACCGGATCTTCATTTAGCTATAAAAACTGACCCTCATTAAGTATCTTTGAAAATGGCATTCACTGCCCATTAATGGTCTCAGTCAGTAAAAACACATGTCTTCTTGACTCACCTTCCAACAACTCATAAGTGATAACTAATGGACATCACTGGATCTAGCATTAAGTATCCAATGAGCCCTGAAAGCTTACCAAATATTAAACATTCAAGGTGACTCGAAGGGATCAAAACCTATTGTCACACCCCGATTCCTGGTCCGACCCGAATGGTGGATCCAAACCAAGTCCGGGGCGCGAGACTATATACTGGGACTCATTGATTTGTTATTTCTCAGAGCTGAACTTGTACCTGTGGGTTATGGGCCCACTTCCTATACAAACAATTTATGTAATAACAAAAAAAAAAAAATCATTTACACATACAAAATAACTACCAGGAATTGGTGTCCATCAAATCTATACACATATCTTTGAGTCCCGTTTGTATACAAACACTTATACATATACATGTCTAATCGAACATCGAAGACCAGCGAGCTTGATCTTTGGTGAGCACCTATCTACAAGAATGACCCTCTTCTTTGTTGTGGAATGTCACGTCCTCTTGCCTCCTCCTTCGAGTACCTACAAGTTGAGCATTTAGTCTTAGCTTTAGAAAGCAGTGGGAACATAAGTATGGACAACCACTAATGGTGACCGTCACAAGCTTATACATATGCATTTCATATAACTATACATACTCATATAACTTTTATTACTTATCATCTTTATATTCCCATTGCATGTCAATCCTTTCCGTTACATGTTCTATGTCTTTGGCATATCTTCTATCTATACCTTTACTGTATTTATGTTTCTATACTTGCATATTATCCATAGCATTATTATATTATTACTTTTCATATCCTATCATTGCTTTTCGGATTATGTAGTTTCTATCACACCTTTCATATCTCATAGGAGTGTGACTTATACTTTACTATCATATCATATCTTTGTCATAGGTTTTCACATATACTTTCATGTGCTTTCCTTATCTTATAGTTTTCATATACCTTTCTTATACAATCTTGTATTGTCATATACTTTGCATTTGTGTTTTCACTCTGACTATAGAATTGGCATTCACGACAGATTCGAGAGGGAACCTTGTCCTGTTTGTCATTCGGTAGCAATGTGATTTCGCATTTAATAGTATGATTCACTTTGACTATAGAATTGACATTCGCAGTAAATTCGAGAGGAACCTCATCTTGTTTGTCATTCGTTAGCAATGTGATTTATGTTTAATAGTATGATTCACTTTGACTGTAGAATTGACATTCATGACATATTCGAGAGGGAACCTCGTCCTGTTTGTCATTCAGTAGCAATGTGATTTCATGTACTTGCATATTTTGTCATATACTTTCATCTATATTCTTGTACTTCCCTATATTTTCATCTTATACTTTTCATAAACTATACTTTCCTATAATTTTCATATATTGTACTTTCATATTCTTTTCATATACTTTATCTATCATATACAATTCGTGTCATTGACACTTTACTTCTTGTACTTGTATACTTGTCATACTATCATCGCATAGCAGTGCTATGCTTCTCATATCATGTCATATATTCTATACATTTCATGTGCATGTTTAGGTTTCATGTCTGCATAAACTTTAGAAGCGGATACGGGAAATAACTGTTTGTACCCGAAGGTACTATATATACCCGGAGGTATCATTATTGTACGAGACAGTGACCTATGCCATGTAATATGTGACTAACGAGTGATTTATACACGAAGGTATCATCCTTTATGCAGCGGTAACCTATGCCTGTAATATATGACCCTGACGAATTAGTATAATGATCCAAACGGGATCTATGTCATTGACCCAAACGAGGCCTCGATATCTTTAAATTGTGTGCTGCAGCAACTATCCCTATAGGCATGCCTATCTATCCTTCTACCGGGTTCTAAGCAGACAATCCATGTGTATTTTATGTTCAGTACATATCTCATATTCCTGAATAATTATGGTCATCCGGTAATCATATGCAATATGTACAATCATTTATTCTTATCTTTGCATTTTTCATATCTCATATCTCACTTCACACATTTACATATACATATAACATATCATATACGTATCATATACCCATGCTTATATATGTTCCATACATATAATTTACACAGGCATATGCAATCTTATACTTTCTTATCATATCATGGTTCATTTTAGGTCATTTACATTTTTCTTCTTATTCATATCAGCAAGTACTCGTACTTCTATCTATCTTATACTTGTTCAGATCTCCCATAGGAGTTACAGAGCTTATACCTACTTATACACGTACTTGTACTTCTATCTATCTTATACTTGTTCAGATCTCGAAGTAGGAGTTCTGAGCTTATACTTATGCGAGGTGCTCGTAGGTGCAGTAGGAGACTTATACTTGTACCCATAGGTACTTTCAGAGCAGAACGATGTCCATTGCTTTATTCTTATTCTTATTCAATCCCTTATCATATAACTTTTTGACTACTTAGATCATTAATAATAAATGGTAGGACCTGACATAATAGGTACGAAAGACACGATGCAATCTTGAGGTCTTGTAACCTACTTGATGCGAAGTATTAAATGTGCCGAAGAACTATCAGAGAGTGCCATGTCATTCAATATCTGGTCTTAGGCAGTCCTACTATTATATGTTTCGGGGACACTATATTGCCGATGAAACTCTGTTTTCATGATTTTTGAACCTAATATGGGTTCCACTTTTATCAAACTATATACAGATGGATTCTTGACTCAATGAGATTTTCATAGAGTCCAAGAACACTTGAAACGGAGTTCGGACGAAGAAGTTATGACCTTCTGAAGTTGGAGGTCACATGTAGTCACACCAGTAGGCGACTGGGCCTTGTGACTAGCTCGGTAAAGGACCGTAGCTTGGTCTGCAAAGGTTTTGGAGGTGAGATTTAAAGCAGCATCATCTTGTTGACTCAATGGGATTTCCATAGAGTTTAAGAACACACAAACGGAGTTCGGACGAAGAAGTTATGACCTTGAGTTGGAGGTCACATGTAGTCACACCCGGCCCGGTGGTAGGCCCAGCCGGCGACGACCTGGTAAAGGACCATAGCAGTACACAAGGTCCAAATTGAGGAATTCAAAATCCCAAAATCATCTTGACGCAATGGGATTTCCATAGAGTCTAAGAACACCCAAACCAGAGTTCGGACAAAGAAGTTATGACCTTCCGAAGTTGGAAGTCACATGTGTCGGACCAGTAGAGATGACTGGCGGCAAGGCGACTGACCTTGATGAGGCCCATAGCAGTCTCTGAGGTCTGGAATTGAGGAATTAAAAATCTTGACATCATCTTGACTCGATAGGATTTCCATGAGTCTAAGAACACTTAAAAGCAGGTTGGACGAAGAGTTATGACCTTAGAAGTTGGAGGTCACATGTAGTCACAGCCCAGGCGACTGGCGTGGCGGCGACCTCACATTAAAAAGACCATAACTTAGTCTCTGAGGAGATCCAGGTGAGGAATTTAAAGCGACATCATCTTGACTCAAGGGGCTTTTTATAGAGTTGAAGAAAACCCGAAACAGAGTTTGGAAGAAGAAGTTATGACCTTTCAAAGTTGGAGGTCAGTCACACCAGTAGGCCGACTGTACGAGCGGCCGAGCTGGCTGACCTTGGTAAAGGACACTAGCAGTGAGTTCAATTGAGGAATTCAAAAGCTATCACGTTCATTGATGTGGCTACAATCTACTAGAAGGACTCTTCCACTAAATTCCCTTTATGTCTTGCAAGAAGAAGCGAGTTCTAAGGTTCAGCTAATGCATATGACCAAAAATAGGGAAATTTCCTTGGTTCAAAATGCAACGAGACCTTTCCCAAAACACATATATAGGAGCGTTAGAGCTCTTCTCAACTCAACCTGGCTGAAATGAGTTTGGGGTTTGTAAACTCCATACGTAAGATAGAGGTTCGAACCATGTATATCATACTTTATATAAACTAGACAATCTATCTTTGTTCCATACTAGAATCCATACACACATAGTTTCCATACAAATATTCATAGTTCCATACTTTTCTATACAAAATCATAACATTCCATACTTTTCTACCTTCAAAATCATAAGTTAAAATGTAGCGTAGTTTCCATACCTGTGATCTTCTTTTCTTTATTCTTTCTTATTTTCTTTTCTTCTTCTTCTTCTTCTTCTTCTTCTTCATATCCAGTTTGCTCTCCTTTCCCAGGCTAAAATGAGATATTTATTTTGGTCTTATACTTATTTGATCTTATCCCCTTTTTACTTTCATTTAAAATTCCTTTTTATTTCACTTTTTCTCTCTTTTGGAGCATCCTTGACCATCAGTCAAAGGAGGAAACTTCCTCCCTCTTTCTTTCAAGCCACTTGTCTCTTTCACAATTGTCTTCCTTATTTTATTCTAATATCTTTCTTCTATTACTCTTTGGTCCTCCAACTCTCTATTACTCTTAATTTAACTTATCATGTTTCTTGAGCATATAGACTTATTAAATTATGACCCTTAGATCTTGAATTGGTAAATTATTAATTTACCACTGCTATGTTAATTCGGTTCTTGTTTATTTTATTCCGGAAAAATATACTTTTACTTTTATTATACCCTAAACATGTTATAAAACTATTAGGGCATAATTTGGGGTGTTACACCTAGAGTTGAAGGAAAGAACATTAACGACAATGAATACCTACGTGAAAAACATGGAAACCCTTAGTTGGCCTTAGGATCTTTGCTGATAAGCCTGCTTCCAAGGATGGAGGAGTTTAGCCACTCATCCTGCAAATCATCTTCAAAGGGTGTTTGGCCGGTGAGGAAAGAGAGAGAGAAAGAAAAAATGAAAAAATGAAAAGCAGGAGCTTCTCGATAAGCTTCCCCTAAAAACCACTTTTATAAAATGAACAAAAACTGTTTACTAAGTCTTCTTTGGGGTATTATATACCACCAAATTCAATGCAATTTACCAAAATATACAAATCAAACACTATTACATGCTATTACATGGGGAGAAATTGGGAAGAAAAAAAATAGAAATCAAAAAGTCAAATGTGGCAGACAATTTCGTAACCCATGAGAAAATTTCGCAGGGTTGTGAAATTTTCGCAACCCTTGAGAAAATTTCGGAGGGGTTGCAAATGCAAATTTTGGCAAGGTTGCTACTACATCTTTCTTCTGGTTCTACTTTTGCCTTCTTCTACTCTGAAGCTCTGAATTTCTATTGATTTCTTCATGCTTGAACTGAATCCCTTTCCTCAAGATATAAAGACCTTAAAAACAACCAAACTTGCCACAAAATTCGATTAGTAGCATTGCTAGGTCCTTAACATGCCAACTGGGTTAATTAGGCCAATTACTACATAAAAAATTTCTCCAAAACATAGAGTGTTAAGGTATCAAACAACACTTTGGAGTAATGGTAGATATGGTGCAGACATCTCTTTATCAACACTAAAGCGGGAGGCGAATGGGTATTGCCCACGGCGAGCCGTCACGGGCATCCTAAAGTAATTGAATCAGGTCGGCCGCGGCAAAGTTCCTCGATTGAGGGGTTCAGTGGCGGGGCGATTTCAGCACGTCCTCAAGATCCGGAGCCTCCATATCAGGCGAGGGGCGAACCCTCTCCAATGGAGGAACATACGTACTTACAATTACCCGGTCATGGAACCTTTTCTTGCTTGGTTCAACGCCAATAGGCCTGGGCGGGGGTGCTGGAGCAATAACTACCCCTGTTGGGGCACCCATTCCAACCTCTTCAACACTTGGAGGACTCACAGTTGGCTCCTCTCCCTCCAAAGGTATAATAGCCTCATTGAGGCAAACCCCTAGGACTAGCTAGTCATTGGAGGCCAGATCCGGGGATCCCACCAGGACTATGGCCCCGTCCTGTTGAGCCTCCTCATCTGAGGAAGACTGTCTAGGTTGCTTCTCCCCGGAGACTAGGGTGTTGCACCTCCGAGGTCCTGAGCCGTTTACGCCTTAGTGCGGGAAGGCAGGCGTGAGGCTAGACCTTTCTTGTCCTCGACGGGTTCCAGTATCGGCTACTCTGTCAATCCTAAAAAATCTTCCTAGCCCACTTGTAATTTGCTGCCTTTATCTGCTGCGCCCTCGTCTCTCTCTTCTTTGTAGGAAAGGGTGGCAGTGGACTTTGAGGCGCTGCTTTCGGGCGAGCTTCACTAAGGTCCTGGGGTAGCTCAGTTTGAGTCCTCTTGAGCGGAGTGGTTGAGGAGAATACTCGGGACGACTTTAGGAAGTCAGCGGGAAGCAGTTCCTCCCCCTCAATGACCTCACGACAGCGACCGGGGATGACATAAGGATAATGTAAGAAGAGGCTACCGCTGACTCATGAGTGCCGCTGCGAGGAAGCTCAGCCGCGCTCACACTTTGATATCTCAAGCACTTCTTTGATGATCTCGAAGCCCCGGCCTTCTCGATCCCGGTTTACTAGCAAGCCTCGCTTGCTCTTATGCGAACGACATCAAAAAAACACGCACACACACACACACACACACACGAGTACGTCGGTGCATAATCCAACTAGCAAAGCATTAGTAGCAACCTAGCTAAACCAAACCTGGGAACACTAGGGACTGATTCATGTTGAAGGGAAGCTCGACAAAGCCGAGCGTCTCATACCAAGGGCCCCTAACCAAGAAAACCACCTTCACCTCAGTCTTGGGGGAATTGGGGAGCCCGGTTATAAACTGAAGCTTTGGATTATGGGCAGACATCAACAATCTGCCCCCAATCCCGAGCTTCAGAGTATAAACAAAACAAATCTCCACCAACGAGATATCTAGCTGGTACAAAAGATTGAGCACACTACAACCCATCAGAATCCGAATAGCGTTAGAATGGATAAGCGTTGGGGGTGCCCGGGAAACATTTAGAAATTGTTTCACCAATGACGACCACGGGGAGCCCAGCGACGCAAACTACTCGGGTAAAATAAGCGGTGCTATCAGCTTCTCACATTGGCGGAAAACAATTAGGTCGTCTGGCGACTTTTAAACTAATGATGTTGGGTTTGGCATAAGGATCTGATTCCTCCATGGACATGGAAGAAGCAGTACCTTACAAAGGGTGATCCTGGCCGGAGCCACTCACACGCCCGAGCGGTAGTGGAAGTCTCTCTTGACCTTTGGCCATTCCTCTGGCAGCCAAATAAAAAATAAAAAAATAAAATAAAAGGGAAGGAGATGAAACTCGACAATAACCTGCAAGTGATAACGAGTTGGAAGACTGAAGCTTTATAAGCCCTCTTGAAAACCCTGGAAGCGGGTGCATCTCAAAACTCCACACGTCTTATCGGTCCTGAGCCTGTGGTGAAGCGTGAAAACAAAACTATCAAGCGATCGACCTGAAAATCAAAGCAATGCAAATACCCACCAAAATGCCAAAGCGTCGGGATCCTCCAGTGGCTCGCCGCTGCAGAAACCTTGAGAGAGAGGAGGTGTTGCGAAAATCGTAATACTTTAGACAAAAAGAAGCGAGAAGTAAAGAAGAAGTACCTTAAGAACACTACTCTTATATAGGGTAATGCATGAACAGGCACATTAATGGCATCGATGGATCAGCCTCAATATCGGAAGATGTGCGTCATTCCCCCCAACATTTAGTATTCACAAAACACTTTGCCTTCTAGGGCACAAAACAAAACAAATAAGGCATATGGGCCCAGCCATCCAGGTTGAGGCCCGCAGGCTTGTTCATCAAAGGGCTTAGGCACATCCAATAAGCGAGCTCCATGAATTGATGGCTACAGGTCCTTGGTAATGACTCCTTTGGTGTTTGGGACATGAAACATAATGGGAAGTGGAATTCAGCGCAGCGGTATGCCCAAAATCGATTTTATTAAAAGTGTACCAAATAGTTACATTGCAACCAAGACAAACATATCCAAACAATCGTGGATCCCTGCAAAAATATCGGACAAATGAACTAAGTGCTTAAAATAAAAAAGAAATTGAGATGAAAGAAAGGCGAAGAGGAGAGCAGGGAAGGCGAGGAAGAAGAAGGAAGAGGAAAATCGAGACGAGGAAAAGAATGTGCATTAACCCACTTGAAATTTCCCGCTACTCGACTTCGCTTTTACCGATTGTAAACGATGCCCGGCGCGAGGGCACGTAGCCTTAACCACGGAACTCGAAATAGGGCGGAGTGGTGTAATCGAGGCCCCTCATACATGACGGGCCGATGTGCGAGGGTCGACGAAGAGTTAAGAAGGATATTGGCATAGGTAGGCCTCCCGTATGGGCGAGTGGTGGTTCAGACTCTACGTCGTCTTCAAACACATAATATCCTGGCTTGATTCGCAGAGGCTTTTGAAAGTCTCCAGCCATCATTGTTCCACCTTCACTATCCCAAAGAAGAACTCTTTGTAGGGGGATGAACTAACGGAAAACAAATCCGTTAGGAATCTTATAAATTTCGCTAACCTCCTCATCATATATATAGGGGTCAGTCTATAAGGCGTAGTAAATGCATCATTGGGAACACAGTATTTCTTGGTAACATGCGCCTCGGGAATAATTCACATTAATCACTTCTAGTTTCCCATCCTGATGGGGCTGCCGAACAAATGTTTTTCCCTCCTGAAGACCATGATATTCTAGGCGGGAAGGGGGCATTGTAGTACCATGGCTTTTGGACCCCAAATATCGCCTCAAATAGGCGTGTTCGCGAGCCCCGTTGCTGGTCAGGCCAGCGAGATTTGAAACAACACATTACTTTAAAACCATGCGGGGTTGCTTAGGCAGAAAATCCTCGCCCAGTTTGGAAACTTAGAGTTTCCAGTTTGGCGTCTGGATTTATAGATATTCATCCATTGATCTCTTAATTCACTACACCTCAAAACGATAATTCTAAATAAGGGAATTGGTCTATGATAAGGAAAGTCAAATTTTATCATTAGATCGGATATATTATCCCTCCAAAAATAACGGAGAATTGGTCTCTGATAAGGAATAAGAGATTCTGTCGTCGACATGAGAGGATTATCTTTCCAAAAATTAGGGACAAATTCAAGTATAAACGAAAAACCCCCTGTAAGGAAAGGTACGCGATTACGTCTCACCTTAATTGGCTTACGATCGCCTGTCGGCTGGCTAGCAAGCGTCGGAGGCGGGCGACACATCGCCACCCGTACCCGTTTCTCTTTTTTCTTGCGGGTTCACGTCGTCGGTGAATTTGAGCTAGATGAATCGAGATGCAGACAAAATCATTTCGTTTACGATCGGGATGGCTTTAGACTATCCTAGCCCAGCCCATGTGGGTTGTGGACCAAAAGCAGACTGCCAAAATGTTTAAAAAATTAAATTTACAAATTTTATCATTCTTCAAATAAAAATAAAATAGCCAAATAACAACTTAATAACATCTCCCTAAAAAATAACTTCAAAGTATTAAATGAGAAATTTAAATTATCTTTGTAATCTTCGTCGCAAATTATATCTAATAATAACATGCGACTTTACATTAGAAAGAAGTATATCATTAATGTTGGTTGAGTCATAGTCATTGACATCCATTAATTAAATTTTTAGAATGTTAACAACATAGTCCACATGTCAACCTCAGTTGGTAGAGTGTTCAAAGTTTCAAATGGCATGTTATACAGGGGGGAGGGTTCGGTTTGAGACAGTTTCTTCACATTTATAAGCAAGTACTTAATTTAGTAAAAAAATAATAATATAAATTTAATTTATATTTAGAATAAAAAATAGATATTTTTATATTTAGAATAAAATATTTTTTTCCTAAAAATACATCTCAACCTTATAATAATATGAAATATTTTATTTGTTTTGAAAATTCATCTTAGTAGAAGATATAATTGTATATTAGGAAAGAAATAAGAGTTTGATTTTTGTTAATTATTTTAAAGAACAATATTTTGTTATTAATACTAGTTTAAGTAATAAAGTATTTAAAATATCTTGATAATTTTGTTGGCTAAATTTAATTTAATTTATAAACTATTACAACTTCATTTTTATTAAAAAAAACATATATGACTAAATAAAATTTATAGGAGAAATACAAAAAAAATGAAATTGTAAATATTTAAAATATGATTAATGAGATAAATGAAAATATATTCAATATTAAAATAGTAATATATTTAATTCAAATTCATTCCTTAATTTTCCATACAATATTTTTAAATATTAAATTATCATATAAATTATATTAAAGTATATTTAAAATTAAAAAGAATAGTTAAAACAACAAAAGTTTTAATTTATTAATCATGTAACTATAATAATAATTATTTTAAACCATTATCTTGCCACAAGCGAGATATTTGATTATGTAAAGTAAGCATGGGAATTTTATAGATAAGCTCTTGAAAATGCGATTATTAAGTAGTTCTTAAAATTAAATTATGATTTCGGCTTGAAGTACTGTGTTGGAGAATTCAAATTTAATTTGGACCGTCGTATTGTTCTTTGTTGCTCAGGTTTCATTTATAGGGTTTTGATTTGTACGTTACATGGCCATGTCGTAAGATTGCTTTTTTCTTAAATAGAAAGATTAATACTGTTGTCTTTTGTCATAATTTGGAGTTCTAATTGGGTTGTTGCTGTACATTACTGGCGCTATATGAAGATTGAGCCTTTGAATTTATTGAAATTAATTTTGGTAACGATGATTATTTTTTTAATTGTTGTTTTGTCTTAAGCTGAGGGGTGGTGATTCTTACGATATCCATGAATTTCTTTCCGGAAGTGGGCCCTATTAGGGCCCAATGTCTGTACATTTAAGGAGCTTGGCCTTGAACTGGTCCTCAGCCCAATGGGCTGGAAAGGGGTTCAAGCCCAACTAGAAATTTGTTGAACATGATAGTGTATACCAAGAAATGATGTTAAAGAGCATGGTCCTTTAACATACTCATCCATCATACTTGTATGAATATGGTTTCCAAAAAATAGTGTATTGGATCAATCTAGAGAAGATATTTTTAGCTAGCATGAATCTAGACTCCAAATAAAAAATAAAAAAATAAAAAAAAATTTAATGTAATGTCTGTTAGAGTTAAGTCATTCACCACCATATTGAACCATCTTTAGACGTTGCTTTTAGCCCGCATAAACAGTGACGAACCTAGAAAATAGTCAGGGGGACAAAATATTTTGAGCGGGGACATTATAGCACAATGGTTAAGTAATTTGTTTCTAACCTCAAGATCAAGGATCAATTTCTATTGAAAGCATTTTTTTTTTTACCCCCCTAGGCACACTATAGGTTCGCCCCTGCACATAAATAAATATTGGTTCAATGATGCAAGTTACACAAAATTACTTTGAATTTATATATACCAAGAAAAATTCCTTACCTATTTTTATCAATGATTTATTCTTTAAAATATAATTTGAACTTTGAAACAATTATAGTTTTTTTTCTTTCATCGACTAGAAATCTAATTTTGCAATAAACTAAATCTATTTTTGGAGGTGGACAGTGAGATTAGGCATATCTAGCATTGAGGCAATAAGATACGAGGTTTTCAGTAAACATTTCCATGGAAAATACCAATCGTGATGTAATGTGTTGAACCACCCTCGATGGGACTGAGACTTGTCCTACAACACGATGTCATATGAGATCTATGGCCGAGGAAGGTCCTTTGTAAGGGCTAATGTTCTAAATGGTTGCCCCCCTCCAAGAGATCAAAAAAAAAAAAAAAATGTAGTATATATATATACTTATTCATCTTAATAGAAATTCTATCAATCGTTGACTAATTGTATAAACATTTTTATAACATTTAAAGGTTGTAATAATTCCTTTTATAACGTATTATTAATATTTTTTAATAATTAATTATGATATTTTGATATTGCCCATCATATCTAACTTAAGTAGTAGATCACTTATCATTTCAAACAAACATAGGGTATAGGGTATAAAGAGGGGGTCTCAGGTTCGAGTCCTAATATAAACAATTTATTATCTTAAAACTAAAAGCGTATTCAAAAAATTACAATATCTTGATATAAGAAATGACAAAAAAAAAATGTACTTGGATATTTTAGCCTTAATTAACAAGTCAATCTATCAATATGAAGACAAATTAAGAGAAAAATAAAGGATCCGCTAATGATTTTAATTTTTCAACAAGTCTAAAGTCTAAAATCCGCATGACTAATTGCACAAAAAAGAGGAAAAATTAATTAATGACCTTGTGGTTCTTTTGTACATTAAAATGAGTTTAACAAAATGGATAAAATTTAAAAGAAAATTAAAATAAATTCTAAAATACCTCGTTGGTAATCTTTAAAGGCAGAAACGTTAATAAATAAAGTTGAAGTTTGTTGAACTCACAAAACCACATTGTCCTCGGTTCAAAAAAGTCTTCAATTAGCCGTGTATGAAAAATTTGAACTAGAATATACTAATTCCCTTCTAATATAAATAAAGTTAAAGGTAAATCAAATATAATTAAAACAAAAAACAAAAATACGCTAAACTCAAAATAAAAGCGTTTATACAAATATACCATAGTCAAGTACTTAGGACTTATAAGAAATCGATGATGAATTCAAGAGCATTGCTTTATTGCTTTAGGTTATTTACATCTTGAACAATTTATCATCATTACTACCATTGGTGTAGCAAAAATTGTATCCATTTTGACATTTTACCATAAGTAAAAAATAACCTCCCAGGCAAATTTTATGGACAAACAAATGCAGAATCATTGTTGAAATCAATGGCATAATGATGAAATACGAACCAAAGAAACACCGGTTATGTAAATCCTTATGGAAAAAAGAAAAGTAAGGGCAAAGAAAAGCTTCACACGATGGAAAGGTGGCGAAATACAAAGTACAGAATGAGGATAAACACAATGTGTTTGTAAGGCTAGAAAATTCCGATTTTCGGAAGGGTAAAACGGTCTTTGGTAAAATCGATTTTCTAGATCTCGGATGTGTGGACTTCAGATTTGGAACCAATACCGTAATCCCAGCTCTGCGTCGAATTTAATTAAATTAAGAGACGGTCGAATTTCGTGGTGAGAACGATAGAAATTTGCGCGTTTTTAGAGGCACCGAACTCGGGGAGATTAATTAAGCGACATGTGATCTGACGAAAGTCCTTAGCGCTCATGTCCTCTTGTGACGCGTATTGAAAGTGAGAGATGATGGAAATGGATGGTAGGAATGGTCTGAAGTCTTGAATCAAAGAAGGAGACGCGTAGAATTATGAGAATGTTTAATGATAATAGGACAAAACTGAAATAGTGATCTTCTTCCTTTTTGAAGACCAAACGGGCAGCAGCTGGGGGAGGGGATGCAGTGGCTGAGAATGGTGGTTTTTAGAGAGAGAGAACCAGCCTGCCAAGTTCAATGATCGGAATGCGTTGGTTTTCGACGGAGCAAGAAGGAAAGTTATTCTACGCGGCGAGGGTTACGCGTGGGCACCGATTTGGTGGAGTTCCGACAACTTCAAGAGGTAGGAATCTTTATATTAGTAATTGTCCTTGTTTAAGAAGGCCCAGCTATGTAAATGGTTAGGAACGTTCTGAGGCTTGTTTTAGCCGTAAATTCGGTCTAAAAAGCTTTGAGTCGAATGGAGAAAATTCCTATTTTGTGTGTCGTGAACAGTAACCCCATGGGTTTTACTGTTCATGTGAATAGTAACATGAATATTTTTTTGTGTGAATTTTTATGATGTTGAGTGATTCAAAATGAATTGCTTGTGTTTGTTAATTAGCCCATGTGAGCTAATTTTGGTATAATTGGTTGAGAATTTACTTAACATACTTTATGTAGTGATGATGAGTTTGCGAGAACAATTATGTTAATATATATGCGTGAATATATTAGCATGAATTTGTTGGAATTGCTGTCATTCAGTATGCGTTTGACGACTAGAATATTAGGTTTGAGTGCATGACATGAAATGAAAGAAAAACGAAAACGTTTTTGAAAGGAATTTCAAGAAAGATTTTCCGGAGAATGGGGTTGGGAGACGGTCCAACATATCACTTCGGATGAGGACCATGACTGTTTCGGGAAGTTCTCCAACACGTTCGACTCGGAGGGTGGTCCAATATTTTTACCGAAATTCGGTAGTGAGTTTTCAACAACAAAAAGCTTTTGTTTTGGCCCCGGATATTTACTCGCGTTCGGCTTAGAGCATATGTAGGGGGAGTCGGTGAGGACCGGGACATAGGTTGGTCGTATGAACATTCGAGTAGGTTCATGTAATTGCTTGAATGTGTTTGTTTGCCATGCATGTGCACTAAGGTGGGGAGTAACCCATGTAGGAAATTATCACTGCTGGGCTTTGCTCCTGCTGTCGAGGACCACCATTTAGTCTGAGACGATCTCGGGAAGGCGGCACTCACTAGAGCGTGTTAGAAGAAAGCTAGGGTTGTGGCTTTGGTAGTTATTTTAATATACATGTATTAAAATTCTGGGTTTAATATGTTGTATTAGAGTAATCTTAAGAAAACTCTTGAACCGTGAGATATATTTGGTTGGGATAATGTTATATTGTGGTATTGATCTGCGGGGCCCAAGTGTCCATTATTTCTCGTGTTGGACTGTGTGGTCATTGTAATTGTTGGGACAGGTTTGTACCTTGGGTAGAGCTCATTACAAAGGGGCTACGCCCAGATTTTTATGAGTGGTGTCGGGTTGGCGTTCGCGTATTAAGGTTGACGGGTTGTCAACGGACACCTCGGTTTTGGGCGTCATGGCGGTATCAAGCAGGTACAGTACACAGGGCTTGGGGACTTGGAAAGCCAGGCCACGGTCTTAGAGTGTAGAACTTAGGTATATGAAAACTGAAACCTTGAGGACTTGGGCTTAGGTCATGGTCATTGGGTGTGGAATATCACGCGACTTGGTATAGCTCGATGTTGGATACTAGGGTTATAGCTTAGTATCGGTAAGTTAGGTATGTGATTACCTAGGAAGTCACGGGACAATATTAGAACACTACATGCATTGTGTTTTATGTGTGATTGTTGTACATAACATGAGCTGTTGTGTGTTGAAATTGTATGCTTGGTGAATAGTATAGGAAAGATGTTGAACACTATGGTCGAGAAAATGTAACCTTAGGTGTTCGAGAAATTTTGGGCAAATGGTCAGGAATTAAGCGAAAAAAAAAGGAATGAAAAGAAAAAAATAAAAAAAAATATATATATATATATATATATATATATATATTGCTTTCGAGCTTGGATGGAGCTATTACGATTTGAAGCAGCGATACAATAGAATGTATTGTGACACAACAAGGAACCCGAGGCCGCGACACGGTAGTGGGTGTGTGGGTGCCTTGACGAGTGCGTCACGGCTAGCCGCGCCGATACGACTTGTGACCGGCCCGGCTGCGCGAGGGGCGAAGAAGCAGCGCGTGGAGTGGCTTGGTAGGGAAGAGTGTATCGCGATCACGAGGTTTCGTATTATGGCCAGGGGCGAAGGTCTTTGTCTTGTCGGCCTTGATGGCGCCCGCGATGCGGCCTGGGCTCGAGAACACTCGCGGGGGAGGCTGCGACCTGGTAGCGGCGGCGTGCAGGCGCGGCGACCGCAGGCGTCTGACCTGCGCTGCGACCACCGGCGCCGCGATCTGGCCGGGCATAGGCGCGACGTTTGACGAACCATTCGGCGCCGGTCTGTATTGTCGCGTCGCGGCTTGGGCGTAGTGGGCGCCTGATGGGCATGCGATTTAGGTTTAGGGTGTGCACTGGTGCACCAACCCGATTTGGACTCGGTCTGCCCATTTGATCCTTGTTTGGACCATTGTTCCATGAGCCTTTGTTCACAAATTTTCAAAAAAAAAAAAAAAGTAAAATAAAATAAAATCAAATCAAAAAGAATTAAAATCTTTTAAAAAAATAGAAATTTTTCTAAAAGAAAATTTTTGTTGTTAAAAATGATTTAATATTGAATAATTGTCTTGCATTTCCTATGAATGCATGGACATTGTGCATAAAATATTATTTATGTATATGAATAGTATCTCAGGGTTGTGTTTATGCCTTAGAGATACTGCATTGGATTTTAACTTGCCATTGACATGTGTAGATGACTAGTCGAGGCGAGGCGGGACGTGGGGGATTAGATCCCACGAGGTCTTGGTCGGGCGCCGCCGACTTGCTGCCCGACGAGGCCTTTCTTGAGGTCGTAGGATTGCGATTCTTGCTTCTCCTTACGAGGCATTTGCAATAGTGAGCCAGGGCGAGTCAAACGACCTCTAGCGTTTAAAAGCACATCATCCTCCAATGGTTAGAGGAGGAGTGGACTCTATGGTCAGGACGACTATGACCACAGAGGGGGAAGTAGATGTTATGCGAGGAATCCAGGATATGGGTGCTAGTACTAAGAGGAAGGAAGATCAACCTTCTTCTAGTTTGGGAAAAGCCGAGAAGGCCCGGGTTCTGAGTTTCAAGAGCCACAGTTGTCGGGCCAGGGGCGAGCTAAGGTTGCCAGACGGGTAGGACAAATGTTATGTTTCCACTTGCCGGCCCGGCCGGGACATATGAGGAGGGATTCGCTCTCCCGAAGCGAGATCACAGGGTTTTGGGGACAGCTCGGTCCAGTCAGTGATAAGACGGGAAGGGCCGCAGTTGTTCCTCCCACCCCCTGAGTATGGATCGGGGAACTGATGTCAGTTCTAGGGTGCCACCGGCCCCAGTACTTGCGACGAGTCCCACGTAGACCGGGGCCGGGCGTAGGTCGAGTCGAGCAGGTTACGGCGAGGGTTCGGTCGTGGGCGGATGACGTGTTACCATTGCCTCGGCACAGGCCTGGGAGGCTAGATTGTCTAGGAGGCGAGAGGTCTCAAAGATGCTAGCGGCGAGCATGTAGATCGTACAGGATAAGCGAATGCGTTTTTACCACTTGCACTTGTTACCCTGGGTAGCGTTCAGATTGATCCATCATGTTCATTCATTAATGCATCTTGTGTGATAGGTTTAACAGGTTGAGGCCTTTAAAGCCATAATATGAAGATTTTTCCCTAGGATGGGGTGAGAGTTAGGCAGTAGTGGTAGGATTGTGAATTAGAGATCTCAAAGATTCTACTCATGGTGGACCCTCGGGATTGAGGTGTCACAGTATGGCATTATTGCGTTCATGTGCACGGTAACATCGCGTCGGGTCGGGTGTGGTGCAGTATGAATGATGATCCACCACTCTTGGTGAGTGAGAATTTGGAGTTTGTCTTTGGGACTACGATCGATGAAGACTCATAGTTGAATCGGGGAAATGAAGAGTAATTAATGTGTGTTATGGGCAAAGTAAGAAGGGTCGTCAAATCCCCTAAGGTGAGAATCTGAGTTAAGATTCAGAGGGCCGCGGTAGTATCAAAGTCTGTGTGGGTGTAAGAGACCGGGGAGATATCCGGGCTGTGTGGAGTGTAAGAGACCGAGGGAGAGATCCCCGAATTTCTTTGTGGGTGTAAGAGACCGGGGAGGTATCCAGGAATTCGTGTGGGTGTAGAGACCCCGGGCCATCTGAATTTACGTGTGGGTGTAAGGGCCGTGGAATGTCGAGGCTCGTGTGGATGAAAGGAGGCTCGCGATTATAAGTGAAAAGTTTGTTGCTAGAGATGAAAACCACGAGGTCGAGTTATCCGCAGACTTAGAGTTGAGTGATAGGAGTCGGGAGTGACTCGAGATGAAAACACATGGTTAAGTTATCACGTAGACTTAGAGTTGAGTAATAGGAGTCGGGAGTGACTCGAGATTTGGATACACCTTTGGAAATTGCATTGGGTGTTGGTGGGCAATGAGGGCTCGGTATATGGTTCGTTCATGACATGGATTAGGTTGAAGCTGCCATTGGATTATCGATGATTGACCTTAGGAAGGTCATCGGTTTACACACCAAGCGAGGGTTGTGCGAGGTTATGTTGTGTGTAGTTTATACCACGGGTGTTAGAGGACATCTTGCTGACATCGTCTGGATCATGGGGGTAATTTGGAAAGAGCACTTGCCGCCCCAGTGGGATTACGCCACTTGGCGGTTATCGAGCAAGTATCTTGATGGCCCATATGAGGCATTGTATGGGAGCCATGCGGATCCGCCGTACGTTGGATAGGGGTGGGAGAGAGATCATCGCTAGTCTGATCTGAGTGGGAGCACCTCAGAGAAGGTGAACTTGATACGACGTCTTCTCACGACATGGGCGAAGAGCTATCAGCGATGTCACGGCGTCGACCCTTAGAGTTTGCGGTTGGAGATCACGTCTTCTTGAAGGTGATGCCTAAGAGAGAGTGGTTAGGTTCCGGCAAAGCGCGGGAAGCTACTCCTTAGAGGTTCGTTAGGCCCGCCGAGATACCGAGAGGGTAGGCGCTCAAGCGTCTTGGTTCGCTTACCGCGGCGGTTCAAGTGTCCTGAGTATTTCACGTCTCCATGCTCAGGAGTACACTCCGGATCCGGCTCATGTAGTGGATTGGGGAGATGTGAGGTTGACACGGATGGGACCTTCGAGGAGGCCGGTATGCATTATAGATAGCGAGGGATCGGGTTTTGCGGCCTTAAGGCGTGAGGCTAGTAGGTGTTATGGCGACAGGTGGGTGGAGGAGTCAACGTTGGAGCGAGAGGACACGATGCGGACACCTATCCCTTCTTGTTTAGAGAGGTCGTGGTTTAGTCGTTTAGTACTTAAACCATTGGTTTACATGCATGGGGTAGTGTACGTTGCATATGCATGTGAGTTGTTCAATGATTGTCGAATTTCGAGGCGAAATTCCTTTTAAGGAAGGAGAATGCAAGGCAGGAAAATTCCGATTTTGAGGAAAAAGGTAAAGCGGTCTTTTGGTAAAAATCTGGAATTTTCTAGATATCGAGATAATGAAAGCGGACTTCAGGTTGGAATTATCCGCAAATCTAGCTACCATGTTGAATTTACGTGGTCAAGACATTAAGAGATTTTACGTTTTGAGGCTGCAGAACATCGGGTCTTAGTAAAGCGACATGTGATGTGACAAAAGTCACCCACTACATGCTCTTGTGACACATGTTGCAGAGTAGAGATATGGAAATGGATGGCAGATAGTGCAAGTGTCAAAAATCAAAGAAGAACCACGTGAGAATTATGAGGAATGTTTAATGATAATAGGACAAAGCGAAGTAGTGATCTTCTTCCTTTTGAGAACTGAAGCAGACGCGGTGGGAGAGGGGATCTGGTGGTGAGGAATGGTGGTTTAGAGAAGGCTCCTTCTCTACAGTTTTCGACCCCGTCGGGCGGAAGTCGGTTTCGTGAACAAGAAGGAAAGTTGTTCACAGCGAGGGTGCAGCGTGAGACTTCGATTTTGTGAATTCTGACAACTCCCAAGAGGTAGGGATCTTTTCCTACTTGTGTTAATCCTTGTTTAAGAGCCATGTAAATGGACCAGAAGCGTTCGAGGCTTGTTTTTAGGCTGTAAGTTTGAATTCTCCAGCTTTAGGCCAGGAATGGAAAAATTCCTATTTTGTATTATCGTGAGCAGTAACCGAGAGGTTTCTTTGTTCACACGAATAACATGAATATTTTTGTTTGAATTTTTATGATGTTAAGTGATTCAAAATGAATTGCTTGTGTTTGTTAATTAGCGTAGCAGATGAATTTTGGTGCATGGTTGGACTGAGAATTTTACATGCGTCACTTTTATGTGATTTAATTATGTTATATATAGCCAAATGTGAGATATATTAAGCGAAATGTGTTAGATTGTATGCATTCCGTATTATACCTTTGGGACAACCTGGGAATATTAGGTGTAGTGAATGACATGAAATGAAGCGAAACATTTTTGAAAGGAATTTCAAAGGAATATTTTTAGGAGAATGGGGTTGGGACGGTCTGACGGATCACTTCGGATGAGGATCATGAGCGTTTGAGAAGTTCCATCGACACATTCATTTGGAGAGTGATCGATATTTTCTGAAATTGGTGATGAGTTTCAACAACAAAAAGCTTTTGTTTTGAAAGTGGATATTTTACTCGCGATCGGCAGGCATATGTGAGGAGTCGGTGAGGACCGGGACATGGGATTGATCATTATGAACATTCGGTAGGTTCATGTAAACTGGCAGATGTGTTTGTTTGTCATGCATGTGCATAGGTGGGAAGTAGCCCATGTAGGAAATTATCTCTGTGTTTGGGCATCACCTGTGAGGGACCTGTTTAGGTACGAGGGCGATCGGGAGGCGGCGCTCATAGAGGCCGCGTGTTAGAAAGCCGGGTTGTGGCTTTGGTAGTTATTTGTAACCATGTATTAAAATTCTAGGTTTAATATATGTTGTATTAAAATGTAAAACTCTTGAACCATGAGATATATTTGGTTGGGATATTTATATTGTAGTATTGATGCGAGGGCCCGAGTGTACATTATTTTACTGTGTTTGGACCTGTGTGGTCATTGTAATTGTTAGGACGAGTTTGTACCTTGGGTAGAGCTCCCGTGCAAAGGAGACTCTGCGGATTTTTATGGTGGTGTCGGGTTGCAGGCGTTCCACGAGTATTACACGTGGGTTGACCGGGTTGTCAGCGGACACCGAGTTGCTGGGCGTCACAGTGTTGATATGATAAAAATATCTGAGCAAAAAGGTCCATATTGACCCAACCCATATGCTATCACAATAGATCCCTATTTTTTCTCTATTTTTTCTTTTCACAAAAATCACATCGCGAGCCTTCTGTTCGAGCATAAGCCCATTTATAGATGGAAAAAAAGAATTTACAAAACATGGTGCAAGTCTACAAGAAACTTCACATCATTTGATGTGATTCACACAACTCTAATGTAAGCATCATCATCTTCAGTTCCAAGAGCTTCCAACTCATTGGATAGGATGTCTTTATCCCTACAAACCAAAGTTCATAGGTTTAGGCCCCAAAAAGAAAAAAACAGGTTGCTTCAATTATCTATGAATTCTTCCATATAATATTTCTTCAGTTGTAAATATATCATTACCACTTCCAAGAATTTTTAAAAGATAGTTTTACAGACATTCTGGAATGAGAAGAAAATGCCACGACTGTTTGTTTACGACGTGGGTGAGATACATAATACCATACCTTATCGTATCTTGGGGCGACCTGTTGCGGAGAAGTTTATAAGAACACCAATCCCTCAATTGGAGGTGTTCATATGCTTCTCCTCCAAATTTGGAGAGTGTCATAGCTTTCCAGTTTTCAAAAGATATACCAAGAGAGATATTAGCTAAGACTTCTAATCAAGAATTAATGAGATAAAAATGATCAATCCATATCCAAATTTAATTTTCATTGAAGGTTGAATCTTTAGAAATAGGAAAAAAGATTTGCAGATTACAAAAGAGAGAGAGAGAGAGAGTTACTTCAGAATGGAGCTTAGGGATTCATCATCTAAGCTTTGCATAAGTTTTCCTTCAATCTGTTGTTCTAATACCTCTTCTCCCAAATATTTGCTATTCTCCTTCCTTATAAAATGTGGGATAGGTGTATAAATGCGCTCGAGTTTTGTGTGTATGTCCTACTTTGCCCTTGAAGTTTTTTCCAGTCTCAAGATACCCTTAACATTTCCTACCTTTAAAAATTGTAATAGATGGACACATGCCCGTTAAAATCACTGTTAGCGGGATGGGCATGGGTGACTACGTAAGTAAACGTTAGGGGAATCTCGGGACCGAAAAAAAGTTCAAGGGCAAAGTGAGACATAAGTGCAAACCTCAAGGCATTTATGCACCTTATCCCTAAAATCATAAAGCTGAATAAGCTTACCTCAAAAAGGAAACACATGGCTCATTCACCTTAGAAAATATATTAATATGGAGAAGAAATATTTTACATACAAGTAATTAAACTCGAGAAACCTTAATCAATGCCATATGAAGTACCTCAAGCAATTTGACTCGCCGATTTGGGAAATGAGCATGTCTATCGATGGGCACGAAAAAGCAGTTACTCTGTTTGCAAGTATTAGCATATCCCACTTCATACTACATACACTGTTTCTCAAAGCATAAAAATCGATTTATTAATCCGGCTGAAGTTCTCCAATACAAGATGATACGAGAAATAATATTCACTTTGAGCAGAATGACCTGCGATTACAAAATCGATGCATGGGAGATTAAAAAAATTGGCGGCATGCAGATTGCCTTTAACTGCGTGAATGCGGAGTAGCTAAAATGTTAGTCCACTTTTAGTTCAATTCAAGAATGGTTGGCAATGCTTTAAGACAACCGGTCACATTCTGAACCTTATCGGACCTCGATCTCGATCATCTCAATTAGAATGATAGAATTGAATGAGTATAAAGCTTCTGCTAAAATAGAAGAACAATTAAGAAATAAAACCACCACCAGACAATTCACACTTTTGTATGTAAATTAAGTATATATAATAAAGAATCCCTTATTACGGCATTTAACACCAAGTTGCACCTTCTTGGTAAATATTTCCCTTGCATGATTGTTTGAACAAGTGATTGTAGATCTCCATGAATCACAAAAATTAACTCGATTCTTCCTTAGACATATGTCTCTCAAAAGATTAGTTAGATCTAGAACTTGGGATAATGGATGTAAGCTGAAAAAATATTCATAAGTTGTTACTAAAGTTGAAGTTACCAAATTCTAAGGAGCCAACATAAACTAAGGTGTAATTGCTCCACGTAGATTACACAGAAATAAAAAAATCAATTATGGACACTAATACAATTAGATCTACTCTTCATAGACAAACTTGGGATTTGTAATCCCAGGTAAGATCATCTCAGGATAAAATCTATATTGTACTTACCGGTTCTGAAGGCCAGAGGAACTTTACAACAATCTACAGCTTGCTTCACAATTGGACATCAAAACCATTTTAAATTTTGTTCTATTTTGCCTAGCTTTATAAGTCTCTCTTTATTACTGTTAGAAAATAAAGGCAGATAAAATAAGAACGAAAAAGACAGAAAACCAATATTTACGTGGAAAACCCAAATCAGGAAAAACCATGACTAGAGGAGCTATTAATCCACTATATCAAATAATGGTACAAAGGAGAAGAGAAGAAGGGGAGAAAGAAAAGTGAGCTTACAATGATCTCATATCTCACATACTGAAAACCCACAAACACAATATATATATATATATATATATATATATATATATATATATATATATATATATATATATATATATATATATATATATATATAGTTTGTGTATAAGCATGACCCACAAACATAGGCAAGAGATACGGCATAGCAGCAGTGCTTGCTTACTGACAAGCTAGAAAGAGGGCAAGTTTGAGGAAGTGGTTGCTTGTCGCAACAAGCGAGTGTTTGTCAAAAGAAGTCAAAAGGTGAGCGTCTTGTATGTTTACTAGCTTGTCACGACAAGTGTGCGCTTGCCGTGACACGTCTCTTGTTTTTAAGTTGCCTTTTTCTTTCATCTTTTGGCTCGAGGTCGGTCACCAACACTAATAATTACGGTAGCTTGACTTTAGCACTAGGAAAAACATAGTATTTGTTTTGTCTTAGTCTTACCATCCATTTCACCATGACCCACATTTGCTTCATGTTATTACTCATGTATAGCATCAATGGAAAAAATAAATTTTAATTTATATTGAAAGAAAATAAGTCTCTCGTGAGGCATTTTAAGTATTCAACCTCGAAGGACTTAAATATCTTTTCTTATGTATTTGATTCTATGAAAGAAAGAGAATTAAAAAATAAAAAAGATAAAAAATTACTGAATCCATTAGCGAGAACCAAAAAACTAAGCCTTACATATGATGTAGTGAAAATAATATGTTTAAAAGGCTTTAAACAAAGCATAACATAAGAAACATAAGCCATTATTTCTCAAAAAGAATAGACAAAGCAATACATGCCAAAGTTATTTATAAGATGGCTAGTTCAATAAACACAAAAGCTCTTACACTCAAGCTTTCCCATACGGAATAAACCCATTAATCTCAATCATAAATAGCCTACCGATCCTTGAATGCTGCTTTCGGTGAAGTTCTGTCTGAAAATGAAATGATATTCATCGAAAAAAAAAAAAAAAAGGTCCCTTCAACACTGTAGAGATTTACTTTTCTTGATTAATATAAAATACTTAAGTATGCTTTCTATAATTAAACCTCGATTATTCTTAAAGATAATTAAACCAAGTTGGCGATCTTCAATAAAAATAAGCCTTAAGCAAAATAAAGATAGAAAAAAAATAGTCATAAATATTGTTTCGTAACTATGATTCTTAGGCATAACATCATTGAAACATTCTAGGCTTCCTTAGTAGTTAATCAAACTTGAATCAAACAAAATATAATATTTCTATTTAGAAAAATCTTATTTATCAACATACTGTGTAAGGTAAGTTAATTAATAAAATAAAACATTTAAGCAATAATAAGTGACGCTACGAAATTCTTTACTTTGGAAAAAAAAAAAAAACCAAAGAATTTAACAAGTCTTACCATTTAACTTTGGAAACTCCTTCATAGTCTATTCATACTTGTGTTGTTGTCTTATATATGTCGGTCTTTTATCTTGTTCAAGAACTTGAAATAGGCATATCTCATGAGCGTGAAGTAGTAAAGTGCCAAAAAGCTCCGAGTCAATGATGAATCAAGAGACAATATTTTACTTAAACTACATATATCACATTTGCATCTCATCTCGAATGCATCTTTTTTACCACTAGGACCCGATGAAGGAACTCTCTAGATTCATCTTTATCTTGGACACCTTTTCAAAGAAGGCCCAGCGAGTCTGGATTTCCCTCGATAATATTGGAAGCATTAAAACAGCCAATTGAGTCTTTAAGAAGGAATTTTACGACAAGGTGTTATTTGATAGGTCACAGAGCGGCAGGCCATTTATTTGTGAAAGACTATCAAGAATTCCCCCTTGAAGCCGATTTTGTGATAGATAAAGAAAATCCAGCAATTTCAATTGACCAATCGTAGTAGGTATTTGTAAGGCCCGAGAAATTCCAATTTATGGAAAATGGGCAAAATCGTAATTTCGGTTACAAAATTTTAATTTCGGTTAAAAAATCCAGAATTTATTCACTAGATCTCGGATAATGGCCAGTTCCGCTGTTTGGAATCGTCTCGCGAGAAATCTAGCTAGCACGTCGAATTTAGTCAATTCCGGGAGACGGTCGGGTTAGCCGCGTTTTAGAGGCATCGCATTCGGTCTTGAGTAAAACGAGTTTCGATCTGCGACAAAAGTCACATATAACACGTACTCATATTGCCATAAGTGCATGAGTGAAAGTATGAAAATGGGCCAGTAGAGATAGTCTTAGGAATCCAGCGGGAAAGAAGGACATAATGGTCATTATAGGATTTGTTTTAAATGAGAATAATGCCAAAATAGTGTACAGTGCTTCTCTCCTACAATTAAAAGACCAAAAAAAACGTGAATTGAGGGTCCAGTAGCTGCAGAAGACGAAAATGGAGGTTTTAAGAGAGAGAAGGACCTCCTTCTCTCTAGAATCTGGAAACAAATCCGACCATGTTGAGATTAAGTGCGGAGCGAGAAGGAAAGAATTTGCTCTGCGAGTCTGCATGGACTCCGGTTTTGGGTGCAGGCAAACTTCCAGGAAGGTAGGGGTTCCTCCCTACTTGGGTTTTACACTTTATTTAAGTGTTTTACAATGTTTCGGTTGGTTTGAGGCCTTGAACGGCCATTTGATCGGTTCCAAAACTTGGACGGTGTGTAAATTTTAAATCCATTTGTGCCGTCATCCTTTGAGCCGCGAAGTTCTTCAGGTTGATTAATTGTGTAATTTGTGAAATAAATCATGTATTGATTGGAATGAGGTCGGAAATGGCCGTGAAACACGGGTTCACTAAGTGAACCGACGATTGGTGATTTTTCGGGAATAGTAACCGAGGGTTTCACTATTCTCGAGAATAGTGTTCACAAAATAATTTTTGTGAAATAATGTGTTTGGTTAGTATTGCATTCATCGAATTGCTCGTGTTTGATCGATAGCCCGCGTGAGCTAATTTTGATGTATGGAAATGTGAAGAATTAGATAACATGATTGTGTGATTTAGTTATGTGAATATATGCATGTTTATATATTTGCACATGATATGAACTATAATGGAATTGGCATCGCCATTCCATATGCTTCCAGGAGCACCCTAGGATGATAGGAGTGAGTGCATGGGGTGAGTACGAAAATGATTTCGGAGGGTTGTCTAAAACTAAAAATGATCGGAGGTGATCATTACTAAAGAAAAATATCAATCGTCGGAGGCGGCCTAATTGATACATCAGTTAGTCCATAATATGTCTGATCGTCGGAGGCGACCCAGTTAAATATATACATGGAGGTTGTCACAAAGTAAACATAATAATTCTCATCACCGGGAGGCTTGCAGCGAGTGTGGGGAGTCGATGAGGACTTCGGGTATGAGATGATGGAGTTAGACATTCAGTAGGATCATGCACATTTGCTTGAATGTGTGTTTATTTTAGGAGCATTGCATTGCACTTAGGTGGAGAGTAACACTTAGGAGTGAGTTCCTGCGAGGCATTAGCTCCTGCAATAGAGGGATATTATTTTTGGTACGGGGAGCGTGCGAGGGGCGACTCGTCTGGGTGAGTTTAGAAAGAAAGCGGATTGTGGCTTTAGGCTATGATGTATTACATGTATTAAATTGTTTTAATTTAATATGTTGTATAAAGTAAAATTTGAACTCTTGAACTATGGTTGGATAGTTGGATATATACATTGTTATAGTATTGGTTTATATGAGCCCAAGTGGCCGTTTAATCATAGACTCAAGTTATATTGATTGTTTGGGGATGTGTTTATGTGTTTTATTTGGGTAGAGCTCCTTGTACAAAGGAGATCACTGACAGGGAAATGCCTGCCGCCCCGACATTTACGAGTATTCCGCTGGTTGAAGGGTAGTCAACGGACCCCCGGGTTTTGGGGGCCACACCAGGACGTAGCTTAGGGGCATACGACACTAGGAGATCGGGTTTGGGTATCCACTCACCACTGGGTGGTTTGATGTAGATAGCTTCAGGTATATGAATACCTAGGGCTCGGTGGCCTGGGTTTCAGCCAGGTCTAAGAACATCACCACTTGGGGTGGTTCGATGTTAGGTTTAGGTATGAGATTACCTAGAAAGGCACGGACAAAACTAGACACGATGCATGTGTTTGTGTGTTTTGGTGTGTTTGATTTAAACTTGTGTGAATGTTCATGAATGGTATGCATACTATGTGATGTGTCAGAGATTGTTTATGTGCTTAGTGATTAGCACATAGGAAAACAAATGAAGTAAGTTAGAAAATTTTTCAGAGTTTGATAAAGGTGTAACCGAACAAGGAAGGCGGCCAAGAAATAAATTTAATAAATGATTTGAGTTATTGGATAATGAAATCAAATTTTAATAAATTTGAGGTTGAACATTAGGCTAGTGTTATATCAGGAGGTTGAGGAAATGACCATTTTCCGTAATTAAATGAAATATATATATATATATATATATATATGTATATAAGGTGGAGAAAAATTTTGAAAAAAAAAAGAAAGTAAAGAAAAATAAATTTTATAAATTTATTTGGTTTCATGTGTGAATAAAAATAATTTCTAAGGTTTTACAAGTTGTAAAATTGAAGAAATTGAGTAAAATAAATTTTATAAATTTATTTGAGTATTATAAAAAAAAAAAATAGATGTATATATTTTTATATTTTCCAGTGGTTGGAAATGTGAAAAAAAAAAAATTTTATGATGAGAAGAAATATTTTTCTAAAAGTTTTACTGTGTGTAAAGTTAAAGAAAAATGAAGAAAATAAATTTTCATAAATTTATTTGGGGTATACTGGAAAAAAATAATGTGTATACATATTTTAAGGTGTTTTTCCAACTGCTGGAAATAATTGGAAAAAAAAAATTGTGCAGTAAAAGAATGGGCTATCGCCATTTGAAGGGCATCAGACACAATACAAGTATTGTATCGTGACCAAACGCTTGAAAGACAAGGGTGTATTGCAATACACCTAGTGTATCAGGACCTCGTCAAGGGGTAAGAAAGGCGCTTTGTATCAATACAACTGCACGCACGCGCTGGTTCGCGGCCCGGCGTATCTGGTTGGTTTGATTGGGTAACCTCTTAGCATCCAATGTTGATCTGGTGATTCACTGAATCATTTGATATTGTTCAGAACTAATTATGGAATGACTGGTCAATAAAATTTTGCTAAACAAGAAAACAAATAATGAGGCTTGTATTTTTGAAAAGACAAAATAAAATTTCAAAAAATAAAATTCTTGTTGATAAAAATGTTTTAGATAATTGATTGCCTCAGACACCAGAATGTAAGGGCATGTGTATGTACACCGATCATGTGGTATGAATAAGATTCTGGCCGTGTTTGGAGCCGTAGAGATACCGTACAGATTGAACTGTCATTTAAACTGTAGATGGCTAGTCGAGGACGAGGACGTAGAGGGCGCCCAAGAGGTACCCCGGTCAAACACCACTGTTCGACGCAGCTTTTACGAGCGTAGGGTATTGCAATGGCCATATCGTATAGCTAGTATAGCATGTAGTCGTGGAGGTCCTAGTAACCTGTTTAGGCGATCATCCTCCCTGGGACATTCACAGGGAGGAGATCCGAATGGTGGTAGACCATTGGTTCATATAGATTGAGAATGTGTTAGAGGCTATGAAGATTACCTCTGACACTACCAGGATTAGACTAGTGGTGTTCTAGCCTAGAGAGCGAGGTACCTCAAATATGGTGGAAATGGGCAAGGACTCCTAGAGACCTTAGGAGGAGCCTTTGTATGTGAGCTCTCCCCAAGGATTAGGAAGTAGAATAGGATGATATGTCGCGGGTTGCGAAGCGAGATCTCGGGACTCTACCACAAAATGACCCGAGATTGGTGGACATGTTAGAGTTCGATGTCATCCAGGGGATGGATCGTCAGACGGCTACAAGGATTGTTAATACCAGAGCGTAGAGAAGTTACCGCCACACGCAGATCGGTACTGTGGTGGTATTTCAGGGACAAGATGATATTTTTCCTGCACAAGATAAGAGTCCAAGTGTTTGTGGACAAGAAGGTTGGCTAGCGAGCTCATTCCTAGAGGACGAGGAGAGACCAGCTTAGATCTACCCCTAGCAAGGTACGAATATGGATGTTTTTCCATATGAGCTACTCGGGATCAGCCTCCACAAAGGGCTGTGACTCAGGCCCAGTTACACCTTTGGTATTTCACCCATCTCTATGACTCAAGACAGATGGCACCAAAGCCTGAGTCAGAGGAACCCGCAGTCCAGCCTACGTGGAGCTACTGGACAAGGGATTTATTAGACCGAGCACTTCACCATGGGGCGCTCCGGTTCTATTTATAAAAAAAGAAGGACAAGACTCCTTCTGATCAGGCATTGATTATGTGCGCTTGAACAGGTTACGAATTAAGAATCTGCACTATCGCGAGGATTGATGATTTGTTTGATTAGTCGGGAGAGGAGCGCGAGTCTACCTAAGATGCACCTTCGTGACCGGTTACCATCACCGAGGGTTAGGGAGACAGATATCCCTAAGACAACGTTTAAGACGCGTTATGGGCACTTTGAGTTTATGGTGATGCCCTTTGGATTGACGAATGCGCTAGCAGCATTCATGGATCTCATGCATAGGGTGTTCCAACCCTATCTAGATCAGCTTTAGTCTTCGTGGATGACATTTGATATACTCTCGCAGCAGTGGGAGCATGAGTATCACTCTGGAGGATCAGGTTACGTTTGTTGAGAGACCATCACCGTATCACAAGTCTCGCAAGTGCGAGTTTTGGGCTTACTGAGGTGAGATTTTGGGACACAGGCCGATCAAGAGGCTACCGACCCGTAGAAGGTCGTGAGGCGCATGAGTTAGGAGGAGGTCAAGTCGCCTTCGAGATACGACTGGATTACTGGTATTACAGAGATTCATTGAGGATTTCTCCAGATAGCAAAGACTTATGACTATTAGCACCCGGAAGGAGGTCAAGTTTGAGCGGGATGACCGATGTAAGAGGGCATTCCAGGAGTCAAGAGGAGGACTTATCGCCTCCCATCTTCGAGAGTCCCATTGGGACAGGTACACAGCAGTATCAGGATGCCTCTCGAGGGCCTGATTGGAGCTGTGTTTGACAGTCCGAGAGGGCAGTAGCTATGGTTCTCACGCTGAAGAACTGAGGCACTAACCCACACACGATAATGGAGTCACACGTAGTCTTCGCCCCTCAAGATTCGCGCCCACTACTTATACCTACGAGGAGTCAGGCAAAGTGTACTGCACCACAAAAGTCGTGGCGGCATTTTCACGCAGCTGGACCTCAATATGAGGCAACGCAGATATTTGGAGTTCCTAGAGGATTATGACTTACTTTAATACCATCTTGGTAAGGGAAGTGCTGGTCATGCACTCGGCCAGTCACGAGAACGTTGGCTAGTATAGCTTCTAGAATGGAGGATGTGCTCGCAGCACTGGATGCGAAAAGGATAGCAAGAGGGAGGATCAACCTTCTAGTTCAAAGAAGAGTACAAGACTTCTCGCTTCACACGAGTTTCAAAGACTAAAAATGATCATGTGCAGGACGATCGCCTAGAGACAGGATCCCGCAGATCTTTGGGACAATGCGCCCCAAGAAGCCGTAGGGACAGAGAATATATTTCCGCCATCTCCACACCCTAGTACGGCCGAGAACCGCTTTTAGTTTTGGGTGTTATACAAGCACTTCCAAGAAGACAAATAAAGCCGTAGGGGCCTGAGTGTGGGCCGGTCGTGACAGATCGAGTCAAGGCAAAGGAAGCATGGTGAATCTTTAGGTGGTAGACATATTGGTTAAGGATGTTAGGCTTGACATGGACAGGAGTTGACAAACACCGGGTTGTTGGGCACTGGAACCTTAGTCGTTGTCATACCCGAACGCTCTTAGATCTGGGCTTAGAGGTTAAGGCCCTTAAAGAAGCCATGTATATAGATGTTCTTCCCCTAGGATGTAGAAGAGAGTGATATGATAGGTCGGGATTAAGAGGAGAGATCTCCAGACCTCGCTTCATGGTGGAACCCTAATCAGTGTCACACTATAATCACATCAGTGCAAATGTGTAACATCTAAAGGTCAGAGTCTGCAGCACTCCAGATGGCCATTCACCACTCAGAGTGTGGGTTGAGTTTGTCTTTAAGACTACGCCCAATACATTCATAGTTCAATTCTATAAACAGAAGAATAATTAGAGTGTGTTAGGCAAGGTGTATAAATGTGAATCCCTAAGGTGAGAATCCTCGGAGGTTGTGGTGTAGAGACCTGTGGAGATATCCCTAAATTTCGTGGTGAATGTAAGAGGCTCCAAGTGTAAGTCAAGAATTAAGTTAATCGAGATGAAACACATGGACATGGCTATCACGAGACTGTGAGCTGGAGGATAGGGAGTCTGAGCGACTCGAGATGAAAACACACCTGACATGGCACACGTAGACTAGAGTTTCCGCATGGAGTCAGAGCACTCAGATTTGACAAACCCTTGAAACTGACTGGTGCTATTGAGTCTATGTGTCTGATATGATGCTATCTGACATGGACTAGAAGAATTACATCCACGGATTGTCGCTGATTGTGACCTTGGGAAGGTCAACATACACTGCCAAGGTTTGTGTAGGATTACGAGTTGTATGGATTATATACAAAGGAGGACACGCCGCAGCACGGTCCCATCATATGTGCTGGGAGGAGAAATTGTTCTTATGAATTTTGGCCACAAATACACAGACATGAGTATACAGATGGCACCGTATGAGGCATTATGGGAGGCCAAGTAGGTCAACAAGAGGTTGGACCGATGGGCAGAGCCCATCACGCCCTGATCGGATTAGAGACACCTCCGTAATGTGAGCTGACATCGTAACGTTTCATTTCTTCGTAAGAGCCGCAAGCTGGTACATGTGCCACGTCGAATCTTTAGAGTTCGAGGTTCGGGGATCACGTCTTCAAGGTGATGCCTACAGACATGAGTGGTCAGGTTCGGTAAGCGAGTGAAGTTATCGCCGAGGTTCATCGGGCCCTTCAGATACTCTAGAGGATAGGTACTGTAGCTATCGCGGTTTTGACCGCCAACATCGTAAATCAATGGCGTGTTTCACGCCCATGCCCGGACCATACCCGCATCCGTTTCATGTGATCGGGGACAGATTGAGGCTGGGACACCGGCGGGACCTTTGAGAGGGACCGCAGCATTTTGCTGATACCAGATCAAAGTTTTACACGGAAGACCGTGAGGCTTAGTGAGAGCGTTAGCTACAAGACTATGGAGGATATCAACGCACAGCGCTGAGGACACATGCACACTATCCTCTTGTTTAGGGACAATGCGTATTTTAGTCGTTGAGATTTAAAATACCAATTACACGTATATGGCAGAGTGCACGCGCATATGCATGATGATTGTGATCGCCTGCATTTCGTGATCTAAATTTTTTAAGGAGGGGAGAATGTAAGACCCGAGAAATTTAATTTCTGGGAAAAGGACAAAATCGTAATTTCTGCTACAAAAATTTTAATTTCGCCAAAACCGAATTTATTAACTAGATCTCTGATGAAAAAATGATTTCACCGTTGAATTGTCTCACAACCAGCTAGCACGTCGAATTTCACACCCCGAGATACCGGAGTTGACATGCCGGGCATCGTTTTTTATACGCAGTATTTTCACTAATAAAAAGTCACATATAACACGATCATGTGCCAAGGTGGCATGGCAGAGAAAGTACGAAAATGGACGGCCGAGATAGTGCCGAATGTCAAAACTGAGAAAAGAAGGACATAATGGTCATTATAGGATTTGTTTTAATTGAGAATAATGCCAAAATAGTGTACATTTTCTATAATTGAAAAGACCAAAAAACGTGGAATTGAGGGTCCAAAGAGGTCGCTAGTAAGACGAAAATGGAGGTTTTAAGAGAGAGAAGACCTGGCTCCTTCAGAATCGACAACCGACTACATCGTAATTGGCCGTGAGCGAAGGAAAGTCGCTTCACGCAGAGGCTCATTTACGGACTGTTTTGAGATTTTTGACAAACTCCGGCAGGGTTCCTCCCATTTCTGGGTTTTACACTTTATTTAAGTGTTTTACAATGTTTCGTTGGTTCGAGCTCAACGATCAAGCATCATCCCAAAACTCGGGGACCGACTATTGGAAATTTTTGAAATCCATTTGTGCCGTCCATCACTGGCACTGCCGCGGTTGATTAATTGTGTAATTTCAGAATAAATCATATTGATTGAATGAGGCCGGAAATGGCCGAAACACGTGGTTCATTGAAAGAACCATCATTGGTGATTTTTCAGAATAGTAATCAGGGTTTCACTATTCTCGAGAATAGTGTTCACAAAATAATTTTTTGAAATAATGTGTTTATTGAGTAATTCAAATCGAATTGCTCATGTTTAATCATTAGCCCACGTGAGCTACTGATTGTAAGTGGAAATGTGAAATTACATAACATGATTGTGTGATTTGAATTATGTGAATATATGCATGTTTATATTTGGCACATGATATAGACTATAATGGAATTAGACATATCTCCATATGCACTAGAGTAATCTAGATGATAGGAGTGAGTGCATGAGGTGAGTCTAGAGAAAATGGTTTCGAGGGCTGTCTAAATTAAAATGATCAAGTGGTACCATACTAAAGAAATTGTCGGAGACGGCCTAATTGATATACATCGGAGGGTAGTCCATAAATAATATCAATCGTCGGAGACGGCCCAATTGATATATATACATCTGAGGGTTGTCCACAAAATAAACATGATAATTCTCATACGAGGCTTAGGCGAGTGTGAGGGAGTCGGTGAGGACTCGGGTTATGAGATGATCAGTTAGACATTCAAGTAGGATTATGCATTTGCTTGAATGTGTGTTTATTTTGGAGCACATTGCACTAGAAGCAGAGGAGTGGTTCACTTAGTGATTCCACTACTGAGCATTAGCTCACCCTGTCGAGGGATATTATTTTACAGGTACAGGGAGCGTGCGAGGGGACGACTCGTCCTAGAGACTGAGGTTTAGAAGAAAGCCGGATTGTGGCTTTAGGCTATGATGTATTACATGTATTAGAATTGTTTTAATTTTAATATATGTTGTATAAGAGTAAAATTTGAACTCTTGAACTATGGTTGGATAGTTGGATATATACATTGTTATGAGTATTGGTTTATGAGCCAAAGTGGCCGTTTTAATCATAGACTGTTATATTGGATTGTTTGGGACAGGTTTTATGCAGGTTTGTATTCGGGGTAAGAGCTCTGCAGAGACTCTGCCCGACAGGAAAAATGCTCGCCGCCTCGACATTCACGAGCATTCGCTGGCTGACGGCAGGTCAACGGACCCCCTGCTTTGGGCCACAGTATTGGTCTAATCAAATTAATTCTTGATAAGTTCAATGACACCAATTCTAAAAATCTAAGCATTTCCATCGTAACTCTCCAACCAATTACATTTCTTGAAAAATCAATGCTCTTGATGAGCCATAGTTGTTTGTACTCACCTTCCTCCATTTTTAACCACAATGTATTATCAACATAGGAATGTTGTGTGCTCGAATTGGAAACAAATTCGTCATATGCAATAACCGAACCCCTTCGATCCATGGCAAGTAAATTTTTTGAGTGATGATTTGGTGTATTTCATTCCCTTGAGTGATATTGTTGCTGCAGTGGTCCAACATTTTAAAATCTTCAACACAAAGATTTGTACGTATGCTACCATTGAATTCATTAGATCTTAGATTATAACAACCAAATTTTAGAAAGCTCAACTGGTCCATGTATTCTTTTCCCCGATTAATTTGTTTTTTCCCAAATCTACAAGATGCAAATCTCTGCAGTTCTGTAAGGATGAAGGCAATGCTCCATTTAAACTATTGTTACGTAAATGCAATGTTTGCATCTTATTTAACAAGCCAATAAAATTTCTAATTTTCCAAGAAAAATAATTATTTGCCAAATTAAGAACAATTAATTCTTTCCACTGCTTCCAACATTGGGGTAGTTCTCCTGACAATCTATTACTTGAGAGATCAAGATGGTACAAACACAAACTAGATTGATCACTAATCCCACATGATAAATAAATAGAGCCTCGAAAACATGTTGGCCGGGAGAGATCCAACCATTGGTATTGAAATTATTGTGTATGGAACCTTCCAAGAAGTTTGAATTCAAATCCATTCCCAAATTAGACTTTAGTATGTAGTTAAATCGGGCAAAGGGTCAAATGTGATTGTTGAAATACTAACCAATCACCCGGGATCGGAATCCTAAACCAATTGGGAAATGACACCTCAAATTTTTGCCAGAGATATCAAGTAGCTCCAAATGTTTTTGAATGTGAAGCCAATGAGGAAAACGTGGGCCTAATTTGCAAGAGGCCAACTTTATATAAATGGCTTCAAATAGGAACTCGTCAAGGCTTATGTCAATGTAAGGAGTTGAAAGATAAGTCCGCGCAATACATATAGAGACCAAAACGGGTGATTTTCTCGACACCATACCTTGCACCTAATTTGAAACGAATGTCCAACACTTCTAATTGATAGTTGTCCACGTGTAAAGTTCCATTTAGTTGATTGAATCCAATATTTAACTCACTGCAATAGAAAATCCATAAAGATTAGGAAATGATGTCCCTTTGAATTGATTATGAGATAATTCAAAAGCCTCAATAAGATAGAGTACTAGAAAATCTTTTTTCTAGTAGTCCTGAGATTGTTATAAGACAAATATTAATCTCCGTAAATTACATAAATCTCTCAGATTTATCTCTACCTTCAAATTGATTTTCAGAGAGTTCAAGAGATTCAAGAGAAACCATGTTTAAAAAAGCTTCCTGATTTGAACCATGAATGGGTTTCGAGAAAGATCCAACCTAACAAGCAGTATTGATTTTATTAAATAACTTGGGAATCTTTCACCTTCAAGTTGATTGGAAGATAGATCAAGATATGTCAGAGTAGTCATGTTTCCAAAAGCATCCGAAATTGAACCATTTAGATAATTATACGAGAGGTCAAGATGAACAAGGCTACTGGTACCGAATAAGTTGAACAACCATGGGTATATTAAAGAAGAAGTGAGACCATTCCGAGTGAGATCAAGATATGCAAGAGTAGTCATGTTTCCAAAAGCATTCGGAATTGAACCATTTAGATTATTAGAAGAGAGGTCAAGATAAACAAGGCTACTGGCACGAATAAGTTGAACAAATCCACGGTATATCAAGAAGAAGGAGACCATTCCTAGAGAGATCAAGGACAACAAGCGATTTAGAAGAATTATTGTGGGAAATAGATATTATGGGAAGCTGAGTATAGCTCAGGTGTAACTCAGTTAGGAAAGGCATTTTTTCTTGTGGCCAATGGATTGCTTTACTAAGATTAACCCAACTCAAGTCAAGCCATTTTTAACAAAGGAAGGCCAGCTACCAAGGTTCCTACAGCCGAAAAAGCTATTGCTCTAGGATCAAGGATTGCAAGTTGAAAGATTTTCGAGCTGAGGAGGAAGAATTCCCGCAAAATTGGGAAATATTTGGAGAGAATTATATTCTACACACAAATTTACAGAAATTTCATACAGATATACGCAGCATAATTAATTACCTTCAAACCGATTCCAACTGGTGTCTTAAATGCTTCAAATGTTGCAACTCGCGCAATGAAGGACCATCCTACCTCCCAAATAGTAGCGAAAGATCATGATGATCACGTGACCGTGTGGTTGTCACACCCATCTCTCTCCAATTACGCAACAATACCTTTTGTCTTCCATTCCCCCCATAAGCACTCCAATTCTAAATATCAAACCATACCCTCGTTTGGCTAGAAGGAGAGCTGATAACTCGGTCCCGAGGTGTGTACAAAGATATGTAATTAGGCGCATATGAGCACCAAGTGTCATTGTGGTATTTTTAGGAGTTGTTGTTCAGGATGAAATTGTGAAATCATAAATTTATGAACCCGGAATGTTGTACTAGAACAAGGGTAAAGTTGTAAATTTTCCAAAAAGGATATGAAAACCATAAGTTGAGAAGATGAGAGGCCATTATGAAAATAATAAAAGTGTTGTGCAATTGTTGAGAGATGGAGGACCAAATTTTAATTAGAGGAAACATGAAAATATAAAAAGGGGATGAGAAACAAACATCTCATTTTGTCTCACAAAAATTAGGGCTCCACGTTTTGAGAATAAGAATGGGAGAAGAAGAGAAGAAGAGGAAGAAGAAGAGGGAGAAGAGCAAATAAAGGTATGTTTTTGTATTGGAATTATGTGTATTTTGGATTTCTAGGGTTTTGGTATGGAGATTAGTTGCTCCTTTCCTAGGGTTTTGTGGAGAGATCACCCTAACCTTAGAATTTGTTGAAGTTATGTGGGAAAAACCCTAGTTGGTAAAAATAAAACATGGAATCCTCCTATTTATATGGTTTTGTAGGAATTAGTGGACCTTGGGTTGAGTTCTTAGGATTTTCACCTAGGGTTTGGTTATATGAAGTTCCAAACCACCAATACAAGTGTTATGGTGTTGTTTTGGATGAATTCCATGTTGGTTCTTGAGGTATTAGGGAATGGTGAAGTTGTATGAAGAAAAATGGTACCAAAAAGGGCAAAAATTAGCACCAAGTAAACCACGAGGTGGTACCAGTGATCAAACTCAAGTAAACCACGCAGGTACCCTGCACTCTCAAAACAGGTGGTACCTGGGTATCAAGATTATGGTACCGGTACCAACTTACGAATGTGTTCGTACCTATTACGTACCTTCCAAAATGCCCGCATTTTGCAATTTCGCATAGCCAAGCCCGACTCCGTACAACTGCTAGTATGGGAACCCTACTAAATTGACGGTTAAGAGAGTTCAAAGAGAGAGACGAAAACTCCCTACGAAAACGGATTGTATCTCGCCGCCGAGGCGGTTTCGAATCATCGAAAGTGTGGATAAATGCTGAAGCTAATAAAGGTGACTTGCATGTGAAGTACGTTAAGTTTACATTATACGCAGCGACACGTTTTCACTGTGATTCGTTGAGTGTGTAGGCTAAAAGCAAAGGCGGGAGTTGTGAGTCATGCTCAAGTGTTGGTGTGTTTCCAGCGTGAGTGTTCTAAACCTATTTTTCAAATACTAGTGTATTATTATAAACTGTTTTACACTGGTATTTAATGGTTTTGACTGTAAACCATATTTTAAAGCAAGTAAACAATGGTTTTGATTTAAACCATATGTGAAAGGCAAACAAGTAATGGTTTTGATGTATTCAACCATACTTTTTTTTTAAAAAAAAAGCAAGCAATGGTTTTGAGTTGTAAAACCATATTTCAAAGAGCAAGCAACCAAGCAAACAAAAGTATATTTTATAAAACATGCCTAACAAAAATCCCTAGTTTTAAGCAAGCATACCGGCCAGAGGTATTCCGTACGTGCGCAGTGGTGTTAGGACATCATTTCATGCATTTTAGATTTGCCTAGTCGGCAAACTTAGTTCATGCATCATGGCATTTAAAGGAGACCGTGGCACGTACTGGAGTATATAGGGTTAGAGCTCTAGCTAGATTATGGTGACCTAGACCAAGGTCATTCCACCATATTTACCAGAAAAGGTGAAAGAGCCAAGGCCCTTCCACGTAGGTGATGCGGACCCAAGTCCTTCCACCGGCACGGTTGAAGCCCAGGCTCCCGTGTTTACTAGGGTACAGGAAGCAAGAAAGGCCTCCAGTGGTTGATCTTGATTTATAAGCATTTTCCATACAGTTTTGAAATCAACCACTAGTGCACGGTCGAGCCCAGGCTCCCGTGTTTATGAACATTTTTATAAACTTTTAAAGCAAGCGGTCGAAGCCCAGGCTCCCGTGTTTACGAAAAGTTTTATAAACTTTTAAAGCAAGCAAAAAGTTATGAAAAGTTTTGGAAACTTTTAAAGCAAAGCAAAGCAAGCAAGCAAGTATGAAAAGTTTTAGAAACTTTTAAAGCAAAGCAAGCAAGGTTTCTGGAAAATGTCTTAAAAAGGATAGCTTTACAGTTTTGAGATATTTTCAGAAAAAACAAACATTTTATAAAGCATACAATCACTGAGCTCGTTTAGCTCATTATTTTGCTATTTTAAAACTATTTTCCAGATCTGAATACCTTGGGAATATTCGAGCATAATAGGATTCTCCTGACTTTAGTATCAGTGAAATATTAATAATCTTTTGTAAGGAAATACTTTGAAATTGTATAGTGGAGTATATGTATGTACATAAGGTAGCTTTGTGAAAATGTGTTGAGCTTGAGGCTCTTTTGGAAGAACGTTGCTGGTTGCCATATTTGGAAAAGTGTAAATTGTGTAAACAGGATTTGGAACATGTCCTTGATGCAGCTGATATGCTACCGAGATTTTACCAAATCATAAGTTGAAAAAGGGAAAAAAATTTCTCTGAGTGTTAAGCAAATGACACGGCTTCACTTCCGCGAGGAATTTACAGTCGTTAGAGTAATGGTTGGGATTTACGTGAGGTGGTCGAGCTTTGTCGCTGCGGAGGGCTAGGGTGTGTCGGTTGTGAGCCGAAAACCGGGGTCAGATTGCGGCAGGCTGAATACTGGAAGTGGATGTCGAGTGGCAGACACCACTCAGAAAATGAATGAGTCTCCTTTGTACGGGGAGCTCTACCCAAATACAAAACTTGTCCCAAATAGTTAAATATGACCACACATGGTCCATATATAATTAAAATGAGTAAAAATGGCCACTTGGGCCCCTGCATCAATACTCACAAGATGTACCAACCAATTATATTACATGGTTCAAGAGTTTTTTTTTTTACATTACTCTTAATTCAACATATATTAAAAGTTAAAGTTTTAATACATGTTTTCACAAAAATCAATACCAAAGCCTGGCAGAGCTTTCTTCTAAACGACCTGCAATGAGTGCCTTCCCGATCTCTCCTATACGAAATTGTGACCCCTCGGCAGGGTGAGCAAAGAAGCCCGATTAGAGATAATTTCCTACATGGGTTACTCCCCACCCTAAGTGCACATGTCATGGCAGCAATCACATTCAAGCAATTTTGTGAGACTTTCAGAATGTCTACATGCCCAAAACCCATGTTTCGAGTCCTCACCCAGGCTCCTACAGCACATGCCTAAGCCAATATGCAAGTAAAAATGTCTAGTTTTTCACAACAAAAGCTTTTTGTTCTTGAAACTTACTCACCAGTTTCGGTAAAAGTATTGGACTACCCTCCCAGAAATGAATTTACGGATAACTCTCCGAAACAGTCATGGTCCTCATCCGAAGTGATCTGTTGGACGTTCCTCCAAACATTTTCATTTTTTTTGTTTCCTTTCATGTCATGCACTCACTCCTAATATTCTAGGGTGCCCCAGTGCATATGAAATGCATGATGCCTGTAAGACTCGAGAAATTCCAATTTCTGGAAAAAGAGTAAAATCGTAATTTCGGTAAAAATTCCTAAATTTATTCTCTAGATCTCGGATGGCAAAACAGATTTCACCGTTGGAATCGTCTTGCGAAAATCTAGCTACCATGTAGAATTTCGGTTCGAATTCAAGGCAGTGAATTTACCGTTTTCGAACATCGAGTTTCGGGTGCGAATGACTTGAGATGTGACAAAGTCATATAAGCATGTACACATGTTATACATATTTGCATGAGTAGAGAGATGATGGAAATGGACGGTCGGGATGTTTGTCAAAAATCAAAAGCTTGAGGACATAGTTGGCATTTTGGAATTTGATTAAATGACACTAAAGACAATACAGTGCATAGTGTCGTCTCTTACAAATGAAAAAGGGGAGAAAACGTGAAAAAAAAGGGAGGGGGATGCAGTAGTCGATTTTCATGTTGTTAGTGAGAGAATATCCCACTTCTCTCTAGATTTGTAGGAGATCAGTAGTCGAAATCCTTCCCGGGCGAAGGAGAAAATGCTATACAGCGGAGGCCTTAGCGTGGACTCCGGTTTTAGGGAGTTTCATCAAACTCCGAGAGGTAGGGGTTTTATCCTACTTGGGTTTTACACTTTGTTTAAGTGCTATATAATGTTTCGGTTGGTATGAGGCCTTGAACGACCGTTTGATCGGATCCCCCAGGCTTGGGACAAGTTATTGAATTTTAGGGAGCCATGGAACGGCCAGAGTAACAGTTTATGGGCTGTTTGGGTTGTTAATTATGAAATTTGTGAAATAAATCTTGTGTTGGTTTGTATGAGGCCGGAAATGGCCGTGAAATTCGGGTTCACAAAGTGAACCGATAATTGGTGAATTGCCGGGAACAATAACCCGAGGGTTTTACTATTCCTGAGAATAGTGTTTAAAAAATGATTTTGCCGAAGAATAATGTGAGCCTGGTTGGTGAGTAATTCAAGTCGAATTGCTCGTGTTTGATAATTAGCCCAAGTGAGCTAATTTTGGTGTAATTGGAAATTACATGACATGTTTGTGTGATTTAAATTATGTGAATATATGCATTATTATATATTTACATGTGTTATATAATTGAATTGGAATTGGCATCATGCATTCCAGATGCACTGGGGCACCCTAGAACAATAGGAGTGAGTGCATGAGGTGGTTCTTGAGAGAATGGTTTCGGAGGGTTGACTAAATAATAATTATCGGAGGGTGAGATCCATATAAAATATCAGCGGAATTCGAATTCGGCCCGATTGATATACGCCAGGGTAGTCCACTAAATATAACATCGGAGTCGATCCACTACTTATATCGGAGGGTAGTCCACAAATAAAAACAAATATCTTTGTTGAAAATAATGTTTCTCATACGTGGCTTAGGCAAGTGTGAGGGAGTCGGTGAGGACTCGGGGTATGAGTTGATCAATTAGACATTCAAGTAGGATCATGCATTTGCTTGAATGTGTGTTTACTTTGGAGCATTGCATATGCACTTAGGTGGAGAGTAGCCCATTTAGGGTGATTATTTCACTCGGCGTCGTTCATGCTGTCGAGGAACATTTTTTCAGTGCGGGGCGCTGGGAGGCGACTTCTTCTTAGAACCGATTTAGAAGAAAACTTGGGTTGGCTTTGGTATTATGATGTATGACATGTATTAGAATTCTAAGAATTTTAATATATGTTTGTATAGAGTATTTTCCTAACTCTTAGCTATTGTATCGTTGGGATATATTGGTTGAGTGATGATACGGGGCCCCCAGTGGCCGTTATTTATCTAGTTTTTGGGCCTGTGGTTGTTGGATGTGTTGGGACGGGTTATGTAAGGGTAGAGCTCTCCGGTACAAAGGAGACTGCGCCGATTTTTCGTGAGATGTGGTCACCGGCATTCCACGGCGTTTCAGCGGACGGCAGTGGTCGACGGACCTCCCGTTTGGGCGTCGCAATGCCAATTACAGCACATTCATCTTTAATATGTTCACATGCATATATATTAACGTAATTAAATCACATAAAACATGTTATACCAAATTCGCGTCAATTCTGTAAAAATTAAATTTCCTTTGGAGGCTAATTATAGCAATGATTCATTTTGGGCCTTCCAGCCCAACGCATTTCACATCCGTGTCACTATTCACATGTACAATGAAAGCGCAAGGTTCTTGTGTGACCATGTGAAATAGGAATTTTCTGGAGTGGTTTAAAACTTTTGAGGCAGGGTTCTGGCTCATAGTCTTAAAACATTCCTAACCATTTATGGCTCTTGGCAAGATTAACATAAGTAGGGAAGGTGCATACCTCTTAGAGTTGTCGAAGCTGCCAGAATCGGTACCAGCAGTAGCCCTAGCTGCGTAGAAGCGACTTTCTTACTTCTTTCGAAATCGAGAAGCCAGACGGTCTGAATGGCCAGAAATGCAGAGAGAAGTGCCTCTCTCTCTGCAGAAAATAAAGCAGTAAAACATCTGCTATAAGCCTCTTTGCGCGATTTTGGTCTTCAAAATGGAGAAGATGACACTGTTCATCTTTTTGTCTTTTTCCTCATTAACAATTTTAATAATTCCCATCATGTCCCATTTTAAGCTGTTTTGCGGCTTAATCTAAGTCGTGCATTCTATCATCTACCCAATCTTCGCAGCGTAATGTCGCGTAGTGCATATAGTAGGTGACTTTGTCACATCACATGTCTCTCAAACCCTTTTCTTATTGAGCACTTTCGTTGCCTCAAAAAACGTGAAGTGCATTTGTCTGAATTCAGCGAATTGACGTGGTAGCTAGATTTCGCGAGAGGATTCCAACGGTGAAATATGTTTCATCATCCGAGATCTAGAAAAATTTTGGATTTTTACAGAAATGACCATTCTACCATTTTTCCTAAAATTGGAATTTTCTCGGGTCTTACATCAACTTCCCTTTCCCTCTCTATGCACCCAACTTCAGCATGATCACCCACCCTCCAACAGGCTATGAAACAGATCAAAAGCAGAGGAAAGGCAATCAAATGTTGAAAGGACCTTCCACTCATCTTCTAACACAAACCAGCAAGTTTACTATAGAATTAATTGCAAGTTCTGGTTTTTTATTTCTGAGCAAACCTGCAGGCATTAACCTATATATCATTCCCACCAACAAGTCAAGCATGGATGATGGACCCAAGAAAAGAAACCTAACCTTGTGAATGTCTTACACTAATGTGTACCTAATCATTATTTCAGGTTTATTAATGTACCTGTTTTTTTTTTTTTTTTTTTTTTTATTTTTAGAGAAAACGTAATGTTTGAAATCCCTTTTAAAAAATAAATAATGAATATACATTTTATATTATAAGTTTGCTCCTTTTTTTCTTTTCTTTTATTTATTTTACAAGTTAGGATTCATCTTTGTACATGCGTCACTCTTCTTTTGTAATTTTTTACCTTTTATAGAAATTATTCTAAATGAATAATAAGTTTTCTAATGATATAATAATAAATTTTGTTAATAATGATTTAATAAGAAGTAGATAATTATATATTTTTTTTTATTAAAGAAAAAAGTTATAAAATATGAATAATACTTTACTAAATCCATAAATTTTACTAAATAAAATTATATTAGAGAATTTTTTCAAAATGTAATTTATTTGTTAAAGTTTTATAACATTATTATTTATTTTTAACAAAAATAAAACTTAATAACCATTTAAATTTTGAAATTATAGAAATTATTAGAATGCTAATTTTTATAATCTTACCTAAAATTTGGGCTACACATACCTGGTTATCTTTTATTTGAAATTTCATGAAAGCATACCTGTCTCTTTTATTCTTATCACTTTTTTGGTCACTCACTTTTCTTTTAACATAATGTAAAGAAACCATTTCACCTAATTTTAAACTAATAAGGGTTAAGTATATTTAGATAAATGAGTAAAATTTATCCAATTTGTATCTAACATAAAGAAGAAAAGAAAAAAAATTAAATAACAAAAAATGAGTAAAAAGGGCACTTTTGGAATAAAGAATGAGTAATTTAAGAATACATGGGGTTACTTTTCCATACGGCACATGTAATGAAAGGTAGAGTAGTGAATAAGGGGGTTCTGGTGTCAATAGATTTAGGGAGACAAATAAAAGATCTCAAAGTAAAAATTTTACTTGTTACTTGTTACTATTATTATAACAACTTAATTTTTTTTAGAGTTAAACATTTTAGTTATAATGTAGTAATTATTCTTACTAAGAATCGAACCCAGGACCCTTTCCCTTTTCATACCCTATCTTTTTGAAATATTGTACGCTCTACTACATGAGCCATGTATAATGGACTACTACTTCATTTAATTATAATAATAACCAAAAACATTGTGTCAAGGCTTTTTAAAATTTCTACTATATTTATATCTAATAAGTTTTTGTAATATCATCATTATTATTCATCTTTTGAAATAAAAATGTGTATGGAAGTAGAAGTCTTCTAAGATTTTAATGCTCTTCAAGTTTCCAAGTCTTTTTAATAATTTTTTTTCCATACCAACCTATCAACATAACTTGCAAGGAGGGCAATTGACTTTGAATATTTATTTTGTGTTCTACATAATGTCAAATTCTACCAACTTAACTTTCATTATGTCTCTTTAAGACAATTGACTTTAAGTCATTTTTGTATTTTACCCAAATTAAGGCTATTGTCTTAGCAAGATTATAATGATTGATTATGAATATATATTTTATTAATTTTGAATTTGTACTTTAAAATTTTTACTACAACTAAGACTAATTAAGCATTTTTAAAATTTATATCTAAGAAGCTTCTTAGATAATATCATCTCAGTTTCCAAGTCTTTTTCAGAACTTTTTTCCACACTAATTCCTATCAACATAACTTGTATGCAAGGCAATTGACTTGGAGCTAGTCTTTATTTGTATTTTACCTCAAGTCTATCTAAAACAATTGATTATCATTATAGATTTATTAATTTTATATCATTATTTATTTATTAATGTTGTATCTGTGTGATGGATGGTATTTATTATGTGTGTTATTTGATAAGAAATTAATATAATGTCTCTTGGAGTCAAGTCATCCACGTTATTGGACCCATGTTGAGAAGATACCGTTGGCTAGCATAAATATGGACTTCGAAAAATTCAATGCAATGATTATTGAGGTATAGTCATCCATCATACTGGACTCATATATAATTATATATATAGAGAATTTTCTTTCAGCTTGTATGAATATCTAATGGAGTCAAGTCGCATAAATATTTTTTTTTCTTTTTTTTTTTATTGATGAGTCAAGTTGCATAAATATAGACTCCAAAAAATTCTAATGTAATGTTTGTTAGTGTTAAGTTATTCAACATATTGAACTATCTTGAGATGTTGCTTTTAGCTTGCATAAATATATATTGGTGCACGCAATCATGCAAGTTAGAGAAAATTACTTTGAATTTATATATACCAAAAAAATTCCTTACCTATTTCTATCAATGATATATTCTATAAATTAAATATAATTTGAACTTTGTATAAGCATTTTTATTATTTATTATGATTGATATAAGAAATAACAAAAAAAAGATAAATTACTATGATATTTTAGCCTTAATTAACAAGTCGATCTTGTAGCTACTGAGAAGCACAGGGTCGGGTGACTGGCCAAATCGACTACTTGAAGGCTCGTGGATATCGGATGACCATATCTGCACTATGTGTCCCATTCTAGGGATCCACAAACTTAACAACTAAATGGTCACTTCGAGGCCTTTTATCCATTTTCATTTAAAACATGCAAGATTATAATTAAAAACAACTCATAAGGGTTTAATTACAACTCTCTTGCATAATAAAATACATGGCAAAACTAGCTTGCACATAAAGTTTACAAAAGGATTTTTGTGAAGCCACAATCCGATTTTCTTTACAATTGTGGCTTCGAGTGAGCGCCGTCCACCGGTGTACTTGTGACCCCCTAAATCCCATGGGTTATTTTTTTTTTTTTTGACTCTTTGGATAAGTCATCGCGTCGAGAATCTGTTGCGGCCAATTCACCACATCGCAGCGCCGCGTCCTTGTCTGTGTGGCGCCTGGAGCCTTGTCGTATTCGAGCCTAAGGCGTTGTCGCTGCGCGCCCAAGCCTTATCATGCCAACTCTGTCGTGACCCGGTTGTGCCATGTCGCACCACGACCTCCATGTCTCGACCAGGCTTTGGTCACGACCTAGAATGCTCGAGGAGTCACGACATAGGAACCTCTGTCGTTGTCGAATGCATAAGCGAGAGGGTCTATCGTGACAAAAATTCCTTGTTGCAGTCACGACTCAGTCGTGTGCGCATCCCGGTCGCGCACATACTGTCGTGCGCTCCGGCTGCATCGTGGGCGACATAAGTCTATCGTGGGCGCGAGGCGCCTGCATCGTAGCGTCTTTGTCGCGTCGTGCATGCCCTAAGTGCATCGCGGCGCATGGCGCCGCTGCGCCCGGCCTTGTCGGTATTGGGATAGAACTTTCTATTGTGGCCAGCTCTGTCGCGACCTAAAAAAATCCTTTGTTGCGACAAAAATTCTCCCTACCTTGGCCAACTCTATTGTGACATAGAATTTACTCACATGTGACATAATTTCTCTTGCCTTGCGGCTTTATCGCAACTGAAATCCTCTGTCATAGCGGAAAATCTTCTCGGCGACGACTATGTCACGACATAAGATGCCTTGTCGCAACACAAAACCTCTCCATTTGGCCACACTCTGTCACGACATAAAAACATTCCGTCGCGACAAAAAACTCTTGGCCTAGCCAACTCTGTCGCGACCTAAAAGTATTATGTCGCAACAAGAGACCCTTTGGTGTAGCGAACTCTATCCCCTTTGACATGAAACCTTTCCCCCATCATAACCTGACCCATGAGATTCTATCGACCTTCTGAATCTTTGTGACACGAAATCTCTTATCCTTGACCCAGCTCTGTACTTGACCGACCTCTTGCCTTAGCCGTCTCTATCGGGATGGGGAATATGCGACATTTTCACGACGAAAACAAAATCTTGTCGCGGCAAGTAGGAATTTTGTTGCGATAGAAAAACTAAAAACAACTGTAGGCGGCACCGCTGCGGCACGGGAACCATGTCGTGACACGAGCGCCATGTCGCATTTTATAGCACCATGTCGCGACACGAGCTAAAGCCTTATAAGTGATAGAAAACCTCTGTAACTTCGCGAAGCGGTGACAGCAATGAAATTTGAAATCAAGGTCCCATTGACAACCCGTCAACTGCTGCCAGGAATTCTGTGGTTTCGGGTGACCCGATACCACTGCTTGTGTCCATTATCGGGATCATATTTTCTAAAAATCGGGTAGAGTCTCCTTTTGTTGGGGGCTACCCTTGACATCTAACTGTATAACAATATAATCACTAACCCATCGAGTCCTCAGCGAAGTAGTATTGACCACACAGGGGTCGATACATCAAAATATCCCAATATACATCCCTTTACTCGGACTCATTCATTCATTTTAAATCTAAAATATATGAAAATAAAACGACCAATTACAATGCAGTAAGAGTCGAATGCTGACCCTCTTACCATAATTATATACCTGACTATTTAGACAATAGTCCCAAAAGAATTTAGTTACAATTCTTTTATACAAAATATTTTTACAAAGATGTTACTCAAAGGTAATATCAAGGCCACACATCGGCCTTATTCATAATCATGGCCTTGTCAGAGCGTCGTCTCCCTGTACACCCCATGTACCTGAAAGGGGGTCCCACAATAAGGTGAGCAATGCCCAATAGAAAAATTCTCCTATAAAGACCTCTGCACCTAAAATGCACATGCGATAAATGACCATGAAAGCGTCGATCACATTCCATATAAATGTCACGATCCTATATGGAATATCACGTATCATGCATGAGATGAGACTCCTCATGCCAACAACCTGAGTCCTGACCGACTCCCTTACTGCAATGCCAAATTGAAAACCCGAGTCATTGGTGTTCTGATGACTTAAAGCGTAGACTGACCCTTCAATATTCACTTGAATTTTTTTATCAAATCCTGTGTGTTGTTCATGGGCCACGTGTGACACCCCAAAACCCGGGGGTCCCATTGACTACCGTCAACTTGCGGAAACCTGTGTGTCTCATGTCATGAGACCCATACATGATAAAATGGCCCAATGGGCCAAAATATTCATACTCGTCCATGCGTTTTACAGACCATACATTTCTATAGATCTAGGTTATTACATCACTTCTAATACAAAGCATATATTAAAACTAGGTCGTTTCTAATACAAACAGAATCAAGGCCATAGTGCGGCCGCGTCATAATCCCGGCCTCTAGGAGGCGTCCATGCGCTATACACATCACATTGCACAGAAAAGGGTCCCGCGGCGAGGTGATCGCGCCAGTAGAGATAAATCCTGAAATTTTGGCTTCCTACCTAGGTGCACATGCAAATGATCATTTCCACGATCAAAACCACAACCAATCCATGCATACATGTTATCCTATCATGGAAAAATCTACATGCATGTATGGGCGATCTTTGTGCATGGCCAATCTGGGTCGACCTCCGACCCCACCTACTTGAAGTGCGATGGGAAATCGGTCTTGAGTCAGATTCCGACTCCCGCATCTCACAACTACGTAGTCTATGTGATATTTATTTAATGAGTTCGTGTCTTTTAGACCTTGAACTTTTAGGGGTCTGCGCGGGTCTCTTACACCCTCACGACATTTTCGGGCTTTCAGGAATTAGATCTGTTGTCTGCCCGGGTTTTGGGTTTTTCACACGAGGGGGTATCTATCCCTACTTTTCACGCCCCGGAGCACATTTCATTTCCATTTCGTTTAACACTATGGAACTGTTGACTTCGTCCCGTTCCCAGCCCACACGATTCAACACCGTCACGATTGCCAAATCGGTACCATGTACACACTCTCATGTAATGTGGTGTTACCGCACACCAATCTGTCTGATTTGTGCCATTACTTTTTCGAACCCATGACCAATGTATAGAAAACCTCTACATGGACATTCTACACCGTACACTATGTGTGCTATGAACACTCATGTCTAATGCACACAACATTTCCTTATATTTAACATACATGCGGTCATGTTAATATTCCGCATATTCAAATCGTACATCACATAAGCATACCTTAACCATATTGGTTCCATAGAAATTATGCATAGCATTCATTCAAGTAATAACAAGCCAACTTTGATTTCGATTATTTAAAACCAAAACAGCACATGCAATGACATGCAATAAGCATAGTTCGAAAATTCCTGCATTCCGTAATAACAAATGACTTTGATTTTGATGTTAAAACGAAAGCGACGCGTCACGATGACATGCAATAAGCATATTAGTTCCGAGAAATTTACGTATTCAAGAAGTAATAACAAGCCAACTTTGATTTTCGAATGTTAAAACCCAGGAAAAATAGCACATCGGTATTTTGTCTGACTCGCATATTAGTTCGAAAATTACTGGCATTCAAGTAATACTTGAATGACTTTGATTTTAGGTGTTAAAACCCAACGACACATGCAATGACATTGTAACATATTAGTTCGAAGATTACGCATTCAAGTAATAACAAGCCAACTTTGATTTTCAGGTGTTAAAACCAGAGAGAAAAAGCGGCACATGCAATGACATCTGATAAGCATATTAGTTCAGAAAATTACGCGTTAAGTAACAAGCTGACTTTGATTTTCGAGTGTTAAAACTGAGAAAAAGCGACACATGCAATGACATGCAATAAGCATATTGGTTCAGAGAATTCTACATGTTAATATTCTGGAGTGCATATAGGTTGGAAAAAGTGCGATTTACAAGGACGAAAAAAACCGGAGTCTAACATCAAGGTTTACATAGAAGCGTTCTTATGTATATTATATATTTCATGTAATCGAAGCTCCAAGAAACCGGTAGCCACAATCAGCTCCGGGTCTGCTTCATTGCGGAACAACTTCTGGACCGGAAAGCGGGTCTACCAATAATAGTATGCATGAAAATGTTATGGAATGAAGCCCATTGCTATAATTTGCTTTTCATGGACATTTCATGACTTGTAAATAAGGAAGTAGCGAGGAAGATACCAATTTCTGCGCATGTTCTTCGTTCAACAATAACATGTAAACTCAACCCAAATGCCATTTTCCTTGGCCCCGAACAAAATAACCAAGGAGGAAAGATCCTCACCTCTTGAAGTGTGTAGGATGGTTCTTGATCCACGAATCTGAAACAAATGAGGAAAAAGCTTCTTCCTCCCTTTCTTCTTTCTTTCTTTCTTCTTGTTTCTTTTCTTCCTTTTTCTTTCTTTTCTTTCTTTCTTTCTTTCTCTCTCTTTTCTTTCTTCTCTGCCTGCAGGGTGTTTACTATCTCTCCTCAAAGCTACCAAGTTGAGGACTTGACCTAAGAGCCACCTAACACATCCATTGTTAAACTACTTGGTCAACTCGAGACCAAGTGTTCTCCATTTTCACAACTTCAGCCACTTTCATTGCTTTCGTACATGAGGGTGGCTTGACATTGTCATGATCTAAGGGCATGACAACAGCCACCCATGTGCCAAGTGTATAAATACAAAGTGCCACATGGCACCCCATGATTAGCCCGTTAGTCTTGAAATGCGTGCAAGCCCAGACGGAGTCTCGGAATTGACCTTGATTCGTTTGGTTCGACTAGATTTCGAGAGATGATTAGCAGGCGTGATCAGTTCGTCATCCGAGGTCTAGAAAGATCTAGGGTTTTTATGCGTACCGTGCAAAACAGAATTACCCGATTCGCTCTCATTTTGAGAAGGAAAAAAAAAAAAATTCGAGTTTCCATGATTTCCCCCTTAAAAAGAATTTCGTCGAAATTCACACGCCTATACAAACAATCAACCACATGCATATGCAACAGGTCATTTAAAACATTAATGACTAGAAACCTCCCCTTCAAACAAGAAGGGATAGTTAGGCGGCGTCTTTGGTGTCCTCGCTCAATATGTCGCCTCCTCGAGCTCTCAGTCTTTGCCATAACACCTTCGCGGCCTGCGGTCTTGCCACGCAAAACACACGCTCGGCTATCCATGATCGCCTTTTGGTCCCTCCTCGGGGTCCATGACATCAACAACAGCTCTCCCCAAATGCTATATGAGTTGGATGCGGGTGTGCCAGGAGCATAGAGGCGTGAAACACTTCATGGGCAGCTTGACAAGCTTGGGGTGGCCGCGCCCGGCCAGATGTCTGTAGCGCCCACCCTACAGAATTACTCGAAGGGTCTAATGTACCTCGACGACTTTCCTCGTTTAAGATGATCACTCCTCTCTTAGGCATCACCTTCAAAGAAGACATTATCACCCACTGAACTCTAGAGGTCGTCGTCGTATATCAAGTAACTCTTTTGTCGGCTGCGAGGCGGTAAGGAGGCGCTTGGATCATACCACGCCTTCTCGGGGTGTCTCTAATCAAATACGGACCCCCGGTGATGGAGCTCTCTCCACCTGTCCAACATATCGGTGATCATTGTGGCCTCCGTAGAGGCCTCATGGGGTGCCATCTGAATACTCGCTTGATAAGCTGTTGTGTGAACTCTACCAAGGGCAAAGTGCCATCCCGGCTACCCTTGAGATCAGGCATGCTCATGACATGTCCTCAAAATCTGAATGATGAAACCACGATTGACCTGTCCGTCACGAGGATGGCGGTACTCACTTCGAAAGTTGTGTCCCCATGCGCCGGAAACTCTTCGGGCGGAAATGTAGGGATCCGTCCGATACTATGAAGCTGGAACTCCATGCGTCGTCTTATCTCAGTATATACAGCACATAATTCCTCGATTGTGAAGGTCATTCGCATGGCAGAAAATGTGCGACTTGGTGAGTCGGTCCACCCATAACCCATATCGCATCATGCTTCGCGATGTCGTGGCCAAGTAGTCACAGTCCGTTATGATGTGCTCCCCACTTCCCTCTGCTATCTCCGATGGGTGGAGTAGCCTGCGTATTCTGGTGCTTTCGACCTTGACCTGTTGGCACGTAAGACACCGTCGGACAAAATCCCCGACATGCCTCTTCATCCCGCTCCAGTAATACTAGCGACGAAGGTCATGATACATCTTCGTCTTACTGGATGCAATGAATCGGGAAGCGATGGAACTGCGGATCTCCTCCTCCATCCGTCGGCGAGGACCTGACCCGTCCACACGCCCGGACACTACCATACGTGTGGATGGCCCGATATGCGTCCATTTGTACTAAGCGTACTTTCGGCCCACGATGGATACTAGTTGCGTCACACTTTTTAAGGACTCTATCACTCTGCTTAGTAGAGCGTAGCCATCATACTTCAGGTACCTTGAGCACGCTCCTTAAATCGCGCGATGCGAGCGCCCACTATCTCGAGCATCCGCCACTCCTGGGAAGCTATACTAGCCATTACTCCCCGTGACTTTCATTCTCGCGCATGACCACCACATTTGCCTTCTGGGATGGTAATCTGAGTGGTCGTAATCTTCAAAACTCCATCCCACACTCTGTTGCCTCGTGTTGGCCCTCATTTGCTGATGAAGTGTATTTAGACTTTTGTGGTTTGAAAACACCTCGAACTTCTCACCATATAGGTAGTGACGCCAAATCTTGGGTGAATATGATGACCAACTCCGTGTCATATGCGAGATGATTACGCTTAGTGATTCTTATTGCTCGAGAACCATGGCCTGACCTTCGGGTGCGTAAGGAACACACCTAGTCCGTCCTTGAAGCATCCGTACCTTGTGTACTATCCCTTCAGGGACTATTAGAATAGGGGCCCGAAGTAAGCCTCCTCTTCAATTCCTAAACCGCTCGCTCCACGTGGTCATCCCGGCCTGAAACTGACCTCCTTGGTCGACCTTGCTCATAGGCGCTGGCCTGGAGAAATCCTCTATAAACCTCCTGTAATACCATGCCAATCCCAAGAAACTACGTATCTCGAAGGCGGCTTCTTCTCTCGAAACTCATCCGCGACCTCAACCTTCCCCGGGGTCCAGCGACACACTGGAAGAAGGCGACACGTGTCCCGAGAAACCCGCCTCGGCAAGCGGCTTCGCCTTACTGAACTTGGCATACAGTGATCCCTTAAAAAGGTACATGGTCTGATTCTCAAGTATCCTCATGCTCCACCTCCGTTAGGAGTAGATCGAGTATCATCAACAAAGACCACCACAAATTGATCTAAATAGGGTTCGGAACACCACATTCATGAGGCAGCAATGAATCTTGTGGTGCATTACGTCAATCGAAGACATCACGAAGTAAGCTCAAAGTGCCCATACCGCGTCTGACGTGTAAGGGATGTCTGCCTCCCCCAACTCTCAGGCGATGGTAATCGGTGCGAGTCCTATCTTGCAGGTAGACTCGCCCCTCTCAGTTGATAAAAAAAAGTCATAAATCCTCGGTAATGGATCTGGGATTCTTGATTGTAACTTTGTTAAACTATACGCCAATCGATGCATAGTCGAAGGTCTTATTCTTCTTCATCCACCAAATAGAGCAGGAGCATCCCATGGTGAAATGCTTGGTCTAATGAAACCCTTGCCCGATAACTCCACGTATCACGGACCTTGAGCTCACAATAACTCAAGCGCCATCTTATGCGGGTCGTAGAAATGGTGACATACGAGGATCTGACTCGATGCGAGTCTACCTCCCACCGGTGGAGGTAATCCACGAGTAGCTCATCCAGAAAAAACATCTCGTGCTACTTGAAGCCACCCGAGGTAGACTCATTATCTGTCTCACCTCCGTCCTCTGGGAAAATTAGGCTAGCTAGCCAACCCGTCTATTTGCGAATTACCGTGATGAATCGTACGGTATGGGGTGAAGCATGTGTGCCCCTATTCCTTGAAACATAACCTGGTACCAAATGGTGTGTGGTAACTCTCATATGGTCACAATCTATGACAACTTGATATGCCGTCAACCAGTCCATCCCAAGGATGACCTCGAACTCGGCGTGTCAAGCGGCAGAAGGTCGAGTGAGTAGAATCCCGAGGAGATCTCACAACTCACATCCTCGACATATCCCGTCGATTCATTAGTCCACAGGGAGAGACTCACATGCAATGGCTCGTCTAAGGTCTCAGCCTCTAAGCCCGATACTCTACACAAGATCGACAATAAAGGAATCACGTGCACTGAGTCAAATAACACCCTTGCCCCTGGGCGAAAAGTGAAAGCGTGCCACGGATCAGTACGTCTGGCACGCTCGGCTGTGGAGTAAATAAGCGAACACGCTGAGCCCCGAAGTCCCGAGCTTGTACCTCGCCCTTGACCTCGGCCCATACTCGGCCCCTTTGGCTGTCTGTGAAACACTTTCGATGCTCGTGTCGCACCACAGAGGCGATACGTTCCCACAGCCGTGTTGTTGGAATTGGGAGGAACATACGTCTGCTCATATCACTTGATGATCGGGTTGTGAGCGTCCCACGATCCTGAAACCCACATGTCCCGGGACGGTTCTGCCTCCATCTTGTCCGGTGATGGCGGTGGAAACATGTCATCTTCCCGGCTGGCCAGTAGCAGGACCCCCAGCCTTGGCCTGGCTGGCCTCTGACCCAGCCCCTGAAACCCTCGTGGAACAGAAGTCCTTTGCTTCTTTCCAGGCATGAAAAAAGCTTGGCTCCCGCTCTTCTTATTACTGCAACGTCTCGGATGCTACAAGCGTCGTCTACCTCTCGCTCAATAGTGGAGTTGTGTACTAACCATCGAGTCCATATCTTGTAGGTTATGTCCTCTGATCTTGCCGGATGGACAACTTCAGCCCATCCACCGAACTTCACGACCTTGGCAGCGTCGGTGGCCACATAATCATCGAAGCGTGCCAACTGCGTGAATGCGCTCGTACTCAAGTGCGATCATGTCCTGTCTCGGCTCGAGGAACTCTCGGATGGCGTAATGGCATGAGGGGCGGAAAGTGCTTCCCCATGAATGATGCAAATCATCCCATGTCATAGTCTCGAGTCACGATCGTGACCCTCCCGCTAGATCTGGGACTCACCCTAAAGCTGGAATGAAGCCCCGGCGTAATCAGTAAATATCAGGGTGATCTCCATAGCCGGAGAAGAATCCTCTAAATCGTGGAACCAATGGTCGGCTACCATCGGATCCCTCCTCGAAGTGAGCGATCGGATGATGGTGTGCGCTGAACCTCACGGAGGTTACGGCACCTCCACGAACTCTAGGCTGCATCGGCTGTGAAAATTTGTGTATCGCAACACCCATGGCCTCTATGAGGCCTGGCGATCAAAATAGGTGGTGGTCGACCATCGCGTGGACGACCTCTCGCCCCCCGTCCTCTGCCGTCTACGAAAATTGAAACGAGAAGTTTAGAATCATTTTGTGTCAACTATTATTACTTACACATGCCGACCAATATCAAACTTAATATCTGAACCATCCGTTTGTTTCCCGAACTTCTAAGGTTACGTTTCTCAACCCTAGTGTTCTCATTTCCTATATACATCCTACCACGTATATAATTCACGTAATTTGCACACACAATCATGCACATACAATCAAAGCATAAACCAGAAAACACACAATGCATGTTGTGATCTAATCCTGTCTCGTAGACTCCTAGGTAACCACCTACCTAGACCTTGATACCAAACTATGATCTGGATATCAATTTCCGAGCACTAGGTAACTCTAACTCAAGCTCCAACGCCAAGCTATACCAGGCTGTGATGCTCCTACACATTAACAGCATGTCCTAAACCCATGCCCCACCAAGCCCTAGGTATTCGTATACCTAAGCTCTGATACCAAGCTGTGACACCCCAAAACCCGGGGGTCCCATTGACTACCGTCAACCTGCAGAAACCTGTGTGTCTCATGTCATGAGACCCATACATGAGTAAATGGCCCAATAAAGGCCCATCATCATACTGGCCCATACGTTTACAAGCACCATACTATTTCCTATAGATCTAAGAGAGTGCCATTACATCACTCCTAATACAAAACATATATTAAAACTAGGTCGCTCTAATATATACACAAAACAAGAATCAAGGCACAACCCGCCCGCTTTATAATCCCTACTCTAAGGAGGCCATCCGCCCGTACCGTCTCGCACCGAAAAAGGGGTCCCATCGACGGTGAGCTTAACGCCCAAGAGAGATAACCTATAAGGGCTATTTCCTACCTAGGTGCACATGCAAATGATCATTTCACACCAAACCTGACAACCAATCCAGGCATACATGCTATCCTATCATGGAAAAATCTACATGCAATGTATGAGACGAAGACCGCATACGGCCCAAGTACCGGTCAACTCGACCCACCACCTAACGCAGTGCCAATGGGAAATCTAAGATCGAGTCATCTTAATTTTATCTCACAACTCGTAGTCTATGATATTTATTTAATCGCTTTCGCGGTCTTGGGCAAATGTGAACTTTGGGTCTCACCGCTGGTCTCTTACACCCTCCGACATTTTTCGGGCTTTCACCTGGGTGGATACGCCTCGTTTCCAACTGTGTTTTCGTGTTTTTCACCCGAGGGGGCATCCCCGCTTGTTACATCACACATTTCATTTTCCATTTTCGTTTAACAATTAAGTGAACTCAATTGACTTCTCGTCCCATTCCCAAGTTTTCTCCACACGATTCAACACCAAATGCAAGTGCCAAATCGCACTATGTACACACTCTCATGTAATGTGGTGTTACCGCACACCACGTAATGCAATTTGTGCCACTTTACTCAAACCCATGACCAATGTATGAAAACCTCTACATGGACATTCTACACCGTACACTATGTGTGTGCTATGAACACTCATGTCTAATGCACACAACATTTCATATATTTAACATACATGCAGTCATGTTAATATTCCACATATTCAAATCAGTACATCACATAAGCATGCACTAACCATATTGGTTCCATAAAATTCTGCATGGCATCCATTCAAATAATAACAAGCCAACTTTGATTTTAGTGTTGAAACCCAGAAAAACAGCACATGCAATGACATGCAATAAGCATATTAGTTCCAGAAAATTCTGCATTCAAGTAATAACAAGCCAACTTTGATTTTCAGTGTTAAAAACTCCAAAGAAAAAAACAGCACATGCAATGACATGCAATAAGTGATATTAGTTCCAGAAATTTCTGCATTCAAGTAATAACAAGCCAACTTTGATTTTCAGTGTTAAAACCCAGAAAAATAGCACATGCAATGACATGCAATAAGCATATTAGTTCCAGAAAATTCTGCATTCAAGTAATAACAAGCCAACTTTGATTTTCAGTGTTAAAACCCAAAAAAACAGCACATGCAATGACATGCAATAAGCATATTAGTTCCAGAAAATTCTGCATTCAAGTAATAACAAGCCAACTTTGATTTTCAGTGTTAAAACCCAGAAAAACAGCACATGCAATGACATGCAATAAGCATATTAGTTCCAGAAAATTCTGCATTCAAGTAATAACAAGCCAACTTTGATTTTCAGTGTTAAAACCCAGAAAAAACAGCACATGCAATGACATGCAATAAGCATATTAGTTCCAGAAAATTCTGCATGTTAATATTCACAAATTCTGCATATCAGTTCCAGAAAAATTCTGCAATTTACAAGGACAAAAAAAATACCAGTCCTAACATCAACGGTTTCTATAGAAACTGTTCTTGTTTCAGCATGTATATTTCATGTATCAGCTCCAAAACCAGTAGCCACAAGTCAGCTCCAGGTCTGCTATTCTGGAACACTACAAGGACCCAGAAAACCGGTCCTACCAATAATAGTATCTGTAGAAAATGTTATGGAATCAGCCCACTGCTAGGGCTACTTTTTCATGGACATTTCATGACTTGTAAATAAGAAGTAACTGAGGAAAGATACTAATTTTTGCATGTTCTTCGTTCAACAATAACATACCAAACTCAACCAAATGCCATTTTCATGGCCCCAAACAAGGAAATAACCATGAGGAAAAGATCCCTCACCTCTTGAAGTGTGTAGGATCAGTTCTTGATCCACCTAAATTAGAAACAACAATGGAGGAAAGCTTCCTCCCTCTCCCTTTCTCCTTTCTTTCTTTCTTGTTTCTTCCTTTCTTTCTTTCTTTCTTTCTTTCCTTTTCTTTCTTCTCCTCTTCTCTACGAATTGCTTCATATCTCTCCTCAAACTACCAAGGTTGGTTTGACTCTAGGGAGCCCACCTAACATCCATTTGTTTGACACACTTGGTCAACTCAAGACCAAGTGTTCTCCATGCCACAACTTCAACCACTTTCATGCTCATGTACGAGGGTGCGGACATTTGGCTCCCACCCAACTCATGCAATCCTAGGCATACACACTGGCTCCACCCATGTGCCAAGTGTCTCCCATGCAAGTGCCACATGGCACCCCATGGTTGGCCCGTTCCGTCTCGAAATACGTGCAAAACCGACAGTCTCAGAATTCGACGCAGTTCGTTTGGTTCAACTAGATTTCGCGAGATGATTCTAACGGCGTGATCCGTTTTGTCATCCGAGGTCTAGAGAAAGATCTAGGGTTTTGTCTGTACCGTTCTGGGTAAGAATTACCGATTCGCTCATTTTCAGAAAGAAAAAAAAAATATATATATTTCCCGGGTTTCACACCACGTCTTTTTTGGGGTCACACCGCAGGATCGTCTCACACCTTTCAACATTTTTATGGGCTTTCACCGCCGGTGATCATGTCTAACCGCATATAAATTTGGGTCTTTCACCCTGGGGGATTTACCCCATCTTGCTACGCCCAAACACACATGATTTATATTTATTATTGTTTTATACAATCGTGAGTCTCGATTTTGGACGTGGTCCTTCCGAAGCATCACACATTCACCAAGAATGGTGAATAGTACCATGCACCACACCCGACTCGACGCCATGTGATCATATGAAATGCGGGCCATGCCATTTCATGCTATGTCATGCTACATGCAACATTTATAAATTCCAGATAATTATATTTCCTTACATATAATATCTATCACAATTTCCATGTTAATACATCACGCAAGCACACATAACATGATTTTTACACACAACAACATATTATTTATTTTTCAACAATACACACACACCGCCTAAATCTCGGACCCATATAAACAAAGTGGCACCTTCGTCCTTCACCCGGCTCGTCAATCGACCATCGTGATACCAAAACACACCACAAAATCTGAAGACATTAGTCCAGGGATCAAAACCAAACCTCAACCCAATCTGGGACTGCCCGGAACCAGTCCCAAAATCTTAGGCCTAAATCACACGGCCTATCATGACCCCGAAGACAACCTATGCCATTACATGGCTTTTAGGGTAAAAATATTCCAAGTAGAAAAATTCTCTACCTTGTGGAATTTGATGAAATTCCAAGATTTTGGTACCCACCCATAGCTCTCATGCGTAATCGACTAATTACTTTGCCCGACGAAACCCACGACCCGATTTCCATAGATCTTAGAGAGTATGCAGGAGCCTCAAATTCTTTTTCTCCCTTCACTTCCTCACACACACTCGCCTCGCTTTCTCCCAAAATGGCCCTTTGACTTTTCTCCTTATTTAAGCCATTTCTTTTTTTTGTCCTTTTTTTCCTTAAGTTTGGATACGTGGCTCACATTGCGCCATGTAGACATCTCTCATTCGGGTCCGTTTTTGCCCCGAAAAAATTTATTTCTTTTCAGTTCAATTTATTTTAAATGAACTTAGCTTAAGCCATTTCCTGACTGTGACGCCCTAAACCCGAGGGCCCGTTGACAATCCGTCAACTCGCGGAATACATGTAGCCATTGAGTGTCTTAATGCCATAAAATGAGTGTCTCTCTACCCGAGACACAAACATAAGTAAAAATGGCCACGCCTGCCCATACATCCATCACCAAAATATAAACCAAACTTATATATATTACAATAGTTTCAAGAGTTAACTACACTCCTATACAAACATGTATCAATTAGAATGTTTCATACATGTTTTACAAAAATATATAATCAAAGTCACATGTCGGCTTTCTTCTCAAAAGCGGCCTCTAGTGAGTGTCGTCTTCCGAATACTCCCTCGCACCGAAAGGGGATCCCACAACGGGGATGAGTACGCCCGTGAGTCAATTCTTCCTACAAGGGCTACTCCCCACCTAAAATGCGCATGCAATGGCACACAACAACCATACTCATTCCATACAAATTTTAAATTTCACATATGGAATCATATTGGGATGAGACCCCCCATGACATACCCCGAGTCCCGATCGGCCCCCCACGTCATGTCATACCAAGTGTGAAGGGCCAGTCACGGTGCTCCACCCGCTGACTCACCCATTGACTAACTCCAATACACATTTGAATCGCTGTCACCCCGTGGTGTTTATTTATTTATTTATGGGCCACGCTCTCGCAAGATCGACGATGCTTCCGACATTTTTATGAACTTTCACCTCCGGAGATCATGTCTAACTGCATGTGAATTTGAGACTTTCACCTTGGGGGGGGATCTACCCCCAACTTGCTCAGCCTAACACACGTGATTTTTATTATTATTTATTTATTTGTTTCCAATTATGGACCGTGGGTCTTGACCTTGGACGTTGTCCCATTTCCAAGCTCATCACACCCATTCACCAAGAATGGTGAATTCAACATCACAATACTCCCGCACCCGACTCGATGCAATGCTACATGCCTATGAATGCAATCATGACAATTCATATATTCAATTCTCATGGTTCATACGCAATTTTATTTCATATAATTCAAAAAAAACATGTTAACACATCAATTTAGCATGCATTAACAATCTCATTCTCCACACATCAAACATGTTGTTCATATCAAAGAATAATATAAGAATTTCCTCACATGGACAATTTCAAATTAAAACAGCTTCCGGATCGCTTTAAATGTCCCCAAATCAAGCTGTGGACTATCCAAGGACAATCCCCTCATCAAGCATTTAGTCCCATTTCTTTGAGACTGAAATACACAACCGTTCTCGGCCTCACAACTCCCAAGCCCATTTTTTTTTCATGGAATTTTAAACCAGAATAACCGAGTAGGAGAACACCCCTACCTCTTGGAGTTTGTCAAAAGTCCACAACTCCGATCTCTATGCGAAGCCCTTGCAGTGAGGATGAACTCTTCCTCTTGCTTCGCCTGAAACCGCCGGTCCAATCGTTGGGAAATCTAGATAGAAGGTGGTGTCTCTGTCTCTAAAACTCTCTCTTTTTCTTCCTTTCTTTTTCTGTTCCTTTCTTTTTCTTTTTCTTTCTTTCTCCCACCGTTTGGTCCAAGATGGGCAAAGTGGGAGAGTACTTCTCTCGCCACATGTCAACCTATCGTTGGCTCACTTGGATTACCCTTATCCACTTATCCTTCTACTTGGATTTCCATCCAATAACATGGTGTCACATGTCTCCTATGGCCCCACTTGAGCTCATTGTTTGACTTATTTCGCTGACGTGTGGCTCACTGCGGGGGCCACCAACGCCAAGTGTCCTGCAGAATTACCTCGACACCTCGAAAAACGTGAAATTATGACTGTCTCAGAATTTGATGAAATTCGACGTGGTAGCTAGATTTCGTGAGATGATTCCAACGGTGAAGTTCGTTTCATCATCCGAGATCTAGAAAATTATGGATTTTTGATCGAAATTTACCGTTTTACTATTTTTCAGAAAATTTGAGTTTTCTCGGGTTTTACATTGACTTTCGAGATTTTCGTAAAAATCTAGTCCTTAGAGTCATTGGCGACTTATCATCCAGAAAATCGTAAAATATTCGATCGCTCTCGCACTGACCAAAATTTTCTAGTCACTGGATTTCGCGGAGCATCTAATCCACCACAAGCAATGCTTTCATCATCCGAGATCTAGAGAATTTTCTAGGCTTCCCTGAACCATTATGGCTATTATTAGTATTATTATTCTTATTATTTTGCCATTTTTTCTTGAAAATTACTAATTTTCTCGGGTTTTACAAGCCTCTTTGGGCCTTTTCTGCACCTCCAACCTTTTGTTTTTAAACATCCTAAATTCGATATACAATAACCTTTTTATTACAAAGGCAACATGAAACCTGGAAAAACCTTGCCAAACTTTATTAATCATAAAAAATGAGTTTAATTACAACTCTTTTCTTTTTACATAAACAGAAACTGGATAAATATCCAAAATTTTACCAAATACATGCATAAGTCATAATCTGGCCCTTTTTCACAACTAAGGTCTTGGATGTGTTTCATCCCCCAGTGTATCTCTAGTACCTGAAAATATTTTCCCACGACGAGGTGAGCAATGCCCAGTAGATGAATTCTCTTACAAGGGCTACTCCCCACCTAAGTGCATATGCAATGGCAAACATACACATTCAAGTAAAATTATGCACATTCCTACTCGAATGTCTACATGCCATGCCCCATGCCTCGATTCCTCGTCAACTCCCTCACATATGCACTTGCCATGTATGAAAAAAACTGTTTTCAAAAAAAAAGATTTTTGTCTTTGAAAACTCATTGGTCAATCTTCAATATCATTTATTGGACAACCCTCCGATATAATTTATTGGACATACTCCGATATAATTTATTTATTGGACAACCCTCCGATATCAAATTCATTCAAAACCCATGTCATGCACTCACACCCGTTTCACTCGATGTCCCCGTGCATATGAAATGCGGAATGTCATTTCATGCCAATTCATGTTACATGCATGATGAGTGCTACATGCAACCTTAATGAATCATGGATAATTATATTTTCTACATATAATTTACATCCATTATAAATTCCATGTTAATACATCAAATAAGCATATATCAACATGATTTTTCACACAACCAAAATGTTATTCATTTTTCCAACAATAACACACAAAAATAGAACACACAGTCCGAAAATTCAGTCCCATACTGCCCGAAAACAGCCCCAAAATTCCAGCATTCTGTCCCAAAATTTTGGAACTGAATCGCACGGCCACTCACGGCCCTAAGAAACCCATGCCATTAAATGACTCTTAGACTAAGACTAACCAAAGTAGGAGAGAAACCCCTACCTCTTGGAGTTTGGTGAAAACCCCATATTCTTGTATTTACGCGCTTTCCTACCGCGCATGAACTTCGCTCGTCACAAAACCGAACGTCCGATCTTCGTAGAACTTTAGAGAGAGAATGAGTTTCTCACTTCTCTTTTCTTCTTCTTCATTTTTTTTTAAAATCTTTTTCTTTTCTTTTTCTTTCCCTCATTTTTCCCTTCTCTCCACCGAATTGTTCCAACTTGATTCAAGTGGGAAATTTCTTCCCACCTTCCCTTGCCACATGTCCCTTCCTCATTTGCCCTCTTCCTTTGTCTTATCCAAAACTTGGATTTCCTTTCTCTAGGGGTGTGACACATGGCCTCCATGGGTCACCCTTTAGACTTCCCCTTTTTGTTTTGACTTTTTCTCTCAATTTGACATATGTCTTAATGTGAATCATGGATCTCTTCCTTTTTACTATTCATGTGTCATGTGTCACATGGACACATGCATTAAGTGGCAATTTTCCACACCACATGGCTCTCATGCTATGTGCACCCCTCACAAGCTGTCATGTGGCAGCTACATGGTCATTCTATGTGGCACCACTCCTTGTGTCACCCGACACCCAGTGCCTCGAAAGACGCGAAATTCCAATTGTCTTAGAATTCGACTGGGTAACTAGATTTCGCGAGACAATTCCAACGGTGAAGTCTGTTTTGTCATCCGAGATCTAGAAAAATTTCAAGTTTTCAACCCGGTACTATTGTGAAGAAATTCACTGGCACTTTTTAAGAAAAATCGAGCTCATTGGCTCTTAAGGAAGATCTCTACACTCGATATGTTTTCCCATAAAAAGGCGAGCCATGCTCAGTAGAGTAAACTCCTACAGAGGCTACTCTCCACCTAAGTGCACATGCAATAGTCATGTTCCACAATTCAAATTCACATTCCCAGTAAAAACATGCAATTTCTACTATAAAATCTTACATGCCATGAAATGAGATGAGACTCAAACATGAACTATGAACCATGCTCCAAGTCCTTTCCAACTCCCACCATCCCTGAGTCTTTACCGACTCCTACCATATAATGCGATGCCAATGTGTGATAAAATCGGTCATTGATGGATTATATCCAATGAGCATTTTCAAACAAAATTCATTTGTTTATAAACCAAAAGCTTTTTGGATGTTACATCTCAAATGATCATTTTATATTCAAAACTCATGTGTTTTTTTGTAGGCAGCGAATTTCAATGTCGCACCACAAGCTTCGCATGCTTAAACACTTTTACGGGCTTTCACCGTTGAAAATATGTATAACCACAAATACCGGGTCTTTCAACCGAGGAAGACATCTATCCCCGTCATATTAATAATACCCGACACAAGTTTTCTTTTACCATTTTATTCAACCGCTGCTGGCTTATCGATTCTCATTCAATCGACTAAGCCCACCCAATCAATCACCAAACGCAGTGTTGATTTTCAACCATGGACTCACACCTATTCAATGCAATGTCCCTATGCATATGAAATGCAATGCGCCATTGAATGTTATATCATACCACATGTATAATGAATGCTACATGGATAACATAATCCAGACCACTCACCGGGTGTCATGGACAATCACATCACTCCGCATACATTTCCATACTACATCATCTGTCAATATATTATGCACGCATGTATCACCATTAACATACAATGATGTCATTCTATGTTCAAGCAATGACACACACACACAATCGTCGCACAATGGCCATTCGCACATGCCAGAGATTCATCACATGTCAATATACTGAACACACATAGTCGGTATCCAAACATGTCACTTAGTCGTTAATGACATCTAAATGTATCGGCACAGCGACCCCGGCTGCCACAACAATCACAAACCGGTCACAAGACCGCCACAACAGGTTAAGAATAAAGCCAGGTCATTGGTTATTCACCTTCACTGAGATCGGCGTCACCGAAGCAGCGTACGCCCAGGCATCTCCCGAACTCATAATTCGTCTCGGTCTTCCGCCTAGCACACCTTCGCCAGACTCTTCGCCAGGCGGCTGATTCTTCGTCATGATCCCTTCTCTTCAAAGTTCGATGTCCTCGCTGGTTACGGTTAGTCGCGCGCCGAGAAAAGACTTCAAAGAACCAAAACACCAACGAACGCCAAACAATAAAAACAAACCGGTAGAAGAATCTCACCTCTGGAACTGAGAATAAACCTCAGTAAGTTCAAGAACACTTCCAACCCAACCTTCGGATTTTCTCAACTCCTAAGCCATCCTTTATTGAAATCCCGTTAATACCAATACAGCTCTTCAATGATGTTATGAATTATTCCGTCCATTAGTCTTTAATCCACTAACCCACAAGATCTTTTTGGAAAAGAAGCCTGGCCTCCTTCTTCTTCACCGCTGGAACACGTTGAAAAACGTGATTTTTCGCCCGTTCTCGGTTCTAACTAACTCATCAAGGATAACTGACGCCATCATCAATCCACCGCTATATTGACTGAACTCCGCCACCATTTCGCCCATCGTTCAACGATAATCCATGAGTCTAATCACCTATTTTCCAACTTTAATTCGGAAAACAGTCATCCTTTGAACAACGACATCTCATTACCCCAAAACTGCGAAAACTGACGTTTCTAAATCGGAACTAAACGTCAGGTACCGATTTCACTAACCAACCACAGATCCGTTTCATCCAGATCTAGGAAATTTCCAGGTTTTCAACCCATATATTTCTGGCACTTATCTGCTTTTTTGGTAATTTTTTTTAAAATCGACTGGTTTTATTAACCATCAATATACACTATGAGAAAATAAGATTCACCACAAGATTAATTTTCAACAAACCTGTCAAAATCCACATACATTTGTGTACAGGAAAATCAATCACAATCTTTGGTTCTTTAAATGCTTAAAACAGAACAACTTATGAGATAAGACCTAAAGTGAAATTAGAATAAAATTAAAAACTGTTTCTGTGATACAAGAAGTTATTTGAAGTTTGAAGTTCTGGCACGCTCATAACAAAGCAGCAATTTAACATTTCTACTATAAAAAACCAAAATTTTCCGCAGAACACACCCATCCAGATATTAAAAACAAAGGTAAATCCATATATGATGATGAGTAAATATTCAACCCAATATTATCTATGTTAGTTACTTGACAGATCTCAACGTTATCATCGTTACTACCATTGGTGCAGCAATAATACATCCATTTTGGTACCTTTGCCAAAAGTCAAATCACACCTACCACAATCGGGAAAATGATAATCACTGAGATTATCTTAGCTTCATCGAACTTATCGAATAATAGATTCACTATTGGCAAAACGCACTTACAAGACATGATAAAAATTTCGCAAGAAAGTACTACACTACGCATGATTTATACAACTCTATCTAATAAAGAACCATACGCACAAGTCGGCAATCATAATGCTTACTCATCATCCTCCTCATCATCAATTTATCATCTCAACCTTCTTCTTGTAGAATTTCACTGATAATGCATTAGTTATATCATCATCCCCGAACTACCAATTCATCACTACTGTTGATGATTCAAGAGATATCTCCATTGTTGGTCAGCATCTCCAAAACTGTTTTCACCGTTAAAGGCCACACTCTCATCTTCTAAATTGTCATCATAGCTAACATTTTTGAAAGCAACATCATCTTCAATTCAAGCAACTTCCAACTCATTGGATAGGGTGTGTCCATCCCTAAGAATAATATTTCAAATGTTTAGTGATAGGAGATAATGAGGACGTGCAGCATTAGTGAATTAGTCAATGCGTGAGAAAACCATTGTTAGGAAGAAAATTGTTAGTTTTAGTCCTTATTATTTTATTTTTATTATTTTATTAATAGATAATGTGCTAGCTTTTAGATCATTTAATTAGGCCATTATTGTATTTAAATTTAATGTTATCAAGTCGGAGGAGTAAGGCAGTTTAATAAAAGTTAGTTAAGGCTTTATTCATCTGGAAGTAGATAATAATATTAAGGTTTTACAATTGAATAGATTATCCAATCATTGGTATCGAAATGACCATAATGCAACAATCAAATAGCGCACAGTTTGGAAGTTAAGTTCATGGTCCCAATGCCGATTCGTATAATGGTGAGGTGGAGCAGCCACAACTTGCAAAGATCGATGAAACAATCAAAAGACTTTTTGAAGCTCTGTTGTTCAATCGAGCGCACGAAACAAGCAATAACCATGTGTCGTCACAAAAGTCATCGGCGTGTAGAGAGAAAGTCAAGATAATTTCAGCAAAGAAACCACCGCTGTTTCTCTTTCGCCTGGTAAACCGGAATTTTCCCCGAAGCCTCTGGATGATCCAAAGGTTTGGTGCGCTAGAGTCAAACAATATTTCAACTATCAAGTCACCCAAAATTCTCAAAAGGTTCCCTTAAATTCTTTTCACCTACAAGCTAAAACCAAGGAATGGTGGCACTGGCTGAAGTATGCATATAAAGAAGAGGACAAAAAAGACTAAGAAAAGTTCTTCAACTTCAACTTTGAGGACAAGGTTCCTCTTAAGAGGAGGCCAATAATAGGAGATAATGAGGAGGTGCAGCATTAGAGAATTAGTCAATAAGTGGGTAAAAGACAACGTTGTAATTGGAAGATAAATTGTTAGTTCTTTTTTAAGTCCACTACATATTATTTTATTTTTACTATTTTATTAATTAGATAATGTGCTAGCTTTTAAGATCATTTAATTAGTAGGGTCATTATTTTTATTTGCATTTAAAATTTGAATGTTATCAAGTCGGAGGAGAAGAGTTTAATAAGTTAGTTACGATTTTATACGAAATTTAAAAATAGATTATCATATCACATTTATCATTTAGGCCCCTGAAATAAAAAAAAACAAGTTGTTTCAATTATCCTATGAATTCTTCCATATAGCATTTCTTCAGGCATGGCCTCACTTTACCCCTCCTTGCAAGATTTTTTTAATGATATTTTTCTAAAATTCTAAGGACAGGAAGAAGAAGATCCAAACTATTATATAACCAGCATTAAGAGGAAAGATGCATAATACCATAGTTTTTCGTGATATCTTCGGCAACTATATGATCAAAGGGATAATCAATTTCTAATCCCTCATTTGAAGTGTTTGTATGCTTCTCATCCAAATTCGGGGGTCTCCTAGCTTTCCTGTGTTAAAAAGATATACCAAGACAGATATTAGTCAAAATGACATTCTAATCAAGAATTAATGAGATAAGAATGAATACGCTAAATACATTCCAAAAGTAGGGCCAAGCAACTAAAAAGGAAGGAGAAAAACATAGCAATGAAAATTTTCCCAATGAATTTACATTGTCTTTGTAGGATATTGAGCTATGTATCGATAGATTTTTTTTTTGATAACCATGGGTGTCCGGGCCAACTTTCGTGCGCCTTGACTAATCTCACAAGGCCCTGAAGTTAATGGTCATGTAAAACCTCCAATGACCCGACTCGAATTGTATGTCTATAGATTGATGGAATGGTAACAACCCACAATCTCATATGATATTTCCATAAGGAAAAAAAAAAGTGCATGTAGCCATGATCCGTATCATTTGTGGTCTTTGATACCATGAAATGCACTCAAATAAATTACTAATAGGATTGCATCATGTAACTATTATCAAAGCCGGGAATGCATTAGTTGTAATGGTGCAGACGACTAAAGGACATGCAGAAATTATCAACGAGGTTTTCATCAATCCAACATCGCGAGAATTTACGGACGAGACCATATCTTTGGGACTCTTTACGATTTTTCATGCGTATTTTGTGGGTATGGCCCACATCTTATAACATAATCAAAATGTCATAACCATATGAAAGAACTACCAGGAATTGGTGTCCATCAGAATCTATACACATTCTGGGAGTCCCCTTTTACACATACAAAAGCTGTGCTTTTACATTTACAAATCGAGCACGGAACCCACCACATGTAGTGAACCCTTACAAGTGTGTTGGCGGTTTGTATGTGGATGTTTTCAGACGTCTTCTCCTGTACCTACACGGATTAAAAACCGGTGCTAAGCTTTACGCTTAGTGGGAAACATATCTTATACAGAAACACATGCATTTGTACTGAATCACAAATAACAGATAACAGTAACAAGTATCAAAATCTTCAGGAATTCATATCACATATTACCTACATAATTGTTCTTGTAACAAACTTAAGCTTGTTCAGATCTCTCATCTACAGTACTGAACTTATACTTATAACAATCTTATACCATTAATTTACCAAGAAATGGACTTATCCTTATTTGGATCTTATACTCACTTATGAACTTATTCTTATTCGAAACTTATACTTATAGCATTCGGATCTTATATCTATAGCAGACTTATTCTTATTCGGAACTTATACTTATTCGATTTCATTATCTTTGTGCGAGCTTATACATGTACTTATACTTATCTCGAAGCTTATACTTATTCGATCTCAGCAGATTCACAGAACTTATGCTTATACTACGGAGTTTACACTTGTTCGGAGGTACCACTTAGGTATCACGAGGGTCTGAGCGTGTCTGATATTCGAGGAACTTATTCTTATACGAAAGTATTTGTAAGTCTTATAAAACTTATCACCGTGCCATTATCTTATACTTGTACTCACGAAGTATATTACGGTCTTCTGGAACTTATACTTATCATACTTCTGAAGTATAATGCGAACTGAACTTATACTTGCTATTCATAGAAACTTATTTTGGGATTTGGATCTTATCGTGTATTCTGGAATATATGTATTTCAGATCTTATACATGTCTTACAGAGCATATACTTATCTTACGGATCTTATACTGGTATTACAGAACTTAGACATGTATTTCAGATCTTATACATGTCTTACAGAGCGCATACTTATCTTACGGATCTTATACTGGTATTACAAAAATTAGACATGTATTTCAGATCTTATACATGTCTTCGGTAATAATACTTATCTTCACCCGGATCTTATGCGGTATTCTGAGGGCTTGGACATGTATTTGAGAATCTTATACTTGTATTACATAACTGATACATGTATTTAAGATCTTATACTTGTCTTACAGAGCATATACTTGTCTTACAGAGCATATACTTGTCTTACAGAGCATATACTTGTCTTACGGATCTTATATTTGAGTTACAAGACTTATTCTTGTCTTACAGATCTTATACTTGTGTTACAGAACTTATTCTTGTATTTCGGATCTTATTCTTTTGCGAAGGTACCCGTAGGTACGATAGAGTCGAACGGTCGGACTCCATATCACATCTGAAGTCGGATCGAGACTTGTGGATACGGACATTAGTCTTTTCGTGAGTGCAGATCACGGATTCATTATCACGAATGCTTGGTAGTTCTATTTGGACTTATACTTATTTCTGAGAACTTGTACTTATTTTCACCGGAATCACGAGAGTACATTGGTACTCTGGGGCTTATACTTATTTGCGATCACGAGAGTACCCTTAGGTACTATTGGACTTATACTTGTTTCACCGTCTGAGTGCAGAGTAGGTACTCTTGGACTTATACTTATTCGGACCTCGAAGTAGGAATTCTGAGTTTTCTTATGCAAAACTTATACTTATAACATACGTATGTTCATTCGGGACTCCCGTAGGAGTTACAGAGTTTATTAGTTTACGAAAGTACCCATAGGTACTACACATATTCATTATACGGAGTGCGGTAGGTACTACGAGATTTTACTTGTCTGAAAGTATAGTCTTCTGAGGCTTAATCTGAGAGGTGCCCTTGAGTCTTCTGAGGAACATATCTGAGTACAGTAGGTACTTTCGGATCTTTACTATATTCATTTCTTTTATTCTTATTCAGCATTAGTCTTATCCTTATAAGCTGTTGGATTGCTAGACCGATGTCTGAATGAGGTGGGACACGACCTGATAAGTGCAGAAGGTACATCCACGATCTTGAGGTGCGATAGCCTGAAACGAAGTCATAGAAGCAACGATGAGAGTCTTGGTCCGCCTTGATCCGAAAGGAAATCTTGAAATACTAAAAGCCCGAGAGAGTCGCAGGGAAGTACTAATATGCCGAAGCACGGTCGGTGGTGTGCTTTGACCAGAGAGTACTAAAGTACTACACGTGCACGCTCCGCTGTATAGGTGCCATGTCATTCGATAGCGGGTCTTAAGCGATTTACAATTATTTTGGTTCAGTAACTTACTATCTTATAATAGGGGCATTCTTAGCCACATTATGTTTTTATGACATATTGCCCTTTTCATGTTCATGTTCATGTTCATATTTCAATTCGTTTTTATGTTTCACATCAAATTCATGTTTCATGAACATATTTATACATATTGCATTTCCTTATACTTTCCTTATTTCATGCCTCTTACATATGGCATTTCATATACTTATCTTACTCTGAGAGCGCACATATTCACACATCATTCATGTATTCTTGTTCCTCTATGAATCAACTTTACTTAGAAATTGGAATCATTCCAATCGGATCATCGAAACTGAGTTATGGCATTTTCATGCCAACTAGTCGATTCTGGAATTTTTGCAGAAAGGGACAGTTTGCAATATTCATTTTCAGTGTCTTGTCTCTATGTTTGACCTTTGGTTCTTTCTCACTCCTTTAAAGCTAAGGTGCTAAGGGTTCTCCTCCAACTGGAATCACCCAATTCGGAGCACCGAAACTCAAGATACGTCCGAAACAATCCGGACTACTCTATGATTCAAAACTGATACAGGAATTGGCTTGCACATAGCCTCACTTGGAGTGGATTTCTGGGCCACTTAGAGTCAGAATTTGACGATGCCTATTTGAGGATGTTTGGTTTTCCTTGAAGTCTAGTTTAATTATCCACTTGAATCACTCAAATCGAATAAGAAATGAGAAAGTTATGGCTAAAATACAAAAACTGGTAGAAACAAGAAAAACGAACGGGGGTGTACGGTACATTTCTAGCACATGCGGTGCATGCAGCCCAAAATGACCAGAACCTAACATGTACGGTACATGTTCAAGGTGTCTTGGTACATGTCCTTAGAAAGAGATGCCCGGATTGTTTGTTTTCTTCCATTTTTCCATATTTTTCCACCATATTCAACTCTATACTTCATACACACATCAAAACCATTTCAAATTCACCTTGTAATCTCTTTTCTATTCAATTCATCTTTCAATTACATGTCTTTCTTCAAAATTCTTTCATGAATTCCTCCAAAATCATTGTAATATGGGTAATGACCCATACTCAACCCAAATATGATGATTAGTTGGGGTTTGTTCTAAACCCTAACTCAATTACTCTCAATTAACCATGAATCGACCCTAAAGGAGGATTCTATAATCATCTTGTGCCTTTTGAGTTTTACCAACCCTAATTTCAACACATCTTTGGATTTAGGGATGAAATCTAACAAACCCTAGGTTTGAGGCAAGAGAATAACCATACAAAAACCAAGGTCCACACCCGTCTCATAGAATCCATAATCAAGGTTAGTTTTGCTGCTTGTTGGCCTTGCTTGAACTTCTTCTTCTCTTCATCTTCCTCTTCTTCTTCTTCTCCCATTCTCTTCTCCCATACGGTTTGTTCCCTTTTTCCCTTTGGAGACCAAAATTTTGTCTTTAAATCCATATATCTCTTAGGCCTTGTTTGGCCCTAAAAAACCCTTTTTTTGGGTTAATTTTCTTTATTTGCTTTTTTGGTCCTCCAACTGCTAGAGCATTTGTATATCAAGTTTCCTTTATTTCATTTGGCTCAAATCTTGTTAACTTATGACTTTTAAGTCCCTCTTTGGATAAATTACAATTTTATCCTTAAAATCTTGTAAATTCAGGGTCTCTCGTTTTATGTTGCATTTAACTTACGAACATTCGATTGATGCTAATGCAGATATAACCGAAAACTGCTAGGGTACATTTTAGGGTGTTACAAATTTAATTTCCATTGAATGTTCAATCTTAGAAAGAAGAAAAAAGATTTGCATATTACAAAAGGAAAACACTCTTGTGCTATTGGAGAGAGAGAGAAGAGTTACTTCAAAAACAAAGCAGGGTTTCATCATCTGAGGTTTGCATAATGTTTCCTTGATTTTAATTTCTAATACCTCTTCCTGCAATAATCCTTGATTGTCCTTCTCGCCCCTAAAAATCATAAAGCTGAATAAGCTTATCCAAAAAAAAAAAAAGAAACACAAAGTCATTCACCTTAGAAATTCTATCAACAATGAGAAGAAATATTTACATACAACTAAACTCAAGAAACCTTTATCAAATACTTGAACTCTATCAAATATCCTTTCCTCATATAACTCAACCTAGAAACTCTTAGACAATTATTATCAATTTTATTCTTAATTCCCTATTTTGAATTTATGAATGGACTAAAGGATGAATCCTAAGCGGGTACCGCAGAGATAATTAAGGATGCGGTTCGATTGATCACGTAGTGTTGTCCAAATTCTTAAGGCATCGGAGATTTATTTATTTTTGAAGGCAGCGCAGAGGCAGAAGAGAGCAATCAAGATTAAATATTTCGGAAGCAGGAGAACATAATTGGAGAAGATAGACTGGGAAGAACAAAAAAATAGAAAAGAAAAGAAAAAGCAGCAATGATACTCATTAGAACCTAGGAGCGAAGCCATACATAGCCTGAGATGTGGGTAATACGGAGCCGAGTTAAGTGCAAATCAGAGTTGATGGAATGAGGGGACTTTACGGCGAGAAAAGTACGGCAGGAAGAATGAAAAGTTGACAATGTTGCCAATGCAGTGATAGTGAATGACCACTAGGTTATATAGTCAAAAACTTGTCGGTTGGATAAGTTCTAAACACTACTATGAATTTATGAGTTCATCATCGAAGTGTAGCGATTGCTCTCATAAAAATCTGAACTTAACAAGCGTGCAACCATAGAAATGCAAGAATGCTTGACCAAAGCGCATATAAACAAACTTAATTATAAAATCATAAAATAATTAATAAAAATTAGTCACCTTTTATTAGTGACAGCGATATTCATCATCGAGAATCTTGCTTTGCCATATCAGAGTCATTAAGATCCTCATCTCTCAAATGCATGTTGCCTTCAGTTATTTTCTGTCAATGAACATGTAAGCCAAGTTGCTTAAGTTTATGGCCTTTAAACCTAGAAGCAAACAAATCCAATTTCATTTGAAAAAGAAAAAGAGGACACTAGCATTAATTGTTCCAAAAGCACACTAGTCAACATCGATTATGCGGAAGGAAATAAAATTTAAGGCATGTGTACGCCCTTTGAAATTAATTGGTAATTAATTAAGCACTCCTTTGTTCAAATAAAGCTCTAATAGTTTCCTCCAGGTCACTCTTTGAAACACATAAACATCTTTTCTTGTGTGCCTAAGAAAATAACAATAATTCACAAATTTACTTTAAAAAATTAAACAGAAAATAGTTGAACTGAGATTCCACATTCAGGAAAAAGCAAAAGCATATGCTTTTTATTCCAAACACAGTTTGCAATTTCACCTTCACCCGGAAACAAGAGCTAAAAACCAGGTTGTGCACAAATCGATCTCATAACGGATATTTCAGTAAATGCTCTGAAGCGAGTTAGCTATACGTGCGATAAATGCTCCCGCAAATATTTCCTCGATAGCTTCCACTGAGTTGTTTGAAGAAAAGGGAGCACTTTCTTCTCAAGCTTTGCTCTAGCTTCTTCCATAAGTTGATTTGTGCCACTTCGGACAAAGCGTACATCAACTTGAAGCATCCTTTTCTTTGGTGAAAATTTCAAACCCTAGTACTTAAGCATTGAAACTTGAATTTGAAACTTCACAATCGGGATCGAGGGCCCGGCCAGTTAGGCGGCTCTGATGTCTATCATCTTTGAATCTAAAGCGTGTTGTCAAAATAGATGCCATGCAAACTACTTAGAAATGCTGAATAAAATGATAAAAGATTCTATAAAACCATTCAAAGCGAAAACTTGCATAATTAGAAGAACCAAACGAGACTTGGAAGTACTTGATTGTCAGACCTTAAGTTTGGTATATTTCGTATGATTACATTCACATCAATATTTATTGATAGTAAAACGGTAGGATGCAAGTGTACTTACTTCTCATAGAGATCCTTAAGTTTTTGGTCCACTTCAACAGAACAGCGCTATCTTTGCTTTTGACTCTTTCCGACTCTTGTTCGCGTTACGCCTGCAAGCTTGAAAGCATCGGTCGAGACTTTCTACACAATGGATGTAAGAAAAAGTAGTTTTTCAAGACTTTTCTTGCCCGGGACATCATACTTATCGGGAATTTCTCTTCCCATCAATTTCACCGCCCGGAATGGGAGTGATGCCTTATCGCCTCACTAAAATTATCATCATTTCTATCCTGATTAGTGCCGCAAAGTGCTATTTTGAGCCCATTCAAGATAGGTTTTGAGTGCTTTGCGTACTAATCATATCCAATTAGGCCAGTGGTATGTTCGAGGTCCATAAGTTCAGCGATGCCATTCAGGAGTTTGTTTTTGGTGATTTCGCAGGTCTTTGCGTACCTCAGCCATTATGTTCAAGTTTGATGACAAGTTGTGTGCTAGAATCACGGAGGATTTACAACACAGCCATCGAAACATGAAGGAATATATGAATTGGATTTTGAAGGAAGGAGGATGCGGTGGGATGCGATTAGAAAAATTTGGATGCGATGGAGGCGGCAGGAATTTTAAGCTATGATTGTAGAAAATTTCGCTAGGATGCAAAATTGCGCAATCATAGAAAGAACCCCGCAATCCCAGCGGAAATTGAGAATTTTCGCTAGGCTAGCGAAATTTCGCTAGCTAGAGAAATTTACTGTGCCTAGCCAATTCCCTAATTTAAGCTATCTCACCACAAATTTAAAGCTAGCTAAGCGAAATTTTAAGCTAAACTAAGCGAAATTTCGCTGAAATTAGCGAATTTTATTATCTTGCGAAATTCCATAACGAAAATTCTTTGTGATTTTGGTATTCTTGATCCTAAACGGCCAGTTTTATGTATTACCATTTTGGCCTTTATGTAAGTCAATATTTTAGGCATTTTTGGTATTTCACACATTTGGGTTGGCTATATAAGCCACCTTATAACTTTGTAACCCTAATTTTTCATTTTTCAGTCAAGCTTTCAGCGCAGCTTTTGTTTTAGGTTGCAATTTGCTCTCTTCTCTCTCTTCTTTCATTCTCAGTACATAAACACACCCCTTGAGGATGACAACTCGAGGATGTAGCTTCATTTTTCCTTGAAGGGGGTCGCGGTGGAGGTTTGGAGGTAAGTTTTTCATGCCCTCTCATTTTATCACCCAGCTGCATTTATGAGTTTAAGCTCCTGTATCTCACCCAGGTTGAAACCTCTGGAATCGACCCTCCTTGATGTGTATTTGTAAGCTTTGTGGTTAGGTGGATGCTTAATCTTAGATCCACTGTCATCCCATAGTTATCTCCTATTAGTTCTTGGAAGTAGGTTGCCTCTTTGAGGAGCCCGTATACTGTAAGAGACTTGAATGCTCAATGAATGCCATATCTCATGGGGGGAGTAATTTAGGGTTTAGGTTTTAGTGCGAATCAAAGGTCGGTTTGAGGAAAAGACTATGAGTCATTATCCATTTCGAGGGAAACAAACCAGGGGCATGAATACACCTTAGAAATCGAACTAGTGACCCAGAGACGAGGAGTCTTAACTCTGGTATTTTCCTTTAATTTATTTGCGGAGTTTACAACCATCAAACTCTACTTGTTTTGAACAAAACCTTAAAATCAAAGAGAGAAATACCCATTTTCAACTCAAGCGCACTTCTCATTTCATGAAGAAAACCCCATCCGTGTTCGGCCTGAACCCTTTATCTTGCGGTAGCCTACGGCCTGCAGCGTGAGACACTAGGATACAAATTTTGTTGATTCTATGGCCCTGCGTGACGCGATCCGCGTCCTCGAAGAAAAGGATGGCAACAGCAAGTTATTTCCTTGATAACTAAGCATTGGCGATATTTTTATCTTATTCGAATATATCACCAAAAACTTAAATAAAATACATTTACGCCTCTTTGAAAACACCAATATCTAAATAAGGTCCTTTCTGCCTATGGATGATTGAATATGCTAAACAATACGTACATGTTTATAAAGTTCATAAAGGAAAAATGAACTACAAAACTTAAGAACCAATGATAACATTTTTATAAGCGAGAAGAACGATAAAAACATGAATATTAAACATCCATAAACACATCTTACTTTTGATATACGGACTTATGAGAGATCGAAACATCGGCTTCATCAGCTAAACTTACATTGCATCCATCCCTTGGCTTTTATGTTGGTAGGTTCTCCATGCCAGCAGAATATTTCCCGTTTCCACTTTACGTATTCAAACTTCCAAGTTCTTGCAATAAAGATTGTGAAGTGATGAAATGGCATTCTCTCTGACTTTTCGAGAATTTACGAAGTGGATTTGACTTTTCATTTTCCTTAGCATTTTCTAACCAAAATTTTCAGGAAACAAACAATATTTTCATAATTCTTGCATGGACATGACATCGCTTTCGACCCGGGGTATTGTGGAATATGGTGAGGAGTGATAACTGCAAAATTTAATCAAATAAGAAATGTACAAATAAATTGCATTTTCTTCAATTACTGCTTACTAGTCATAAATAAGATGTTTTTTTAGAGCTAACCTGGTATAGCATTCGAGAGAGCTCCAAATCCATATAAGGCGGGCCGCGCCAGAGGCTTCTGACCAAACACAGTATTCAAGCTCATCCAATACGTATAAACCTTCTTGTCTCCCATCGGGAATTGAATTTTTCATCTTTCTTTTCGTGACATGTTCAGATGCCAGTTGTCCACGGCCCCGGAGACATCGATTCATTCTGAATCACATAATGATACGCATGTTCTTCTTTTTCATTCTTGTCACTCGATGTTTTCTTCTTTCTCCCTTTTCTTGATTTTCTAGAAACTTAATCACAAAAGAATTTACAAGAAATCAATGCAGATCCTCATAATGAAAACATTTCCTACGTTGACATTCCAACTTCTTAGAAATGTAGCAATTACATTCTACCAATTTTAGATTAACTCAACAAAGCCTTAAACTCCAAATTGGTAAGGTTCTTTGTTCATAACGTGGCTATATTTTACAACGGTCATCCGACCACAGCCCTCCCTTTCTCGAGCATGGGACCCGGTGTTGCGATATTGGATTAATAGTCAGATTCTCCCCATTGTAATTCTTTCCTGTCTTATTCTTCTCTGATGAACAAATAGCAATTATAGGAAACTATTATATTCTTTCCTAGTTTAAGAGACATTATTTCTACGGTAGGCAAATAAATTAATTATAGGAATAACTTGATTGTAGGATCTCTATATCTCTATAAATATGTACATGTAAAGATCTGAAATTATTATGAATAAAAATATTCTTCTGTTTACAAGTTGGTATACGTGGCCCCAAATCCAGGGTCCGTTGACAACCGTCAGCATGGAGAAAACCTGCGTCTCATATCATGAGACCCATACATGAGTAAAATGGCCACATTGGCCTACACAACATACTCACCAAAATATGTCAAACTATATTACAATAGTTTCAAGAGTTTTTGCATTACTCTTACTACAAACATATATTAAAATTTAGAATTCTAATACATGTTTTACAAAATATATCTATCAAAGCCACAATTCGGCTTTCTTATCAAACGGCCTCGATGGCTGGCGAATCTTCGATATACTCCTGTACACAGAAAAAATTTTCCCTCGACGGGGTGGCTTGATACCCGATGGTGATAATCTCACCACATGGGTTACTCCCGCTAAGTGCAGCCTTAATGGCAGCCGTACATTCAAGCAAATACATGATCCTACTTGAATATCTACATGATATGGATGTGAGGTGAATCCACCCTTTCCAGCTTCTGCCTTGCCCGTATTTATGGGCCCTCACTTGTCCTCCGCATGGTAAGCCAAATGTGAGAAAAACATTGTTTTCAAAACAAAAAGTTTTTGTTCTCGAAAACATACTACCGAGTTTCGGTAAAATCTATTGGACAACCCTCAGAGGCGAATTTGTTGGATAACTCTCTGAAACAATTCATGGGCTCCTCCGACGTGAATTGTTGGACAATTTCTCAACCCAATTCTCCGGAAAATCTTCCAATTGGGCTGCTTTCCATGACAATTTACCTTTTGTTTTCTTTCATGTCATGCACTCACACCTATTATTCTAGGTTGCCCCGGTGCATATGAAACACTTTATGCCATTTCCAAACAACACATGCTAATATATCAATTATGCGTATATTAACAAAATTTACATACCAACCACATGTTATTTATTCATAACAATAACATCAAAATTAGCTCACATGGGCTAATAACAATTCAATTCCAATGGTTCACACACAATTATATTTTTATATAATTCAAACTCATGTTAACACACTAAATTTCATGCATTACCAATTTCTTTCATACTCCAGAGCCATTCATTTTAAGCAATATTTTGCTTACAACACACATGGACAATTTTCGGTCCAACAAGCAAACCGGGACTGTTTTTAACAGTCCCCAAACCAAGCAGTGGGTTGTTCGTGGACAGCCCTCTCACCAAGCATCAGTTCCACTTTGTGGGCAAAATCCATGGCCTTTAGGCCTCCTGACACCCCGAGCCACAATTTAACACACAAATATATTACAAGCCACCTGGCTTTGATCGTAGATTTGTCCAAAAACGTGTCTTAAACTCCCAGCATGTAGTCCCAAATTTTCGGGACTGATCAAACGGCCTCTCACGTCCTCATACAACCAAAACCATTAACAAGGCTCTTAAAAAAGGATTAAATCAAGTAGGAGAAAACCCCTACCTCTCGGAGTTGTCGAAACTCCACAAAACCGGTGTCCACGCGTAGCCCTTGCAGGGTAGAGCAACTTTGCCTCTTGGCAGACGGGAGCCAATGGTCGGCAGAAATCTAGAAGTTAGGCTTTCTCTGCTTTTAAATTTATTTCTCCCCTCGCTACACGTATTGACCCAATGTAGAAGTGTTCTTTTTTTCTTTTTACTTATTCCTCTTTTGTCCGCTCACTTGCCACTTGTCAAATTCTCATTGCCTCATTGGATTTCCTTATTCACTTTATCCACCCACTTTGGACTTTCCTCCAATTAAGAGATGCCACATGGGCCCCTTTTGGCTCTCCTTGTTGACTAATACGCACGACTCGTGTGCCATTTTGTGGCCGCTCAAAATGCTCAAGCGTCCCGCGCTACACGGATTGCCTCGGCAGTGGAAATTTTGGTATCCTAAGAATTGACGGTGGCGTGGTATCTAGATTTGGCGAGACGATGCCAATGGTGAAGTCTGTTTTGTCATCCGAGATCTAGAAAAATTCCAGATTTTTGACCGAAATTATCATTTTACCATTTTCCAGAAAATTAGGATTTTTCTCGGGGTTTCACAGTATCAGAACCACGAAACCCTAAATCATTCTTCTTTTAATCCTTAAACCATGAGCAAAATTCGGATTACGAAACATGTCGCAAATCACACTTCATTATTGACCACGAAGGTTCATCATTCGGTCGGGAATTGTATTGAATGCTGACCAACTATGATCGTGGACTCAAATGTTAGAGATGCAAATTCTTTGAGAAGGGCTTCTCCTTCATTCGTGGCACATTCACGCCACCTAAGAGAGAGAAAAGATGAAGGCTATGAAAAGTGGTATTCAGATAATCAGAAGGTCAAAAGATGGTTGTTGATGTCTATGTCCTGGAGATTATGAAGCGATACATTCGCTTACCTACCGCACGAGATATTTGGAAAGCTCTGTCTAAAGCCTTTTATGATGGAGCGGATGAATTACAGGTTTTTACCTTGAACTAGAGGGCTTTCTCTACCAAACAAAATGGCAGACCACTCTCTATATATTATGGAGAACTGACTGAAATCTTTAGTGAGTTGGATCATCGTGATAAGGTGGTCATGGTAGATGAAGCAGGAATATTGCATCCTATCGAAATTAGCCCCGGCCGACAAAGAGGTGCGTATCTTTCATTGGATTAGAGGGTGATTTCAAGCAAGTGCACGGCGAAATCTTGAGGAAGGATCCTATCCATGAATTAGAAGAGTGTTATGCCCTAGTTCATCACGAAGATGTTCGACGCGCGGTGATGAACGGACAAGCAGAATTACGAGAAGCTTGATACATGGTGATTTCAGGCTGGGTCTAATAAAGCGGTCCCCTCTCAACACCCGACAAGACAAAAAGGCCACATCCATCCTAAGGCTAGCTAATGGTGGCGACAAATCATCATACAAATGCACTCACTATGATCAAAGCCCCGGTCATCTGAAAGTCGATGCTATGAACTTGTGGGTTATAGAAATGGTGGGATCATAGTGATTCCGGGAAGAAGAATTCCAAAGGCCTGCTAGTGCAATTGTTGAAACAAAGACAGAGGATGATAGCGGTGAAAAGTCCTTGGCATTGGCAGCAGCAGCAGGTAATGGTGGTAAGGTTTTAAATATTTCTACACCTGTTTCTAATAGTGCATGGATAATTGATTCTAGTGCTACAGATCATATGACATTTGATTCTAGACAAGTTTCACCTCTTAAATCTTCCTCACAAAATTTAGTTTCCACGCAATGGTACCTCAATTAGATTGTGGGAAGGATCCTTGTCCCTCACTAACACCTTGAATTTAGATTATGTTTTGGTTGTTATCTCTTTGAATTATAATCTTTTGTCAGTTTCTCAAATAACCACTGCCTTATTTTGTGTTGTCATTTTTTGGCTTGAATTTTTGTGTATTTAAATCCGGACAAAGACGGACGATTGGTTGTGGTGTTAGGTGAGGAATGCATGCCGACTTGGTGTCTAAAAGTTCATATGAGTTGCGTCAAGCTTTAAAGATTAGGGGTTCTTAAAAAAAAAAAAAAAAGGGAAATCTGAGATATGGTTATGGCATCGACGTTTGGGGCATGCTTCTTTTGGTTACATGAAGAAATTATTTCCTAGTTTATTTGCAAACTTTGATGTCTCTAGTTTCAAATGTGATGTTTGTGAACTTGCAAAAATCCATCGTGCTTCGTTTCCATTAACCTTGAATAAAAGTCCAGTTCCTTTTATGATCATACATTCTGATATTTGGGGCCCATCTAAATTTGCTACTTTGGATGGATCGCATTGTTTTGTTACTTTATTGATGGTGTACGGGATGACTTGGGTATGTTTGATGAAGTCAAAGTGAAATAAACTTGTTATTTCAAAAATTTCATAAAATGGTTTGTAGTGATTCTGATACCTGAGTTGAGTTCTCACGCGGTAATGATGGAGGTGAATATTTGAGTTTGAATTGAAGCGGTATTTGGAAGCCCATAGAACCATTCATCAAACTACTTGTTGGAGTACACCCCAGCAGAGGAATGGAGTGGGCGGAGCGGAAAAATCGTCACTTGTTGGAGGTTGTCCGTGCTTTCTTGATAGAAGCACATATGCCTTTATCCTATTAGGGACACGCACTTACCTCTGCAGCATATTTGATCAATCGAGTACCTTCTAACACTATTGATTTTCGAACACCATCCCAGGCTCTCATTGAAGCAATTGTTGCTCCAGTCGGTCCAAACTTGCCTCCTCATGTCTTTGGTTGTGTAGCATTTGTACATCTTCATAAGCATCAGTGCAACAAGTTGACACCTCGAGCATTGTGATGTGTCTTTTTAGGGTATCTGCTTATCGAAAAGTCACCGATGCTATCAACTATAAGCAAATGAATATTTGTTACAATGGATTTAGTTTTCCACGGGCTCGATGTATTTTCCTCTGAGCACAGACATCAAGGGAGCACACGGAAGAAGTTCAAGCTCTAGACTATGATTTTTGATCTCTATAAGAGAGACTCTTTAAACTACAGTAACAATGCGAATGGGAATGAAAAGGAATCTTACTGAACTTGGTAATGAGAATGTTGGTGGTCGGTTGGTGGTATAAATTTGACCACAGTGGTTATAGACATGATGAAAACCTAGACAATGAGTTTTTTTGGATCGTTCCATCTGAATCTCTGTACCACAGGGCAGATACACCGACCAATCGCTTCTTTGAGGGATGGTCCTCTTTGTAGTGTCGAACCACGAAACAACTACCGCGTCGAACCGGTATTCCCAAACCCACCTCTGAACCAGAACTTTCTAGTAAGATTAAATATCCCATGAGTCATTATGTGTCTAACCATCGGCTTGTTTGAATCAAATAAGTCATTTGTAAATTAATTATCTCGTATCTATTCTAACGGTGTGCGAAGCCTTAAATGACCAGTGGAAAGTTGCTATGAATGAGGAGATGAAATCCTTGCAGAAGAATGAAACTTGGGAACTTGTTGATCGTTCTCCAGGGAAGAAACCAGTTAGATGTCGGTGGGTTTATACTATGAAGCACAAAGCAGATGGTACTATTGAACTTTTTAAAGCGTCTTGGTAACAAAGGGTACACCCCGAACCTATAGATTGATTATCACGGATACATTCGCACGTGGCTAAAATCAACACAGTTTGAGTCTTATTGTCTCTAGTTGGAAACTTGGATTGGCCATTGCAACAATCGATGTGAAACGCCTTTACGCATGGAGAGTTGTCAGAAGAAGTGTACATGGATTTGCCACGGGGTGCATGATACGAAGTGCATTGTCGGAAAGTGTGCGAATTAAAGAAATCGTTGTATGGAGCTCTAAAACAATCTCAGGAGCATGGTTTGGAAGGTTCCACGGGAATCCATGAGGTCTTTGGTTACCATCGGAGTAATTCGGACCACTTTATTCTTGGAAAAAACAGCATGGTAAGATCAACGCCTTATTGCTGATTGTTGTGACATGGTGGTTACAGGAAATGACCCTGATGAAAGGAAGGCTCTACAAAGTTACTTGTGGCGAATTCGAAATGAGCCTTGGTCGCGAAATATTTTATTGGGATCGAAGTGTCTCGTCGATAAAGGATTTTCTTGTCTTAAAGAAAATATGCTTTAGATTTATTGCGGGAAAGCTGAGGTATGTCGATATGTCGACCGGTTGATACACCGATAGAAGAAAGATTGAAGTTATGTGGCTGATTCTAATCGGGTGCTGTTGATAAAGGGGAGATATCAGAGGCTCGTTGGAAGATTGATGTACTTAGCCCACACTAGGCCAGATCTTGCCTATGCATTAGTATTATTTATCCGATTTATGCATAATCACGGGGCAGCATATGAATGCGATTATACGCATTTTAAAATTATCGAAATCTGCTCATGGAAAGAGGGCATTTTGTTCACTAAAAATGTAGATTGTCAAAGTGTGGATGCATATAGTGATGCTAACTAGGCTGGAGCAATAGATGACAGACGATCTACTTCGAGATATTTCACCTTTGTAGGTGGTAATCTCGTTACATGGAGAAGCAAGAAGCAGAATGTTGTTGCACGTTCAAGTGCAGAGGCTGAATTTAGGGGTATGGCACTTGGAATATGTGAAGCATTGTGGCTAAGACTTCTAATGATGGATTTGGGCTATGCGCCTGGGCAATAGGTCGGCTTTATTATGACAATAAAGCGACATGTGATGTGCTCATGTCCCAGGTACAACATGATGCATTACAAGCATGTGGGAGTGAAGCGATTTTCTTCGTTAAGGGAGGATGGATGAAAAGGTGTCGGGACACAAGATTCGATCAGAAAGTGGTGGGTGGTATCCTCACCAAGTTGTTTCAAGTCGGAGTGTTCTCAAAGTTTTGGGCAAGTTGGGCATAGTGTGACATCTATGCACCAACTTGAGGGGAAGTATTGCGATATTGGATTAATAGTCAAAGATTCTCTATTGTAATTCTTTCCTATTACTATTCTTCTCTGTTAAGCAAATAACTTAATTATAGGAAACTATTATATTCTTTCCTAGTTTAGAGATATTTCTCTATTAGGCAAATAACTTAATTACAGGAATAGCTTGATTGTAGGATCTCTACTATCTCTATAAATATGTACATGTAGTCTGAAAATTATTATGAATAAAATATTCTTCTATGTTTCTAGTACCGGTGATGAGAGAAACTACATTAAAAATGAAACTTGATATAAATTACATTGGGGGGAAATGCATAATCATTGAGTTGATCTTTAGTCTACTGAGCCTTGAGAATGAATAGAACCCATGTATAAATGGCAAAAACGAATTTACAGAAGATAGTGCAATTCTACAAGAAACTACTTCACATTTGTATATTCACAGCCCGCGATCACCATGCACTAGAAGCGTTGAGATATCTATTGTTGTTGGTGCATCTCTAAGCTGTTTTTCACTACTAAATTGTCTTTTGAATTTTCATAGAGATGACATGTTTGGATAAGCATGTCGTCAACAAATTAATCAAAGTTCGAGTATAGGCCCACAAAGAAAAAACGGAGTTGTTTCAATTTTCTATGAATTCTTCCATAGAATATTTCTTCAGTTGTAAATATATCATTACAACTTCCTAGATTTTTTGAATTATATTTTTCTAACATTCTACGGACAAGAAGAAATACCACAACTATTTGGTTATCAGCATTAAGGTAGGGTCGCAATACCATACATTGCTTGATATCTTATTGTATATTATCGGAGTGGTTATCCATTCTAATCCCTCATTTGAAGTGTTTACTTATGCTTCTCATCAAAATTTGGAGGAATTGTCTAAGCTTTCCTATGTTCAAAGATAGCAAGATATTAGTTGAAGACAGCGTCTAATCAAGAATTAATGAGACAAGAATGATCAATCCATAATTACATTCCAAATTTAATTTCCATTGATGGTTGGTTCTTAGAAAAAAAAAAGATTTGCAGATTACTAGAGAGAGAGAGAGAGAGTTACTTCAAAAGGAAGCTTAGAGTTTCATCATTCGAGCTTTGCATAAGTTTTCCTTCAATCTTCTGTTCTAATACTTCTTCTCACGATAATATGTGATACTCCTTCTTGCCCCTAAAAATCAATGGATAAGATCCACAAATGCCTTTGTGTTTTGTGTGTAACGTTTACTATCGTGGCTAAACCATGTCCTTTAACTAGTTCGAAAATATCAGATGAACTGACCCTGTTAAAAGCGTTGTTAAAATGATGGGCGCCAGGTGATTACAAAAATAAAATGTCAAGTATCTTGAGGTAGAAAGAGTTCAAAGGCAAAGTGAGACATGCGCATGACCTCGAGGCGATGATGCACCTTATCCTAAAAATCATAAAAATTGAATAAGCTTACCCCCAAAAAAAACAAGGTCGAATTGGCTCATTTACCTTAAAAAATCTATCAATATTGAGAAGAAATATTTTTCATACAAATAATTAAACTCAAGAAACCTTTATCAAATACCATATGAAGTACCTCAATTAGCAATTTGACTCAGTAGGAAATGAACATGTTTGTACATTTGGGCATAGGAAAAAGCGGTGCATGTTTTATTATTAGCATATCGGCAATTAAAAATAGCAGTTCCAAAATCAGTCTGGGAAGTTAAAAATAAAAATTGGTTGCCATACAGACTCACATCATAATGTTAAATAAGTCCACTTTAGCATTCCATCGAATGGTTGGTAAATGCTTTAAGATAGCCAGGTCACATTCACAGGAGCAGTCAAACCTCACTCTCGATTATCACAATTAGAATGATAAATTGAATGAGAAGTATAAAACATATTAGGCAAAATAGAAGAACAATTAAGAAATAAAACCCACCTAGACACTTCACGCACACATGTAATCAAGTATATATAATAAAGAATCCCTTACCGACATTTAACACCAAGTTGCACCTTCTTGGTAATGTTCACTTATGATTGTTTGAACCTGAGTCTTGATTGGGTCTCCATGAATCACAAAATTAAATTGATTCTCGCCCATGAATTATTTGTCTCAATAGATTAGTTTGATCTAAAACTTGGGATAATGGGTGTAAGTCGAAAAAATATTCATAAGTGAGTGTTGATGGAGTTGAAGTTACCAAATTCTAAGGAGTCAGGTATTAATTATGTAGTTTCTCCGGATCCGTACAAGATAAAACCTATATTGTATACAGTTTGAAAGGCCAAAGCCACTTCTGACAATCTCTGATTTGCTCACGCAGCCAGACATCAAAACCACTTTAAATTTGTTTCAATTCTGCCCAGCTTTGCTCTCTCTCGATTACAGTAGCTTCAAAGCTTCCAACACGAAAAGATGGAGTGTGTTTTTGTTCTTTGGTCTTGCAGTATACCATTTCTTGTATCTTACATTTTGCTAATGCTATTATAACATATAATGTAGCCCCAAATCCGGGGTCTTTTTTTCCGCAGGTAACCTTCAGCAAGCTATTTAACAGCCTCATTCACGCATATTCATGTGTCACTCAGTTATTAAGCAATGACACATAACAATCCACATCTCATTCAAGATTCACAGTAATTAGTGCACTTAGTGCAATGATCAATTTTTCAGAAATTATGCCCAGGCACCAAATGCCATCCTCAGGCATATGGTTAGATTCTAGACTCATAGATCTTTCCATAGAGTCCAAGAACGTGCAAAACGGACTTCGGACGAGGAAGTTATGGTCATCCGAAGTTGGCATTGTCGAGCTCATTCCCTAGACGAGGTCAGCTCGGCCAAAGGATTTCAGCTCGGCCAGAAGAGGTCGGCTCGGCTATATTGAGCACTAAATGCCATCCACATGCATGTGGTCAGATTTTAGACTAAATGAGCTTTCCATAGAGTCTAAGAACACCTGAAAGGGACTTCGGACGAGGAAGTTATGGTCATCCGAAGTTGGCGCTTCATATGAGCAGCAACTGACGTGCAGAACTGACAGGCACCTACTGTCTTTCGTCTTTTTTGAACACAATATGAGCTCAGATTATAATGATCCATATATAGATGGATTCTAGACTCAAAGGGCTTTCCGTAGAGTCTGACGCGTGGCGGACCGGACGAGAAAGTTATGATCGTCCCGAGTTATGCAAACCGAGCTCATTCCTGCTGAGCTCGGCCGGGAAGAAACCCGCCCAAGGAGGTCAGCTCGGCCTCACCACGGCTCATGCGAGAAGAGCTCAGCACAGAGTGGTCAGCTCATGCCACGGCTCATGCAGAATGACTGTGCGACTCGGCCTGAGAAGGTCATTTCGTGCGGCTCATGCGAAGAGCTTGTACAAGAGCTCGGCCAAAGAGGTCAGCTCATGCGCGGCTCATGCCGGCGCATGCGGGAGGCTCATGCGGCTCACATGCAGGAGAGCTCATGCAGCTCAGCACAAGAGGTCAGCTCATGCAGCTCAGCACAAGAGGTCAGCTCATGCAGCTCATGCAGAAGAGCTCATGCGGCTCGGCCTGAGAGGTCGGCCGTGCGGAGTCATGCAAAGAGCTCGGCCACGGGGAGAGGTCGGCTCGTGCGGCTCATGCAAAGGCTCATGCAGCTCGGCCTGAGAGAGTCAGCTCATGCAGCTCATGCAGCTCAGCACAAGAGGTCAGTTCGGCTAGATAGGCTCATTGGCTCATCCTCTTAGGCCATACGAGTAAAAAGGCCATAACTTGGGCTGTAGAGTCCGATTGGGTGATTCGAGCCTACATAAACACTGATGGGGCTACAATTTCTATCAAGGATGCTAGTCAAATTCTCAATTTTACTCAACCTAAATTCAGTCTCAAAGACTAGACGTCTCATAGGCTCAAAACAGAGCGCTACTCCCTACGGCTCATCACCATTAGGCTCGGCCACACACAGCTCATCGAGTGAGCTTGGCACAGAGGTCATCTCATCACGGAGAGCTGGCCAGATAGGTCAGCTCATCCTGGATAGCTCAGCCAAAAGAGCTCGGCCACACGGCGCTCATTCTCTCGGTTGAGTACCGGCCAGCGCGTATTTCATGCTCTCGGACCCTTCGAGTAAAAATGTCATAACTTGGGCTGTAAAGGTCCGATTTGGGTGATTTGAAAGGCCACGTCAAGCTCACTGACGAGGCTACGATATATACCCAGGCGACCCACAGGCCCGTTCCTTCTGCCCGATGAAAAAATCAGTCTTAAAGTCCGACTAGAAATAACAAAGGTAGAGAAAACCTTTGCAAATTGTATTAAACATGTGAAGCGAGTTTAATTACAATTTATCTCTATATTTACAGCTGGATAACAGTCCAGGTATATAGCAAAAATCGGGTTTACGCGAGACTTTTACAAAACCCACAACAAGCCATCTTTGACCTTCTTCTCGGCTAAGACCTCGAAGTGCCTTCTCTTAGTGTACCTCAGTACTGAAATGTTTTTCCCGCGTGGGTGAGCTATGCCAGTAGAAAGTCTCTGAGGCTACTCCCCACTAAGTGCACATGCAATAGCATAATCCATAAAATCATTCCACACATTCATATAAAATATGCATACTCTCTGAATGTCTATGTCATGCCACAGTTTCAGAGTCCTCACCGACTCCCTCACCGTACGATTGTCATGTATAGGCTGTTTTCAAAACAAAAGCTTTTTGTTTTAAATCCACTGGACCACCTCCGAGTATCAAACCACTAGACCATCTCTAAGAACCCCTTATTGGACAACCCTCCGATAGGGTTCATTAGACAAACCTCCGATATAATTTATTGGACAACCCTCCGAATCAACACATTCTTGGAATGACCCTCAGAATATCGAACCCTTTGGACCATGTCAGGGAGCATATTGGACAACCCTCGATAGGTTCATTGGACAAACCTCCGATATAATTTATGGGACAACCCTGCGAATCAACATTCTTGGACAACCATAGAATATTGAACCCCTTTGGACCATCTCAGGAATCGAGCCATTGGACCATCTCGAGAACTCCTTATTGGACAACCCTCGATAGAGTTCATTGGACAAACCTCCGATATAATTTATTGGACAACCCTCCGAAATAATTTATTGGACAACCGTCCAAGTACCCATTTTATTCATGCACTCACACCCGATTTACGCGATGTACCCGTGCACATGAGATGATAATGTCACTACATAATATCTCTTGTTACATGCATAGTGAAAACTACATGCAACAGTTATATTCATGCTTCATCTCAAACATCATGTTAATATATCAAGCATGAGTATATCAACATCAATATTCACAAAATCTACATGTTATTCAAACAAGCAATAACACACAACAAGATCATCAATATCAGATTTACATATCGTGACAAAATCGGTTCTAGAAGCGCAGTTAAAAATTACAAACCACGGACCCGAAGCGGGTCCCGATCAACAGCAGTTTCCGTCATTGTTCTTTGGAACCAGCCCATCACGGGGCTACACCTCGTAGCCATGTCATGAAACAAAATGAAAGATTAACCCAGTAGGAAAGACCCTACCTCTTGAAGCGTAGATCCGTTCCTTTGCGCAACTCTCTGTTCGTAAATCGGAAGAAGCTATTTAGTTCCCTTTCTTTCTCATTCTCTTTCTTGCTCTTTGCTTTTCTCTTTCCTTTTTTTTTCTCCTTTCTTTTTCCTCAGCGGAACAGGAACTCTTTTCCCCTTTTCTTTTTCCACCCCTCCGTTTGGTCTAGTTTAGAGATTATATTCATCCTCAGTTCCTTGACACCTCACTTTCCATCTCTAACACTTTTCTTCCCTTTCACATTCCTCATGCAAAGCTATCCAAGACACCTAGCATCCATTTACCCTCATGCAAGACCACTTTCCTTAGACACGTAGTCTACCTGCATGTATCCATGTGGTGTGGGACTTTATGCCACTTGTCATTTGCTAATTTGTCAAATTTCCTCGAAATACGTGCAAATCCTAGCGTCTCGAGTGCCCAGTGAAATTCGACTATTTATAGATTCTTAAAGGCGAACTCAGCGTTATGTCAGCGTCGTCATCAGGATCTAGAAAAATTCGATTTGACGAAATTACCATTTTACCTTTTGAGAAAATTCTAATTTTAAAGGGCTTGAGAATAACAGATAATAATTTTCTTCAGTAAATCATTTCTTGGTATTGATACTTTTTCTAATATATTTAATTCTATGAAGGGAGAATAAAAAAACCGACAAAAATTACTTAATCAAATAGGATGAACCAAAATACAAAGCCTTACATATGATGTAGGGAAAATAATAAGTTTGAAAAGTCTTAAACAAAACATAACATAACAAACCTAAGCCACCTTGTATTTATCAAATGGAGTGAACTTAATACATGGCAACGTTATATATAAGATGACAAATTCAATAAACACAAAATCTCTTACATTCAAGCTGCCCCATACTGATTAAACCCATTACTCTCAAGCATAAATTACCTACCAATCCTTGAGATCTTTGCTTTCGATTGACATAATATTCATCAATATGAACTTGATCCCTTGACACTGAGTTATTTTCTTGATTAATATAAAATAGTTAGTATGCTTCCTATAATTAAACCTTAAATATTCTTAAAAGATAATGAAACCAAGTTTACTCACCTTCAATAAAAGGCAAAATTATATGAGAAAAGATAGAAAAAATAGTCATAATTTTTTGTTTCTGAGTATAATATTTCTCAAGCCATAACATCAATCTTACATACAATTAATTATTACATTTTGGCATATTTAGCTTCTAATCAAACAAAATATAATGTGTTATATTTGAAAAATCTTATTTATCTCCATATATCGTAAGGTAAGTTAATTAATAAAATTATTGGAAAGCGATAATAAAGTGACACTAAGATAATACATTTTTGCAAAAAAAAAAAAAAAAAAAAAAAAGATAAAAAATTTGTGAGTCTTACCATTTAACTTTATAAGCTCATACGTGAGTCTATTCATATTTATTATTTGTTGTCACGTACAATCAGTCTTTATCTTGTTCGAGAACTTGAAATAGGCATATCTCCATGAAGCTGTTAAGTAGTAAAATTACCACAGGCTCACAAAATCCAATAATGAATCCAAGAACAATATTTCCATAAAACCATATATTATTTGCATCATCTTGAATGTCATCTTTTTTGCTACTAAGACCAGTGAAGGAGAATTCCCAGGATTTATCTTCATCTTCTAGGCAACTTTTCGAAAGAGGTGGCCCACAAAGTCCAGAATTTCCCTCGTATGTGGAAGCATTAAAGCATGGCGGAGTGCGGATGGAATTTTGCACGATAAGGTCGTGCGATAAGTCTAAAACACCTAGACGGGCTATTTGAGCAAGACTACTTGGAATTCCACCACTAAGCTGGTTTTGAGACATATCAAGAGAATCCAATGATTTCAATTGACCAATCGTTGGAGGAATTAGTCCAATCAAATTATTTCTTGATAAGTTCATTGACACGATTCTACCAAATCAGTTTACTTCTACGGGGAATTTCTCGATTAATCTATTACTTGAAAAATCAATGCTCTTGATGAGCCTAGAGAGTTTTTTAATAATTCCTTTCCTTTCCATTGAACGGTGATATTATCAACATAGGAAAGAAATTTTAGAAAGCTATAGATATTTCATCATAAGCGTGTCGAACTTCCATGAGCCATGGCGATTAAAATTTTAACATTTTGGCATCGTTAGGATAGATTGTTGCTAGAGAAGGTCCAACATTTGAATCCTTTCTTAGTGACAAAGATTTGCGATATGCTTCCATTGAATTCATTAGATCTCAAATTGAGAACAATCAAATCTGAAAGGCTTATCTATCGCGAGAAATTATTCTTCACGATAATTTGTTTCCCAAATCTCTGAGATAAATCTCTACAGTTCTTTAGGGATGAAAACGTATCATTTAAGAATTATTGTTACGTAAATGCAATGTTTTCATCCCTTATGTAACTCCGATTGATTTTATTTTCCGAGAAAAATTATTATTTACCCAATTGAAACATTAAATGCGTATTAAGTCGACATTGGTAGTTCTCTGATAATCGATTACGCCAGCCAGTCAAGATAGGACAAACCCAGCTAGATTGATTGTAATGATAAAAATTGAGCACGAAAACATGTTCTTGGAGATCTGACCATATAGCATTTTTTGAAATAGGCATGGTATTGAACCATCCAAGCAATTTGAACTCATATCCATTAAATAATTAAGTGGAAATGAAGTTAAATTAGGCAGAGTACCTGAGATATGATTGTTGGAAACATTTAACCTTCCCCCATATCCAAAGGAATTCCAAAGCCAATTGGGAATAACATAAAAATTCAGAGGCGAGATATCAGTTATCAGCTCTTTTGAGTGTAGAAGCCAATGAGGAAATCGTGGGCCTATAATTGCAAGATTGACTTTATATAAGAGACTTGGAACGAGGGAACTTGGTCAAGGCATATGTTGAATGTAAAGGAGTTGAAGATAAGTCAAGTCCATCGGTTTAGAACCCAGGTGATTTTCCGACACTATACCATGCGATGAATTTGAACCAATGTTCGACACTTTGATTGATGTAGTTGTCAGAGACTCTCAGGTAAAGTTCCATTTAGTTGATTGAATCCAAGATATAACTCTGTTTGTGAAAATCGAGAAAAGGTGAAATGATGTTCCTTTGAACCGATTATAGAGATAAATCTAAAATATAATGTGTTAAGGCATACTGAAAAATCTTTTCTAGTAGTCGGTGATATTGTTATAAGACAATATTAATCTCCGTAAATTACATAAATCTCTCAAGGATTTCAGCATCTCACCTTCAAGTTGATTTTCAGAGAGGTCAAGAGATTCAAGAGAAACCATGTTTGCAAAAGCGTTCGAATTTGAACCATGTAGTTGGTTTTGAGATAGATCTAAATCAACAAGGCTGATATTGAGGTCTTAGAATCTCACCTTCAAGTTCATTCAAGAGATCAAGATGTAAGAGTAGTCATGTTTCCAAAAGACATTCGGAATTGAACCATTTAGATTATTAGAAGAGAGGTCAAGATGAACAAGGCTATTGGTACTGAATAAGTTGAACAACCATGGGTATATTGAAGAAGAAGTGAGACCATTCCAAGAGAGATCAAGATATGCAAGAGTAGTTATGTTTCCAAATGCATTCGGAATTGAACCATTTAGATTATTAGAAGATAGGTCAAGATGAACAAGGCTACTGGTACTGAATAAGTTGAACAACCATGGGTATATTGAAGAAGTGAGACCATTCCCAGAGAGATCAAGATATGCAAGAGTTTTAGAAGAATTATTGTGGGAAATAGATATTGTGGGAAGCTGAGTATAGCTCAAGTGTAACTCAGTAAGGAAAGGCATTTTATTAATTGCTTGTGGCCAATGGATTGTTGTACTAAGATCAACCCAACTCAAGTCAAGCTGCCTTAACAAAGGAAGGCCAGAAAGCCAGTCAAGGTTCTCACAGGTTGTAAGCCCGTTATTATAGCCAAGATCAAGTGATTGCAAGTTAGAAAGATTTCCAAGTTGGGGGGGAAGAATTCCTGTAAAATTGGGAAATATTTGAAGAGAGAATTATATTCTACCCACACATACTGATGAAATTTCACAAGCTATATACGTACATAATTAATTACCTTCGAAATGATTCTGACTGAGGTTCAAATGATTCAAATGCTGCAGCTCTCCCAATGAAGGACCTATCTTACCTCCTAAAGATTGGTCATAAAGATCAAGCATGATGACATGACCGGTCTGGTTGTTACCTCCATCTCCCATTGCAGCAATCTCTTTATCTTCCCATTCCCCATGGAAAGCACTCCGCCGTGGTCATCAACAACACCTTGTTTGAAGTGAAGGAGAGCTTCCCTCTCCCTCTCTATGCACCCAAGTTCAGCATGCTCACCCACCCTCCAGCTAGCTATGAAACATATCAAAAGCAGAGAAAAGGCAATCAAATGTTGAAAGGGCCTTCCACTCATCTTCCAACACAGAGCAGCAAGTTTTAGTGGGATTAATTGCAAGTTCTGGTTTTATTTCTGGAGCGATATAGGCATTGACATATCATTTCCCACCAACAAGTCAAGCATGATGGACCCAAGAAAAAACCCCTAACCTTTGAATCTTTACTAATGTACATATCATTATTTCAAGTTTATTAAATACCATTTTTTTATTTTTAGAAAACGTAATGTTTGAAATCCCTTTTAAAAAATAATTAATGAATATACATTTTATATTTTAAGTTTGCTCCTTTTTTTTTCTTTTCTTTTATTTAATTTACAAGTTAGGATTCATCTTTGGCACATGTCACTCTTCTTTTGTAATTTTTTTACCTTTTATAGAAATTATTCTATAAATGAATAATAAGTTTTCTAATGATATAATAATAAATTTTGTTAACAATGATTTAATATAGAAAATAGATAAATTATATATTTATTAAAAGAAAAAGTTATAGAAATATGATAATAATACTTTACTAAATCCATAAATTTTACTAAATAAAATTATATTAGAGAATTTTTTCAAAATCTTAATTTGTTGTTAGTTTTATAACATTATTATTTATTTTTAACAAAATAAAACTTAACCATTTAAATTTTGAAATTAAATGATAGAAAGCTAATTTTATAATCTTACTGAAATTTGAAATTTCTGTGTCGCAGTTATCTTTTATTTGAAATTTCACTTGAAACATATCATCTTTTATTCTTATCACTTTTTTGGTCCTCACTTTTCTTTTAACATGTAAAGAAACCATTTCACCTAATTTTAAACTAATAAGGGTTAAGTATATTTAGATAAATGAGTAAAATTTACCCAATTTGTATCTAACATAAAGAAGAAAAGAAAAAAAAATAACAAAAAATGAGTAAAAAGGGAACTTCTGGAATAAAAATGAGTCAATTTAAGAATTCAAACACAGCACATGTATAATAAGGTAAGAGTGACAAATAGGGGTTGCAATTGTCAATAATTTAGAGGGGGGAAAAAAGATCTCAAAGTAAAAATTTTTACTTGTTACTATTATTATAACTACTTTATTTTTTTAGAACTAAACACTTTAATTATAATGTAGTAATTATTGTTACTAAGACTTGAATCCAAGACCCCTTAGCCTATATCTTATCTTTTGAGGGAAATTGTTGTAGACGCTTTACATATAAGTTAAAATTATAATAGACTACCACTACTTCATTTAATTATAATAATAACCAAAACAGTGCTAAGGCTTTTGTTCTACTATATTTATATCTATTCGAATTTTTTAATATCACCATTATTATTCATCTTTTAATAAATGTGTTTGGAAGTAGAAGTCTTCAGATTTTAATGCTTTTCAAGTTTCCAAGTCTTTTTAATAATTTTCCCATACTTAACCCTATCAACATAACTTGCAAGCAGGGCAATTGACTTTCAATATTTATTTTGTGTTTTACATAATTTCAAATTCTACCAACTTAACTTTCATCATGTCTCTTTAAGACAATTGACTTTAAGTATTTTTTATTTTAATTAAAGTCTATTGTATTAGCAAGATTAAAATGGTTGATTATAATTATATATTTTATTAATTTTTGAATTTTACTTTAAAATTTTACTACAACTGAGACTAATTAAGCATTTTAATTTATATCTAAGCTTCTTACATAATATCATCTTTTTGAGAAAGAGACTTATGTGTGTGAAAGTAGAAATCCCGATTTCCAAGTCTTTTCATATTTTTTTTCCACTATAAGTCCTATTAACATAACTTGTATGCAAGGCAATTGACTTGGAGTCTTTATTTTGTATTTTACCTCAAGTCTATATAAACAGTTGAATTATCATTATATATTTATTAATTTTATATCATTATTTATTATTAATGTTGTGTATTTGTATGATGGAGGGTATTTATTATTATTATTGTTATTTTTGATAAAAAAATTTATATAATGTTTCTTGAGTCAGTCCCCGTTATTGGACCATATTTGAGAAGGCTATTGGCTAGCATAAATATGGACTCTGGAAAATTCAATGCAATGATTATCGGGTCTAGTCATCCATCATATTGGACTCATATATAATTATATATAGAGAATTTTCTTTTAGCTTGTATAAATATCTAATGGAGTCAAGTCATAATTTTTTTTTGATTGATAGGTCAAGTCGCATAAATAGACTCCAAAAATGTAAACACAGGAAAATTTGAATTTTTAGAAAATGTAAATAAATTGTCAAAATGATGGGTTACCTGCTGAAATTTTCTAGATCTCAGATGACAAACGAACCTCACCGTTGAATTCGTCTCGCGAAATCTAGTTACCTAGACGAATTTCATTGAATTCCAAGACAGTCGGATTTTCATAATTTTCGCGGCGACGTGTGTCTCGATGAACCCAAAAACGAGATTTTGGGAAATGATGTAAGTAAAGTTCATTTAGAATAAATTGAACTTGAACCGGGATGAAATAACTTGTTTCGGTGCAGAGACGGACTCGAACAAGGGTGGACACATGACTCGACGTGGGCCACTCCCTTAACTAAAAGATTAAGTTAGAACAAAAGGGGTAAAGAGGGAAAAGATCCCATTTTTCCTGGTTTTTTCCAAGAGTGTCACACCCCTACCACAGCTGAGAAGGAGGCGACATGGGTGGGACTCATAACACCTTTTAGGACATTAGTGGACCCATTTCCATATATATAATTTCATAATGAAATACAACATGTCTGACCCCTTTGTAGTGGTGTTTAAGCCCAATCATTTTATTCGATTAATTGCTTGTACATAAACAAATTCCATTATTACCAAAAACTCTTACATTTACATTCCAAAACAAAATCAAAAAGCCTACATCATGTGGATTCTTATTCTTTGTGTTACAACTAATACGGGTGGGATGTCTTCTTCGATGCCTACGGATAGAGCACGTGCTAAACTTATAATAACTTGGTGGGAAATAGATAACGGATATATGACCACTTGGGTGAATCACATACATATAACAAAATGGATTTATCGAGTTTATTAAAGAACGGGGAATTCTATAATAGAGTTTTCATATCTCTAGTAGGAGTTTAAACCAGATCTTATCTGAAGGTACCCATAGGTACCAATCTACAGAATAAAGCGGGCTGATTACTTATGCTTTCTTATTGTTCATTATTCATATTCTTATCATATAAATGTTTTCTGTATAGACCAGTAATAATGAATAGGCCTTGGCGCAATGAATGCGAAAGGTATTATACAATCTTTGAGCAGAGGTGTCGAAGCCTGTCACGTGCCTACCCACATGCTTGAGAGGTGTGGTGGCATTAGCGAGTGTCGTAACCGATCCAAGCGCCCACATAGCGGTATGCGTAGCACTAAGCGAAGTGCTTAAGCGCGGGCAGGCGATGTCGCCGCATGTAATGAGGTGTTCATAACAATGTAGGAGTGTGCGTCGCGCTTCATGGGCGTGCTATTCATTCACTATCCGATTAATGACAAGCGTACAATTTTACTGAGCTTGTTATTTTATTCTTAATCATTAGTGATAAGGGCAAGTAATGTTTTGCCCTAGAAGCTTCGCCTCTCGGCGGCAAGGTACACATAGCCTGCCACCACTGCGTATCGTGTACTAACCTTTCATTTCGGAATAATGGAAGAAACTGAACCAAGTAAGGTTGCGGAGATTAATCTCGGACCTGACAGCTTTCATTCTTTGAAGGTATCAACATCCTACCACGGACCCGAATCTGACTTTGTGCTCGATTACTCAACTTTAGTGTCGATTACTTAATATCCTCACGGACCAAAACAACTTTGAGTACCGGTATAACGATGGGCGCTCTGCGTTCTGCGAGAAATGGCAGGTTTGCCTCTTTTCACTCGGAATTTCCATCCAAAACCCAAAACCAACTCAAATAAACCACAAAACTCATCTTATACCAACCAACAACATTTCTAATAGGATTTTTCCTACACAACTTAAACAAAGAGGAAGTTAGGTTAATTTCCTAACTTGATCTTCTTGACTTGAACCAAACTTCTCCCTTTCTTCAGTTCTTCTCATCAACAAGACTAGATCTCCAAAGCAAATAAAGAAAAATCACCAAAGAAGTCTCCTCCTCCTCCCAACCGTAGCCCTAATCAAAGGGAGAAAAATGAAAACCTCTAAGACCATGTTTGGTCTTATCCCCCTTTTTGGCTAAATTTTAGCTTTTTCAATTTAGTCCTCCAACTCCCATCTATTTGCAAATGAACTTATCTAGATTCCTACAATAGCATATAATCTTCTTGTTTTATGACCTTTAAGTCCTTAATGTTACATTTTACTAATTTACCCTTGACTCTTAGATTGATTCCGGCTTTATCTTTTTTCACTCTTAGCACTTAAATTCCGAAAAATACAAATTTTACTTTTCTTATACTACAAAACTGTTATAAAACTACTAGGGTCTAATTCGGGGTGTTACAGAGAGAGAGAGGAAGAGGAAGAAAGGGCACCAAAACTTATCTCTTCGATCTACGGAGCTCTGTTGTTCGGTTTTCGTCACGCCAAGAACGAAAGTTTATCACATCGACGAGGGCTACATGTGGGTGCCAAAAACGCAGGATTTCTCCTAGAATCCAAACAAGGAGTTCGAGAAATCAAAGGTGTCTGGTTTAGGAGGTTTCCTATCCGTTCTTCTACGCTCCAAGAGGTAGGGATTCTTCCTACTTGGGTTTATTTTCCAATTTTCGTGGACGATTGTGCGCTGATGGGCTGAAAACCACAAAATGTCGAGTTCCGCCCATCATCCTTCGCCAGCGAGTCGAGCTTCGCCGCCAGCGAAGGCATGAATCTTCACCAGAAGATCGGGCCCTTCGCTCTAGGGCTGAAGGAGGCTCTCGCCTAGGTGAAGGGGCTCATAAGGCTATTCCTCTCATCTTAGGCAAGCCCGAGGTGGGTTTCTGGGTGGACACACTAGTCCACCTAGGCAATGGGACCCTTCGCCTAGGCAAACCCTGAGGGACCCAGGTAGAGCCTTCGCTGGGGCTGCTCGGGGCCCGTGGGTATGGCTTCGTTTGTCGGGTTATATATAGCGGTTCGGGCTACCGTATCGTTATGGGCTATTTTGTGGGCATATCATGTGTCACATTTGGCCTTGAAGCTTAACGGCTTAAGGATGTTATTACTCACCATTGTGATAACATGTGTGGTTGTGTTGATGTGATGAAATGTTGATATGTGTGTTCTAACATATTGACATTGATGTGTGTTTATTTGAAATGGCCATTACATGGCTTGATTGTGTGTGTCATTGCTTGAACATAGAATGACATGTTGTATGTTGATGTTGATATATGCGTGCATAATATATTGACATGAATGAAATGATGTATGGAAGTCATATGTAGGTGATGTGATTGTCCATGACACCTAATGAGTGGTGTGGATTGTGTTGCACCTGTAGCATTCATTACATATGTGATATGACATAGACATGCAGTGGCGCATCGTATTGCATTATGCACGAGCACATCGCATTGCATTATGCACGGGCACATCGCATATCATGGGTGTGAGTGTAACACCCACAATTAGACCCCAGTAGTTTTATTACAGTTTTATAGTACAAGAAAAGTCAAATTTGTATTTTTCGAAATTTAAGTGCTAAGAGTGAAAAAGGATATAGCCGGAATTAATCCAAGAGTCAAGGCTAAAATGGTAATTTGTAAAATGAGGACCCAAAGGTCATAACACAAGAATATATATGCTATTGTAGGAATTTAGATAAGTTGAATTGCAAATTGATGGGAGATGAAGGACTAAAATGCAAAGGACTAATAATATGAACCAAAAATGCCTTAAGGCTAAACAAGGCCTTAAGCCAAATGAGGGATAAGATCAAACTTGTCTTGGAATGAGACAGGTTCTCATTTTGACATTTGGTTAGCTTTGGCTAGGGCTACGGTTGAGAGGAGAAGGAGAGTTCTTGGGTGATTTCTCTCCATCTTTTGGAGATCTAGCCTTGTTTAAGTGAGAAGGAAGGACAAAGAAAAGGTTTAAGCTTCAATAAATCAAGGTATGGAAACTATCACAAGCCCTACTTGTTTACGGTTGTTAGTGAAAATTACCCTAACTTCCTTGCTTAAGTTGTGGTAGAAAAAAATCCTATTAGAAATGTTGTTGGTTGGTACTGAGATGGGTTTGTGGTTGGGGTTTGTTTTGAGTTGGTTTTGGGTTTTGGATGGAAATTAAGTTGAAAGGGCCAGGCTAATTCTGTGTGAAATCATGAGTGGTGCCCAGGTCTTGAAGTTTAGTCTGCCCAGGTGCCTCGAAGTGTTATAAAGATTACAGATGATGTTAAATCTTGAGTGCGAAGTTGAATCTGGAGGTACTCAAGAAGCGGTTTAAGGTCCATATGATGTTAAGTATCGGTACTCAAAGTGGTTTAAGGTCTAGAGGATGTTATGTGACGCCCAATCAGGAATTAAGTTATTTGACTACGAATCAACCCAGAGTACTCGTGAATGTCGGGTGACGAGCATTTTTCATGTCGGTGAGTCTCCTTTGTCTGCGGGAGCTCGACCCCAGATACAAAACACTGCATAAAACACATCCCCCAAAGCAGTCCAATATAACAGTCTATGATTAAAACGGTCACTTGGGCTCATAACAATGTATATATATCCAACTATCCAACCATAGTTCAAGAGTTCAAATTTTACTCTTATACAACACATATATTAAAATTAGAGAATTCTAATACATATAATACATCATAACTTGAAACCCTGGTCGGCTTTCTTAAACCTCGCTCTACAGGACGGTGAGTCCTCGCACGCTCCACTGTGCACATGTAAAATAGTATGTCCCATATGGCCCAGGGGTGAGGCAATGCTTTCGGTAGTGGAATCACCCTAAGTGGGCTACTCTCCACCTAAGTGCGATACAATGCTCCCGAAATAAACACACATTCAAGCGAATGCATGATCTGCCCAGTGTCTAGCGGCAGTCATCTCGTGCTAGGAGTCCTCAGACTCCTCACACTTGCTGGCCTCGTATGAGAATTATTCGTTATTTTGTGTGGACAACCCTCAGATGTATATATCAGGGTGGGCGAGTCTCAGACGATTGATATTATTATGGACTACCCTCGGAAGTATGTATATCAATTGGTGATGCTCCCGGCGTTGATATTTTTAGTATGTTTAACATAGATAATTATCATTTTTTAGACAACCCTCAGAACCATTTTCTCTGGGCTGCGCCGTCGCATTTCCCATTTTCACTGTCGTCGCAAGGTGACCCGAGTGCATATGGAATCGTAAATCTTGGATTCCATTCTGATGCATAACACATGCAAATATATATATATACATGCATATATTCACATAAGGGTAATCACCACGTCATGTTATGTAATTTCGCATTCCATCACATGAAATTAGCTCACATGGGCTAATGATCAAACACGAGCAATTCTACTTGAATTGCACGGCCAAACACATTAATTCACAATTAATTTGTGAACACTATTCTCGGGAATAGTGAAACCCTCGATTACTATTCTGGAGCAAATCACGATCATCGGTTCGCTTTGTGGGCAGGGTTTAATGCCATTCTTGTACATCGTACCAAAGCACCATTTAATACATAAATCAACACACAAAATAGCAAACAGCCCCCTACCCACGGATTGTGCGGAAGCAGGCCTAAAAAAATTACGACAATTCGGTCTAAGTTTTGGGGCCGTCAAGCGGCAGTTCAAGGCCTCGATCAACCAAAACATTATAAAACACTTAAATAAAGTGTAAAACCCAGAAGTAGGGAGAAACCCACACCTCTCGGAGTTTGTCGAACTCCTCAATCGGAACAGCGCCACAGCGTAGCCCTCTCATAAACTGACTTTCAGCACACTACTCGGGATTTCGTTAATTGATTCTTGGAAATTTAAAGTTTCTCTCTCTCTAAAGGAAAATCGCCATTGTTAGCCTACTGCATCTAATTTCTGGTTTCCCACGTTTTTTGCTCCTCATTTCATAAGGAAGGAGATGGCTACTGTAGCTTTTTGTCTTTTACTAACTTAAGAATTTAAATAATTACCTCTATGTCCTTCTTTTCCCAATTTTGACACTCGGCACTATCTCGGCCGTCCATTTTCATCCTTTCTCTACTCATGCCACTTATGGCACGCCCGTGATCACGTGTTATATGTGACTTTCATCGCATCGAATATCGTTTTTCTGACACCGACGAGTGATGCCTCGAAAAGCGTGCCAACTCGGGCGTCTCGAGGTCGACGAGAAATTTGACTTGGTAAATTTGGAATTTGCGAGATGATTAAACGGTGACATCAGTTTCATCATCGAGATCACAGTAAATTTACGATTTTGATCGAAGTACGATTTTGCCATTTTTCGAAAATTGGAATTTCTCACGGTCTTACATGTGTTAAATGCGAATCTTGAAAGTTGATCTGGGTACTCGAGAGTTGTTTAAGGTCCACGGTAATAGGTCCTTGACCTGTTTTTCTTATGTTCTTCAAGGTGGCCCCCGAGATGAAAGAGTTTAAGCACATGTATACAAGTTGTATGAAAAATGCTTTGTACCTCGCCGCCTCGGCGATCTTGTCGTTAGGCAAACATTATTTCTTGCCCTTATTTGCTAATGTGATTAAGAATAAAATAACAAGCTCATAAACACTTATAATTGTATGCTTGTCAGAGACCAGATAGTGTATGAATAGGCACGTCTGTTGTCATGACGACAATCACGCATTGTCTTCACGACACCTACATTGTTTGTGAAGCGAGGCATTACATTCGGTGTGATGACACTCTACTAGTCTTTACGACACTTTTGTGCATTGGGCCAGTGCGTCTTTGATCGATGCTACGACACTCACGCTAGTCTTCTGACGCCGATAGTCGCTATGACACTTATGTTATGTGATTGAAGCCGTATTGTGCTTTAACACCTACATTGATACTATACCGACCACCTTTGGGTACTATTGTGTTTGTACTCTCATTCATTATTCTTGATCTTATCTGGTAAACATTTATATGATAAGAATCTTAATAATGAACAATAAGGAAGCATGAGAAATTTGTTTTGTTCTGTAATGTACCTACGGGTACCTTTTGTACAAGATCTCTGTTCTGAACTTTTACAGGAGATATGAAAATCCTGTTATAAGAATTATATTATATGAAAACGCTGTTATAGAATTATGTTATACGTAAACTTTGACATATGCATCATGTTATATGTACTCTGTGTTAATGGTTCACTTGGTGGTCATATAATATATCTGTTTTCTCATAAGTTATAAGCTTAGCGAGGGTGTTCATCAGGTGTAGGTGTTGAAAGAGGACATCGCGTGGCATTCGCGCTCTCGGGGCGACCTGATAATAAGGTCGCATATGTAGGTTTCTGATTCTATTTTGCAATGTAAATGTAATGTTTTGGAGATAGTACATTTTGTGTAAGTACAAGTAAATGGGACTCAAGAATATATGTAAAAGACAATTTAAACACCACTATGGTGGTAGTATTACAGTTTATGTTATGATGGAAGAATTTATTGATTTAAGTTATATGATATAATGATTTAAGTTTCGAAATGGGCCCACTAATATTAAGAAACCAGGTAAAGGAGTCCCAGTCCCATGCCGCTCCCCTTTCTTCTCCCAGGCGGGGGTAGGGGCGTGATAGTGAGTGCATGGTTTTAATCAACAATGCGTTTGGTGATTGATTTGGTGGGCTCAGTACCGTTGGACGAAGTCCAACAGAATCGCACAATTAAAATGAAAATGATGAAAACTTGTGTCGGGTAATAGCAAGTAGGGATAGATACCCCCTCGGGTGAAAGACCCAATATTTGTGGTTATACATACTTCCAACAGTGAAAACCTGTGAAAATGTATAGGCTTGCGAAGCCTACGGTGTGACACCAAAATTCACTGCCCACAAAAGACACATGGTTTGTAAATAAAAATAATCATTTGAGGTGTAACACCAAAAAGATTTTGGTTTATAAACAAATGAAATTTGTTTGGAAATGATCATTACATGTCATCCAGAATGACGATTATCACCACCTATGGGTATCGCATGTTTATATGCTAAGATCCGATGGGTTTCAGATCAGATCAGTCAGAATTCGATGATGCGGCGATCTTATCTCATTTCATTATAACGTAATAGTTCATAATCGTTATATTGCCGATGCTAAATGCTAAATTATGACTCATGGCCATTCTGCGTCTCTCCGCGGAAGTGGGATGATCTCTTATAGAACTCTTCTATGCCAGCTCACCTGACATTCGAGCATCGAGACCGCTTAGATTGACGGCGCTCGTCGAGCCACAATTGTGAAGAAGGCTAACATGTGGTTTTGATAAATCTTTTTATAAAACTTTGGAACAATCTAGTTCCGGTATGTAATAATTGTAAAAGAGTCGTGATCAAACTCTTACAAACTGTTTTAAATTTGATTTCGTATATTTCTAACTTAAATGTGGATAAATGGATCCCGGTAAATGGGATATAACAATGTGGTATCAAGTTACTCGGTATCCACGGGTATTTGATACTAGTTTGGTATCAAAGCTTAGGTATACGATTACCTAAGATGCTTATTTCACGGGTTGCGATTGGTGACGGGACCCCAGGTAATGGGCGTTACAAAAAATTCTAATGTAATGTTTGTTAGATTAAGTTATTCAACATATTGAACTATCTTGAGATCATTGCTTTTAGCTTGCATAAATATATATTGGTGAGCCTTGATGATCGAGTTAGAAAATTACTTTGAATTTATATACTTACGAAAAATTCCTTACCTATTTCTATCAATGATTTATTCTATAAATTAAATATAATTTGAACTTTATTGTAACCATTTTTATTATTTATTATGGCGATATAAAAAAATATATGAAGATAAATTATTATGATATTTTAGCCTTAATTAACAAGTCGATCTATCGATTTCTATACAAATTAAGAAAAATAAAAAGATCCGCCACATTGATTTTAATTTGTCGACAAGTTTTCAAGTCTAAAATCCACATGGTAGTGCGAAAGAAGAGAAAAAGAATCAACTCTGAGCCTTTTGGTTCTTTTATAGTACTAAAATGAAATTAACCATATAGATAAGAATTTTAAAAGTAATTTAAAATAAAATTTTAAAAACCTACTTTAGTGTTACCCGAGGGGATGAAGTTGAAGTTCTAGGACATATACAAAGGAAAAGATTTAAGACATTTGCTAGTACGAAAATCCAAAATTTCTTTGCTTTAGAATAACCTTTAAATTCCCATAAATTTTATATTAAAAATTAAAAATGGCCAAATATGACATAGTAAAACGAGCTCGAATCATTTCGTTGAGTTACTTACATCTTGAACAAGTTATCATCATTACTACCATTTGTGTACTTGATGATTACATCCATTTGAAATTTTGCAAATTCAAATCTTTGAAAAAAAATAATGCAAATTTCAGGGGGGAAAATGCATAATCATTGAGATTATCTTTAGTCTACTGAGCCTTGAGTTGGGAATGAATAGATCCCATTTATAGATGCCAAAAATGAATTCACATCATTTGATGGATTCACACAACTCTATCTAATGTAAGCACTTACGCAGGCACAAATCTAACCAATCATAATAATGCTTACTCATCATCCTCCTCAAAATCAATTATCATCCTCAACCTTCTTTTCTTGTAGAATTTTCTTACGATAATGCATTAGAAATTTATATCATCATCCCACGGGTGATTCAATCCATAAGTCGCGGTGATGATTCGGAGATATCTCCATTGTTGGTTGGTGCATCTCTAACTATTTTTAACACGCTAAAAGGCCGTAATTTCATCTTAAGTGTCATCGGAGGCGACATTTTTGAAAGCAACATCATCTTGATTCAGGGGCTTCCGACTCATTGGATAGAGATTAGATCCATCCCTAAGAATCCAATTTCGAAGGTTTAGGCCCAGCCAAGTTGTTTCAATTATCTATGAATTCTTCCATATAATATTTCTTCAGCTGTAAATATATCTTTATGCCTCCTTGCAAGATTTTTTTAATGATATTTTTCTATAATTCTAGGGACAGAAAGATCAAACTATTATATTACCCGACGTCGCCATACCTTTTTATTGATATCTTGCGACTATATGGTGAAAGGGATAATCAATTCATAATCCCTCATTTGAAGTGTTTGTATGCTTCTCATCCAATTCGAGGTCTCAAATCTTTCACATGTTCAAAGATATACCAAAGAGATGATAGCTAAAGACAACATTCTAATCAAGGTAATGATATAAGAATGAATACATAATTATATTCAGTAAGGCAATGACTAAAAAATAAGGGGAAAACATAACGATGAAAATTTTCCTGATGGGTACATTTGTTGTAGGATGTTAATAACATGTCAAGATTTTCTTCTTTTTTTTTTGTTGTTTTTTGGAACCATGGGTGTCCAGGCTAACTTTTGCACGCCTCGACTAATCCCATGAGGCCCTAAGGGACTTGAAATATGTCGATAGATTGTGAATGAGTGTATAGGATCAATTTGTTGTCCCGATAGAAATTTGTATCCATAAGGAAAAAAAAAAAGTGCATGCAGCCATGATCCATATCATTTGTGATCTTTGATACCATGAAATGCACCCCGAATGCATAACTAGTTGCATCATGCTAACTATTATGAAAGCGGGGAATGCATTGGGGTGTAATAGTGCAGTATAACTAAAATTCATGCGTAGGAAATGCATCGATAGGTTTTCATAAACCCGGCGTCGCGAGAATTTAATTTCCATTGAATGTTCAATCTTAGAAAGAAGAAAAAGATTTGCACATTACAAAGAAAAAGAGTTTCTTTACATTTGTTCTTGCTATTGGAGAGAGAGAAGGGGATTGCTTCATATGAGCTTAGGGGTTTCATCATCAGAGCTTTGCATAAGGTTTCCTTCGATCTTATTCTAATACCTCTTCACACAATAATCAGAGTGGTCTCCTTCTTGCCCCTAAAATCATAAATACGAATAAGCTTATCCAGAAAAAAGAAACACTGGCTCATTCATGAAAATCTATCAACAATGCGAAGAAATATTTTTATACAACTAAACTCGAAACCTTTATCAAATACGAACTCTATCGGATATCCTTTCCTGCTTATCGCTCCCTAGACTGAAACTCTTGGGTAAATTATTTTCAATTTTATTCTTAATTCCACATTTGAATTTATGAATAGACTAAAGGATGAATCTACTTGTTGACTACGGAGATAGTGGATGCGGAGTTTGATTGATGCATATTGTTGCCCAAATTCTTAAGGCATCCCGGGAGTCACATTTGTGCTGAAGACACGAGAATGAAGAAGCGATCAAGATTAAGATATTTTTCGAGCAAGGAGAACGAGAGGTGGAGAAGGTATTTAGAGGAAAGGAAACAAAAATAGAAAAGAAAAGAAAACGGCAATCAATGTGTAACAGGTATATTAATATATGTTTTTGTTATGACCAGGGTAAGGATTTTTAGAGGCCGAAATGCAACTTATGCCCTATGATATTTTAAATTGTGATTAAGATGGCTTAATCTTAATGGTTAGTTTAATTAGAGGATTATAAAGTGTGTTAAATTGCATTTTTTATGGCATGTGGAGTCGATTATGCAATTAGGTAAGTTTGAGTGGTTTTGTTAGGATTTGTAATTAAGTATGTCTTGAAGGACCACTTTGAAAGCTTGTTAGTGGAGAGGGAGTAAAGTGCAGATCATGCTTGTGAGCTATGTGGCATCATGAGGGCACTGACACCTCATATATGCGAGTAGGAGCTCTTGACACATAGCGGGTGCATGAAAGGAAGAGCTTGCCATGTGCCCGAAGCAAGCCCGATTCCTCTTGGTTTTGGATGCTTTAGACCAACTTCTTGCTAGGAAGTGGAAAATTCTGGAATTTTAGAAAGTGAGAGAGAGAGTTCTAGGAGAATCTAGAGGAAGGGAGGAGAAAAAGGCTTGAAGGGAAAGCTTGGTTTTTGGTGGAAAAAAGTTTAATAGGAGTGTATAGCTTGTGATCTTTGAGGCACTTAGTTGTATTTCTATTGGACTTTGGTTGTATTCTAGGGTTTTGTTGGGATTTCATCTAACCACACCAGATTTGATGAAAGAGTGAGTTTAATTGGAACCATAAATTGTAAAGCCAGGTTTGTGAAGATGGCATGTGTGTGTGTGTGTGTGTCGAGGGAGGTGTTGTCGGCTTTCCCTTGACCCCATGGCTTGATGTTTTGGCCATAAGTTGGCCTAAGAACTCCGAACTGGATGATTTCAGTTGGAGAGAAGCCTGAAGACCTAGCCCTTGAATGTCTAGAACCAACCAAGAACTAAAACTACCATAAGACCCTTGAATTTGAGGTTGAAAAGTCGGAGTGCGATTCTGTCCTACATTACGGGCCAGGTTCCTACTTTTGAGAATCATAAGTTGAGTTATCGCCGATCCAAATGCATGGAGTGATTCAAAATCCTTCTCCAAAGAAAGTAGCCACATAGAGCCAGCTTCATGTAGAAGAAATTATGGCCATTATGGCTCATTTGTTTTCCCCATAATTTAAAATCAAAGTAAAGGGTGAGAAGAGAGAGGGCACATGTGTCCCTAGGAAACAGTCTCGAGAGGTCAGGAGTGTAAAAACCATAACTCATAGTTTTGAGGAGTCAGAATGACTGATTTAAGGCTTGTGGAAAGCTAAGAGATAGAACTTTTTAGTAGGAAGAACACAATGAACAAAAAGCATGTATGGGCTGGTCGAAATTGTAGTTGAGAAAGGGTCTTGAGATAGAATTTGAAAAAAGAGTCTGAGTGTTGTGTGTGTAGCATTTGTGTTACCACCCCAATAAGGGTGTTAAAATGTTGATCTTAGTAAGTGTAAAAGAGAGTGCACTTGGAGGATCAAGGTTTATGTTGGAGTATAAGAATGCGTGGTCAGTGGTGATAAAGTAATAGACCATGGTAATTTTATGTGACCTGGTTATGGAAATTTAAGGAATCTTATGACTTGTTATTTGCGGATCAACTGTAGGCAGCCTCGGGTTTGACTTCCTTGGGAGACTTGCGGATTTGAATCCGAGGAAGGTAGGGGGATCTTATAACCTTCTCCTACTTCTTGTGGTTTGATGTTGTAGAATTTTTACCTTCCATTAGGTGCTTTGGCGTATGATTTTCTAGTGATATATAAATGTATATTTTATATATGTAAATCTTTGAATTAAGCGGTACATGTTGTTTTAAATATCCATGTGGTTGAATGCTTTGTGAAATTGTTTTAAAACATGACATGGGTATGAGACTGTGTGAGAGTCTGAATTGATGTAGTGGACACGGGACGATGATTAGTCACGGGTTGTAGTCAAGAAAGAGGTCACGCGAATATACGGGATGTGGGCATATCACACGGAGTGGTAAGAAGTCGGCCAATTTGTCGTTTACTGCGGGATGGGCATATCTGGGTGGTAAGTCCCGGCCAATTTGTCGTTGTTACGGGATGATCGGCTAGTCCACGGGTGAGAGAAAGCCCGAAAGAGTCAGCGATGAAGTTGAGATGGTGGTAGTATTGCATTGATGTGTTTCCATCGTGACTGTATTTGTAAATCATGTTTGAGATATTTTGAATTATGTATAAATTGAAGTGTTTTATGAGCATGGGATTCACTCTTAGGTTGTCGAACTCACCCTAGCATTATTTCCACTCGCCTTAGATAAGTGCGGGGCGGTTGCATGACATGAAAGTTGATTGGACTGCGGGGTTGAGGATGGAAGTTTGTATGCCCGGCGTAGCTTGTTGGTGGTTGAGCATGCGTTTGATGCTATATATTTAGTGTTATGTGGATATTCTGCTTTGTATATTTGGACAATTGGTATCTTTTGTGGATCATTGTATATTTGGCTTGTGGAGCCACTAGTTTTAGAACTTTAGTATAAATGTGTTTGATCAAGTGTAAGTGTATAGTTTTACGGGTACATTGAGAATTAACTTTGTGCAGATATGTGTATGTTTGGAGACTGGAGTAGTGTTTGGTCGTTTCCAAGTGATTACCAGGGAGTGGAGTTTAGACTCAAGTTGTGAAAAAAATCGAATTGGTAAAATAGTAACATAAATCCTGGCAGTGGAATCGGGTGTGACCTGATACACTCATTAGAACCTAGGAGCGAGGAAGCCATACATAAGCCTGAAGGATGACCATGTGGCATCTAGACCGATTAAGTACCGAAGCATCAGTTTATGGAATGGGGGGACTTTACGGCACAGCGGAAGAATGAAAAGTTGACAATGTTGTTTCCAATGCAGTGATAGTGAATGTCCACTGGGTTACATTTAGTCGAACATGTCGGTTAAGTTAAGTCTAAGCCTTCTTATGAATTTATGAGTTAATCATCGAAGTGTACTTGATGTTTCTCATAAAAATATATGAGAGAAATTCACAAGTGTACAACCATAGAAATGCAAGTAGTATGTGACGAGTGCATATAAACAAACTTAATTAGTAAAATCATAAAATAATTAATAAAAATTAGTCACCTTTTCATTAGTAATGACAATGTTTAAATCGGCAGAATCTGCACTTTTGCCATATCAAAGTCGTTAAGACCGCAAATCTCTCGAATGCATGTTGCGCTGATGATTTTACGTCGATGAACATGTAAGCGAGTTGCTTAAGTTCCGAGGAAACTTGGGCGGCGGTGAGCGCATCATCACCCGACCCAGGAGAAGCCCAGCGTCGGTGTTTCCCGAAAGGACCGAGTCGGCATCGATTATGCGGAAGGAAATGTAAAATTTAAGGCATGTGTATACTTATTTATTGGAGAAATAAATAAATTAATTAATTAAGCACTCCCTTTGTTCAAATAAAGCTACAATAGTTTCCTCTGGTCTTTCTTGAAAGCGAGTACTCTTTTCTAGTGTGCCCTAAGAAAATAACAATAATGCATAAGGTACTTACAAAATGAAACGGAAATAAATTTGAGGCGAAGTTGCATTCGAGGAAAAGCGAAATATATTCTTTTTATTCCCGAACACAATTTTCATTTGCAACCTAACAGAGGTGAGCCAGGTTATTACTACAAAAATTGATCTCATACAGTACCACAAAAAATAGTCTTTAAAAACTCTTGATGTGATAAATAAATCAGCAAAGATTTCCTCGCTAGCTTCCCTGGATTGTTTGAAGAAAGCAAGAGAACCTTTCTTCTCAATGTTTTAGCTTCTTCCATGATTGATTTATTGCCATCAGACAGGTACACACATCGACTTGAAGCATCCTTTTCTTTGGTGGAATTTTCAAACTATTTGCCTTGCTTAAACATTAAAAACTAATTTTGGGAGTTGTGTGACGGGATCAAGGACTTAGCCAGTAGAGGCGGCTAAATCATCCCATCCATCTTTGAATCTAAAGAACGTGTTGTGAATGGATCTGCATGAAACTATTTAAGAAAGCTGTTGAATAAAATGAAAAGATGCTACGAGAACAAACCTTCTCTTTCTTTTAGAGCTCTTTCAAACTCTTGTTACAAATGATGCCTTTGCCGCAGGCATGAAAGCATCGGTCGAGGACTTTCTAAACCGATGAGATATGAAAAAAGTAGTTTTTCAAGGAGCTTTTCTTGTTGGACATCATACTTATGGGAATTTCTCTTCCCATCGATTTCACCACTTGGAATAGGGTGATACCTTCCTCCGCCCCTCACTTAAAATTATCATCATTTCTGTCCTCAAGAGAAAAAAGGATGCAACTTGTAAGTTATTTCATTGATAACTAAGTATTGGCAGTATTTTTGTACTATTCCAATTATATCACAATACTTAAATAAAGTACTTTTCTCCCTCTTTATGAAAAGAAACACTAATATCTAAATAAAGGAGTCCTTTCTGCTATGGATGATTAAGATATGCTAAACGATGCATTGCATTGTTTATAAAGTTCATAAAGGTAAAATGAACTACAAAACTTAAGAACGATAATAACATGAATATTAAACATCCACTTGGCACATCTTGCTTTCATATCACGAATTATGAGGGATCACGACATCGAAGCTTCATGCTCCCCAGTGCATCCACTAGACACACGTGCATCCATCCACTTTTTGTGTTGAGCGATTTCTCCGTACCTTGAAATATTTTCCCCATTTTTCCACTTTACGTCATCAAACTTCAGTTCTTGCAATAAAAATTTGTAGTGATGTAATGGCATTATGGCACCAAAGAGAATTTTCATAAAGAGTAATGACTTTTCATTTCCTTAGCATTTTCTAACAAAATTTTCGGGAAACAACCGATATTTGCCATATAATCCTTACCGCATGGTGTGACTTACGCTCTGACCCGGGATATTGTGGAATATGGTGAGGGTGATAAGCGCAAAATTTAACCAAATAAGAAATATCTGAATAAATTGCATTTTCTTATTCTTCTTAGTCATAAATAAGATGTTTTTTAGAGCTAACTTTGTGCATAGCATTGGAGAGATCTCGAATCGTCGAATCTTACGCGAAATGCGCGCCATGTAGCGGTGGTTTGTCGGTTGAATTGCTCTTATAAAACTTACGCTGACCGACACTTAAGTTTTGTATAACATGGTTATTTCTGCAGCGAGAAACCAAGGTAGAAACGCCGTCAACTTCATGCGTAGATGCTTGCTCCATCATGAGAATCATCAGTTCCATGCGAAGATTATTGGTAGGATGTTTGGCCTTTTGGACATCCATATGGCGAGCCCGAGGCTTGATGACCGCGGGTATGACTCATCGATACGTATGAAGGCTTCTTGTCTCCCATCAGGAATTGAATTTTCCTAATCTTTCTTTACGTGACATGTTCGAATCTGCAGTTAATCCCTGGCTGGGCATACAGGGTGACGCCCCGAAAGCAGGGGTCAGTTGACTACCGTCTGACTGTGGAGTCTGAGTGAAGGTCGGGTTAAGCGAGCTAGAAAATCGGGCGGGGCTCCTCGCACCATGGGGAGACTCTGCCCAATCTAGCTTATGTATACACACTGCATTTTACTTGTCCCCAAGCGAGTCGATAAATGCAATATAATAATACCAACATAGTAAATACACCTCTTGAAACCATAAACGATACTAATAAAATCAATTATCACCGTATTCTTCAATTATCTCCCGATAATTCAATAGTTGATTACACTTTTGTTTTTTATACAAACATATATTAAAATCTCTGATTCTAATACATGTTATGTCCAGCCATCGAAGCCCTGGCTTAGAGGCATAACCCGAAATTGACCTGAAATGAGATGTCTCCTCAGGGGAAAACCATGCACGAAAAATAAATGAGGTCTTTTGACGGGTGAAGTGGCTCGATGGGAGAACTCATTTTTCAAGTGGAACACTCGCGTACTTTAGTGCGGTCTGATGTTCCCAGTAAACACCCATTCAGTGATCGCGTGATCTACTTGAATGTACACATGGTCCCTGCCCCATGTCACGAGTCCTGTGAGCTCACTCACACTTACAAGCCATGTATGAGAAAATAATCATTTTCAAAGCTCGAAAACTTTTGTTCTTGAAAATATACTACCAAAATATTCGGTAAAATAGCAGGACTACCCTCAGAGGTGAATTGGTTGAGTGAGCTTTGCAAAGCAGTCATGGTCCTCGTCAGAAATGATCCAGTTGGCCCATCTCGGCCGATTCTCGGAATATCTCATCTGTGAAATTCCACTTCGCCAACCATATCGTTTTACAAAAATACCTTGTCATGCACTTTCGCGCTTTAATTACATTTCTGCGGTGCATTATGAAAATGCGTTATGCCATTTTGAAAATCATTTACAATAGTCGATATCGTATTTTCAATGGTATAATTACACACATGTAATTCAACACATCGATCATCACCCGATTTGACTCAAACGGCGAATCATAATCATCCCATACGATTTATTTCTTTTTATATAAATCAATTTCCGTAATACCATTTATGTCCCTCTTTCGATTTGATTTTGACATATCTCGTAGATCATTTTCATCATTCCTCCTTACCATTTGTAGTACATGAGTACACATGCTATCTTCCCAGTGGCATGAAAAGCGTTCTGACACCGTACGATGCCTCGAAAGACGTGCCGACTCCGACTGTCTCAGCAAATTGCGAAATTTTACGATGCTAACCTAGATTTCGGAAGCGATTCCATGATGCTTGTCAGTTTCGTCATCAGAGATATGGGAATTAATTACGGTTTTTAGTAATTACAATTTTTGTAATCCCCAATTACGATTTGCCCTTATTCCGAAATTTGGATTTCTGGGTCTTATTCTCCTCCTTAAAAAGATTTCGTCGAAATTCTACGAGCACTCCCCACATCCAGGCCATGTGCATATGTAACCTTACTAACTCTCGAGAAAAGGTCAGTCGGAGAGCGTATGACCGACCCCCGATTGCGACATCCGATGGTTGTCGACTCATACATGTCAAGCGACCGATCAGCGACCAATATGCCATACTGGGTCGCCGCGCTTGGCTGCGCAACTCGATCTTTTAGAAAAATCAAATCTCCGCCACTGTCCACAGGGAGAAAAATTTTCTGCCAAATCATGTGCGGCACTACGAGGCCTCGACCTGCATGCGGTGTGAAGGCTTGTATCGAGGACTAAATTTTATCACCTGAGATGCATTAATGAATGAACATGATCGTCGATTTAAATAACTACTCTAGTCAATAATTGCAAGAGTATGGCATTACCACTTTGTTCATTTCATTATCCGAATCCACTGGAGTGTAACCCGTAACCTTAGTATTTACCTTTTTCTATCGCATTTCACCGTACATATAATTTCTACGCAGCCACCGCGCGATCACCATTTCAAATGGTAGTTAATACCATCTGATACTCCTACAGAGGCATAACCGGCCCCGAGACACTAATCATACACACCACTCAGTGTATACGCAATCGATTTCGCGTTTAAAATATTGTTTAACAAAAATTTTATTTTCAAAATTTATTTTTTGAAAATTTTTTATTTTTCGAAAATTTTATCAAATTTATTTGATTTTTATTTGATTTAAATATTTTTTATTTTTTTTTCGAAAAATTTTTTGAGATGCCGATGTTCATTTAGTGACTCGGGGAAAATATCGAGTCAAACGGCTGGCGGTCGGGTGCACGAAACACCCGACTGGCCCGGTGCTTCACGGGGCCAGCGCCTGGGCCGCCCGGCCGACCGCCAGCGGCATGCACTGTTCTTAGCGCGTATTGCCTGCCGCCAGTAGCGAAGCACGCCACCTGCAGCGCCCGTCCGCCGCGCGCCCGACCCGCAGCGCGCGCTCCGCGCCCGGCGCACGCCGCTGCTTACGCTGCCGCTGGCGCTGCGTACCCGATGCCAGCGCCAGCCTACTCAAATAGGCGATAACCTATCCGGGTGCATGCAAAATTTTTCATTATATTTTTTTCTTTAATTCTAGACATTTTTATCCAAAATCCCCTCAACCTCCTGTTCTCACATTTATCAAATAAATTTTTTTTTTTAAATTTATTTCATTATCCGATAAACCAATAAATTCCTAAAAATTTATTTCATATTTTCTTCATCCAGTTTTACACTTTGTAAAACTCTTAAAATTTTCCACACTTCATCCTATGCTATCAACCAATCATATTTTCACACAATTCACCAATTCACATACAATTTTATCAAATCACTCAAAACAACCCAAACACATGCATACAACCATTCATCATTCACATGATCTGCACCATAAAAACACACGTAATAGGTAATATTTAGTTTTGTTAGTGTCTTCCTAGGTAATCTCATACCTAAACCTAACATCCAGAACCACACCTAGTAGGTGACGTTCTTCACCAAACTATGGCTAGCCCATATCCTCTATCTATGAGTTTCCATATACCTATACTTCACATGAAACCACCTAGTGGTGATGGTTACCGGTGCCAGAGCTCCACCCCAGGTAGTCGTATGCCTAGCTCGATGCAGCGTGAAGCTGGTGTGCAATTTCAGCGCCCGGGTAATCTGACCAGGCACACACTCTGATTGCATATCCACAGGCCCATGCCCGGCTACGAGAATGTCGTGCATGCCTTGGCTCACGATGCCCCAGGCTATAGCCTTAGCTTAGGGGTCAGTTGACTACCGTCGACTGCTTGGAATACAGAACTGGAGAATTAGGGTTGCAGACGCCACTTTAGAAAATCGGGCGGAGTCTCCTTTATGCGGGGAGCTCACTTGAATACAAAACATGTATACACTGCATTTACTTATCCTAAACGATCCGATAAATGCAATATAATCCCCAACATGATAAATACTACTCTTAGGCTCACTAAACAAATATTCATAAAATCAATTATCACTTAACTATTCTTCAATTATCTCCCGATAATTCAATAGTTGATTACACTTTTCATTTTATACAAACATATCTAACAAAATCTCGATTCTAATACATGTTATGTCGAAAACCATCAAGCATAAGCAGAAGCTGCTTCAAAATCAACCTCAAAAATGAATGTCTCCTCGCGCTCCTTATCACGAAAAAATAAAGGGTCCCACGGCGGGAGTGAGCTAGCTCGCGATGTTAGGGAGAATCACTTACTAAGTGGAGCTACTCACCACCCCTAAATGCAGTCCAATGTTTAAAATACAACTGCAACTAAATGAATGTGATCTATGAATACACATGATTACCCGTGTCACGGTCTTCACCCCAAACTCACTCATACCTAAGCCATGTATGATAAAATAATCATATTTCAAAACAAAACTTTTGTTCTTGAAAATATACTACCGAAAATATTCGGTAAAATATGGGACTACCCTCTAAGTGGGAGTGGTTGTTGAGGCTTTCAGAAACGATCTATTGATCTTTCGTGCAGAAATGATCAGTTGGCCCATCTCCGACCATTCTCGAATATCATCTGTGAAATTCCTTCGCAACCATATCCGTTTTACGAAATACCTTGTCAAATGCCTTCCAGCGCTGATACGACTCTGTGCCATGAAAATGCGTTATGCCATTTTCAAAATCATTTACACAATATATATCGATATGCATATTTTCAATCAACTATGATACACATGTAATTGACACATCAATCATCACCCAATTTAAAACCAGCGAGCAAATCATAATCATCACCCAATTTAGCTCATGCGTCGATTTCCATAATACCCATTATGTCCTCTTTCTCGAATTTGATTTTCGCTTTATCACCTGGCCGTCCATTTTAATCTTTCTCTGCCCTCATACCATTTATGGTACATGAGTACATGCTATATATGCCTTTCGTCGCATCGAAATCGATTTACGGCACCCGAAATACGATGCCCGGAAAAACGTGCGACTCCGTATCTCAGCAAATTGCGAGAAATTTTTCGGTAACTCTTAACTTCAATTTGGAGCGTTCAACGGTGCAATCCGTTTGTGTCGAGATATGAAAATTGATACCGGATTTTTAGTAATTACGATTTTGTAATCAAATTCACGATTTTTGCTTATTCAGGAAATTTGGAATTTCTCGGAGTCTTTATTCTCCCCTCCTTAAAGAAAGGAATTTAGGTCGAAATTTCTACGACATACACACATCAACCATGTGCATATGTAGCCTTACCTAACCGAGACTGTGCTTCGAGGTATGATGACGAGCCACGATGTATCGATGGTTGTCAACTCCGCATGTCAAGCACGACCCAATCAACAACCAATATGCCTACCACCTAAGGTCCTGCGCTTAAATTTCAACGCCCAGCTACGTCTTTTAGAAAAATCAAATCTCTCCTAAATCCTAGGGAAAAAATTTTTCCAGCGTAATACGGCTTTTCTAAAGGCCTCGACCTCTATGTAAGAGGCTGCGAAGCTTGTATCAGGACTAAACCTATCACACAAGATGCATTAATGAATGAACATGATGCATCCAATTTAAATGCTACTCTAGTCAATAATTGCAAGAGTATAAACGTACCCTGTTCATTTCATTATCGAATCCACACAGGTCGTAACCCATAACCTTAGTATTTACCCTTTCCTATACGCATTTCACCATGCATATAATTTCTACATAACTTCTACACTTGTCCTGCATTTCAAATGGTAGTTAATCTATCTGATATCTCTAAGGCATAACCACGGCCGAGACACTAATGAAAATACCGCTTTCAGTGTATGCAATCAATTTCGCGTTTAAAATATTGTTTGCTCTAGCAAATTTTATTTTCAAAAATTTACATTTTTAGAAAATTTTATTTTCGAATTTTATCAAATTCATTACGTTTTTATTGATTTAAAATATTTTTTTATTTTTTTGAAAAAAATTTTGGGGTCCGCGTTATTTCTATTGGTAGCCTGGGAATCTGAGGAGTCAAACCAGACAGCGAGTCGGGTGCACCCCAAAACACCTGACGGCGGTTGCACACCCCGGCCAGCGCGCAGAGCCGCCCGACCGGCTGCATGGCGCTGCGCTTTGCCAGCGCGCGCTGCGCCGCATACGGCGCCGATACGCCTGCGGCGCCCAGTCCGCCACGCCCGACCCGCAGCGGCGCGCTCCTGGCGCCAGCGCCTGCACGCCGCTGCGCCCACGCTGCCACGCGCTAGCTGCGTGCCCGGTCGCCAGCGCCCGGCACTACCAAATAGGCGTACCATCCGAGTTAATGCCCAATTGTTTTTGCATTATATATTTTTTTCTTTAATTCTGAACATTTAATCCAAAATCCTAAACCTCTGTTCTCATTTTTATCAAATAATTTTTTTTTTAATTTATTTCGTATAAGATAAGCAATAAATTCAAGGGTGACTGCATATTTTCTTCATCGATTTTTGTAAAACTCTTAAAATTTTCCACACTTCATCTATGCTATCAACCAGTATATTTTCACCTGATTTCACCAATTCACATACTAATTTTATCAAAATCCACTTTCAAAAACAGCGAAACACATGCATCTGACCATTCATCGATCCACGTGATCACCTTGAAAACACACGCCGTGTCCTAGTTTTGTCTGGTATCTTCGACCGTCTATATACACAGCTTTAACATCGAACCACATTTAGTGGTGACGTTCTTCCTAAACTATGGCCTAAGCCCATATCCTCTGGCATCTATAGTTTCCATATACCTATGCTTCATCAAACCACCTAGTGGTGGTGGTTACGAACTTGAGAGCTCACTGGGTAGTCGTATGCACAAAGCTCGATGCCAGGTACGTGAAGGCGGTGTCGGATTTCAAGCGCCAGGGTAATCCCCCAACCAGAACCTTTACACTTTCTGATGCATATCCAGGCCCGTACCCGGCACGCTACGGTGTCGTATACCTTGGCTACGATACACCTGCAAGTTTTGTGGCGCCCCCAAAGAACCGGGGTCAGTTGACTGCAGTCTTTCTGGAATACAAGTGGAGGAATTAAGGGTTACCCGACGCCACTTTTTGAAAATCGAATGGAGTCTCACGCTTTGTGCTGGGGAGCTCTACCCCAATCTAAAAGCATGTATACACTGCATTTTACTTGTCCCAAGCAGTCGATAAATGCAATATAATCCCCAGGCATGAGTAAAAATGCCTCTTGGGCTCATTAACTTGATATTCATAAAATCGAATTATCATAAGCGTGTGATTGTCTCCCGATAATTTAATAGTTTAGTTACACTTTTTGTTTTATCTGAGCATATATTAAAATCTCACAGATTTCTAATACATGTTATGTCGAAAACCATCAAACCAACCCTGAGCCGGCACAACCAAAAATCAGCACCGAAAATGAGATGTCTCTCGGCGCTCCTTATACTGAAAAATAAAGGGGTCCCGGCCCAGGTGAGCTAAAGCTCAGTAGGAGAATCGCCACTAAGTGAAATTTACTCACCACACAAGTGCGATCGATGTTCCAAAGTAAGCACCACGTTAATGATATGATCTACTTGAATGTCTACATGATTACCCCATGTCACGAGTCTTCACCGACTCACTCACACTTGCCTAAGCCATGTATGATAAAATAATCATTTTCAAAACAAAACTTTTGTTCTTGAAAATATACTACCGAAATATTCGGTAAAATATGGGACTACCCTCCGAGGTGAATTGGTTGGTGAGCTTTCCGAAACAGTCATGGTCCTCATCCGAAATGATCTGTTGGCCCATCTCCCAACCAAATTCTCCGGAATATCATCCTGTGAAATTCCTTTACCGCAGCATATCGTTTTACAAAAAATACCTTGTCATGCTCACACCTAATTCTAGGCTACCGGTCTTTGTATGAAAATGCGTTATAATTTCAATCACATTCACAAAATATGTCAATATGCATATTTCAATCAACTATAATTACACACATATGTAATTGACATCAATATCACCCAATTTAGCTCATGTTGATCATAATCATCACCCAATTTAGCTCACTTAAATCAGAATTTCCATATGCCGTGTGTCCCTCTTTCTGATTTGATTTTTCGGCACTATCTCGGCCGTGCATTTTCATCATTTTCTACACTCATACCATTTATGGTACATGAGTACATGCTATATCTTTCGTCGCATCGAAAAGCGATTCTGACACATCGATGCCACCAGCGATGCCCGACTCAGTATCTCGGCAAAATTGCGAGAAATTTTGCGTGCTAACTAAATTTGTGAAGGCGATTCAAACGATTGCAATCCGTTTGATAATCCGAGATCTAGAAGAATTAATTACGGTTTTAACGTAATTTTACAATTTTATGTAATCAAAATTACGATTTTGCCCCTTATTCAGTGGAATTTCTCAGAGTCTTACACCAATTTCATTACGAGATCACGAATGATCTCCATCATTCTTCTTTTCATTCTTGTCACTCAATCATTTTTTTCTTCTTTTCTCCCTTTTCTTGATTTTCTAGAAACTAATCACAAAGAACTTTACAAAGAAATCAATGCATATCCTCATAATGAAAACATTTCCTACGTTGACATTCCAACTTCTTAGAGACATAGCAATTACATTCTACCGATTTTAGATTAACTCAACAAAGCCTTAAACTCAAATTATTAAAGATTTCTTGTTCATAAAGTGGCTATATTTTACAGCGATCATCCCACCCCGCAACTACTCCCTTTCTCGAAGCATGGGACGACTTTTGAAACTACATTAAAGATGAAACTTACATTATAAATTACATTGGAAGGAAATGCATAACCATTGAGTTTATCTTTAGTACACTGAGCGCGAGAATGAATGAGTCCATTTATAAATGGCAAGCAATTCTGAAGATGGTGCGATTCTAAAAGGAAACTGCTTCACATTTATATATTCACGACTGACCGCTCCATAATGCACTAGAAGCGGTGGGAGCTATCTTTATTGTTGGGTGGTGCATCTCTAACTTTTCACTTTGCTAAATTGTCTTTTGAATTTTCATCGAGCTGATATGTTTTTGGACAGTGCCATCCCCGAAAAATTAATCAAAGTTCGGTATAGGCCGCAAGAAAAATGTGAGTTGTTTCAATTTTCTACTTGAATTCTTCCATAGAATATTTCTTGATTTGTAAATATATCATTACAACTTCCTGAATTTTTAGAATGATATTTTCTAACATTCTACGGGACAGAAGAAAAATGCACCACAACTATTGGTTATCAGCATTAAAAAGGGTGAGATACATAATACCATACCTTCTCGTGATATCTTGACCTTATCAGCCCAACCAAAGTGATTATCCATTCCTAATCCCTCATTTGAAGTGTTTATATGCTTCTCATCAAACTTTGGAGAGAGTGTCCTAGCTTTCCTATGTTCAAAAGATATAACAAGAAAGATATTAGTTGAAGACAACGTCTAATCAAGAATTAATGAGACAAAAATGATCAATCCATAATTACATTCCAAATTTAATTTCCATTGATGGTTGGATCTTAGAAAAAAAAAAAAGATTTGCAGATTACTAGAGAGAGAGAGTTACTTCAAAAGGAAGCTTAGAGTTTCATCATTCGAGCTTTGCATAAGTTTTCCTTCTATCTTATGTTCTAATACTTCTTCTCACAATAATCTGTGATACTCCTTCTTGCCCCTAAAAATCATGGGATAAGATCTTGTGAATGCGTATTTTGTGCGTAACGTTCTATCGCGGCTGTGTCCCTTCTTTGTTAGAAAATGTCAGCGATGAACAAACCCACATTAAAATGATGGGCAGGGTGACTACGAGTAAGCCGTTGGGAGTATCATGGGAGCGAAATGAGTTCAGCGAGAGTGAGACATGCGGCGCAAGTCTCGAGGCATTGATGCACCTTATCCACTAAAAAGCATAAAAAGGTGAATAAACACCCCGAAAAGGAAGCAGTTGGCTCATTCGCAGCGAAAAATATCAATATTGAGAAGAAATATTTTTACATAAAGTAATTAAACTCAAGAAACCTTTGCTGATACCATATGAAGTACCTCAGCGATTTGACTCACGATTGGAAATGAACATGTAAATACATTGGGCGCAGGGAAAGCGAGGAATGCTCTGTTTTTAGTATTAGCATATCCGGTGATTAAAAAGAAATAACGAGTTCCAAAATCAGTCTCTAGAGGAGATTAAAAAATAAAAATTATTTTCCATAAAGAACTCACATTATAATGTTACGATAAAGTCCATGATGTTTCCATCATGTGGTTGGTAATAGAAGCCCTTTAAGATAATCGATCACATTCCTAGAAGCCCGGTATGGAACTTTACGGATAGATCGTATACTCAAATTTGGGGAGTGGAATACTGTGGACGGAGAGTTATGACTTGATCTGAAATGAAGAACAATTAAGAAATAAAACTTCCACCACTAGATACTTCATGCACACACGTATGTCAGTATATATAATAAGAATCACTTACTATATTTAATACCCGATTTGCAACTTCTTGGCGTAATGTTCACTTGCATGATTGTTTGAACCACTGTGATGCACTTGATTGTAGTGGATCTCCATGAATCGAAAAATTGACCTGATTCTAGCCGCTTGAATTATTTATCTCAATAGATTAGTTTGATGCAAAAACTTGGGATAAATAGATTGTAAGTCGAAAAAATATTCATAAGTGTAAGTGTTAATGGAGTTGAAGTTGCAAATTCTAATGAGTCGAAAGTGGCTTAATTATGCTTGGTTGCTCCAGGTCGACACAAGATAAAACCTATACTTTGGTACTTATCGCGGTTTTGAAGGCCAAAGCCACTTTCATGACAATCTGAGTTTGCTTCCCGCGGCCCGGTTTCATCCAAAACCGCACAATTACTGTTCAATTACGCCCGACTTTATATATCTCTTGATTACGGTAGCTTCAAAGCTTCAACACGAAAAGATGGAGTGTTCTGTTTTTGTTCTTTATTACCGTATACCATTCACGGTATCTTCTACATTTGCTAATGCTATTATAACATACCATATGAAGATATTTTCTTGATAAATGTTTTTGGTATTTATACTTTTTCTAATATTGACACACCCCCACCCCTCTGCTAGCGGCAGGTGTGCCGGCCACCCCACAGAAATCCCCAGTCGTTACCTCTAACGACTAGAAATTCCTGTGAAGCGAAGCCGTGTTGCTTGCTGAATACTCGTATAAAAATTTTTCCTTTTCCAACTTATGATTTTCTTAAATCTCGCGGCACTGTGCATTGCGTAAAGGACATGTTCAGATTCATTTTGTTTACTTTTCAAATATGGAAACCAACAACGTTCTTACAAAGAGCCTCGAAGCTAACCACATTTTCTTACCTTATGTACATCTTATACTCGGCTATCTGATTTCAAAGTATTTCCTTCTGAATTATTGTCTGACAACATTACTAAAGAGTCGGAGAATTCTATGCTCCGATCGGCATGCCTATCTTGGAAAATAGTTTTTAAAACAATAATAAAATAATGAGCTAATAGGCTCGGTGAGTGCTCTTTTATAAAATGTTTACTTTTAAAGTATATCTGTGTAAGCCATCCTTTTGAAGACATTTCCAGGAAATCTTGCTTGCTCTACTTTAAGTTTCTAAAACTTTTCATACTTGTTTGCTTGCTTTGCTTTTCTTCAAAAGTTTCCAAAACTTTTCATACTTGCTTGCTTTAAGAGTTTATAAAACTTTTCGTAAACACGGGAGCCTGGGCTTCGACCTCTTACTTTAAAAATTTATAAAACTTTTCATAAACACGAGAGCCTAGGCTCGACCGTTTGCTTTTAAAAGTTTCTAAAACATTTCATAACCACGGGAGCCTAGGCTCGACCGTACACCAGTGGATGATTTTTCAAAACTGTATGGAAAAATGCTTATAAATCAAGATCAACCACTGGAGGCCTTTCTTGCTTGCTATACCCTAGTGAACATGGGAGCCTGGGCATAGCCCATGCCGGTGGAAGGACCTGGGTCCACATCACCTAAGTGGAAGAGCTTTGGCTCAATTCCTTTTTAGACTAAATAGCCTGGTGGAATGACCCAGCGGTACTGCGTCACCATAATCCTGACTAATAGCCTTTATATACTCCAGTGCATTGCCACGATCTCGCTTTGGATACCCATGATGAACTAAGTTTTGCCCGACAGGCAAATCTAAACTCACATGGGCGCTGATGTCCTAACACCACCGTGCGTCTGAATACCTCGACCGATATCACTTTAACCCCAAAATGGGATTTTTATTGTTTGTTTGCAAATATCTTTGTGCAACGCGCTCTTTGAAATATGGTTTACAACTCAAAACCATTGTTTGCTTCTTTTAAAAGTATGGTTGAATACATCAAAACCATTGCATTTTGCTTTTTACATCTGGGTTAAATCAAAACCATTATTTGCTTTGCTTTAAAATATGGTTTGCGGTCAAACCATTAAATACCGAGTGTAAAAACAGTTTATAATAATAGCGGTATTTGAAAAATGAGTTTAAACGCTCATGCTTTTTGTTTCTTGATCTTGAGCACGACTCCACAACTTTCTAGCCCTTACTTTTAGCCTACACACTCAAACGAATAAGGCGAACATTGTCGCTTCGCGTATAATTGTGGAAGCTTAACGTACTTCACATCTGAGAGTCACTTTTTAGTAACTAGCATTTACTGCACCTCGATGATCTCCGCCATGCAGCGTGCAAGGAAGTCTGTTCGTTTTCTTAGGTTTCATTCTTCTTTGAACCTCTCTTAATCATTTATTAGGGTTCCCATGCCTGCAATGGTGTCTGGTCGGGCTTAACTATGTGCAATTACAAAAATACGGGCATTTTAAGGTTGTGGTGCAGGCATGCCCAGACACGTTGCAGGGTGAAGATACTGCAGGTACCACTTGTCTTGGCTCTTAGGTACCAAATGGTTTACCTGGTAAAGTGATGCGATACCACCTCGTGGTTTGCCTAGAAATGCGATTTTGCATCTTTTAGTGCCAATTCTCCTTTCATACAACACTTCTCCATTCATAATACCTCAAGAATCAACATGGAATTCATCCAAAACCACTCCATAACACTTGTATTGGTGGTTTTAGACCTCATATAACCAAACCCACTGAGGTAAAAATCGTGGAAATTCACAACTGGGTCCTGATTCCTACTAAACCATATAATTATGATGCTAGTTCATGTTTTATTCTATCCCCCGATTAGGGTTTTACCCACATAACTTCAACAATTCTAGGGTTTGGGGTGATATCACCAAAACCATAGAAAGAGACTTAAATCTCCAAACGAACCACAGAAATCCCAATACACATAGTTCAATACAAAAGCAACACCTTTTTGCTCTTCTCCCTCTTCTTCTTCCTCTTCTTCCTCTTCTTCCTCTTATTTCCTCTCTTCTCCACAGTTTGCGTTAGCCAAACAAATGAGACCAAATGAAATGTTTGTCTCATCCCCCTTATTATACTCTCAATTTTGCCTTAATTGCAAGTTAGTCCTCACTCACTTTAATATTTGAAATCAACTTTTGTTATTTCTATTTTGGCATACTCTCTTCTTTGATTATGACTTTCATGTCCCAATTTGACCAATTACAATTTTAGCCTTGTTCTAGTACAACAATTCCGGGTTCATAAATTTATGATTTCACAATTTCATCTCCAAAATACTACAATATGACACTTGGTGCTCATTATGCGCCCACCTGATTACATGTCTGTACCTCTCGGGACCCAGGTCGTTTGAAATATATTTAATTCTATGAAGGGGAGGCCAAAAGCAACAAAAAAGTACTTTTAATCAAATAAAGGGGTGAACCAAAATACAAAGCCTTACATATGATGCTTTAGCGAAAATAATATGTTTGAAAAGTCTTAAACCTGACATAACACATAACAAACCTAAGCCACCTTGATATTTGTCAAATAGACAAACTCAATACATGCCAACGTTATATATAAGATGACAAATTCAATAAACACAAAAGCTCTTACATTCAAGCTGCCCCATACTGATTAAACCCATTACTCTCAAGCAAACATTACCTACCAATCCTTGAGATGTTGCTCAATTGACATAATATTCATCAATATGACACAAAAAAAATGTCCCTTCAACACTTGGGGTTATTTTCTTGATTAACTACAAATAGTTAGTATCTTCCTATAATTAAACCTTAAATGTATAAAGATAATTAAACCAAGTTAACTCACCTTCAATATAAAGGCAAAATTATGTAGCTTAAAAGAAAAAAATAGTCATGAAAATTATGGACTTTCTCAACTATAATATTTCTCGAGCCATAATATCGATCTTACATACAATTAGCTGTATTACATTTTAGTGGTATATTTCCGGCTTCTTTCTAAGCAAATATAATATTTCTCATTTAGAAAAATCTTGCTATCTCCATATATCCTAGAAGGGAGTAAGTTAATTAATAAAAAAAATTATTGAAGCAATAATAAAAAGTGACTACTATGATAATTCATTTTTTGAAAAAAAAAAAAAAGAAAAAAAAAAAGAGAGAAAATTTGACAAGTCTTACCATTTAACTTTGGAAACTCCTTCGTAGTCTATTCATATTTATTGTTGTTGCATCCGCGTAAATCGGTCTTTATCTTGTTAAAGAACTTTGAAATAGGCATATCTCCATGAAGCCGCAGTTAAGTAGTAATTTGCCACTAAACTTACCACATCAATAATGAATCCAAGAACAATATTTCCATAAACCATATATTGTTGCATCTTGAATGTCGTCTTTTTGCTACTAAGACCGAGTGAAGGAGAATTCCCGGATTTATCTTATCTTAAGGCAACTTCGAAAGAAGTGAACCCATGAGTCCCGAATTTCCTACGTATGTGGAAGCATTAAAGCTTTGTAGTGAGTCTTGGGATGGAATTTGCACGATAAGGTGTTATTTGATAAGTCTAAACATGAGCGGACTATTTGAAGGCAAAGACTACTTGGAATTCGACCACTAAGCTGGTTTTGAGACATATCAATAATATCCAACAATTTCAATTGACCAATCGTTGTAGGGATTGGTCCAATCAAATTATTTCTTGATAAGTTCAATGACACCAATTCTACCAAATCAGTTACTTCAATGGGAATTTCTCCGATCAATTTGTTGCTTAAAAAATCAATGCTCTTGATGAGCCCTAGAGTATTTTTGTACTCTGATTTCTTTCCTTTCCATTGAACCAATGTATTATCAACATTGGAAAGAAAATTGTCGAAACCATAAGATATTTCATCATAGGCAATGATCGAACTTCCCTTCAGAGCCATGGCAGTTAAATTTTTTAAACATTTTGGTTTCGTTCCGGATAGATTGTTGCTAGAGAGGTCCAACATTTGAATCTTTCTTAGTCGACAAAGATTTAACGATATACTTCATTGAATTCATTTAATCTCAAGTTGAGAACAATCAAATCTGGAAGGGTTCCTCCTATCCACGAGAGTATTCTTCCTGATAATTTGTTTTTTCCCAAATCTATAAGATGCAAATCTCTGCGGGTTCTTTAAGGATGAAGGCAATGCTCCATTTAAATTATTATTCACGTAAATGCAATATTTCATCTGTTTTAAACAATGATTTATTTTGTATTTTCCCAAAAAAAAATATTATTTGCCCAGTGAGAATAATTAAATCTTTCCATTAGTCCCAACATTGAGGTAAGTTCTCACGATGTCGATTGCCGACCCAAGGTAAGAGATCTAGGACAAACTTCAACCTTCAGTTGATTAGCTAATCTTTTTCACGATAAAGAAATTTAGCCTGAAAATGTGTTCTTGGAGAATCCAAACCATATAGCATTTTTGCAAAAATAGTGTAGTATTGAACCATCCAGCAATTTGTGAACTCATATCCATTGCCAAATTAAGAAATTAGTTAATTGGCAGTACACAGATATGATTGTTGGGAAACATTTTAACCTTCCCAAATAGTCAATGGAGTGCCAATGAGAGAGAGAGAGGAAGCCCCAGTTGGGACCAACATACGAGGAAATTCCCAGCCAGAATGTAGGTTTCATTGAGCTAATGAGTGTGAAGCCGGTGAGAGCGTGGGCTAATTTGCAAGAGGCCAACTTTATATAAGAGACTTGGAACAGAAACTTGGTCAAAGGCTTGTATGTTGAATGTAAGGGAGTTAGAAAGATAAGTCGAGTCAATCGGTTTAGAGAGACAGGTGATTTTCAACACCATACCATAACGATGAATTGAACCAATGTCCAACACTTTCAATTGATGTATTGTCCAAGGAGCTCACCCAGACAAGTTCATTGTTGATGGGATCATAATCTGTGGATATAACTCTTACTGTTTTTAATGAAGTCATAGAGGTGGGAAATGAATGTTTCTTTTTGGGCGATTGTGAGGTTTGATAAAAACCTCAAATATTTATTTAGAGCATCTTGAAAATCTTTTTCTAATACAGTGATAGAGATTGTTATAAAACTTAATCATTAATCTGTAATTACATAAATCTCTCAAGGACACAGGCATCTCACCTTGAGTTGATTTTAGAGTCAGAGATTCGGAGAAACCATGTTTGCAAAGCGTCGATTTGAACCATCTTGGCGCTAGCCCAGGGATGTCAGTTGTGACAGTCGACACAGGGAATACTCGTGGATGTCGGGTAACCCGGCTTTCACTTAAAAATCGAGGCGAGTCTCCTTCACATGCAGGGAGCTCACCCGAAGTACAAATCATCTGACAAGTTTACGGCTGACCACACGGGGGTCCACGTGCGAGTAAAATAATGGCCACTTGGGCCCATCGATAACTACAATGCATCAGCTATATCGACTGATTGAGAATTTAAAGTACTCTTATTCAACTTCTCATATTAAAATATTTGGCATTTACAATACATGACCATACAAAATATTATTAAGCCTGGCGAGCTTTCAATGCGACTCAGTGGGCGCGGGTCTCGGCGTGCACACTCTTGTACTGAAATGGGTGATCCTAGATAGAGATTGTGAAGCCCGGTAGAGATAATTTCATCATGGGTTACTCCCCACCTAAGTGCACATGTCATGGCAAACAATCACATTCAAGCAATTTCATGAACCTACTGCAGACTCATCTACATGCCCAAACCCGTATCTCGAGTCTCAAGACTCTAGCATATATGCCTAGAATCTGGAGTAAAATAATAAGTTTTTCAAAACAAAGAACTATTTGTTCTTGAAAACACACTACTGGTTCGGTAAATGTGAATAACCCTCCCGAGGCCCGGCGATATTGGATAGCCACTCCCAAAACAATTCATGGGCTCAAGCGTGAATTGTTGGACAATCTCCCAACATGATTCTCAGGAAAATCTTCGTCGAAATTCCTTTCTAAACATTTTCATTTTTTGTTTCATTCATGTCCTTCATACACCTATATTCTAGAAACACCCATTGAATATGGAGCCGCATTATACCAATTCAACAAGTCAATACTAATACAATTCACATGCATATATTAATAGAATTTACTCACAACAATCATATTACCATTCTTTCACACAATACTTTCACAAAATTAGCTCACATGAACAATTAGCAAACACCTAACAATTCCATTTTGAATCACAAGCACATTTTCACACGAGGAATCGATCGCGTTCCGCGTGAGCAGTGAAACCCTCGGGTTGCGCTTTTACGACCCACCCAGAATTTGGGATTTTTCCTCTAGTTTCAAAGGTTTTGAGGCCAGGGTTTGCATTAAATCAACCCTCAGAATATCCTAACCATAAACATGGCTCTTAGCCAAAGAATATCACAAACGGGGAAAGAATACCTACCTCTTGGGTTGGCCAGACTCCACCAAGCCGGTGTCCATGCGTAGCCCTTGCCACGTAGATCGACTTTGCTTCTTGCTCCTTCGAAAACCGACGGTCCGAACGACCGAAAATCTAGAGAGAAGGCACACTTTCTCTCTCTAGATTTCAAAAACCCAACTTTCTACTTTGTTTTCTCTCACACGTTTGCAGCCTCTGCAAAATGAAGATAATTAACTGTTCATCTTAAGTAACTATCTTATAATAAGACTTTTTGTAAAATTCCACTTATGTCTCTTCTTCTTGATTTTTGACACTTGGCACTATCTAGGCCATTCATTCTCATCATCTCTCTAGTCATGCAACATGTGTCACATGATTACATGTAATAGGTGACTTCTGTCACATCACATGTCTCTCAAACCCGTTTTACGTCACCCGACACTCGGTGCCTCGAAAACGTGAGTATGACTCTCTCTCGATTCGACGAGGTATTCGCGTGTTAGCTAGATTTTTGTGAGACAATTCCAACGGTGGTCAGTTTCATCATCCGAGATCTACGAAAAGATTTGGTTTATGACCAAAATGCAGTTTGCCTGCAAGTGGAATTTTCACCGAAGTTCTTTGGCCATATGGCGGTTTGAAATATCTGACTCAACAAGGCGACTAATATGAAACTTGATCTCACCGCTAAGGGTTGATTAGGAAGATGAATCAAGATATATCGAGTAGTCATATTTCAAAAGCATCGGAATTGAAGGAACCAGCGTAGATGGTTTTGAATATCAAGATCTGAAGTAATCCATGAGAATATTGAAGGTCTTGGGAATCTCACCTTGAGTTGATCAAGAGAGAGATGAGATATGCAAAAGGTAGTCATATTTCCCAAAGCAGACTAGATTGATTAGGAATTTAGATGAGTTATGGTGAGATGAACAAGACTCCGTGTGAATAAATTGATTCAACCATCGGGTATGATGAGAGGAAAGTGGGACCAAATTCAGAGGAAACAGATATGCAAGAGTAGTCATGTTTTAAATAATTAGGAATTGACCATTTGGATTATTAGAAGGGGATCAAGAATGAACAGAATCTTGAATTTTTAAATAATTGAACAACCATGGAATTATGACGTGAAGAAGAGGTGAGACCATTCGAGAAACCACGAGAATCTATCTGCAGTAGTCATGTTTTCCCAGCATTCGAATTGAATCATTTAGTTTATTAGAAGAGAGGTCAAGATGAACAAGACTCTTGGTATGAAAAGTTGAACAACCATGGGTATATTGAAGAAGAAGTGAGACCATTCTAAAAGAGAGATCAAGACAACAAAAGGAGATTTAGAAGAGGTAGTGGCGGGAAATGAATGTGTGGGAAGTGAGTATGGCTGGTATAGCTTTCAATTGAGAGAAGCATTTATTAATTGCTGTGGCCAATGGATTCTTTGTACTAAGATCAGCCAACTCCAAGTCAAGGCTGCCTTAACAGGAGAAGCTGGCGATCAAGGTTGTCACGAGGTTGTAAGCAGTTATTATAGCCCTGGTCGGGGTTACGAGTTTGAAGAGATTTCGAGAAGTTGGGGGGGAAGAATTCTTGTAAAGGTGAAATATTTGAAGAGAATTATATTCTACTGTTGCACAAACTGATGGAGCTACACAAGAGCATATATAGCCATAAATGAGCCACCTTGAGAATGATTCCGATTGAGATTCAATGTGGAAATGCTGCAGCTCCTCCACGATGAAGGACACTATCTTTCCTGAGACAGTGTAAGATCAACATGATGACATGATACGTCACGGATTTATTTACATCTTTCCCTCCCATTTGCGACAATCTCTTTTTATCTTCCCATTCCCATGGAAGAAAGCATCATAGTGATCATCAACAACACCTTGTTTGGAGAGCTTCATGTCACCTCTGCGACACAACATGCTGCCCGCGCCGGTATGAAACATATCAAAAGCAGAGAAAAGGCAATCAAATGTTGAAAGGGCCTTCCACTCATCTTCCAACACTTTAGCGACAAGTTTATTGTGAATTACAATTGCAGGATTCTGGTTTTTTATTTAAGAGCAAACCGCAGGCATTATGACTTATATATCATTCCGCGAAGTCGACATGGATGATGGACCCAAAAGAAAAACCCCTATCTTTTGAATCTTTACCAACTCATATATATTATTATTATTTCAAGTTTATTAAAATACCATTCTTTTATTTTTAGAGAGAAGCGTAATGTTTGAGAATCTACTTTTTAAAAATAATTAAGCGAATATATTTCTTTGTAAAATGTGAAAAGTGAAAAGTTTAGAATAAGGAATTATTATTTTGCATCCATTTCTTCCAAGGTTTCTAAGTCACTCCCACTTTGCTGAGCTCACAATCTTGAATATGAAGAGACAAAATGGTATAGGAAGGGTCACAAGCCATAATGGTAAGGGGGGTTATACTTAGGCAGAATATGGGTGGTCATCCACCATTATAACAATACTCCCTTGAGATTTCTTACGTACTAAGATAATGTGACTCATTAAACACTTGATAAAAAAAAACTACGAGGAAAAATGCTGTAAAGAAAATGAAGTACAACATTTTGTAAAATCTTAGTGATGTTGGACGCACTAAAGCGCCGATTTAACAACACTTACATTAAAACGCCCAATAGGAAAAAACATGACGAGGAAAAGAGTACAAGTATATTTCGAGATAAAGTAGACTTGATAATACTCCCCACGATGAGTATCCAACAGTGATCTGGCACAAGGCGCATCTATCATCATATATTGTTCTTCAGAGATGTTTGTTGGAAATTGGAAAAACTTTGAAATGAAATAAATCACGGCAATTATCCTTCAAACATGATACATTCCGCTTTAATTTCATGACTCTTACGGAGTTAAGTGGTGAAAGAAAAACTTTGGTGAATATGCTTGGTTCTACTCACCTTTGATGTATCCTTCTTTCTGTTTGTTCGATACACGCGACATTGTCTTCATAAATTGTTGTTGGAATGCTTGTGATGAAGGTAACTCCCACATGCATTAGAATGTGGTGTACCACTTCGATCTTATGGCCATTCTGACGCCGTGGAGTGCAATTATCTTAGAGTGATTAGAGGGTGCGAGGTTGATCGCTGGTGGCAGTGTGCATAATAAGAACCTACATGCCTTTGTTTGTGGCGGGCCTTGGATTAGAAAGGTGTAAGAAAATATATCTCCTTTAAGAGTTGATTCTTTGAATAAAATATTGAATCTTGTAGTCTCGAAGGAGTAGCGTGGATATGTTCCGCGCCATTCCGTTATCTTGGGTGATGCGGAAAATTTGAATCTTACCAACAAAATTAGCGAAAAATGCAATATACGGCCTTGAACTTGTATGCTGTGCAACAAGCCTGGTACTGTATCTTATTGCCAGGGACCAAGTAGTGCTTCATTTTTCTTCTTTGGAACGAGGTCTTTCTTAGCATCAAAGGATCTAACAATTAATGGAGAACTTAATGGATGTGCTTTGTCTATGTTAAATTGCTTCAATACCTTTTCGACATATGTATTTGATGATGTATGAGAATTTAAAATTAGACTTATACTCGATTTCAGGCAGAGACGATATTTAGTTTTCTAAGTCTTTCATCTCGAGCTCATCCTTCAATATGTATTTGCTTTTGTGAGCTCTTGAGATTCCCAAAATAAATTTATATCATCAACATATCTTTTGCGAAAGGATGGCAATCTAAGTGCAGATTTTCTTTATAAAAACAAGGGCATATGGGATTAATATACCCATCCTTGAATCAAGAATACTCCATATACGATTAACACGTGTCTTCCATATTTTTTGGCATGCATATAATGATCAATCTCAACTTAGTGTAAAAATTACATATTTTGTGGTTGTGATCATGTTTTGGGGCAACTAAGATCGCCGGGGGACTTAGCACTTAAATATGGTACCTAGCCACCATGCGAAATATAGGTAATTGTCCGCTGAGGCGCATCTCTGATCCATACGAGACCGACAGAAACTAATTGAAATAACCAGGCTTATAATAATATCTGACATAGGTGAATACATTTTGTCATAATCAATCTCAGGTCTTTGTGAAAAACCTTGTTCCCACAGGCGATGCTTTTCTCCATCTAGAAATTTCATTTTTATCATTACGTTTCCTTACAAACACCCATTTGTAACCTACAGGTTTCACATCATTGGGTGTTGGGACTACAGACCCAAAACCTTTGCGTTTTGCTAAAGAGTCCAGTTCTTCTTGGATTGCTTCTTTCCACTTTGACCAATCATGTTTACTGTGACATTCATCAATACTGCTTGGTTCATGATCATCTTCTTCTTTTAAAATTTTACGTGAAAGTTCTTGCCAGAAACAAAAATACCTCTGCATTAATAACCACTTTTGTGATCCCCTGATTCCACTGGTGGATCCATAATTTATGAAAATTTCATCATTTGCAAGTACTTGTGCATGCTTCATGATTTTATCTCTTAGGGGACTATTGCCTCTTCAGAGCATGTGCTTCAATGGAACTTTCTCTTGGGGTTATGATTTTAGAAGTGTGGGGAGTAACCTCTTGCAGTGCTATTCTTAGGCGGGGTTTGTTGCCCTTTTATTTTTCATCTTAAAGAAATTAAATCCTCTTTTTAACTTTTAGGGTGAGCCACATTAGGCATATCACTAGATTCAAATTCATTATGACGCCATATGCAGGTTTTTCCATTAGTATGTTGAATACTTATTTGTGTTGTTTGCGACGGTATATAGGACGACTTGGTTACTTTAGTTGTATATAATGCGTAAAGAGCTGATTGGTACGGCAAATCTTCGCTGAAGATAGTGATTCCTCATAGCTCCTTGTCATTGGCCGTGCGTGGGTTCGAGACGAGACATGGATTACATTCAATCATTTCACGTCGTTCTGCGGGTAACATCTCCCCTAATGATGATGGCCTCATCGAAATAACGAATGCCAGATACCAAGCGAAAGCGTCTCCACGGTCGAGGTTGAATGCTGATGATGGATGGTGAATTAAAACCAATGCTTATATTCCTTATCGAACGAGGATTATATTTGTCGTTTATTGGAGGTGCAATTTGGAACTTGTACAATGCATCCGAAAGCATTATTGATGGAAAGATTATGGTGACTGAAGTACAATTGAAATGGTGATTGTTGATGATTGTGATAGATCCATCTGACAATCTTTGCGACATAGAATGGCATATCCCCCGACATAAATAGATAACCGCCCCCATCATATAAGTAAAGTCGACGTTAGTTAGGTAGTTGATAAACCCACCGCTTTAAAACATTTAAACTATATCTTCACATGAAACGTCGGATGCTCCACCACCTCAATTCAACTGACACTTCTAATAATCATTAAAGGCTTTGGCGATATAAATTCATAACATTATCGAAGCGGGATGATCTATTGCCGATTAGATAATGCGGAAAATGTGGCAGCAACCCTTTGCAGATCTAAGTAGGAGCACAACGAGCTCACAACGTGAGGAAGGCGTAGATAACAAGCAAACATGCGACCATCAAGATGGGAAAAGCATCCTTCGCACCGCAAATAGCAGAAATGGTCCTGGTGGATGGTGTCCGCATGTCACGCCAGTTCGTTCCCGAAAATGTTGGGATTCAAAAAGGACTTTCAGCATGATATGAATTCTATAACAATCCAATTTTTACTTGCCCGAACAAACCCCGATGTTTGTGGATAATCCACTAGGGCAAAAATATCTTTGCCAGTTCTTCAGCTGGATCATCATGCTTGAATTTTCAATATTGTTAGCCTCATCAATTTCATTGACGGGTGCCCCGAGTCTATCATGGCACTCATATCTAGGTGAGCTTCTGGCTCATCGGCATATTTATTCAATTATTTGTTATTTGTAGTATAAGCCATAATCCCTGAAGAAGAAAAAGAAGTAGGCAATTTTACCTCTTAGCTCTTGTCTTGAAACAATATGAGTAATGCACTTAAATATTCTTTATTATTGTCATATGTGGTCTCGATATGATGTCCCATTATGGCATATATCTTTTAAACAGGAGATTTTCTTCTGGTCTGGCGAATATAAGGCATCGTTAATATGAAATAGTAATTTACATATGGTAACATAATATAGTGGCTCTCTAGGAACATAAATCGTGGGGACCTCATGTTATATTTACATTAGCTTATTTAATGTTATGTGGGCAAAATATTTTGATCTGAAGATTGCATGAGTAGTAACACTATACCTTTAGATATATCTCTCCACCATTTACTTCTGTTTGGAACCACTAGGCAGATCCAACACAAAATCCATACCTTAAATAAAATGTATATTAAAATAGAAAATTCAAAATAGAAAATTTAAAGTTTAAATAAATAAAAGAAAAGACACTTAGCAAAAAAACACAAAGATAAAAATTGCACCCAAAAACATCCAAAGACAATAAAAATATTAATTGATGTATGGACATTTATCACCAATTAAGTGATCAATTCCATTTGGATCGAAAAAATCTGAAACATCAAGATGAGTAATATCCACTTGGGATCATCGCTTATCAGCCCAATCAAATTTGTTTCTATTTTCTATTTTCACTTTCTCCTTGGTAGGGATTTGGTAAGTTTAACTAAATGGTCAGCCGTATATGTAATACCCCAAAAATGTCACTTTCTTGGAGTTTATAACATGTTTGAGGGCCATAATAAAAATAAAAATATATTTTTTTCGGAATAAAATAAGGCTAAAAAAATAAAATAAGCAAAAACAGAATTCATACAAAAACCAAGGTTAAATTATTAAATTGCCTGCAGTCAGGACTGATGACATAAGACTAGAAAATTGTAAGCCAAAGTAAGATTTTGATAAGTTGAATTGAGAATAAAAATGAAATTGAGGACCAAAGAGTAATAAAAGAAAGATTTTTAAAAAATCAAATGGATAAGACAAAAATTTGTCTCCCATTTTGGTCTAGGAAGGGGAGAGCAAACCGGATAAGAAGAGAAGAGAAGGAGAAGGAGAAGAAGAAGAAGAAGAAGAAGAGAAGAGAAGAAGGAAGAAGGAAGGATCAAGAAGAGCAAAGATATGGAAAAGTATGGATTTTTGTATGGAAAAATCAAACCACTCAAACCACTTACTTTTCCTTTTCTTTTTCTTTGATAAGTACAGATCTAAAAAAGAACCCTACTTGATATATTGGTGGTGTTTGGCAGTTTTAAGAGCTAGATTTGAAAGATTTGTTTTTGGTTTGATTTTTGTGGATTTGATTTGGGGTTGTATGGAAACTAGAGTATGGATTCCCACAATTTTTTAGACTTGAGAGCTCTCCTAACCCATTAATTGTGTAGGATGGGGTTGGCAAACCATAGAATCTTCCTATATGTGTTTTAGGAATTGTTTGGTTGTAGTGTTTGGACTTGGGTTGGTTGATTGTAATCCTCGATTGAGGAATATTTGTGATAAGGAAATAGCCCAGGGGTTTTAGGGAGATATTTGTCAAGAATTTCCTCCCAGCCCCTCCTTTGACCTCTCGTCCACCAATTTTCTTAAGTACGAGACTTTCTCAGTTTGGGATGTTCTTGGACTCTATGGAAAGCCCTTTGAGTGTAGAATCCATCCATATATAGCTTGATGAAATTAGAACTCATATTAGGTCCAGAAATCAAGAAAAATAGTAGGCTCTGATGGTTTTGCTCGTAGTCATTGTTTATGGGAAGCCTCCAACTTCAGATGGTCATAATTTCTTCGTCCGAACTCCGTTTCGGATGTTCTTAGACTCTATGGAAAGCCCTTTTTGAGTTTTACAATAATCCATCCATATAGCTTACGGTGGTGGAACCATATTGGAAGTCGAAATCATGAAAATAATGCATTTTGGTGCATGCTCGTAGTCACTGTTCATGGGAAGCCTCCAACTTCGGACAGTCATAATTTCTTCGTCCGAACTCCGTTTCGGGTGTTCTTGTACTATATGGAAAGCCCTTTGAGTCTAGAATCCATCCATATATAGCTTGATGAAATTTGAGTGATATTAAATAGCTCATAAGCATACATGGTAACCATAGTTATTCATGCATATAATGAGATATGAAAAATGCAAAGATACGAATAAATGATTGTAAATATTATGATTACCGGATGACAATAATTATTCAGGAATATGAGATATGTATTGAACATAAAATACACATGGATTGTCTGCTTAGAATCTAGTTGAGGGATAGATGGGCATGCCTATTAGGGAAAAACAAGTACACTTGTATCTTGATCAGTGGCATTTGGATTTGGGTCGACCTGGCATGTCAGGGCCATATAGATGGATATGCATGTCTCATACAATTACTCAGCCTTCGGGCCCTTATAGATCATTGTCTCACACAGTGATATGACGCCTTGGGGCCTGCAGTTTCCTTTATCCACTTCTAAGGTTTATGCGGGGCATAAAAGCAGTAAAACAAATGACTTGAATATGACATATAGAAATGTATATATGAACGTTGATAAGAAATGAGAAACATGATATGATAAGTAAATATGAAAGGATATGTATAAGCATGTTTAAATGATATGATATATTAGATAACCATATGTATGTGTATAAATTAGCGAGTGATTGGTGTTAGTGGAGGTAGATCCTGGTTTATTCCACAGTAAGCAACGCGGGGTTTTCATCCGTTAGTGGAATGCAGGCATGGAGGCAAGAAGGTCGGACTGACCTCATCGAGTTTTCAAGGTCAACACATAATTAGATGCCCACTAGAAGACTTTTTGGTCTATTTTGTGTATGTGTCTATATTCTTTTTTGTTCTTTGCTTTAAATGTAAAGTTTTGTATAAGTTAGACACTCCATTTGTAAGGAGCTTGAATATATTTTGTAATCCTTTGCTTTTTAAAATAACATTTTAAAGTTAAATGTTTACCAATATATGAATGAACAAGCTTTTAAAAATTATAAGTTTACTTGAAGTAAGCAGAGAAAAAAAAAGAAAAAAAAGTGGCACTTAGCACTTGACCATGGACTCAGGGTGGGCGTCCTGAAGTTGAGTGAGGCGTAGCCAGAGGAGCCTAGGTTTGGCTAAACACAGTTAAGTTTTAAACCTTCTAGATGAATTATAAGATAAACATGCATATGTTAAGTAATGTGTTGACCTACGATGTGGATGTCCTTGTGTTTTGTATAGATGGATGAAGTGGGAAGAAGGCTGTGGAAGTGTTAACCCGAGGAACAAGAGTTGTCGACTTGAGCTTACAGTAATGTACATAATGAGTCCATGGAAGCCTTGTTGAGAATATCACAGGACATGGCTCGGGTATTGGATAGATTGACCGCTCCTAAAGCTCCAATAGACACAGGTAAAAGAAGATGGGCAGGAGGAATTCATGTTGGAAGCAGGAAGAGTCGGTAGCAGATACAGTTAGAAAAGCTAGAAGGGTATTGGAAGAAGTTAGATGCCCTCTCGGGTGAGAGAGCATCATGTGTAGTCTCATTATTGCAGGGTGAGGCATGATTGATGAAGCTGGGGCTCAAAAAGTCCAGGGTTGAATCCATGACATGGGCATTTCTTTGTCGAGTTCGAGGCGAAAAGTGTATTCTGAGATATGTATAGGGAGTCCAAGTGGAAACAGTTCTTGAATATGAAGCAAAGGAACTTATTTGTGGCTGAGTAGCATAGGAAGGATTCAGCCATCTCGGCAAATATGCACCCAAAGTAGTCCTCACGGGGCGTTTTTCGATGTATGCAATTTGAAGATGGACTAATGATTCCATCGAGAGGTACTTAACTTTTGTGACTTCTCTCAAATGGGTGAACTTTTATCAGTTGGTCCAAGTGCAATGAAAGTGGAGAGACTAGAAACCAGCAGCAAAGAAAAGTCTCAAAAGGAGCCTCCTCCTCTTACGGTAAAGAGGCTGAGATGTTCAGGCAGGGTTGAAGTACGAGATTCAGCTACAAGAGGCTGAAGAGCGAGGGAAGTCTGTGATTATCTAGTGCGGTTAGAGTCTTGGAGTTAGACGAGGGAAAAATCTAGTAGTGCACTCATTGTCTGGGCCTGACATTGGTGTTTGCCGAAGGTTGCATTTAAAAGGAGGGTGTTTTCAGTATGGAAGCTTTGGGGCATTTGATAGCATAGTGTCCCGAGAGTCGGGGATAATAGATTCAGCAAAGGAAGTGGTGGAGAAAAGTCTCACATTTTGCACTGACTCGCGTCAGTAGGGGTTATAGTGGCCATCGGCATAGAGGACAAGGAGGCATAGTTTCGAGGCCGGTGGACCGTCCTATGCCTCTGATGCCCGGCTTTTCTGAGCATATGTTATGAAGGCTTGTGAGGATCGGGATATCACTGAGGGTTATTCTTTGCGGTATATTTTCTTTATATGATATTGAGATGCATGCATTAATTGATCCTAGATCTACTCATTCTAACTATGTGTGCGCCAGCGGAGCATATGTTGGCAAAGTACCAATGATGGAGCCGCATATGACACTTTGTGCGGAAGCTAATCGGATTGGGACAGGCGTTAAGTATGAATAGTGTATACGAAATTGCCACTATTATTATACAAGCCAGAGAGTTTCTCGCTGATTTGATAACACCATTCGAGAGGTTGAGCGCGATTAAGATGTTGGTTGAAACTAAACAGAGCCATCATTGATTGTGTGTATAAAGCGCGGTAGTGTTGAGATACTCCCGATTAGTCGAGGTGATATCTGAGCATTGGATCTAGCGTAATGTCGATGTGATCTCGCGCCATGCGGTGAAATTTATGAAAGGATATGAAGCATTCTTGGCGCCAGTGCCAGCTCAAGGGGCAAGGATTGATGTGGAAAGATTCATTAGTAAAGGAATTTCCAAATGTATTCCACAGAAGGTTGCAGTGTTCTACTTGAGAGGAGGTGGACTTATCTGAAATTGTGCGGGGAATAAGCCCCATGTCTAGGGCACCTTGCAGGGGATGGCTCCAACGAGTTGAAGGAGTTAAGGTTGAACTTCTAGAACTTTTTAGATGAAGGGTTTTATGCGACCCGAGTGTTTCACCTTGGGGTGCACTTGTTTATTTGTGAAAAAGAAAGATGGCGCTCTAGGATGTGCATCCCGATTATCGGCGGTCGATAAGGTGACGGTGAAAAACAAGTACCCATTGCGAGAATCGGGAATACTTTATCGGTTAGAAAAGACGGGTACCTTTTAAGGAATCGACCTGCGATCTGGATATTATAAGCTGAGAGTAAAGGAAGTAGATGTGTCGAAGACCGCATTTAGAACCCAATATGGCCATTATGAGTTTTTGGTAATGCCATTTGGGTTGACTAATGCACCGGGAGCATTCATGGATTTAATGAATATGAGACTATTCCGGAGCCACATGTGGATCCGTTGTAGTGGTCTTTATTGATGACATCTGGTGTATTCTAAGGATGCATAGGAACATGAACAACATGAAAATAGTCTGCGGGCGGTGGCTCGACAAATGTGATTTTTGGCTAAAGGAGTTTCCTTCTTAAGTAATGTGTGTCGGAAGGAGGGAGACTCGAGTTGACCGCAAAGATTGAGGCCATTGTGAATTGGAAACCACCTCGAAATGTAACGGGGTGAGAAGTTTTTGCTGGCCTAGCGAGGTTATTATAGATGATTTGTGAGGCTTTCGACCAGAGTTACTCGGGAAAGGGAATAAAGTTTAGTGAACGGGCGAATGTCATAATAGTTTTGAGCAGTTGAAAGGGATCTTTGATTGAAGCACGATATTGATCCTACTTCGGGAAAAAGAGTATACCTTGTATGGCTGATGCTTGAGGCATTGGTTTGGGATGCGTGTTAATCACGCGAAGAGAGATGGGAAAGTGGTGGCTTATCGCGTCAAACGATTGAAGCCATGGGCATGAATTATCCGCTCGCGGCCTTAAGTTTGGCTGCGGTAGTGTTTGCTTTAATATGGCGGCCTTTTCGCTTATCACGGAAAAAGTGTAGAATTTACACCGATCATAAGAGTCTCAAGTACTTGCTAGCAGCGAAGAGTTAAATTTGAGGAGGCCGGCGGAGGTGGTTAGAGTTATTCAAGGATTATGAAAGCGCATCATAGACTACCACCGGGAAAGGCTAATGCTTGGTAACCCGATGCTTTAAAGTAGAAAAACTGATGGTACTTAATGTCACTATAGTACAGTGATTGGAGACTACCAGATGATGGAGCTATGTTAGCTCAACGAGAAGCGTAACCCGTTTTAAAGCAAATGATTATAGATGTGCAAAAAAATGATGAAGAGCTATAGAAAAAGTTACATATGGTTTGAGATGGTGACGAGATCGAGTTTTCAGTGAAAGAAGCTGGAAGTTTGTACTTCCAGAACAGATTATGTGTGCCAGATGATAAAGAGCTAATGAAAAATTTGTTATTTAGGGAAACGCCACAATAAGTGCCTGCGTACATCCACGGAGGTATAAGATGCAGTTTTATTGGTGGAAAGGAATGAAAAGAGATGTGGTAGTATGTGTCCTAAGTGTTTGACGTGTCAGCCAATCAAAGGCTGAACACGAGTACCATGAGTTTGTTAAATCCTTCAATTCCCCAATGGAAGTGGGATAACATTACCATGGATTTTGTGTCAAGTTTCCCCCTCACACAACAGAAGCATGACTCTGTCTGGTGATTGTTGATAAGCTCACAAAGTCGGCCCATTTTTATCTGGGGTAGGGATAAGAGTATTACGTGGATCGACTAGGTAGGTTATATCATGGAGGGTATGCGATTACGCCAATTGTACCATTATCTGTGTCAGATAGAGATCGTTTTACATCAAGGTTAGGAAGGAATTACGATGCTGAGCCTTAAGTTGAAGTTGATCGCAAAGCGTTATCCCGAAGCGAATGGGCGATGAAGAGATAATGCCGATTGTGCGAAGATATGTAGTTGTGTCGCCGGAATTTTGGGAAGTTGGGATAGGTATATTCCATTGATGGAATTTGCCTATAACAATAGTTTTTCGATCAAAAGCATTAATATAGCACCATACGAGGCTTTGTATGTAGTAGAATGTAGAACTCACGTGTGTTGGACGGAGTGCAAAATGAGCATAAAGTGATTGGTCGACAATAAAGATGTCTGAAGAGAGAGAGTCAGGGTTATTCGAAAAAGGTTAAAGGCGGCTAGTGATCGACAAAATATTACATACCTATTTGAAGAGGAGGAGCATTGCATGAAGTGAGCAAGGGCTTCTTGAAAGTATCGTAGGTGGAGGAAAATTCTATGGTTTTGGTAAAAGGAAGAATTGGAGTCCCGAGGGACTTCATGGGGCATGGGGTTTTGGGCAATTGGCCTTGTGGTGTGTTTGGCACTCCCTCTTGAGTTAGCCAAATTACATGATGTATTCCATGTGTCTATTCTTCAGAGATCTTGCTGAGTGGTGCGCATACTACTACCGAGTCTCGAGATGTCTGTCTGAAGCATATTTTTCATATGATGAAGAGCCGAAAGCTATTATGGCTAGAGAGGTGAAACAGTTGCGGAATAAGCAAGTACCGTTAGTGAAAGTGCTCTATCAACACCATGGCAAGGAAGAAGCTACTTGGGTGCCAAAAGCAACTATGAAAGCGCAGTATCCACAACTCTTCACTATAGGTAAAAATTTCAAGGACGGCATTTCTTTAAGTGGGGGAGAGTTGTAATACCCTAAAATATGCCTTGACGGTTTTATAACATGTTTATGGTATAATAAAAGTAAAAGTATATTTTTCCAGAATAAAATAAGGCTAAAAATAAAATAAGCAAAAACGAATTTATACAAAAACCAAGGTTAAATTGGTAAATTTCAATTAAGGACAGAATAACATAAGAATAGAAGATCGTAGGCAAAAAGTAGGATTTTTACGATAGTTGAATTGAGAATAAAAATGAAATTGAGGACCAAGAATAATAAAGAAAGATTTAAAAAAAATCAAATGGATAAGAACTAAAAATTTGTCCTCTATTTTGATGCAGGAAGGGAGGCAAACCGGATAAAGAAGAAGAAGGAGAAGGAGAAGAAGAAGAAGGAAAGAAGAGAAGAGAAGAGGAAGGAAGGGTCGAAAGAAACACGAGTATGGAAAAGTGGCAGTTTTTGTATGGAAAAATCAAGCCATAAACCCATTTTTTTCTTTTGTTGGGTGAGGTCTAAAGAACCACACTTGGTATATTAATTGGTGTTTAGCGATTTTAGTGAATTTAGATTGTTTTGGTTTGATTTTGTGGTTGATTTGGGGTTGGATGGAAGCCCAAGTATGGATTCCCGAATTTTTGAGACTTAGGAAACTCTCTAACCCATTAATTGTGCGAGGATGGGGTTAGCAAACCATGAGAATCTTCCCATATGTGTTTGGGAATTGTTTTGGTTGTGTTTTTGGACTTGGATTGGTTGATTGTAATCCTCGATTGAGGAATAATATTTGTATTAAGAAATATTAGGGTTTTAGGAGATCTTTGTCAATTTCTCCGAAACTATATTTTTGTCGTCATAATTTCTTCGTGCGAACTCCTTTTGGTTTTCTTGGACTATGGGAAAGCCCTTTGAGTCTAGAATCCATCCCGTATATAGTGAAATTAGAACTCATATTAGGTCAAATGCGAAAAATAGTAGGCCGTGATGGTTCTGCTAATGATCCTTGTTTATGGGAAGCCTCCAACGTCAGGTGATCATAATTTCTTCATCCAGACTTCTGTTTTAGGTTGTTCTTGAACTATGACCCTTTGAGTTTATAATCCATCCATATATAGCTTGATGAAATTGGAACTCATATTTAGATCGAAATCTGTGAAAACGATAGAGCCTGGAGATTATGCTCGTAGTCACTATTCATGGGAAGCCTCCAACTTCGGACGGTCATAATTTCTTCGCCCGAACTCCGTTTCGGGTGTTCTTGTACTATATGGAAAGCCCTTTGAGTCTAGAATCCATCCATATATAGCTTGATGAAATTGGAGTGATATTAAATAGCTCATAAGCATACATGGTAACCATAGTTATTCATGCATATAATGAGATATGAAAAATGCAAAGATATGTATAAATGATTGTAAATATCGCATATGATTACCGGATGATAATAATTATTGGGAATATGAGATATCATATTGAACATAAAATACATGGATTGTGCGCAGAAATACGGTTGAGGTTGGTAGGGCTGCCTATTAAGGGAACAAGTCTACAACATGCGTCGATTGCTTCAGTTTGGTCATTACAATGTCTTCGGGCCTTGGAGTAGTCTTTGTGCATACAAAATGATAACAACGCCTTCGGGCCCTTATGAATGGTCATTATCACCTAGCCAAATAACTGTCTTTGGTGCATATAGACCTTATGCAAATGCCGGTGAGTATAGCGCCTTCGAGCCTTATAGTTTGCCTTTATCCACTTAGGTTTATGCGGGCATAGAGCATAAAACAAATGACTTGAGTATGGCCGGATAAATGTATATGAATGTTGATAAGAAATTAAACATGATATGATAAAGTAAATATGAGAATAATATATAACATGTTTTTAAATGATATGATATGTTAGATGTATGCATGTGTATAGAAGTGTGATGATCGGTGTTAGTGATGAGTCCACGAGTTTATTCCCACTAAGCGTAAAGCTTACGGGTTTTCATCAAAAGTAGTAGGTACGAGAAGCAAATCTGAGTGGACCACCTCATCGAGTCTCAAAGGTCGGAGAACATAGTTTAGATGCCCCTTTGGAAGACTTTTTGGTCTATTTTGTATATATAATATTCTTTTTGTTGTTGCCAAACAAATGTAAGGATTTTTAGTATAAGTTGAACACTCCCATTTGTGGAGCTTGAATATATTTTGTAATCCGTTGCTACAAAATATAGTACAAGTTAAATGTTTAACATTATATGAATGAACAAGCTTAAAGACTATAAGTCTATAGTAAACAGGAAAAAAAAAAAAAGTGAACCTCGCTTGACACTGGGTGCCGGGTGGGGGGCGTCACAGTATAGCATGTACGTGACCAATGCCCCTTCATGCCACATTTATAACATTTATTTTCATAATTCGCGAAGTAGGAAATTGTTCTTTCACACTTGCCGTCTTTATATTGTTAGACCACTTCTTGTGGTTTTGTAGTATTGATATGACATCCTTGTGATTGTCCGTCTTATTTACACGATC